>OX276448.1:2442500-3162500 GCA_946251915.1 Abrostola triplasia | reverse complement strand
CAGTTTTACAGTGAATTTAATGGTAGTGAATTTTTTTTTTTTTTATATTGTTTAAAAAAAAAAAAAAAAAAAAACCGCACCACTCGCACCCCACCGCTGAGTATGGGCGCGAAGTAGTACCATTCGAGTTTACGAACGCGTACAACGATCACTCTGGGTGCGGATTTTCATACCCTTCTGCGTGAATCGTAATCAAACGCGACGCGAGATCAACGCGCTCCGCGCGCGGCGGCGTCTCCGTACAGAGACACCGCGCGCCGGAGCAGCGTGTCGATCTCTTATGTATGTGTTTTTGGTTATGTTGTTTAGGATATAATGTATTCATCGTAGACGCGCGCGCACATTTCTGCATACGTACGTTATACGGTGACACGTTAATGATCCTTCCGCAGGTTCCCCTACGGAAACCTTGTTACGACTTTTACTTCCTCTAAATGATCAAGTTTGGTCAACTTCCCAGCAACGCCGACGGCCGTGAAGCCACCGCGTGTCGGTCCGAAGACCTCACTAAATCATTCAATCGGTAGTAGCGACGGGCGGTGTGTACAAAGGGCAGGGACGTAATCAACGCGAGCTTATGACTCGCGCTTACTAGGAATTCCTCGTTTATGGGGGATAATTGCAAACCCCAATCCCCAGCACGAAGGAGTTTCAGCGGGTTGCCCGGGCCTCTAGGCCAGGGAGAACATGCTGATTCCTTCAGTGTAGCGCGCGTGCGGCCCAGGACATCTAAGGGCATCACAGACCTGTTATTGCTCAATCTCGTGCGGCTCGAAGCCGCCGGTCCCTCTAAGAAGAATTTTAATACGTCGCCAGTGAGTTGCGTGACGGAGCCACGCACACCTAAATGACGACGCCTATTTAGCAGGCTAGAGTCTCGTTCGTTACCGGAATTAACCAGACAAATCGCTCCACCAACTAAGAACGGCCATGCACCACCACCCACCGAATCAAGAAAGAGCTGTTAATCTGTCAATCCTTCCGGTGTCCGGGCCTGGTGAGATTTCCCGTGTTGAGTCAAATTAAGCCGCAGGCTCCACTCCTGGTGGTGCCCTTCCGTCAATTCCTTTAAGTTTCAGCTTTGCAACCATACTCCCCCCGGAGTCCAAAATCTTTGGTTTCCCGGAAGCTGCCCGCCGAGCCATTGTAGTAACGTCGGCGGATCGCTAGATGACATATTTACGGTTAGAACTAGGGCGGTATCTAATCGCCTTCGAACCTCTAACTTTCGTTCTTGATTGATGAAAACACCTTTGGCAAATGCTTTCGCTGATGTTCGTCTTGCGACGATCCAAGAATTTCACCTCTAACGTCGCAATACGAATGCCCCCAGTTATCCCTATTAATCATTACCTCGGAGTTCTGAAAACCAACAAAATAGAACCGAGATCATATTCTATTATTCCATGCACGAAATATTCAAGCAGCAGCAGCATTTTGAGCCCGCTTTGAGCACTCTAATTTGTTCAAAGTAAAATTGTCGGCCCACCTCGACACTCACCGAAGAGCACCGCGATAGGATTTTGATATTGAACCGGCGTATTACCGCCGGCTCACCGACGATATGCTCCGCAGACGTGTCAGTATCACCGCGGATGCGGTGCACCGACAGCGCGGCGCACAAATGCAACTACGAGCTTTTTAACCGCAACAATTTTAGTATACGCTATTGGAGCTGGAATTACCGCGGCTGCTGGCACCAGACTTGCCCTCCAATTGTTCCTCGTTAAAATATTTAAAGTGTACTCATTCCGATTACGAGGCCTCGTAAGAGTCCCGTATCGTTATTTTTCGTCACTACCTCCCCGTGCCGGGAGTGGGTAATTTGCGCGCCTGCTGCCTTCCTTGGATGTGGTAGCCGTTTCTCAGGCTCCCTCTCCGGAATCGAACCCTGATTCCCCGTTACCCGTGACAACCATGGTAGTCGCAGAAACTACCATCGAAAGTTGATAAGGCAGACATTTGAAAGATGCGTCGCCGGTACTGGACCATGCGATCGGCAAAAGTTATCCAGATTCATCAAAATTAACGACTTCGGACGCGAGGCCCTCCGTCGATTGGTTTTGATCTAATAAAAGCACTCATCCCATCACTGGTCAGAGTTCTGATTGCATGTATTAGCTCTAGAATTACCACAGTTATCCAAGTAACTGAGTAAGATCTAAGGAACCAAAACTGATATATTGAGCCATTCGCGGTATCGCCTTAATACGGCTTGCACTGAGACATGCATGGCTTAATCTTTGAGACAAGCATATAACTACTGGCAGGATCAACCAGGGAGCTTCAATACATAAAGATACACACACACATATGTACATATAAATTGAGACGCACCCGAACACACACGGCGAGGCCGCGAGCGCGCGCGCATATCACTTTACATTATACATATATATGTTTAAATATCCTCGTTTCCCGTGCGTCGGCGATCATAAATGACGCCGCACGCAAATACGGGCGAGCTCTGCAATTGTATTGTTGTTCGCACCGTCGGGGTGTTCACGCGACGTACAAACGCCGCCGCGCACACACACCCAACGGGCGCACAGGGTGTTATAAACCCCCATTGGGAATGTTCGTATCGAGACTTAGGTTCACGATTGTATATATTCGGTTAACACAAACGTTAATCATACACGATTACGCCCGGTGTCTGTAGAGTCCGTTTCACAATGATAAATTATATCAAACAATGACGCGACGATAAAAATCACGCCTCCGTGCGAGTCGATATCGTCAAACGTTCACAATTTTCATACAACGACCGCTATTATAATTACGGACACGCAAAATGTTACGATCCGTCGGTCCACACAGTTCAAAAAACACGTGTACCGCACAACATCTAGGGGGTGATGATGAGTAGATGAAGAGTTTTCTGTATGAGTTTGCACAAGTGACACACAAACAACCGAAAAACTATTTCATCAGGAATCAACACACTCTGTCTGTTATACACATACACAACACGTACACACACATATATGTACATATGAAACGCGCCGCGCGCTACTCTCCATATTATATAAACGTATTATATATGTTATGATATGATACATATAATATAATATGTGTTCGCGCCAGCACGACGACGACGACGACCCGCGCGCTGTGAAGCGTGTGTGACACACCCCGCGCGCGCTCATATAATAGAGACACACACGCAGTGAACACAACACCAACAACACACACGCGCGCGCCGTCGCCGTCGAACTGGAAGTCCGCGCGCCGCATGACATTGTTGCGTACGTGAATATGTATGTCGTCGGCGGGCACCCGACGGAACGAACAGTTGTTGTTGTTGTTGTTGATATAATATTTTTTGCATTTATCTTGATGATGTTATTGTGTTATAATAATAATAATAATAATTTTGTATATAATTAATTATGTTAATTTCAAATTTGTATATATGTCATTATTTGATATCGGTACCGCGCGTGTATAATATAATTATATAGGTATTATATTATTACTATACATACATAAATATACATAACGTATCTATACATTTTGACATATCTTATATTTTTTAGAAGCACTTACTGCTACTAACATCATATATCTATTAACATACTATAACATACAAATATATACAACTTAAATGTACGTACATGTATGTATGTTATTTATTTATTTATATATATTCATTATTTATCCCTCCCCATCCCTCCTCAGAGGCCTAGATACCTGCCTTGCCTGGGGGGGTTCGCCGGTCGCGGGCGCGGGTGCGGGGGTGCGGGGGTGCGGGGGTGCGGGGTGCGCGGGGGGGGGGGGGGGTGCGCCGCCCCCGTCGGGCGGCGGCGGCGGTCCCCAACGCCCAACGCACCAACGCAACAGCAACAAGCAGCAGGCAGGCAGGCAGGCAGGCAGGCAGGCAGGCAGGTTGCCAGAGATACTGTTGTTGAATTATGTATAATGCTGTAACCTGTATAATGATAATAATGCACACATACTAACTGTACTGTATGTAACACTTGTACACGCACACACACTGTACACACCGCGTGCGCGTCTGGAGTCGCGACGCGGGCAGTCGGAGGAGGCGGCGAACGAAACAACAACGATCCGTTCGTGTATTGTACGGTGACTGTTCGCGTATTGATTACTTATCGCCGAAGGCGCAAACGGGCGCGGGCGGGCGGGCGACAGTTACCGAGTCGCTGGCGCTACGAGAGAAAATTTTTGATTAAAAACGACAAGTTCAATCGAAACGTTACCGTTCGTGTATTAATCGTTGTTGTTGAAAACCAACTGGCCGGTTAATATGGCGCGACGTGTGTACCGTTCGTGCATCGATACTTAACACAATGCATAAAAATAAAACATACATACATACATACATACATAACTACACTAATAGCAAATTGTGTTATATACATTTGCACATAGTATTGTAGTATGTATGTATGCATATATATATTATTATGATGCATTGTTAATCAATCATCGTCCTCGGACGAATCACCTGGCGTAAGGTAATTCGTAATCCGTCACGTCTTATCCTCTCTATCTCACACACACACACACACACCACCGTTAATGATTACCTACTCTAAATATTATGACGATACAAGTTACCCTCGCTCGGGGCTATCTATGTTATTCATATACTTACTATGCTACCTAATATTCACATGGATATTGTTCGATATTCGGTACCTACTCCTATGTAACACTATAATCTATACGTTACACACATATAAGTAAGTATCACAGACCTACCTTTCATGTACCTAGGTACCCAATAATATCGTGACTTATTTATTGTAGGTAATTATTATATTTTTATTGTAGTTTGTTGTTCGTTTTGATAATATTTAATAACAGAGTATCTAATAAATACTATATTTTTGATTCGGCCGACGAGTATGATTTGCATTATGTAGGTTATGTGTTACTATTACTACTACTAAACTTACTAACGTTACTAACTACTGCGTCGTATAGGTACAGAATAGTCAACATGCAGTTATAGTACAGGTTGCATTGTTAAATTTAATAATATCAGATAGGTATGCCGCACAAGTAAATTAGTACCACCTAGACAGGATAACTAAGAAATTAAGTACCTACCCAATTGGTGTTATAGCTATCGCACGATTATATTCGCGAACGCGCATCGTCGAAATAAGCTGAGCAGCCGCAGCGGCGGCGCTGTGACGACGGCGGCGGCGGCGGCTTCGGTTGGTTATTGTTTTAAATGTATTCCGTAGTTTGATGTGGCGACTTGATTCATCGATTTGTGATATATATTTATGTTTTATTTACTTTATAATAAATTATAAACGTCGCGCACTACGAACGTCCTGGACGCGGTCGTCGGTCCTTGCGGCGCGCGTACGGGGCGGCGAGTGTTTTACGACGGTTCACTTTTAGGTTGATAATATTACATCATAACGATTGAATATCTATGAAATGTTGTTGTGCTAAACGTTCGATATCTTCGTCGTTGACATGTCGCCCTCGATACGCGATCACTGTTGATTTTACACAGTAAAAACACATTTTGAACGAGACCCGAGGTATGGTGAGTACGCGCTCGTCAAATTAAACGCGCACACCGGCCCGTGTGCTGTTAGTACTTCGATCTTCGTATTGTATTCGCGTAGTCGCGTTCATGACGGATCCCGAGACGTTCGCACGCACTCGCATATCTGTCGTTAAACATCGAAAATATTAATTTTATTAGATACGTGTTAGTGAAAAGTTTGAAGTGTTCATACGAGAAAACGTCCCGCGACTACACGGCTCTCGTTATGGTAAAGTTTCGTTGGACTTGACCGACGTTATTCGAAATTTGAAAAGTGGCGACATCTAAGTCTCTGTTATTATTACGTGAATCTACCGTACTACTTACTTACCTACGTGTAGTGTGCGTGTGTGTTCATTCGTTTTACAACAACAATATACCCCTAAATACCACTACTAAAATGGCAGACACAGCAGTGGCTACTGAAGCTCCGGCTCCCGCTACACCGGCGAAGAAGCAAGCGAGACAAGCGGGCGGCGGCGCCGCCGCCTCTAAGAAACCTAAAGCGAAGCCTACCCATCCTAAGACATCGGAGATGGTCAACAACGCCATCAAGGAGATGAAGGAGCGCAGCGGATCGTCGTTGCAGGCTATCAAGAAATATATTGCAGCACAGTACAAGGTCGACGCCGAGAAATTGGCACCGTTCATCAGGAAATATCTGAAGAGCGCCGTCGAATCCGGTGCCCTGATACAGACCAAGGGTAAAGGTGCCAGCGGATCGTTCAAGTTGGAGTCTAAATCGGCCGCGGCCAAGAAACCCGCCGGCGGCGCCGGTGCCGGAAAGGCCGGCGGCGGGAAGGGCGGCGCATCCGTTTCGGCGGCGTCCAAGACGAAGAAGGCGACCGCATCGGCGGCCGGAGCTAAAACGAAGAAAGCCGCCGCAGCCGCGGCGAGCGCATCCGCCGCTTCGGGTTCACCGTCCAAGTCGAAGGCTTCCGCCGGCGCGTCCGCAAAGGAGAAGAAGGCGGCCGCCGCCGCCAAGAAGAAGCCGGCGGCCAAGAAAGTAGCCGCCCCCGCAAAGGCCAAGGGAGGCGCCGCGCCCAAGGCAAAGAAGACAGCCAAGCCGCCCACGAAGAAACCGAAAGCGCCCAAACCTAAGAAGGCAGCGGCTACGCCCAAATCCAAGCCGGCCGCAAAGAAAGCCTCCGCCGCTAAGAAGTAAACTAACGCGCAACCGTAGTGTTCGCGTTACACCGGCGACGACGTGAACGCGCGTTACTAAGACGACGACGACGCTACGATAAGCTACCAACGAACGTCGTGTATGTGTATGTTTGTAGAAGAATAAGATGACGTGTCTCTCATTATTATATACTACATACTAATATACCTGCTGGCTATACCACCACACACCGATGGATGGATGGATGACAGTGACGTCAACGTAGTCCACGTAAACGCGTGAACCGTCCCCGGGGGAGTGAGCGCGCGCCTCTCGCCGTTGTCGAAGCGCCTTATGCTAGCTCGATGCGGCGCTGCTGCGTGTGCACTCGCATTCGCGGCGCTCTATGAGCGCAAACCAAAAAGCCCTTTTCAGGGCTAACACAAGTATCATGAATTATACATTCGTTTCTTTAACACAGATATTATAATATGGTCAACGACAACACACCACAACAGATTCCTACCTAGCTAACCACTCACTCACTCACACACTCAACCTTGTTGTTATTATATATTAAGTAATTACTCACTGACTCGATCCGTGGATCGATCCTGCATCACCCTTGCTGTACGGGATCGGATCGAACTGGTGTGTTCCTGTCTATACCCGTACCTCTAAGTTGCTGGATTGGAGGAAGTATAACTGGTTCGCAATAAAAACACCGAATGATACACTGTTTAAACTGTTTTATTTACACCACAACTTAAAACTTACCTAACACTATGCAAAAACTATTAAAACTTAGCCCTAAATTATAACTATAACTTAACACTAATTAAAAACAGAAATAAACTATAAAACACAACTAAACTATAAACTATGGAACTCTGAGCTGTATTACACTTGCACTGATCTTGCACTATATCGCACTTGAATTAACTGGACCGCTGCTCGAACTGAACTCACTGATGCTAAAACTGAACTGACCTAAACGCACAATGGTCCTCTATTTATAGCGCCAAATCAGATGCACACGTAGTGCCAGCGTAACCGGCCAGTCAAAACCTGTCTGACCAATCAGAGCGCTCGGCTCTCGGTTCGGAGTCAGACAGGTTTCTACAGGTTTCTACAGGTTTCTACAGGTTTCTACAGGTTACGCTGTCGATTTACAAATAATTATACTAACTTAATACTATGCCTACAATCTATTTGGTAAATACACGCTATTGATAACTTAATTCTATCGGGTATCCCGCACATTCCTCCCGCCGTGCGACGCCGGCCGCTGGTGTCGCAGTTACAGATGGTGCGGGATCGTCACGTTCCACTCGTAGTATTATTGTTTTCTTCACTGGACGCCGTAGTGTTCCTCCTTTGGTGACCACATCCACAGTGCGTACCACCCCATCTGGGCCGGGATAAGTGGCGCAAATGCGCCCTCTGACCCACATATTTCGGGGGAGATTGCCATCTACTATAAGCACCAGGTCACCGACCTCAGGTAAAACGCCTTTGGTGTGTGGATTTCTTCTATTTTGTAATTCTGGGAGATATTCCTTGAGCCACCTCCCCCAGAATACATCGGCGAGTCTTTGTGAGGCTCGCCAACTTGCTCGGAGGCGCACGTCATTGTCGTTGAACTCCCCGGGAGCCGCGACGCGACCTGGGCTACCCAAAATGAAATGGTTTGGGGTCAGCGCCTCCGGATCGTGAGGGTTCACCGATACATGGGTGAGTGGCCTGCTGTTCACCGTGTGCTCGGCTTCGGCGAGCAGTGTCTGGAGCACTTCTTCGCTCGGGAAGCGCTCGTTGAGAGTGGTGGTCAGTGCTGTCTTTACTGATCTCACCATGCGTTCCCACGCACCTCCCATGAATGGAGCACCTGGCGGGATGAATCGCCAGTCAATCATTTTCCGGGACGCTTCGTCTGCTGTAGCTGCGAAGACGGCCCTCTTCAGTTCTTTCTCCGCGCCGTGGAAGTTGGTCCCGTTGTCGGACCATAGCTGGGTTGGACAACCTCGGCGCGCAATCATTCGGCGCAATGCCATGACTGCTGAATCCGTGTTCAGCGACGCCACGAGCTCGAGGTGGATGGCTCGCGTCGTGAGACAGGTGAATAGAGCGACGTATCTCTTCTGATGACTCCGTCCTACCGTGATGATCAGTGGTCCAAAATAGTCTAGACCGACAAAGGTGAACGGCCTTTGATGGTGGGCCAGTCGACAGGCAGGGAGATCCCCGGTCATCGGTTGCGGCGGAGATGCCGCTTTCATGCGACATCGTAAACATCTTCCTATAATGCTCTTTACCGTAGGTCGCAGACGGAGTATCCAGTGTTGCTGGCGACATTCGTTTACTATTGTCTCGGTACTCGCGTGATGCAATTGACGGTGTATGTGTTCGATCCATAGTTGGGTCGTGCGATGGTTTCCGTCGAGCACCATCGGTTTCTTCAACTTTTCCGTGACGTCTGTCATGACCGCTAACCTACTTTTCAGTCGAATCTCTCCCTTAATAAATTCTACACTTAGTGCGTGCAGGCGACTGCTTCGTGGTAAGGGTTCCTGGTTTTTTAGGACTTCCATCTCCTCCCGGAAGGATTGCTTCTGCGATGCTCGCAGGATTATATTTTCGGCTTCGCGGAGAAGTTCGGCGTTGAGGGGTAAATACTTTTCTATAATTTCATGCCTCTCAATCGTTTTAGCTTGCAACACTCGTTTATTTGTCTTCCAATCAGGATCGTTGCTACTGTTCCTTTTTGTTCTCCGGTAATTAATTGTCTGCTTCGATCGGCGACAAAGGTGTACAAACTGTAGGACTCGAGCTGTAGTTCGTAGATACCTCTCCCAGCGGGAAAACCTATTGACGTCTGGTATGCCTTCGATGATACTTATGTTTTTCTCGGTCAGATTACAGCTCCTTTCTTCCCCTGTAATTAAATCTGGATTCTTCTCGTCCGGCGGCCAATTTTCTGGAGGCCCGAGGAGGAATTCTGGGCCGTTGAACCAACGATGATCCCGGTTGTAGTTTTCCGGCACATCCCTCGTGGCGTCGTCTGCTGGGTTTAATTTTGTCGGTACCCAACGCCACTCTTTGGTTGAACTATGTTCTTCGATTTCCGCGATGCGGTGAGCGACGAACGGCTTATAGGATCTAGATCCAGTTCTGATCCATGATAACGTAGTTCTGCTGTCGGTCCAAAATGTAGTCGACACTGGCGTTCGTTCATGCTCCTCTTTTACCGCTGACGCCATGCGTGCCCCAAGTACTGCTGCTTGTAGCTCCAGTCGTGGAATCGACATGAGTTTCAGTGGTGCTACCTTGGCCTTGGCTGTGATCAGGCACACATTTACTCTTCCGTCCTTTGTTATCGTTCGCCAATATATTGCCGCTGCATAGGCAGATTCACTCGCGTCTGTGAATACGTGCAACTGTATTGATTCCGCTGCACTGAAGCCTGGGTAGGTTCGTGGAATGGACATATGTTCTAGCTTCCTGAGATGTGTCAGCCATTTACCCCAACACACAGCTAAGTCGTTGTCCAGGGCTTCGTCCCACGCTGTTCCCCGACGCCACACTTCTTGCAGTATTTGCTTGGCTCTGATCGTGACTGGTGACACAAGTCCCAGTGGATCAAAGAGGGACATTACTATCCTGAGAGCTTGCCTCTTAGTCGGCGTGTTGTTCTGTAGAATGTTCGGCGGTATGCGTGCCAGATTCAAATTGAAGGCAAGCGAGTCTTCCACAGGTTTCCAGATAAGACCGAGCACTCGTTCTGTCTTAACGCTGTCGTCCAGCATGACTGTGTCTTCGGTCTTGGTGACTTCCCCCAGCGCTTCTAGAAGGGCGGTAGAGTTGGACGTCCACTTCTTCAGTTCAAAATGCGCTTCTCTGTGGATGTCACGTACGGCTTGGGATACCTTCACTGCTTCTTCAAGCGTGTCGAAACTATTCAGGTAGTCGTCCATATAGTGTTTCATTTTGATAGCCTTGACCGCTTCTGGATATTCTTGTTGGAATCTATCGGCGTTCGTGTTTTTTACGTAAATCGCCGTCGCTGGTGAGCAAGAAGCTCCGAAAATCAGAGATTTCATTCGATATTGTTCTGGGGGTTGGTCGTCTCTCCGATCCCCTCGCCACAAATATCTTAGTGCGTCTCGGTCTTCGGGTCGCAGTTCAATTTGCAGGAACATTTCGGTGATGTCAGCGGTCACTGCAATTGCATGCTGACGAAAACGCATCAATACTCCTGGCAGCGATTGTAGCAGGTCTGGGCCAGTGAGCAGCTGATCGTTCAATGAGACTCCTCCCGTTTTGGCTGCCGCGTCGCAGACAATCCTCAACTTGTCCGGCTTCATCGGGTTGAACACGGCAAAGTGGGGTAGGTACCACGTTCGATTCTTCGACGTCGTGGATGGAGCTAGTTCGGCGTATCCTTTCGATACCAGTGCCTCCATTTGTTCAGCGTACCTCCTCTTTAGTTCGGGTTGCTTGTCCAGTCTCTTCTCTACGCCCATGAGTCTGTTCAGGGCGCTGCCGTAGTTGTCTGGCATCTTCCCTTTTTCGTCTCGCCACAATAAGGCAGTTCGGTACCTTCCTTCTGGAGTTCGGGTCGTATGTTGTTGAAGGATTTGAAGTGCCTTTTCTTCAGGATCGCTGATGGGTTTCTTTGGGCTGACTTGTATGTTGTCTATTGTGATATATTCCTTCACCAGCTCATGTAGTTCGTCATCGGTATTGATGTTTCTGATGAAGTTTACCCTATGGCCAAGCGCTCGCGTATGGCTGCCATGCAGGACCCAGCCCAGTGGTGTAAGTGAGGCCACTGGTTGGCTTCTCTTTCCCCTTTTGACCGTAGTTGCGATGAGTAGATCCCAATTGTCTTGGCCAATCAGGAGTCTGGGTCTGGCATCTTCGTCTACCATATCCCTGGCGATGTCATGGAGATGTTTGCATTCTCTGACCGCCTCCCTGGGAATCTTTTGTGCAGCCAATTCTAGTTGCTTGATCGTTCTTGCGTGCAGCTTGCGTTCGGATGTGTGACGACCTTTTATGCGAAAGTTCACCCTTCGTGATGACGCATCAACCGTGGGCTCACCGTCAAAAGACGCTATTTGAAGTGGCTCACTGGATCCTTCTGCCCCGATTTGATTGGCTAGGCTCTCGTCGATCAGCGTTACGGTAGAGCCGTCGTCGAGAAGTGCATAGGTGTCGGCGGCTCCCGCCGGTCCGGAGATGCGTACTGGTATAATCTTCAGAAATGATACCTTCGGTGTCCACATTGAATGGACCTTTTCTTGTTCTTCTCTAGCGCTGTCGACTTCTTCTTTCTTAGACGCTGCTCTACTGATGGAGTGCAGCATCTTGTGGTGGAAGTGTACACAGTTGTCTATGTCGCACTTCTTCGGCTTACAGCTGTGTTGCTTCGTTCGGATTCTGAGGCACCGAAAGCACAGACGATGCTTCTTCGCAATGTCCCATCTTACATCAGTAGCTGCCTTCTTGAATTGTTCGCAGTCTACGATGTTGTGCCCCTGACGATCACATACTCCACACTTTGGTTTGTTCGCTTCTTGGGTAGTGTGTACCCGTTGTTGACGGCGCTTCGCATTATGATCGTTTGTAGACGCAGCGGCGATGTGTTCTGGTAGCGCATACGGACTACATAGCTCCGCTTCTATTTTAACGAACCTGGTGAATTTCAACAGGTCGGGTTCCGCTCTGGGTTGCGTTGCCGAGTATTGGTACCATTGCCTCTTCATTGTCGGTGTGAGCTTCTCAACAATGGATTTTGTGACCTCCGGATTAAAGAGGTAATGTCCGCAGTTCAGTGCTCGTAGCGTACCCACGATGTTCTCCACTTTGGTGGCAAAGGTACAGACTTCGCGCGGTGATTCTGTGAGACGAGGTAGACTTCGCAGACGCTCCAGCTCGGCCATAGCGATTGAGTCTGGCCGGCCGAAACGTAGTTCTAACGTCTTCATAACCTCATCCGGGTCTGCATTCACTATAAGCAGACCTTGGACTGCTTCTTTAGCTATTCCACGCAAGCTTCTTCGTAGTCTTGACATATTTTCCAGCGCCGTTAGTCGATAGGCTGTTTCGCAATAGGCGGCGCGAAAGGTGAGCCAGTCCTGATGAGCTCCGTTGAAACTTGGTAGTTCAGCATTTCTCATCGGCTGCTGATACTGTGCTGCTTGAATAGCTTGTGTTATCGCAGTTGCCAGTTCTCTTGTATCCATCCTCGCTTCTGGGACGGCTATTGTCGTAGGCTGTTGCCCGACGGGTATTGATGGCATAGACGGCGGCACCCAGGGCGTAGTAGTAGGCCTTGAATTGTAACTATGGTGCGGCGCCGTTGTGTAAATTGGCTGCCATGCTGTTTTCAACGCCTCGTGCGTCGAGTTCAACTGCCAGGATGCGGTGGCGATCACTGGCTGTGGGTTCAGGCGCGGCTGCTCAGTCGCGCAGTTCGGTTGCCAAGACGCGGCAGTGGTCACTGGCGGGTTCGGGTGCGACTGTTCAGCTACGAAGTTCGATTGCCAGGACGCGGCGGCGATCGCTGGCGGGTTCAGGCGCGGCGGTTCAGCCGCGAAGTTCGATTGCCAGGATGCGGCGGCAATCACTGGCGGGTTCAGGTGCGACTGCTCAGTCGCGAAGTTCGGGTGCCAGGACGCGGCAGTGGTCACTGGCGGGTTCAGGTGCGACTGCTCAGTCGCGAAGTTCGGGTGCCAGGACGCGGCAGTGGTCACTGGCGGGTTCAGGTGCGACTGCTCAGTCGCGAAGTTCGATTGCCAGGATGCGGCGGCAATCACTGGCGGTGGGTTCAGGCGCGGCTGCTCAGTCGCGAAGTTCGGGTGCCAGGACGCGGCAGTGGTCACTGGCGGGTTCAGGTGCGACTGAGTCGCGAAGTTCGATCGCCAGGATGCGGCGGCAATCACTGGCGGTGGGTTCAGGCGCGGCGGTTCAGTCGCGAAGTTCGGTTGCCAGGAGGTAGTGGTTTTCACTGGCAACGTGTTGTTCACAAGTTCAGTGTTCACAGGTTCAGTGTTCATTTGTTCGAGTTGCGGGAGCGCGCTGCTGACTCCCGCCGGTAAAGTCGCCGGGATGTCCCATGACACGGCGGCGGTCACTGGGACAGCAGGATCGGTCGACGACTTTACTTCAGCTTGATGGGTTCTGATAGTGGTGTCGAGTAGCTGACTTGACTGGAGCCAAGTAGTCACCCGATGATCGTTACCGATTTCCGAGGCAACGGAGGACACATCTTCATCACTTATGTCGGCCTCTACTTCGGCGAGACGTGCGGCGGCTAAGTCAGCTAACCTTTGTGCTAGCTCTGCCTTGGCTTTAGCTAAGCGGCGTGCTTTGGAAGATTTATTACTCTTCTGTGACGTAGCTTTGCTACGGCGACCACTTTCTTTAATTACGACAGTGACGTCATGCGCGGCTTGTTTCACTGTTGACTCGGTAGCGGCCGGGGCTTCTGACGTATTAGCCGTCGTTCCCGTCGCTTCAGTCGCGCTGGTTTCAGTCGTAGCTTCTGTGGCGGTTTCTATCGTGGTTTCAGTGTGTTCTGTAACCGTAGTCGACGCCTGGCAGTCTCGCCTTCCTGTAGACCTCGTAACCGGCATTGTTCTCTTAAACAGGGTTCGCTGGCGTTCTCTAGATGTTATCTTCCTCGGATCCGGCTCGAAGGACCAAAATGTACGGGATCGGATCGAACTGGTGTGTTCCTGTCTATACCCGTACCTCTAAGTTGCTGGATTGGAGGAAGTATAACTGGTTCGCAATAAAAACACCGAATGATACACTGTTTAAACTGTTTTATTTACACCACAACTTAAAACTTACCTAACACTATGCAAAAACTATTAAAACTTAGCCCTAAATTATAACTATAACTTAACACTAATTAAAAACAGAAATAAACTATAAAACACAACTAAACTATAAACTATGGAACTCTGAGCTGTATTACACTTGCACTGATCTTGCACTATATCGCACTTGAATTAACTGGACCGCTGCTCGAACTGAACTCACTGATGCTAAAACTGAACTGACCTAAACGCACAATGGTCCTCTATTTATAGCGCCAAATCAGATGCACACGTAGTGCCAGCGTAACCGGCCAGTCAAAACCTGTCTGACCAATCAGAGCGCTCGGCTCTCGGTTCGGAGTCAGACAGGTTTCTACAGGTTTCTACAGGTTTCTACAGGTTTCTACAGGTTACGCTGTCGATTTACAAATAATTATACTAACTTAATACTATGCCTACAATCTATTTGGTAAATACACGCTATTGATAACTTAATTCTATCGGGTATCCCGCACACTTGCGTTACCCTATGGAAAGCATACCTGCCATATAGGGTATATTTTTAAAAAATAGACATAAATATACCTACTTATTATTAAAATAATCAGAAACGAAATACATACCTGCCTACCTACCTACCTACCTACCTACCTACTAGGCACTTGGATACTATATATTTATTGTTTTTTTTTTTTTTTTTTTTTTTTTTTTCGAAATACTTTGTGTCGACGACCACAAGGGGGGTCACGTCTTATTGGACGTAACCCCGGACAAAGATTAAAACAAACAACAAATTTATTATATTTAGCACGATTGCATAGTTTGTTCGAACAAGAGCGCGCTTGCGCGCTGCGTGCGACATCGTTTCGTTCCGTTCGCAACGCGCGCATCCCCTCCCACTAATACAACGTACGACGAACGTATAAATATCACTGTGCGCGCTATAGATGGAAAGGACTCGCCTTCCGGCTCTCGCGGAGTGCGGACGTGTTGCGCGCGCGCTCTCCCGTCTCCCCACTCCACGTGTCTCCGTGCTACGACTCGTCGTGGCGCCGCCCGTACAGTCTCACGACTGTTTCCTTGGTCAATTTTGTCTTTTTCAAGACAATTTTGACTATCCTGTTTCTTGGATAGTGTCCGTCTTGTTTTGCGCCCCTTCTGGGTAAAAACCACAGTTTCGTGGTCCTCGGTGGAAACCTCACGGTGTCAACGAAACCGAGTGGAGTGTTGCCCCAATACACTCGCCGCGCCCCTTCAGGGCAAAGCATTCAATTGGAAGGAGCCTAGGATCACCGGCCTTGGGGGATCTCCTAGTCGACCCTAGCTCAGTCCTCCCCGTTTTTCTCTCCACAGCGCAGCTCGGGGCCATACAGTTGGCTCCTTGACCACGAGCTGTTAGGAACCCGTGCACAATAAGACTGGCACGGGATACACTCTTAGGGCTCACCAGTAGGTACTCATCCTCCCTGCCTACACCCGGCGGGGAGGGATTACACACACCCCACACATCCCCGGGCCCATCCAACCCGGGGACGCTAGGTCCCTGTTAGGTAACTTCAGTAGGCGCGTAAATTGTCCCTCCCATCCCCATCGACATGGAGTCCGCTCTATTATTAGAGATCCTGAAGGTGATGCTCAGAAGTGAGCCTCACCTTCTCGACCGTTATAGGGCCCTCCTTCCGAATTCGCTCGTGCAAACGCTGTTCGCACCGTCCCCGGCCACCTGCGTTGCGGTCCCTCAGACCAATTCGCAAAACTCCCCAGTAGCTTTGTCTTTGCTTCACAAAGACAATAACAAGCCCCTTTGTTCATCGGTTTCAAGGAAACCGATAAGCCAGGCCACCTGTGACTCGGTCCCTCAGATCGGGTCACAAAACAAAACCCCATTGTCTTTGCCTAACAAAGACACCCCATTAGCGGCTACCGCGAAGCCGATAATCCCCGACCCGCACTACAATAGTGCCGCCTCAAACCCTGTCCCTTTGTCCTCCGTGAACAATAGTCCCATTGTTCACGTAGCAACCCCCGCGTCGCCCGATAACAATGCACGGTCTCAGGACAGTGTCATTCCGCGAAACCGCGCGGCGTCATTGTCCGACAATGACGCATCCCGTCCCTCTTCCCCAAATGTCGTGGATTCCCACATGCACGACATGCTCTCCGACATAGAGCATTCCGCCTCGGAATGCTCTCAGACCTCAGCCGATGATGATGACTTCATCACCGTCACCGGCAAAAAGAGAGCCCGCAGGTCCCACAAGTCCGCAGAGGAAACCCCTGCCAAGTCCCTCCGTACCGACCTGGCGAATAGCGCCCCGTCCCAATCCCATTCGGGTCCCTCTCCCCAGTCCCAACCCAAACCCGTGTCCCAGTCCGCCTCCTCCTCTAACTCCCAGAGGAAAGGCCCGGTTCCACCACCCTTGTACATCCAGGACAAGGCGAAGTGGACCGATATTTCCAAATTGTGTGTTGATGCTCGCATCAACTACACTAGCGCCCGTACCACCCAACAAGGCATTAAGGTGCAGTTGTCCACCGCCTCCGACTTTAGGTCCCTCACCCTCAAACTCAAAGAGCGTAACGTGTCTTTCCACACGTACGCTCTCCCCGAGGAGCGCCAACTCCGCGTAGTCATTCGCGGTATCCCGAAGGAGATCGACACTCAGTCGGTCTTAAGCGATCTTAAATCGCAAAATATCCCCGCGTCCGAAGTACACCGAATGCACCGTGGTCGCACCCACGAGGCATTCGATATGGTGTTAGTCGTTTGCGAGCCTCTAGAGGCCGCAAAAGCCATCTTTAATATTAAAACTCTGTGCCATCTGTCCGGCATACGAATCGAATCCCCATACAAAAAAGGCCCTCCCGGCCAATGTCACCGATGCCAACTCTATGGCCACTCTCAGCGAAATTGTTTCGCAAAGCCCAGGTGCGTAAAGTGCCATAAGGATCACGGAACGGCGGAATGCGATCGGCCCAAAGACAGATCGCTGTGCACCGAACCACCAGGCTGTGTCTTGTGCGGAGGCTTGGGCCACCCGGCGAACTATCGCGGGTGCCCCAAGGCCCCGCCCACGGACAGGAAGGTGGCAAAGCGTGCAGCGGCCCGTCAGAGGAGGAACGCGCGCATCCCGCCGTACCAACCTCCTGTCACCGCCAACACTTGGTTAGGTCCCTATAGGCCCCCAAACAATCCCTGGAATATGCTGAATCACCAGCAGTCATTCCCAGCTCTCAGGCCTTCAGCCGCTCACTTCCAACCCCAACCCCATTATCCTCACATTCCCTCCTTGATGGCGCTCCCGACCCAACCGCCGCCCGGTTTCCCACTGGTGCCGCAAAATCTCCCAGTCCCTCAGACTCCCCAGCAGCCGAGTCCCGCCTCACGAGACCCCCGGCTTGCACAGCAACCCTCCCAGGCCCCGCGGCCACGGATCTCCCTACAATCCTCCGATGAGGAAAAAATCCTTTTCGGGAACAATCTGCTTCGTGAATATCACGAGCAGGTTAATAACAACCGTCTTATCGCGTTGACTAACCGCGCGTTGGTCCTCCGCGGAAACCCCCACGCTGCTTCCATCTTACACAGCGAGTTCATGGATGTCCATAGGGCATACCATAACCTTTCCGAATCCCTTTTCAATGGCAGTCCATAATTCCCCTAGATTCAAACCCCGATCCCTCAAAGTAGGCTTCTTTAATGCAAATAGCATTAAAAAACAGAAAGATCAAATCGCCCAATTCCTCCGCGATCATGATCTAGACGTGTTTCTTATCCAAGAAACACTACTCAAACCTAGCATGCGTAACCCTCGAATTGCGAACTATAATATAGTTCGTAACGACAGGACTCGCAACCGCGGAGGCGGCACTCTCATTTATTACAAGAGGTCACTGTACTGCATACCTCTAGACACCCCTTCCCTGTCCCACATCGAAGCGTCAGTCTGTCGGCTAGGCATGAACGGCCATCAGCCGATCGTAGTCATCTCCGCGTACATAGCACCGAACGTCAACGCCGATTCCATGGCGTCCGACCTCGCGATCCTCCTCGAACTAGGTGACTCCGTCCTTCTGGCGGGTGACCTAAATTCTAAAAACACAGCGTGGAATTGCCAATCCACAAATTCCAAAGGTAGGCGCTTAGAGTCCCTGAGTTCCAAACTCAACTTCGACGTCATCGCCCCGATGCGTCCCACTCACTTCCCCGATATAGTAGGCCACTCCCCGGACGTGCTCGATGTTGCGCTTCTGAAGAACGTAAGCCTCAGCCTGCGCTCGTTAGAAGCGCACCAAGAGCTCGACTCCGACCATAGGCCGGTGATTCTCGAGCTAGGTCCCCGCACCGGCCTTCCCGACCCGGGTACGCCCGTTCCCCACAAAACGATCACGGACTGGAGGAAACTCGAGGAACGCCTCAAGCGTACTTCATCCGTGCATCTAGACGCTATCCCCGAACATATCGTAACCCTTCCGGATACGATCCGCGCAGTAGAGTCCCTGACCGAGCACGTTCAATCCGCGGTGAACGAAAGTTCACGTAGCGTACCGGTGACGAGCGATCGTCGCTGGCAGCTACCGGATGACGTGCGCGCCCTCATCACCGAGAAGAACGCAGCCATACGCGCGTTCGACTCTTTCCCTTCCGAACCGAATCGTCTCTTTTTACGTTCTTTGCAGCGCTCTGTAAAGCAACGTGTAAAAGAATTCCGCGAAGCTCGTTGGGATAAAACCCTGAGCGACATCAAACCCTCCCATCTCGCGTTCTGGCAGCTGGCCAGGGTCCTCAATTCCGACCAACAATCCGTTATGCCTCCCCTAGTCCGACCACACGGTCAAAGCCCCGCTTTTGACGATGACGAAAAGGCGGAATGCCTAGCCGACAGTCTGGAGGCCCAATGCACTCCCAGCACTCAGCCAGTAGACCAAGCTCACCTCGACGAGGTCGACGCGGAAGTCGAACGCCGAGCTGCGCTACCTCCTCCTCCCCCTATCGTAGTAGTAGAGTCCGACCGAGACGCAAATGACGATTTAGCCGATGACCCTTCCGCGATTCCTCCGGTCACGGTCGTCGAGGTCCAGACGTTCGTAAAAGCCCTGAAAAACAGGAAAGCACCCGGTTCCGACGGCATCACCAATAGGGTGGTCCGTCTATTCCCTTCCACGCTTCTCGTGCTCATGACCGCCATTTTTAACGCGGCCCTTAACAATAACGTCTTTCCGCAAATGTGGAAAGAGGCTATCGTTATAGGTATCCCCAAACCCGGCAAACCCCCTTCCGACCCCACTAGTTATCGCCCCATAAGTCTCCTCAATGTTATTGCGAAGATTTACGAGAGAGTCATTTTCAGTAGGCTACGGCGCTTTGCCGAATCCCACCATCTCATTCCCGACGAACAGTTTGGCTTTCGCACCAAGCACTGTTGCGTCCATCAGTTACACCGCATCGTCGAGCATATTTGCACTGGTTTTCACACCAAGACGATGACCGGTGCCCTCTTTTTCGATATCGCGAAGGCGTTCGACAAGGTCTGGCACAACGGCTTGATTTACAAGCTCTATCGCATGGGTGTGCCAGATCGTCTCGTGCTCATCATTCGAGACTTTTTGTCGAATCGCTCCTTTCGCTACCGCATAGTAGGCGCGTTATCCTCCCCTCACCCTATCCGAGCCGGGGTCCCTCAGGGCTCCGTGCTGTCCCCTCTCTTGTTTGCGCTGTACACCAGCGACATCCCCAAGACCAAAAAGGCCCATCTGGCCCTATTCGCCGACGACACTGCTATCTACTCTTCCGGTAGAAGCAGTGAAGTCATTACCAAAACCCTCCAATCCGCGGCCGACGCGCTAGGCGCTTGGTTTCGGAAGTGGAGGATTGAGGTAAATCCCACTAAGAGCGCAGCCGTGCTCTTCATCCGACACGGCGAGGCTCACTCCACCGCCCGCCCCATCCAAATGTTCGGTCGGCCGATCCCTTGGGAGACGTCGACCAAATATTTGGGTGTGATCTTAGATCACAACCTCTCCTTCAGAGAACACATAAAGAGGGTGCGCTCTCGCGCAGCCTTCGCTCTCAACCGTCTTCATCCTCTCGTAAATCAGCGCAGTAAGTTGAATCTCAGACTCAAATTGAGGCTTTTCCTCACTTGTATCCGCCCCATCATGACCTTTGCGAGCGTAACGTTCGCTCACGTCGAAAACTATAAGCTCAAGAAGCTTCAGACCCTCCAGAATAGGTTCATGCGTCGAGCCACGGGAGCCCCGTGGTTCGTTCGCAACGAGCAACTCCATGTCGATCTCAAAATGCCCACTATCAGGCAATTCATGAAGTTAGCGTCCGTTCGCTACTTCAAGTCCGTCCCCGCTCACTCCAATCCCCTGATCGTATCGGCCGCCCGATACACGGCTTTCGTCCGCGCCAAACGGCGCCGTCCCCGTCATGTTCTCTCGGATCCGGACGATCCCATCACCGTCCTTCAGGCGGAGGTGAAAGCTAGGTTAGATGCCGAACGGCGGCAACTACACATCGACAACGCCACACGACGACGACGACACACCGCCCGACCGTCGTATCGACCTCGCCGGCGAGGTCCGTCGCGACGCCCCTCTAGAGCTATTCCCGCGCCGCCGGCTCGTGCCGTGCGAGAAAACTCGATCACGTCCCCAAAAACCCCAAATAATCCGATCCAGCAGCTCCCCCCAGTAGTGGTAGCTTCTCCTCCCCCAGCGACGCCCTGAGCCGAGGTCCGAACCCCTCGCGGGGGTGCCCTTAGGCGCTGTCGCTTAGTTTGTAGTTTTTAATTTATAAGCCTGGCTGGAGGCCTTTTATTAGGTCTCGCCAATCGACCGGTTAAGCAGTAAGAGCTCCCTCAGAGCTAACTGCGAGAGACAAGTTCGAAAAAAAAAAAAAAAAAAAAAAAAAAAAAAAAAAAAAAAAAAAATATAGATGGAAACACTCGCCTTCCGGCTCTCGCGGAGTGCGGACGTGTTGCGCGCGCGCTCTCCCGTCTCCCCACTCCACGTGTCTCCGTGCTACGACTCGTCGTGGCGCCGCCCGTACAGTCTCACGACTGTTTCTTGGTCAACTTTGTCTTTTTCAAGACAATTTTGACTATCCTGTTTCTTGGACAGTGTCCGTCTTGTTTTGCGCCCCTTCTGGGTAAAAAACCACAGTTTCGTGGTCCTCGGTGGAAACCTCACGGTGTCAACGAAACCGAGTGGAGTGTTGCCCCAATACACTCGCCGCGCCCCTTCAGGGCAAAGCATTCAATTGGAAGGAGCCTAGGATCACCGGCCTTGGGGGATCTCCTAGTCGACCCTAGCTCAGTCCTCCCCGTTTTTCTCTCCACAGCGCAGCTCGGGGCCATACAGTTGGCTCCTTGACCACGAGCTGTTAGGAACCCGTGCACAATAAGACTGGCACGGGATACACTCTTAGGGCTCACCAGTAGGTACTCATCCTCCCTGCCTACACCCGGCGGGGAGGGATTACACACACCCCACACATCCCCGGGCCCATCCAACCCGGGGACGCTAGGTCCCTGTTAGGTAACGTCCTTAGGCGCGTATATTGTCCCTCCCATCCCCATCGACATGGAGTCCGCTCTATTCGAGATCCTGAAGGTGATGCTCAGAAGTGAGCCTCATCTTCTCGAACGTTATAGGGCCCTCTTGCCAAATTCGCTCGTGCAAACGTTGTTCGCACCGTCCCCGGCCACCTGCGTTGCGGTCCCTCAGACCAATTCGCAAAACTCCCCAGTAGCTTTGTCTTTGCTTCACAAAGACAATAACAAGTCCCTTTGTTCATCGGTTTCAAGGAAACCGATAAGCCAGGCCACCTGTGACTCGGTCCCTCAGATCGGGTCACAAAACAAAACCCCATTGTCCTTGCCTAACAAAGACATCTCATTAGCGGCTACCGCGAAGCCGATAATCCCCGACCCGCACTACAATAGTGCCGCCTCAATCCCTGTCCCTTTGTCCTCCGTGAACAATAGTCCCATTGTTCACGTAGCAACCCCCGCGTCGCCCGATAACAATGCACGGTCTCAGGACAGTGTCATTCCGCGAAACCGCGCGGCGTCATTGTCCGACAATGACGCATCCCGTCCTTCTTCCCCAAATGTCGTGGATTCCCACATGCACGACATGCTCTCCGACATAGAGCATTCCGCCTCGGAATGCTCTCAGACCTCAGCCGATGATGATGACTTCATCACCGTCACCGGCAAAAAGAGAGCCCGTAGGTCCCACAAGTCCGCAGAGGAAACCCCTGCCAAGTCCCTCCGTACCGACCAGGCGAATAGCGCCCCGTACCAATCCCAATCGGGTCCCTCTCCCCAGTCCCAACCCAAACCCGTGTCCCAGACCGCCTCCTCCTCGAACTCCCAGAGGAAAGGCCCGGTTCCACCACCCTTGTACATTCAGGACAAGGCGAAGTGGACCGATATTTCCAAATTGTGTGTTGATGCTCGCATCAACTACACTAGCGCCCGTACCACCCAGCAAGGCATTAAGGTGCAGTTGTCCACCGCCTCCGATTTTAGGTCCCTCACCCTCAAACTCAAAGAGCGTAACGTGTCTTTCCACACGTACGCTCTCCCCGAGGAGCGCCAACTCCGCGTAGTCATTCGCGGTATCCCCAAGGAGATCGACACTCAGTCGGTCTTAAGCGATCTTAAATCGCAAAATATCCCCGCGTCCGAAGTACACCGAATGCACCGTGGTCGCACCCACGAGGCATTCGATATGGTGTTAGTAGTTTGCGAGCCTCTAGAGGCCGCAAAAGCCATCTTCAATATCAAAACCCTATGCCATCTGTCCGGCATTAGAGTAGAATCCCCATACAAAAAAGGCCCTCCCGGCCAATGTCACCGATGCCAACTCTATGGCCACTCTCAGCGAAATTGTTTCGCAAAGCCCAGGTGCGTAAAGTGCCATAAGGATCACGGAACGGCGGAATGCGATCGGCCCAAAGACAGATCGCTGTGCACCGAACCACCAGGCTGTGTCTTGTGCGGAGGCTTGGGCCACCCGGCGAACTATCGCGGGTGCCCCAAGGCCCCGCCCACGGACAGGAAGGTGGCGAAGCGTGCAGCGGCCCGTCAGAGGAGGAACGCGCGCATCCCGCCGTACCAACCTCCTGTCACCGCCAACACTTGGTTAGGTCCCTATAGGCCCCCAAACAATCCCTGGAATATGCTGAACCACCAGCAGTCATTCCCAGCTCTCAGGCCTTCAGCCGCTCACTTTCAACCCCAACCCCATTATCCTCACATTCCCTCCTTGATGGCGCTCCCGACCCAACCGCCGCCCGGTTTCCCACTGGTGCCGCAAAATCTCCCAGTCCCTCAGACTCCCCAGCAGCCGAGTCCCGCCTCACGAGACCCCCGGCTTGCACAGCAACCCTCCCAGGCCCCGCGGCCACGGATCTCCCTAAAATCCTCCGACGAGGATAAAATCCTTTTCGGGAACAATCTGCTTCGTGAATACCACGAGCAGGTTAATAACAACCGTCTTATCGCGTTGACTAACCGCGCGTTGGTCCTCCGCGGTAACCCCCACGCTGCTTCCATCTTACACAGCGAGTTCATGGATGTCCATAGGGCATACCATAACCTTTCCGAATCCCTTTTCAATGGCAGTCCATAATTCCCCTAGATTCAAACCCCGATCCCTCAAAGTAGGCTTCTTTAATGCTAATAGCATTAATAAACAGAAAGATCAAATCGCCCAATTCCTCCGCGATCATGATCTAGACGTGTTTCTTATTCAAGAAACACTACTCAAACCTAGCATGCGTAACCCTCGAATTGCGAACTATAATATAGTTCGTAACGACAGGACTCGCAACCGCGGAGGCGGCACTCTCATTTATTACAAGAGGTCACTGTACTGCATACCTCTAGACACCCCTTCCCTGTCCCACATCGAAGCGTCAGTCTGTCGGCTAGGCATGAACGGCCATCAGCCGATCGTAGTCATCTCCGCGTACATAGCACCGAACGTCAACGCCGATTCCATGGCGTCCGACCTCGCGATCCTCCTCGAACTAGGTGACTCCGTCCTTCTGGCGGGTGACCTAAATTCTAAAAACACAGCGTGGAATTGCCAATCCACAAATTCCAAAGGTAGGCGCTTAGAGTCCCTGAGTTCTAAACTCAACTTCGACGTCATCGCCCCGATGCGTCCCACTCACTTCCCCGATATAGTAGGCCACTCCCCGGACGTGCTCGATGTTGCGCTTCTGAAGAACGTAAGCCTCAGCCTGCGCTCGTTAGAGGCGCACCAAGAGCTCGACTCCGACCATAGGCCGGTGATTCTCGAGCTAGGTCCCCGCACCGGCCTTCCCGACCCGGGTACGCCCGTTCCCCACAAAACGATCACGGACTGGAGGAAACTCGAGGAACGCCTCAAGCGTACTTCATCCGTGCATCTAGACGCTATCCCCGAACATATCGTAACCCTTCCGGATACGATCCGCGCAGTAGAGTCCCTGACCGAGCACGTTCAATCCGCGGTGAACGAAAGTTCACGTAGCGTACCGGTGACGAGCGATCGTCGCTGGCAGCTACCGGATGACGTGCGCGCCCTCATCACCGAGAAGAACGCAGCCATACGCGCGTTCGACTCTTTCCCTTCCGAACCGAATCGTCTCTTTTTACGTTCTTTGCAGCGCTCTGTAAAGAAACGTGTAAAAGAATTCCGCGAAGCTCGTTGGGATAAAACCCTGAGCGACATCAAACCCTCCCATCTCGCGTTCTGGCAGCTGGCCAGGGTCCTCAATTCCGACCAACAATCCGTTATGCCTCCCCTAGTCCGACCACACGGTCAAAGCCCCGCTTTTGACGATGACGAAAAGGCGGAATGCCTAGCCGACAGTCTGGAGGCCCAATGCACTCCCAGCACTCAGCCAGTAGACCAAGCTCACCTCGACGAGGTCGACGCGGAAGTCGAACGCCGAGCTGCGCTACCGCCTCCTCCCCCTATCGTAGTAGTAGAGTCCGACCGAGACGCAAATGACGATTTAGCCGATGACCCTTCCGCGATTCCTCCGGTCACGGTCGTCGAGGTCCAGACGTTTGTTAAAGCCCTGAAAAACAGGAAAGCTCCCGGTTCCGACGGCATCACCAATAGGGTGGTCCGTCTATTCCCTTCCACGCTTCTCGTGCTCATGACCGCCATCTTTAACGCGGCCCTTAACAATAACGTCTTTCCGCAAATGTGGAAAGAGGCTATCGTTATAGGTATCCCCAAACCCGGCAAACCCCCTTCCGACCCCACTAGTTATCGCCCCATAAGTCTCCTCAATGTTATTGCGAAGATTTACGAGAGAGTCATTTACAGTAGGCTACGGCGCTTTGCCGAATCCCACCATCTCATTCCCGACGAACAGTTTGGTTTTCGCACCAAGCACTGTTGCGTCCATCAGTTACACCGCATCGTCGAGCATATTTGCACTGGTTTTCACACCAAGACGATGACCGGTGCCCTCTTTTTCGATATCGCGAAGGCGTTCGACAAGGTCTGGCACAACGGCTTGATTTACAAGCTCTATCGCATGGGTGTGCCAGATCGTCTCGTGCTCATCATTCGAGACTTTTTGTCGAATCGCTCCTTTCGCTACCGCATAGTAGGCGCGTTATCCTCCCCTCACCCTATCCGAGCCGGGGTCCCTCAGGGCTCCGTGCTGTCCCCTCTCTTGTTTGCGCTGTACACCAGCGACATCCCCAAGACCAAAAAGGCCCATCTGGCCCTATTCGCCGACGACACTGCTATCTACTCTTCCGGTAGAAGCAGCGAAGTCATTACCAAAACCCTCCAATCCGCGGCCGACGCGCTAGGCGCTTGGTTTCGGAAGTGGAGGATTGAGGTAAATCCCACTAAGAGCGCAGCCGTGCTCTTCATCCGACACGGCGAGGCTCACTCCACCGCCCGCCCCATCCAAATGTTCGGTCGGCCGATCCCTTGGGAGACGTCGACTAAATATTTGGGTGTGATCCTAGATCACAACCTCTCCTTCAGAGAACACATAAAGAGGGTGCGCTCTCGCGCAGCCTTCGCTCTCAACCGTCTTCATCCTCTCGTAAATCAGCGCAGTAAGTTGAATCTCAGACTCAAATTGAGGCTTTTCCTCACTTGTATCCGCCCTATCATGACCTTTGCGAGCGTAACGTTCGCTCACGTCGAAAATTATAAGCTCAAGAAGCTTCAGACCCTCCAGAATAGGTTCATGCGTCGAGCCACGGGAGCCCCGTGGTTCGTTCGCAACGAGCAACTCCATGTCGATCTCAAAATGCCCACTATCAGGCAATTCATGAAGTTAGCGTCCGTTCGCTACTTCAAGTCCGTCCCCGCTCATTCCAATCCCCTGATCGTATCGGCCGCCCGATACACGGCTTTCGTCCGCGCCAAACGGCGCCGTCCCCGTCATGTTCTCTCGGATCCGGACGATCCCATCACCGTCCTTCAGGCGGAGGTGAAAGCTAGGTTAGATGCCGAACGGCGGCAACTACACATCGACAACGCCACACGACGACGACGACACACCGCCCGACCGTCGTATCGACCTCGCCGGCGAGGTCCGTCGCGACGCCCCTCTAGAGCTATTCCCGCGCCGCCGGCTCGTGCCGTGCGAGAAAACTCGACCACGTCCCCAAAAACCCCAAATAATCCGATCCAGCAGCTCCCCCCAGTAGTGGTAGCTTCTCCTCCCCCAGCGACGCCCTGAGCCGAGGTCCGAACCCCTCGCGGGGGTGCCCTTAGGCGCTGTCGCTTAGTTTGTAGTTTTTAATTTATAAGCCTGGCTGGAGGCCTTTTATTAGGTCTCGCCAATCGACCGGTTAAGCAGTAAGAGCTCCCTCAGAGCTAACTGCGAGAGACAAGTTCGAAAAAAAAAAAAAAAAAAAATATAGATGGAAAATACCTGATCACGATCGTACCGCGCGCGCACACGTACGTACGGCGTACGTATTATTGGTAAATTAAACACTTCTATTAAATACACTTCAACATGTCTGGTCGTGGCAAGGGCGGTAAGGTCAAGGGAAAGGCAAAGTCCCGTTCCAACCGTGCCGGTCTCCAGTTTCCCGTGGGACGTATACACAGGCTGCTGCGTAATGGCAATTACGCCGAACGTGTCGGTGCCGGCGCCCCCGTCTACCTGGCCGCCGTGATGGAGTATCTGGCCGCTGAAGTCCTCGAGTTGGCCGGAAACGCCGCAAGGGACAACAAGAAGACCAGGATCATACCCCGTCATCTTCAATTGGCCATCCGCAACGACGAGGAGTTGAACAAGCTTCTCTCCGGTGTGACTATCGCTCAAGGTGGTGTACTGCCCAACATCCAGGCCGTGCTGCTGCCCAAGAAGACCGAGAAGAAGGCCTAAGAAGCTCACACAAGTTCTTTTTTGTTTACGCGAGGCGCGACCCTGTCGCCGCGCCCCGTTCGGTGCTTCGTGCGAGTGTGGTGCATGGCTAACGCATGTGTACACGTGTACGTACACTACTAAGCCTACACTAACTACTACGCTCGTTGCATTCAAACCAAAAGGCCCTTTTCAGGGCCACAATATATTTCGTCAAATGATACACACACAAAAGACAGTTTCTTTAAGCATTTGTTGGTCTTTAATTCATTACAATCAAATATAACATTGGATTTTTTTATAACCTCGTGACAATGATGACATAGGTAAATGGGTACTCTACACATTCATTTGAATATAATATATATATATATACCCCATTCTTATTCTTTCTGTTCCTTCCCCCCTTAAAATTACTAATCAGCCCTGAATGTTTAATATATTTTTATATCTTGAATATGTACTATCTCAATAATAACACACACACACTAATAATAAATCAGAGAGACGAGTTACGAGAGTTGATCACTGTAGGAAGATACACCACTAACTCTATTTATAATATTATGACTATTGCATTTTTTTTATAAGGTTAAGGTTACTTAACTTAATTATTTAAACTACACTCGAATCTATTTATGTTCTGAGCAATACAATTAATAATTATTTTTATTGGTAATATTACATTGAATACATAATATAACCGGGTTGTAATAAAAATGTACATAGAAATATATTATATAGTATATAAAATTTTCGTTCCCATACTCCTCCGAAACGACTTTTATTCAGTGTTTTTACCTGAAATTCACGCGGACGAAGTCGCGGGCAACAGCTAGTATATATAATTTAAACTATAATTAATTTTTTTTTTTTTTTTAACAAACCCATAAATAAGTTCGTCAGTAATTATTTTAGGTTCCTTCCCCCTAGACCTCAATCACACTCCCCACTACGATCGGTCCGTGTGTACCCCCCCCTCTAACCCCGCGCACTCCTCCTCGCGTCCCGAATTGGCGCCGTTGCTATTGGTCGAACGCGGCGAGGAAGCGCTCTACGCGTACCACTACTGTCTGACGCCCTGGTCCATATATACGGGTGGTGGGAACATTTATTGATCATAGATTCGACTACCGGCAGTTGTCGCGTACGCACGTACGTATCAGCTCCCCCCAAACCGCTTATAGCAATTGCGCGTGCGTAATTGTTCTAAGTAACCTACCGACCCAACCGCAGCTGCGAGTGTGGATACCGTTACTTGTAACGGGGTAAGCACACGTAGTTGTTTACGGTTGCGTTTCTACGAGTTTGCTCTTCTTAGAGCGAACAAGTTTTAACGCGACTGTAGGTTGTAGAACGATTGCGCGCCTTTCTCGAGGCGTTGCGTCGTTGTGTTTCTTCGACAGATCAGTCTTTAGGAAAACCGTCTACTACCATCAATAGTACGGTACTCGGTGGATACCAAACGGTGCCAACGAAGCCGAGTGGGTGCCGGCCCCGGTGGCACTCCCCCCGCTCCCTCTGAGCGGGGTAGTAAAACCGGACGGGGTTGGATCAGTCGGCCTTGGGGGGACCCCTAGTCGACCCCAACCAGCTCCCCCTCCCACCTACCCTTCCCCTCTCCTATCCGTAGCCGTTGTTTGTGTAGCATAGCCCCGGCTTGCTGCGCTCGGCGGTTGCGCTGCTAGGAACCCCGGTAGCACATTAAGATTGGCACCGGGGATTACAAGCTTAGGGCTCACCGCAGGTACACACCCTCCCCGCCTATCCCGGCGGGGAGTGCACTCGCCGTACACACCCCCGGGCTCATCCAACCCGGGGTAGTATCTCTTATTCCTTAGTTAGGCTGCGTGCCGCGAGTTTCTTGCAGATTCTTCTCGCGGTATACGTTTAGTTACCGAATCTGCACATCGTTAGGAGTACGAGCGCTTGCCACCCCCCGTGGGGATGGCAGACCAAACGATGGCCGTCGGGGCGGATGTTACCGGAGAGCTGTTCACCCTCTTGGGGTTCTTGCGCGCGGTACTGTCCGACCCGGTGGTCTTGGGAGTATTAGGGGAGCGGGGCCTCACCCCCCCCACCCTCCATAATCTGGCGCCTCTCGCCGAACAGGTGGTTCCTCCATCAGAGGTCCACCAGACCCTTCCGGAGCCGGTCCCGGTACCGGCCCCCGTTCCTTCCCCGTCCCCCCGCCCTTCCCGGGCGGGGTCACCCACCCCTATCGATGCCGATATGGTCGTACTCTCCGACACTGGAGATCACGACCAGGCAGAGGACTCGTCCTCCTCGTCTTCCGAGGACTTCGTTGAGGTCCAGGGAAAGCGCAAAAAGCGCACCCACGCCAAGGGCCAACTCCCGGCGAAGGCGGCTAAGGTCGCCGACGCCACCCCAGTGGCCACCCAATCCCCGGCGGGATCCGCCCCTGCCCCTAGGGCAAAGCGTATCCCTCCCCCCCCACCGATCTTCTTGCACGACAAGGCCCTCTGGACCGAAGTAGTGCAAATGATGGACGAGAAGAAAATTCCGTTCTCCCACTCCCGCGACACTCGCAAGGGGATTAAGTTCTCCCTGCGTTCCGCGGACGAGTACCGTGTGGTAACTCGCACGCTCCAGGAAAGGGGATATCCCTTCCATACCTTCTCGCTCCCGGAGGACAAGCCCCTCCGGGTAGTGATCAAAGGCGTACCGGTGGAGATCTCCACCGATTACGTCATCCAAGACCTCAGGTCAAAGGGCATCCCCGCAAGGGAAGTCCACCGCATGTGCGCCGGTCGCGCACACAACAGTACACCCTTCGCAATGGTGTTAGTCCTGGTGGACAACACGGCGGAGGGTAAAAAAGTTTTCAAACTTTCCTCTCTGTGCCACCTCGGTGGCATAAGAATCGAGAGGCCTAGGGGCAGAAACCCGGTGAACCAATGTCACCGCTGCCAACTTTACGGTCACGCACAGAAGAATTGCTTCGGCAAGGCTCGCTGCGTTAAGTGCCTGGGAGACCACGGCACCTCCGACTGCCCGCGCCCGAAAGACCGGACCCTCTGCACGGAGCCGCCCAGCTGCGTCCTGTGCGGAGAGTCCGGACACCCGGCCAACTTCCGGGGGTGCAGAAATGCCCCCCGTCCTCCACCTCAAGCGACAAAGCGCTTTGTGCCCCGTAACCAGGCTCCAGCCCTGAACGCGGTGTCCTCAGTGCGTTTAGGTCCCCCAAGGCAATCGCCATGGAACGCTCTGAACCACCTCAAGGCGTTCCCCGCCTTGAGGCAGCCCGTCACGCCCGGCCCTGTCAAGGCCATCCCGCAAGAGGGTGAGGCTCACGCCCCCCCCTCTTCCGTTCCCGCGGTCCTCCCTGCCGCCAGGCAGCTCCCCGCCAAAGTCCCGACCCCTCGGTCGTGCTCTGACGAGGAATTCACCTTGGAGAAGTACGACGAGTTGATCGCTTTCTTCCTAGAAAGCGACTGCTCCCCCCGCCAAAAATTGCGGTTCCTGCTTAACAGGATCCAGGCGAGTCCCTCAGAAGAGGAAAAACAACGACTACGGTCCAAATTCTCGTTGGACGAAGTAGCATCATTAATGGGTACCTTTACCCCTAAATCGCCGTAATGCTCCCTTTAAGTAGTGGCAGAATCAAACCCCGATCCCTCAAAGTAGGTTTCTTCAATGCGAACAGCATTGCGTCCCAACGCGGTGAAATCTCGACTTTCGTCCGAGATCACCAACCCGACATTTTCTTGATTCAGGAGACCTTTCTCAAACCCCATCTTAGAGACCCTAGAATTGCAAACTACAAGTTAGTGCGCAACGATAGGACGCGTGGTGCCGGTGGTGGCACCCTCATCTATTACAAAAGGTCCCTGCACGCGTCCCCTCTGGACGCACCTCAGCTCTCGTACGTTGAGGCTTCGGTATGTCGAATAGGCATGACCGGACACAGACCGATAACGATTGTTTCGGCTTATTGTTCCCCGATACCGTCCAAAGACGAAAACCTAAAATCCGATCTAGAAGCACTTTTCTCGCTCAGCGAATCCGTCATAGTAGCGGGTGACCTCAACGCGAAGCACGAGTCGTGGAATTGCCACGTTCGTAATCCGCGGGGGGTTCTACTCGAACGCTTATCTAGCTCTCTCCAGTTCGACGTCATCGCTCCGATGACGCCAACTCACTTCCAAAACAAGGCAGGTACTAGACCTTCCTTCTTAGATATAGCCCTTCTCAAGAATGTCAACCTAGCGTTGCGTTCTATAGAGGTGGTTCACGAGTTAGACTCGGACCACCGACCGGTGATCATGTGTCTAGGTCCGCGCGTAGGTCCCTCAGACACCGGTCTCCCTCCGCCCACTAAGTTGGTGACAAATTGGAATAGACTGGGCGAAAGCCTCAAGTCTATCTCCGCTGCCCAACTAGATCACATTCCCGACAATATAGTGTCAGCTGAGGACACTGTCGTCGCAATCGACTCTATCACAGAGTGCGTACAATCTGTCGTGAACGAATGTTCGCGGCGGGTCCCGGAGGTCAGCGATGACCGCTGGCAGTTGCCACCGGACGTGCGTGCTCTGATGACGGAGAAGAATGCCTCCATCAGAGCTTACGATTCCTTCCCCAGCGACTCGAACCGTGCCGAGATGCGCCGATTACAGCGTGCTGTGAGAAAGCGCATTCAGGAATTGCGGAACGATCGTTGGGATAAAACCCTATCTGACCTCGAACCGTCGCACACCGCCTTCTGGCAGTTGCAGCGGACTCTTAAAACCGACACTGTGGCATCCATGCCTCCTCTCATTCGTCCTAATCAAACGCCGGCGTTTGACGACATAGAAAAGTCCGAATGCCTGGCCGACAGCCTGGAGGCTCAATGTACCCCGAGCACCCTGCCGGTAGACCAAGCGCACCTCGAAAGAGTTGTTGCTGAAGTCGAACGCAGGGACGCTCTTCCGCCCATAGAGGATCCCGAGTATCCTATAGTAGCCGTCACCGTTGACGAAATTCAGACGATGATCAGGGGTCTTGACCCAGGGAAAGCCCCAGGTTCCGACGGGATCACCAATAAGGTGGTCAAGTCCTTCCCCCCCCTCCTTATTAGCCTTTTGGTCGCCATCTTCAATGCGGCCTTAAGCAACAACCTCTTCCCACAGCGGTGGAAAGAGGCAATAGTCATAGGTATTCCAAAGCCTAAAAAACCCAAAGATAGACCCGATAGCTACCGCCCTATCAGTCTTCTCAAGGTTCTTGGGAAACTGTACGAGCGAGTCGTCCTCTCCCGACTGAAGGACTACGCAGAGTCCCGAGGTCTCATACCAGACGAGCAGTTTGGTTTTCGTGCCAAACACTCGAGTGTACAACAGGTCCACCGTATCGTGGAGGACGTTAGTGCCGGCTTCCAACGCGGCTTTTACACTGGTATGGTTCTCTTCGACGTCGCGAAAGCGTTCGACAAGGTATGGCACGATGGCTTGATCTTCAAGCTATATCAGCTCGAAGTGCCCGACCGTCTCGTTCACATCATTCGAGACTACCTGTCGAACCGCTCTTTCCGTTATCGTGTGGAGGGGACTCTCTCCTCCGCACATCCTATCAGAGCCGGAGTCCCCCAGGGCTCCGTACTCTCGCCATTACTCTTCTCGCTGTACACCAGCGATATCCCACGCAGTAGACCCACAAAGCTCGCGCTTTTCGCCGATGATACGGCCCTTTATCGTTCAGATAAATACATCTCCGCCGTGTACAAAGACCTCCAAAAATCTGTCACAACCCTAGGGGAGTGGTTCAGAAAGTGGAGGATCGAAATCAATCCATCAAAGAGCGCCGCTATTCTGTTCTCCAAGGGCAGATACGCGCCTCCTCTCCCGCCTCCGATCACCCTGTCAAACGTGCCTATCCCTTGGGAGACGCACGTAAAGTACCTGGGCATTACCCTTGATCGTAAACTCACATTTGTAGAGCACATAAAGCAGGTACGCGCGCGAGCCGCTTTTGCGCTGAGTAGACTCCACCCGATGGTCAATGCACGTAGTAGTATGTCCCTTAAGTGTAAAGTCAGACTTTACACAACATGCATTCGACCCATTATGACATATGGTAGTGTTGTGTTCGCACACGTGCCTGTCAACCGTCTCAAAAAATTCCAAACCCTTCAAAATCGCTTCATGCGACGCGCCACGGGCTCTCCGTGGTTCGTACGTAACTCGCAGCTTCACTGCGATCTTAAACTGCCGACAATCGGGCAGTTCATGAAGCGTCTTTCCACCCGATTTTTTGATTCTGCCAAAGATCATAAAAACCCGTTAGTAGTGGCCGCCACTAACTATACGCCATCCCGGTTGTCCGCGATAAAGCGCCCTAGGGAAGTACTAAACAGCCCAGACGATGAAATAACCGTCCTCCAGGAACGGTTAAACATAATAACATCTAACACTACACAGACGAACCGTCGTAAAATCTTAAGATCTCGCCGTCGAGGTCCGCCGCGATCGAAAACGAAAGTAAATTCACCCCCTCCCGTCCCTAGTACTAGCATAGCTCCTGATGCCGGCCCGGGGCCGAGCAAAAATCAGTAGCGTAGCAGTAGATTTAAAACCGTCCCTAAATAATCTCTTAGATCCAGCCGTCCCTTTTGTTACGATAGTCAGCGATGTGCAAAGTCGAGGTTCGAGTCCCGCAGGGGACGCCCTTTGACACACTCGCTTAAATATTCTCTAGTTTTAAGCCTTGGCTGGAGGCTCTCGGGTCTCGCCACAAAGTTCGGTAAAGCAGTAAAAGCCCCTCCTGGGGCTGACTGCGGCAGACCACACCTAAAAAAAAAAAAAAAAACATTTATTGATTCACACTTGTGAACGCACTCGCCGCACGCGGTACGTCTCTCTAAGTACTACTACTCTAATATCTATCAAAGTCGATATGCCACCCAAGACAAGTGGAAAGGCAGCCAAAAAATCTGGCAAAGCCCAGAAGAACATCTCGAAGACCGACAAGAAGAAGAAGAAGCACAAGAGGAAGGAGAGCTACGCCATCTACATCTACAAGGTCCTCAAGCAGGTGCATCCGGACACCGGTATCTCCAGTAAGGCGATGTCCATCATGAACTCGTTCGTGAATGACATTTTCGAACGTATCGCCGCAGAGGCTTCGCGGCTCGCACACTACAACAAGAGGTCTACGATCACGTCGAGGGAGGTCCAAACATCGGTGAGGCTCCTGCTGCCCGGCGAACTCGCCAAGCACGCCGTCAGTGAAGGCACCAAGGCCGTCACCAAATACACCAGCTCCAAGTGAGCGGTCGCTGTGGTCCGGTGTCGGGTCGCGCGGGGTGAACAGAGGACTACTGCCGGCCGGCTGTGTCTGCGCGTCTGTTTGGTCGTCGTGGTCGCCTCGTCTCCCATCATCGTCCCATGTTGTGTTCGTCCGAAGCAATTGCGTGTGTGTGCGTGCGCGCGTCGTGTTTATAAACTGTTCATGTGTTTGAACGATGAATGTATGGACAGTGAGCGTTTGTGTTTATGTATATATATATATATATGTGTGTATTATGAAACTATAATAATGCCTATATATATATATCTATCTACCGAGCGCTCTCCGCACTTCATCATCGTCTTCAGCGCATATACCACCACCAGCACACCATTACCTATATGCGCGCCGCACGCATGGGTGGCTCTCGGCACAACCCAAAACAAAAGGCCCTTTTCAGGGCCACAAATATTTTCATGTGGATACACAATTTATGTTCACGTTTCTTTGATCCGATGTAGTCTCTCTTACATCATTACACAAACACATATTGATTAGAATGATTAAATACCGAATTAATATTTATAAATGTAGGCATCTTAAAGCAAGCAACTATTATACATACCTATAATATAATTATGTACCTACCTACATATTTTATTCAAAATCGATCGGTTAGGTTAGACTACTAGTGCCTATTGAGTTCGAAAATGGAAACCATAGTAAATAATATAATATAGAAGTAGGTAAGGTTAGGTTAAATTATAGTAAGTGTACTCACTTTCTTGGTATCCGTGTCTTTGTCTTGTCTCTTAAGTAAAGTCCGGTAAAGCAGATGAAGTCACCCTGGGGCTGCCTGCTACTGTAGCCCGCATCTGAAAAAAGATTTCAAAAAAAGTTACTACCTAGGCAATAAAATTTATCACAGAGTGTAATTTTTTTTTTTTTTTTTTTTTTTAATTATTAGAGAGAGTATACATACAATCATACATAGATAAATTAATTATAACTACTTAAAATTTATAATAATTAAATACATTTAAAAAAAAAACGGAATTTTATCAATGTTAATACTTTGTTTCTAGCCCAGAGGGCGCTCGGGAGCGGTTTTTTTTTTTTTTTCCTTTATTGGCATGCTGGCTGGATCATAATTCCGTTCGTTTCCACGCACGTATTGTGTGTAGGTATAAATAGCGCGGCGGGAAACGGCGAAATTTTATTCTTGATCGTTCGTTCGTAGCGTGCGGACGTCTTCTCCATAATATAATTATTTCTTCTTTATTGTTGTCGCTGCTGCTGCTGTGTTGTAGTAGTATCACCTCTTACTTACAACAAGATGGCACGTACCAAGCAAACCGCTCGCAAGTCCACCGGTGGTAAGGCGCCGAGGAAGCAGCTCGCCACCAAGGCTGCGCGTAAGAGCGCACCGGCGACCGGTGGTGTTAAGAAGCCTCATCGTTACAGGCCCGGAACAGTGGCCCTGCGTGAGATTCGTCGCTACCAGAAGAGTACAGAGCTTCTGATCCGCAAGCTTCCTTTCCAACGTTTAGTGCGCGAGATCGCTCAGGACTTCAAGACCGATCTTCGTTTCCAAAGCTCTGCAGTAATGGCGCTGCAGGAGGCCAGCGAGGCTTATCTCGTCGGTCTCTTCGAAGACACCAACCTGTGCGCCATTCACGCAAAGCGCGTCACCATTATGCCTAAGGACATACAGTTGGCGCGCAGGATCAGAGGCGAACGCGCTTAGACGCGCGACTTCTACACCAACACTCGCTCGGCGCCGATGCTTGATGCTGCTGCTGCTGTGGCGGCGTCGCGTGTTCGTGTGTATCCACACAACAAAAGGCCCTTTTCAGGGCCACATATGTGTCTTATACTATAATTCATAGTATGTTTCTTTATGACAGACCTGGTCGCCACACATTCCATCATAACACACAATACATTTTAATAACGTAAAGCTTTATAGATATGGATAGATAATATTATAATAATGCATGTATTCATTGTATGCACTTAATTAATAACGGTCGAGTTAACAGTCGTACTGGCAGTAGTTTCGCCTGTATGTACATATTATTTAGGTAGGTATATTATCTTTTCCTTTCTTTTACTCTACCAATGAGTAATGCAATTATACTAAGTAACCGAATGAATAAATAAATATACAGGTAGAGTTTGTTTTGATCATTTATTATTATTATTTTTTTTATAGACTTCGAGGTGCTCGCCCTTACTTTATTATAGTGCGCGCGCGTGTGTGTGTGTGTGTGTGTTTTTTTTTTTTTTTTTTTTTTCTTTTTCTTTTAATAGTAATAATTATTATTTAGTTATTAGTATTTTATTAGTTGAGCATTTATTATTATTTCGGTTATTATAACAACCAACAAGATACAAAAATCTTGGTGCGATTGTCGCGCCGACGCAGACTCGCGCCTCGTCCCGCTCTCCTCGCCGCACACCTCACCACCACCCGTTGCGACTACTCCGCGGCCGTAGGGTATATATAAGAGGCTCGCAACAAAAAGCCGCGGTAACCCCCCCCGATAAGAAGAGCGACGCGTAACGTCGCTCCCCGCGCACCAGCCGGCCACGCGCTCTCCTTCTCGGCCGCGCTGCCGCAAAGGCTAAGCCCGCAACGGGGCTCGCCCTGGAACGCCCTCAACCACCAGAGGTCGTTCCCCGCGCTGAGGGACTCCCCCTCATACCGGCCTCCTCAAGGCACCATGCCTCCTCAAGGCCCCCCGGCTCCGCTCGCGAGCACGGTTCAACCGCGACCGGTCCCACAAGCCTCGCAAGCCCCTAAGGCCCCGAGCACCCCTGTGAACGCAATCCCTACGTCCGAACTCGATAGAGGTTTCCGCCTCTACATGAGCATGTTAGCCGACCCGCAGGCTCGGTGGTCACTGCTCATGACCCGCCTGAGCCTCTGCAAGACCGCAGAGGACTCAGCCCGTATCGTCGCTGAATATCCACCCAGCGACTTCTCCCACCTTATGCGTGCTGTTACCGTTCAGTAATGCTCCCTACAGGCAGATTCAAACCGCGTTCGATTAAAATAGGGTTCTTCAACGCCAACAGCGTTGAGGGACAACGCGACGAGATCGCGGAGTTTCTCCGCGATCATCAGTTAGACGTATTGTTAATACAAGAGACCTTCTTAACCCCGTCTAAGAGGGATCCTAGAATTGGGCGCTACAACGTAGTGCGCAATGATAGGACTAGAGGCGCCGGTGGTGGCACTCTCATCTACTTTAGAAGCTCTCTGTATTGCATACCAATAGACCCGCCCGCTCTCGCGCACGTAGAAGTATCTATCTGTCGGCTAGCCATGACAGGACACGGCCCGATTCATATAGTCTCCGCGTACGCAGCACCCGGCCCGGCCGATATTAGTTCCGACTTAGAAACATTATTTTCCCTAGGCCCGTCTGTCCTAGTGGCAGGCGACCTAAACGCGAAACACGAGTCGTGGAATAGCCGCACTCGTAACCCGCGGGGAAAACGGTTAGATAATCTCAGTAATAGGCTTCAGTTCGACGTCATAGCGCCTATGACGCCGACTCACTTCCCAGCCATCTTAGGTCACCAACCCGATATACTAGATATAGCTCTCCTGAAAAACGTCAACCTCGCGTTGCGTTCTATGGAAGTTATCCGCGAATTAGACTCAGATCACAGGCCAGTCATTATGTGTCTAGGTCCGCGCGGGGCCGCCCGCGACACTGGCCTGCCTCCCCCGACTAAAGTAGTCACGGATTGGGCTAAGCTTGAGAACCGTCTCAAGTCGAACCCATCCGCTTCCCTTGATCGAATTCCGGAATTCATCAACTCCCCCGACGACACGTATGTCGCGATCGACTCGCTCACAGAGCACGTACAGGCAGCCTTGAACGCAAGTTCGAGGCGGGTGCCAGAGGTTGAAGACAACCGCTGGTATTTGCCGCCGGACGTGCGTGCCCTACTGAGGGAGAAGAGCGCGGCCATACGAGCCCACGACTCGCTTCCCAACGAGTCTAATCGCGCCCACATGCGCCGAATGCAGCGCGCTGTTAAGAAGCGCATGCGGGAAATGCGAGAAGCTCGCTGGGACAAACTATTAGAAGATTTAGAGCCAACGCACTTAGCGTACTGGCAACTACAACGATCGCTTAAAACGGATGACGTGGCGCCCATGCCTCCTCTCATACGTAGCGACAACCCTGTCCCTGCCTTTGATGACGATGAGAAGGCGGAATGCCTAGCCGACAGTTTAGAAAAACAATGTAAGCCCAGCACTCTACCGGTAGACAAGGCCCACCTCGCAAGAGTTGACGCCGAGGTCGAACGTAGAGCCGCTATACCTCCCGCGGAGGACCCAGATTTCCCACTCGCGCCGGTTACTCTAGACGAAGTCCGTCTATTAGTTAAAGGGTTACACCCCAAAAAAGCACCCGGTTCCGATGGTATCACCAGTAGGGTGGTACGATCGTTCCCACCTCTCCTGATAGGATTATTGACCGCGATATTCAACGCGGCCCTCAACAACAACCTCTTTCCGCACATGTGGAAGGAGGCGGTCGTTATAGGGATTCCGAAACCTGGCAAACCCAGGACTGACCCGACCAGTTACCGCCCCATAAGCCTCCTCAAGGTCTTAGGTAAACTTTACGAGCGAGTCCTTCTGACTCGTCTCAAAGATTTCGCTGCATCCCGAAATCTAATCCCCGACGAACAGTTCGGCTTTAGAGCCGAACATTCGTGTGTTCAACAAGTTCACCGTATTGTTGAACACGTCAGTCACGCGTTCCAACACGGACGATGCACGGGCATGGTCCTATTCGATGTCGCGAAAGCGTTCGACAAAGTCTGGCACAATGGCTTGTTATACAAGCTATACCAACTAGAGGTGCCAGATCGTCTCGTGCACATCATACGAGACTACTTGTCGGATCGCTCTTTTCGTTATCGGATAGAGGGCACTCTGTCCTCACCTCACTCGATCCGCGCCGGAGTCCCGCAGGGCTCGGTGCTATCCCCGATTCTTTTCTCGCTATACACTAGCGACATCCCCCGCTGTAGGAGTAGCAATACCCAATTAGCCCTCTTCGCCGACGATACGGCACTATACTACTCGGGTTATTCACCCGAGGCGATAGGTCGAACTCTCCAATCCTACGTCACAACCCTAGGGGAGTGGTTTAGGAAGTGGAGAATCGAAATAAACCCGACAAAGAGCGCGGCAATCCTCTTCTGCAAGAGGAGAACCGCACCCCCTCACCCCCCTCAGATTAGACTCTTCGGCGAGCCCATCCCTTGGGAGCAGCAAGCCAAATATCTCGGTGTAACCCTAGATCGCAAACTCACGTTTCGAGAACACCTAAAGCGAGTACGTTCGCGTGCCGCTTTTGTTCTAAGCCGCCTCCACCCGATGATTAACGCACGAAGTAAACTCTCGCTTAGATGCAAAGTGAGACTTTACACGGCGTGCATTAGGCCCATAATGACCTACGCTAGTCCTGTGTTCGCACATGTACTAGATAGCCGCCTCTACAGGCTCCAAACCCTACAAAATCGCTTCATGCGCCGAGCCACTGGCGCCCAGTGGTTCGTGCGGAACTCACAGCTTCACTGTGACCTTAAACTGCCTACCATCAAGCAGTTCATGAAGCAAGCTAGCATCCGATTTTTCGAATCTGCCGAAACCCACCCCAACCCCTTGGTCGTATCGGCCGGCCGATACGTACCATCGCGGATTTCCCGGACCAGACGTCCTAAACGCGTACTCGATGAGCCAGACGATAGTATAACCTTGCTACAGCAACGGTTAAACCCGGACACAATCAACACTTTACACGACAGACGCCGTCGTCACATACTAAGATCTCGCCGTCGAGGTCCGCCGCGATCGTTACCCCTTAACGTAACAAATATCCCTCCCGTCCCTTGCAATACAGCCGGCCCGGGGCCGAGCTCTAGTTTATAAAAATCATGTCCCCAAATAATATGTTCGATCCAGCAATCCCCTTTGCTTTGAATGTTAGACAGCGACGCACCGAGTCGAGGTTCGAGTCCCGCAGGGGGCGCCCTCGGTAGCGTCGCTTAAAGTCTTAAAGTAGTTAGCCTGGCTGGAGGCTCATGCAGTCTCGCCTTTATCCGGTTACGTCCAATAAGACCCCCCTCGGGGTCGTCGACATAAAGTATTCCGAAAAAAAAAAAAAAAAAAAAAAAAAAAACAAAAAGCCGCGGATATTCGATCGTGACTCGGCAACGACGTTGGAGTACTCAGTGTACGCGCGCGTTCGTGTTAGTTCGTTTTACTCTAATACTACTCAAAGAAGATGACAGGTCGCGGTAAGGGAGGAAAGGGTCTGGGAAAAGGAGGAGCAAAGCGTCACAGAAAAGTACTTCGTGATAACATCCAAGGTATCACGAAGCCGGCCATCCGTCGTCTGGCGCGCAGAGGCGGCGTGAAACGTATCTCCGGTCTGATTTACGAAGAGACCCGTGGCGTGCTGAAAGTGTTCCTCGAGAACGTGATCCGTGACGCGGTTACTTACACCGAGCACGCGAAGAGGAAGACCGTCACAGCCATGGACGTCGTGTACGCCCTGAAACGTCAGGGACGCACTCTGTACGGTTTCGGCGGTTAAATTCGGCTACATACACCGTTGGCGGTGCGGCGGGCGGTGTGTCTGTCTGTCTGTCTGCTGTGTGTGTATGTCTCTGTAGCGTGCGTGCGCGTTCATACATACATACATGCATGCATGCATGCATACTTACCTACTACCTACCCACTATATACCATGAGCTCTGTCTACATATAAGTACACTACTTACTCATTCATACGTGGTGTATAAATATGACAGACGCTTGCTCGGTATAAAAAAAAAGGCCCTTTTCAGGGCCGCATATGATTCGATATATTGCAAACGTTTCTTATGAAGATTTGTCTTTGATATTAATATTATATTGATAAAAATCACCTTACACACCCTCGCACAGTGCACACGTCTTATCCTCTCTATCTCACACACACACACACACACCACCGTTAATGATTACCTACTCTAAATATTATGACGATACAAGTTACCCTCGCTCGGGGCTATCTATGTTATTCATATACTTACTATGCTACCTAATATTCACATGGATATTGTTCGATATTCGGTACCTACTCCTATGTAACACTATAATCTATACGTTACACACATATAAGTAAGTATCACAGACCTACCTTTCATGTACCTAGGTACCCAATAATATCGTGACTTATTTATTGTAGGTAATTATTATATTTTTATTGTAGTTTGTTGTTCGTTTTGATAATATTTAATAACAGAGTATCTAATAAATACTATATTTTTGATTCGGCCGACGAGTATGATTTGCATTATGTAGGTTATGTGTTACTATTACTACTACTAAACTTACTAACGTTACTAACTACTGCGTCGTATAGGTACAGAATAGTCAACATGCAGTTATAGTACAGGTTGCATTGTTAAATTTAATAATATCAGATAGGTATGCCGCACAAGTAAATTAGTACCACCTAGACAGGATAACTAAGAAATTAAGTACCTACCCAATTGGTGTTATAGCTATCGCACGATTATATTCGCGAACGCGCATCGTCGAAATAAGCTGAGCAGCCGCAGCGGCGGCGCTGTGACGACGGCGGCGGCGGCGGCTTCGGTTGGTTATTGTTTTAAATGTATTCCGTAGTTTGATGTGGCGACTTGATTCATCGATTTGTGATATATATTTATGTTTTATTTACTTTATAATAAATTATAAACGTCGCGCACTACGAACGTCCTGGACGCGGTCGTCGGTCCTTGCGGCGCGCGTACGGGGCGGCGAGTGTTTTACGACGGTTCACTTTTAGGTTGATAATATTACATCATAACGATTGAATATCTATGAAATGTTGTTGTGCTAAACGTTCGATATCTTCGTCGTTGACATGTCGCCCTCGATACGCGATCACTGTTGATTTTACACAGTAAAAACACATTTTGAACGAGACCCGAGGTATGGTGAGTACGCGCTCGTCAAATTAAACGCGCACACCGGCCCGTGTGCTGTTAGTACTTCGATCTTCGTATTGTATTCGCGTAGTCGCGTTCATGACGGATCCCGAGACGTTCGCACGCACTCGCATATCTGTCGTTAAACATCGAAAATATTAATTTTATTAGATACGTGTTAGTGAAAAGTTTGAAGTGTTCATACGAGAAAACGTCCCGCGACTACACGGCTCTCGTTATGGTAAAGTTTCGTTGGACTTGACCGACGTTATTCGAAATTTGAAAAGTGGCGACATCTAAGTCTCTGTTATTATTACGTGAATCTACCGTACTACTTACTTACCTACGTGTAGTGTGCGTGTGTGTTCATTCGTTTTACAACAACAATATACCCCTAAATACCACTACTAAAATGGCAGACACAGCAGTGGCTACTGAAGCTCCGGCTCCCGCTACACCGGCGAAGAAGCAAGCGAGACAAGCGGGCGGCGGCGCCGCCGCCTCTAAGAAACCTAAAGCGAAGCCTACCCATCCTAAGACATCGGAGATGGTCAACAACGCCATCAAGGAGATGAAGGAGCGCAGCGGATCGTCGTTGCAGGCTATCAAGAAATATATTGCAGCACAGTACAAGGTCGACGCCGAGAAATTGGCACCGTTCATCAGGAAATATCTGAAGAGCGCCGTCGAATCCGGTGCCCTGATACAGACCAAGGGTAAAGGTGCCAGCGGATCGTTCAAGTTGGAGTCTAAATCGGCCGCGGCCAAGAAACCCGCCGGCGGCGCCGGTGCCGGAAAGGCCGGCGGCGGGAAGGGCGGCGCATCCGTTTCGGCGGCGTCCAAGACGAAGAAGGCGACCGCATCGGCGGCCGGAGCTAAAACGAAGAAAGCCGCCGCAGCCGCGGCGAGCGCATCCGCCGCTTCGGGTTCACCGTCCAAGTCGAAGGCTTCCGCCGGCGCGTCCGCAAAGGAGAAGAAGGCGGCCGCCGCCGCCAAGAAGAAGCCGGCGGCCAAGAAAGTAGCCGCCCCCGCAAAGGCCAAGGGAGGCGCCGCGCCCAAGGCAAAGAAGACAGCCAAGCCGCCCACGAAGAAACCGAAAGCGCCCAAACCTAAGAAGGCAGCGGCTACGCCCAAATCCAAGCCGGCCGCAAAGAAAGCCTCCGCCGCTAAGAAGTAAACTAACGCGCAACCGTAGTGTTCGCGTTACACCGGCGACGACGTGAACGCGCGTTACTAAGACGACGACGACGCTACGATAAGCTACCAACGAACGTCGTGTATGTGTATGTTTGTAGAAGAATAAGATGACGTGTCTCTCATTATTATATACTACATACTAATATACCTGCTGGCTATACCACCACACACCGATGGATGGATGGATGACAGTGACGTCAACGTAGTCCACGTAAACGCGTGAACCGTCCCCGGGGGAGTGAGCGCGCGCCTCTCGCCGTTGTCGAAGCGCCTTATGCTAGCTCGATGCGGCGCTGCTGCGTGTGCACTCGCATTCGCGGCGCTCTATGAGCGCAAACCAAAAAGCCCTTTTCAGGGCTAACACAAGTATCATGAATTATACATTCGTTTCTTTAACACAGATATTATAATATGGTCAACGACAACACACCACAACAGATTCCTACCTAGCTAACCACTCACTCACTCACACACTCAACCTTGTTGTTATTATATATTAAGTAATTACTCACTGACTCGATCCGTGGATCGATCCTGCATCACCCTTGCGTTACCCTATGGAAAGCATACCTGCCATATAGGGTATATTTTTAAAAAATAGACATAAATATACCTACTTATTATTAAAATAATCAGAAACGAAATACATACCTGCCTACCTACCTACCTACCTACCTACCTACTAGGCACTTGGATACTATATATTTATTGTTTTTTTTTTTTTTTTTTTTTTTTTTTTTTTTTTTCGAAATACTTTGTGTCGACGACCACAAGGGGGGTCACGTCTTATTGGACGTAACCCCGGACAAAGATTAAAACAAACAACAAATTTATTATATTTAGCACGATTGCATAGTTTGTTCGAACAAGAGCGCGCTTGCGCGCTGCGTGCGACATCGTTTCGTTCCGTTCGCAACGCGCGCATCCCCTCCCACTAATACAACGTACGACGAACGTATAAATATCACTGTGCGCGCTATAGATGGAAAGGGACATATTCATTCCGATTTTGGAACTTGACGCGTGCGCACGTACGCAACGAGTTCTCACTTTTTACGATTTCTTAATCGCATTAAGTTATTTTTCGATCCAACCGCAGCTGCGGGCGCGTAAACCGTTACGTGTAACGGTGACAAGCGTAAGCAGTTGTTTACGGTTACGTTTTTACGAGTTTGCTCTTTTTAGAGCGAACGAGTTTAACGTAACTGTAGGTTGTTAGACGATTGCGCGCCTTTTTCGAGGCGTTGCGTCGTTGTGTTTCTAGACAGCTGAGCTCTTTAAGGAAACCGTGTACTATCACACTGATAGTACGGTACTCGGTGGATACCTCACGGTGCCAACGAAACCGAGTGGGTGCCGGCCCCGGTGGCACTCCCCCCGCTCCCTCAGAGCGGGGTAGTACAACCGGACGGGGTTGGATCAGTCGGCCTTGGGGGGACCCCTAGTCGACCCCAACCAGCTCCCCCTCCCACCTACCCTTCCCCTATCCCATCCGTAGTCGCTGTTTGTGTAGCATAGCCCCGGCTTGCTGCGCTCGGCGGTTGCGCTGCTAGGAACCCCGGTCGCACATTAAGATTGGCACCGGGGATTACAAGCTTAGGGCTCACCGTAGGTACCCACCCCTCCCCGCCTACCCCGGCGGGGAGCGCACTCACTGTACACACCCCCGGGCTCATCCAACCCGGGGCGGTAAATTAGGTTTTCTTAATAGGCAGCGTGCCGGGAGTTTCTTGCAGATTCTTCTCACGGTAGACGCTTAGTCGTGAATCTGCACTCAGAGTTAGACGAGTACGTGCGCCAGCCACCCCCCGCGGGGATGGCAGATCAGCCGATGGCCGCCGTCGGGGCGGACGTGACAGGCGAGCTTGTCAACCTGTTAGGGTTCTTGCGAGCCGTCATGTCCGACCCGGTGGTACTTGGAGTACTAGGGGAGCGGGGCCTCACCCCCCCCACCCTCCATAACCTGGCGCCTCTCGCCGCCGCGGTGGTTCCTCCGTCTGAGGACTGCCAGCCCGCTCCGGAGACGGTCCCGGCCCTAGCCGCGACCCCCCCCCAGCCCCAGCCCCCGCCCACACCGGCGGTGTCCCCTTCTCCGCCCGACGCGGAGATGTCCGACGTCGACGACTGCAGCGATGCAGGAGCCGACTCCTCCTCTTCCGCTTCCTCTTCCGATGGCTTCACCGAGGTCGTCGGAAAACGGAAGAAGAAATCCCGCGCACTGGGTCCGGCCAAGGCGGCCCGGACCGCCTTGGACGTACCCCGACCTGACGCGCTTGCGAACTCGTCGCAAGCCGTCCCCGCCTCCGCCCCGGTAGCTCCCTCGCAGAGCCTACCCACCGCCTCGCAAGGCCCCACCCCGCCCGCCCCCGCTAAGAGGGCCCTTCCTCCACCTCCGATCTTCCTGAGAGACAAGGCTCTCTTCAGGGAGGTCTATGCCATTTGCGCTGAAAAGCGCATTACTGCAACCGCCCGCAGTACCCAAAAGGGCATCAGGTTCAACCTGAAGACCGTACAGGACTTCAGAGACCTGTCCCGCGTCCTACAAGATAGGGGCTACCCCTATCATACCTACTCCCTTCCGGAGGATAAACCCTTAAGGTTTATCATCAAAGGTGTCCCGGTAGAGTTTACCTCTACAGAAATCCTTGAGGACCTTAAGTCCCAAGGTATCCCCGTCAAAGAGGTTCACCGCCTCACTACCAGCCGCTCCGCGCGAAACCCGTCCGCCCCGTACGAGATCGTACTCGTACTTCTAGATAACGTCCCGGGGGCGAAAATCAAAATAGCCCAGCTGGTGCAGGTTTGTAACCTCACCGGAGTGTCGGTGGAAACACCGCACAAACGCCAACAGATAGGGCAGTGCCACAGGTGCCAGCTCTACGGACACGCCCAGAGGTGCTGTCACGCCAGACCTCGGTGCGTCAAGTGCCTGGGCGACCACGGCACTGCCGATTGTTCCCGTCCCCGGGATCGCGCACTCTGCGTTGATCCCCCGAGCTGCGTGCTTTGCGGCCAGTCCGGGCACACAGCCAATTTTAGGGGGTGCCCGCGCGCACCCCGTCAACCCCCCCCGATAAGAAGAGCGACGCGTAACGTCGCTCCCCGCGCACCAGCCGGCCACGCGCTCTCCTTCTCGGCCGCGCTGCCGCAAAGGCTAAGCCCGCAACGGGGCTCGCCCTGGAACGCCCTCAACCACCAGAGGTCGTTCCCCGCGCTGAGGGACTCCCCCTCATACCGGCCTCCTCAAGGCACCATGCCTCCTCAAGGCCCCCCGGCTCCGCTCGCGAGCACGGTTCAACCGCGACCGGTCCCACAAGCCTCGCAAGCCCCTAAGGCCCCGAGCACCCCTGTGAACGCAATCCCTACGTCCGAACTCGACAGAGGTTTCCGCCTCTACATGAGCATGTTAGCCGACCCGCAGGCTCGGTGGTCACTGCTCATGACCCGCCTGAGCCTCTGCAAGACCGCAGAGGACTCAGCCCGTATCGTCGCTGAATATCCACCCAGCGACTTCTCCCACCTTATGCGTGCTGTTACCGTTCAGTAATGCTCCCTACAGGCAGATTCAAACCGCGTTCGATTAAAATAGGGTTCTTCAACGCCAACAGCGTTGAGGGACAACGCGACGAGATCGCGGAGTTTCTCCGCGATCATCAGTTAGACGTATTGTTAATACAAGAGACCTTCTTAACCCCGTCTAAGAGGGATCCTAGAATTGGGCGCTACAACGTAGTGCGCAATGATAGGACTAGAGGCGCCGGTGGTGGCACTCTCATCTACTTTAGAAGCTCTCTGTATTGCATACCAATAGACCCGCCCGCTCTCGCGCACGTAGAAGTATCTATCTGTCGGCTAGCCATGACAGGACACGGCCCGATTCATATAGTCTCCGCGTACGCAGCACCCGGCCCGGCCGATATTAGTTCCGACTTAGAAACATTATTTTCCCTAGGCCCGTCTGTCCTAGTGGCAGGCGACCTAAACGCGAAACACGAGTCGTGGAATAGCCGCACTCGTAACCCGCGGGGAAAACGGTTAGATAATCTCAGTAATAGGCTTCAGTTCGACGTCATAGCGCCTATGACGCCGACTCACTTCCCAGCCATCTTAGGTCACCAACCCGATATACTAGATATAGCTCTCCTGAAAAACGTCAACCTCGCGTTGCGTTCTATGGAAGTTATCCGCGAATTAGACTCAGATCACAGGCCAGTCATTATGTGTCTAGGTCCGCGCGGGGCCGCCCGCGACACTGGCCTGCCTCCCCCGACTAAAGTAGTCACGGATTGGGCTAAGCTTGAGAACCGTCTCAAGTCGAACCCATCCGCTTCCCTTGATCGAATTCCGGAATTCATCAACTCCCCCGACGACACGTATGTCGCGATCGACTCGCTCACAGAGCACGTACAGGCAGCCTTGAACGCAAGTTCGAGGCGGGTGCCAGAGGTTGAAGACAACCGCTGGTATTTGCCGCCGGACGTGCGTGCCCTACTGAGGGAGAAGAGCGCGGCCATACGAGCCCACGACTCGCTTCCCAACGAGTCTAATCGCGCCCACATGCGCCGAATGCAGCGCGCTGTTAAGAAGCGCATGCGGGAAATGCGAGAAGCTCGCTGGGACAAACTATTAGACGATTTAGAGCCAACGCACTTAGCGTACTGGCAACTACAACGATCGCTTAAAACGGATGACGTGGCGCCCATGCCTCCTCTCATACGTAGCGACAACCCTGTCCCTGCCTTTGATGACGATGAGAAGGCGGAATGCCTAGCCGACAGTTTAGAAAAACAATGTAAGCCCAGCACTCTACCGGTAGACAAGGCCCACCTCGCAAGAGTTGACGCCGAGGTCGAACGTAGAGCCGCTATACCTCCCGCGGAGGACCCAGATTTCCCACTCGCGCCGGTTACTCTAGACGAAGTCCGTCTATTAGTTAAAGGGTTACACCCCAAAAAAGCACCCGGTTCCGATGGTATCACCAGTAGGGTGGTACGATCGTTCCCACCTCTCCTGTTAGGATTATTGACCGCGATATTCAACGCGGCCCTCAACAACAACCTCTTTCCGCACATGTGGAAGGAGGCGGTCGTTATAGGGATTCCGAAACCTGGCAAACCCAGGACTGACCCGACCAGTTACCGCCCCATAAGCCTCCTCAAGGTCTTAGGTAAACTTTACGAGCGAGTCCTTCTGACTCGTCTCAAAGATTTCGCTGCATCCCGAAATCTAATCCCCGACGAACAGTTCGGCTTTAGAGCCGAACATTCGTGTGTTCAACAAGTTCACCGTATTGTTGAACACGTCAGTCACGCGTTCCAACACGGACGATGCACGGGCATGGTCCTATTCGATGTCGCGAAAGCGTTCGACAAAGTCTGGCACAATGGCTTGTTATACAAGCTATACCAACTAGAGGTGCCAGATCGTCTCGTGCACATCATACGAGACTACTTGTCGGATCGCTCTTTTCGTTATCGGATAGAGGGCACTCTGTCCTCACCTCACTCGATCCGCGCCGGAGTCCCGCAGGGCTCGGTGCTATCCCCGATTCTTTTCTCGCTATACACTAGCGACATCCCCCGCTGTAGGAGTAGCAATACCCAATTAGCCCTCTTCGCCGACGATACGGCACTATACTACTCGGGTTATTCACCCGAGGCGATAGGTCGAACTCTCCAATCCTACGTCACAACCCTAGGGGAGTGGTTTAGGAAGTGGAGAATCGAAATAAACCCGACAAAGAGCGCGGCAATCCTCTTCTGCAAGAGGAGAACCGCACCCCCTCACCCCCCTCAGATTAGACTCTTCGGCGAGCCCATCCCTTGGGAGCAGCAAGCCAAATATCTCGGTGTAACCCTAGATCGCAAACTCACGTTTCGAGAACACCTAAAGCGAGTACGTTCGCGTGCCGCTTTTGTTCTAAGCCGCCTCCACCCGATGATTAACGCACGAAGTAAACTCTCGCTTAGATGCAAAGTGAGACTTTACACGGCGTGCATTAGGCCCATAATGACCTACGCTAGTCCTGTGTTCGCACATGTACTAGATAGCCGCCTCTACAGGCTCCAAACCCTACAAAATCGCTTCATGCGCCGAGCCACTGGCGCCCAGTGGTTCGTGCGGAACTCACAGCTTCACTGTGACCTTAAACTGCCTACCATCAAGCAGTTCATGAAGCAAGCTAGCATCCGATTTTTCGAATCTGCCGAAACCCACCCCAACCCCTTGGTCGTATCGGCCGGCCGATACGTACCATCGCGGATCTCCCGGACCAGACGTCCTAAACGCGTACTCGATGAGCCAGACGATAGTATAACCTTGCTACAGCAACGGTTAAACCCGGACACAATCAACACTTTACACGACAGACGCCGTCGTCACATACTAAGATCTCGCCGTCGAGGTCCGCCGCGATCGTTACCCCTTAACGTAACAAATATCCCTCCCGTCCCTTGCAATACAGCCGGCCCGGGGCCGAGCTCTAGTTTATAAAAATCATGTCCCCAAATAATATGTTCGATCCAGCAATCCCCTTTGCTTTGAATGTTAGACAGCGACGCACCGAGTCGAGGTTCGAGTCCCGCAGGGGGCGCCCTCGGTAGCGTCGCTTAAAGTCTTAAAGTAGTTAGCCTGGCTGGAGGCTCATGCAGTCTCGCCTTTATCCGGTTACGTCCAATAAGACCCCCCTCGGGGTCGTCGACATAAAGTATTCCGAAAAAAAAAAAAAAAAAAAAAAAAAAAAAAATATAGATGGAAAATACCTGATCACGATCGTACCGCGCGCGCACACGTACGTACGGCGTACGTATTATTGGTAAATTAAACACTTCTATTAAATACACTTCAACATGTCTGGTCGTGGCAAGGGCGGTAAGGTCAAGGGAAAGGCAAAGTCCCGTTCCAACCGTGCCGGTCTCCAGTTTCCCGTGGGACGTATACACAGGCTGCTGCGTAATGGCAATTACGCCGAACGTGTCGGTGCCGGCGCCCCCGTCTACCTGGCCGCCGTGATGGAGTATCTGGCCGCTGAAGTCCTCGAGTTGGCCGGAAACGCCGCAAGGGACAACAAGAAGACCAGGATCATACCCCGTCATCTTCAATTGGCCATCCGCAACGACGAGGAGTTGAACAAGCTTCTCTCCGGTGTGACTATCGCTCAAGGTGGTGTACTGCCCAACATCCAGGCCGTGCTGCTGCCCAAGAAGACCGAGAAGAAGGCCTAAGAAGCTCACACAAGTTCTTTTTTGTTTACGCGAGGCGCGACCCTGTCGCCGCGCCCCGTTCGGTGCTTCGTGCGAGTGTGGTGCATGGCTAACGCATGTGTACACGTGTACGTACACTACTAAGCCTACACTAACTACTACGCTCGTTGCATTCAAACCAAAAGGCCCTTTTCAGGGCCACAATATATTTCGTCAAATGATACACACACAAAAGACAGTTTCTTTAAGCATTTGTTGGTCTTTAATTCATTACAATCAAATATAACATTGGATTTTTTTATAACCTCGTGACAATGATGACATAGGTAAATGGGTACTCTACACATTCATTTGAATATAATATATATATATATACCCCATTCTTATTCTTTCTGTTCCTTCCCCCCTTAAAATTACTAATCAGCCCTGAATGTTTAATATATTTTTATATCTTGAATATGTACTATCTCAATAATAACACACACACACTAATAATAAATCAGAGAGACGAGTTACGAGAGTTGATCACTGTAGGAAGATACACCACTAACTCTATTTATAATATTATGACTATTGCATTTTTTTTATAAGGTTAAGGTTACTTAACTTAATTATTTAAACTACACTCGAATCTATTTATGTTCTGAGCAATACAATTAATAATTATTTTTATTGGTAATATTACATTGAATACATAATATAACCGGGTTGTAATAAAAATGTACATAGAAATATATTATATAGTATATAAAATTTTCGTTCCCATACTCCTCCGAAACGACTTTTATTCAGTGTTTTTACCTGAAATTCACGCGGACGAAGTCGCGGGCAACAGCTAGTATATATAATTTAAACTATAATTAATTTTTTTTTTTTTTTTAACAAACCCATAAATAAGTTCGTCAGTAATTATTTTAGGTTCCTTCCCCCTAGACCTCAATCACACTCCCCACTACGATCGGTCCGTGTGTACCCCCCCCTCTAACCCCGCGCACTCCTCCTCGCGTCCCGAATTGGCGCCGTTGCTATTGGTCGAACGCGGCGAGGAAGCGCTCTACGCGTACCACTACTGTCTGACGCCCTGGTCCATATATACGGGTGGTGGGAACATTTATTGATTCACACTTGTGAACGCACTCGCCGCACGCGGTACGTCTCTCTAAGTACTACTACTCTAATATCTATCAAAGTCGATATGCCACCCAAGACAAGTGGAAAGGCAGCCAAAAAATCTGGCAAAGCCCAGAAGAACATCTCGAAGACCGACAAGAAGAAGAAGAAGCACAAGAGGAAGGAGAGCTACGCCATCTACATCTACAAGGTCCTCAAGCAGGTGCATCCGGACACCGGTATCTCCAGTAAGGCGATGTCCATCATGAACTCGTTCGTGAATGACATTTTCGAACGTATCGCCGCAGAGGCTTCGCGGCTCGCACACTACAACAAGAGGTCTACGATCACGTCGAGGGAGGTCCAAACATCGGTGAGGCTCCTGCTGCCCGGCGAACTCGCCAAGCACGCCGTCAGTGAAGGCACCAAGGCCGTCACCAAATACACCAGCTCCAAGTGAGCGGTCGCTGTGGTCCGGTGTCGGGTCGCGCGGGGTGAACAGAGGACTACTGCCGGCCGGCTGTGTCTGCGCGTCTGTTTGGTCGTCGTGGTCGCCTCGTCTCCCATCATCGTCCCATGTTGTGTTCGTCCGAAGCAATTGCGTGTGTGTGCGTGCGCGCGTCGTGTTTATAAACTGTTCATGTGTTTGAACGATGAATGTATGGACAGTGAGCGTTTGTGTTTATGTATATATATATATATATGTGTGTATTATGAAACTATAATAATGCCTATATATATATATCTATCTACCGAGCGCTCTCCGCACTTCATCATCGTCTTCAGCGCATATACCACCACCAGCACACCATTACCTATATGCGCGCCGCACGCATGGGTGGCTCTCGGCACAACCCAAAACAAAAGGCCCTTTTCAGGGCCACAAATATTTTCATGTGGATACACAATTTATGTTCACGTTTCTTTGATCCGATGTAGTCTCTCTTACATCATTACACAAACACATATTGATTAGAATGATTAAATACCGAATTAATATTTATAAATGTAGGCATCTTAAAGCAAGCAACTATTATACATACCTATAATATAATTATGTACCTACCTACATATTTTATTCAAAATCGATCGGTTAGGTTAGACTACTAGTGCCTATTGAGTTCGAAAATGGAAACCATAGTAAATAATATAATATAGAAGTAGGTAAGGTTAGGTTAAATTATAGTAAGTGTACTCACTTTCTTGGTATCCGTGTCTTTGTCTTGTCTCTTAAGTAAAGTCCGGTAAAGCAGATGAAGTCACCCTGGGGCTGCCTGCTACTGTAGCCCGCATCTGAAAAAAGATTTCAAAAAAAGTTACTACCTAGGCAATAAAATTTATCACAGAGTGTAATTTTTTTTTTTTTTTTTTTTTTTAATTATTAGAGAGAGTATACATACAATCATACATAGATAAATTAATTATAACTACTTAAAATTTATAATAATTAAATACATTTAAAAAAAAAACGGAATTTTATCAATGTTAATACTTTGTTTCTAGCCCAGAGGGCGCTCGGGAGCGGTTTTTTTTTTTTTTTCCTTTATTGGCATGCTGGCTGGATCATAATTCCGTTCGTTTCCACGCACGTATTGTGTGTAGGTATAAATAGCGCGGCGGGAAACGGCGAAATTTTATTCTTGATCGTTCGTTCGTAGCGTGCGGACGTCTTCTCCATAATATAATTATTTCTTCTTTATTGTTGTCGCTGCTGCTGCTGTGTTGTAGTAGTATCACCTCTTACTTACAACAAGATGGCACGTACCAAGCAAACCGCTCGCAAGTCCACCGGTGGTAAGGCGCCGAGGAAGCAGCTCGCCACCAAGGCTGCGCGTAAGAGCGCACCGGCGACCGGTGGTGTTAAGAAGCCTCATCGTTACAGGCCCGGAACAGTGGCCCTGCGTGAGATTCGTCGCTACCAGAAGAGTACAGAGCTTCTGATCCGCAAGCTTCCTTTCCAACGTTTAGTGCGCGAGATCGCTCAGGACTTCAAGACCGATCTTCGTTTCCAAAGCTCTGCAGTAATGGCGCTGCAGGAGGCCAGCGAGGCTTATCTCGTCGGTCTCTTCGAAGACACCAACCTGTGCGCCATTCACGCAAAGCGCGTCACCATTATGCCTAAGGACATACAGTTGGCGCGCAGGATCAGAGGCGAACGCGCTTAGACGCGCGACTTCTACACCAACACTCGCTCGGCGCCGATGCTTGATGCTGCTGCTGCTGTGGCGGCGTCGCGTGTTCGTGTGTATCCACACAACAAAAGGCCCTTTTCAGGGCCACATATGTGTCTTATACTATAATTCATAGTATGTTTCTTTATGACAGACCTGGTCGCCACACATTCCATCATAACACACAATACATTTTAATAACGTAAAGCTTTATAGATATGGATAGATAATATTATAATAATGCATGTATTCATTGTATGCACTTAATTAATAACGGTCGAGTTAACAGTCGTACTGGCAGTAGTTTCGCCTGTATGTACATATTATTTAGGTAGGTATATTATCTTTTCCTTTCTTTTACTCTACCAATGAGTAATGCAATTATACTAAGTAACCGAATGAATAAATAAATATACAGGTAGAGTTTGTTTTGATCATTTATTATTATTATTTTTTTTATAGACTTCGAGGTGCTCGCCCTTACTTTATTATAGTGCGCGCGCGTGTGTGTGTGTGTGTGTGTTTTTTTTTTTTTTTTTTTTTTCTTTTTCTTTTAATAGTAATAATTATTATTTAGTTATTAGTATTTTATTAGTTGAGCATTTATTATTATTTCGGTTATTATAACAACCAACAAGATACAAAAATCTTGGTGCGATTGTCGCGCCGACGCAGACTCGCGCCTCGTCCCGCTCTCCTCGCCGCACACCTCACCACCACCCGTTGCGACTACTCCGCGGCCGTAGGGTATATATAAGAGGCTCGCAACAAAAAGCCGCGGACGCAACAAAATTCCGATTTTGGAACTTGACGCGTGCGCACGTACGCAACGAGTTCTCACTTTTTACGATTTCTTAATCGCATTAAGTTATTTTTCGATCCAACCGCAGCTGCGGGCGCGTAAACCGTTACGTGTAACGGTGACAAGCGTAAGCAGTTGTTTACGGTTACGTTTTTACGAGTTTGCTCTTTTTAGAGCGAACGAGTTTAACGTAACTGTAGGTTGTTAGACGATTGCGCGCCTTTTTCGAGGCGTTGCGTCGTTGTGTTTCTAGACAGCTGAGCTCTTTAAGGAAACCGTGTACTATCACACTGATAGTACGGTACTCGGTGGATACCTCACGGTGCCAACGAAACCGAGTGGGTGCCGGCCCCGGTGGCACTCCCCCCGCTCCCTCAGAGCGGGGTAGTACAACCGGACGGGGTTGGATCAGTCGGCCTTGGGGGGACCCCTAGTCGACCCCAACCAGCTCCCCCTCCCACCTACCCTTCCCCTATCCCATCCGTAGTCGCTGTTTGTGTAGCATAGCCCCGGCTTGCTGCGCTCGGCGGTTGCGCTGCTAGGAACCCCGGTCGCACATTAAGATTGGCACCGGGGATTACAAGCTTAGGGCTCACCGTAGGTACCCACCCCTCCCCGCCTACCCCGGCGGGGAGCGCACTCACTGTACACACCCCCGGGCTCATCCAACCCGGGGCGGTAAATTAGGTTTTCTTAATAGGCAGCGTGCCGGGAGTTTCTTGCAGATTCTTCTCACGGTAGACGCTTAGTCGTGAATCTGCACTCAGAGTTAGACGAGTACGTGCGCCAGCCACCCCCCGCGGGGATGGCAGATCAGCCGATGGCCGCCGTCGGGGCGGACGTGACAGGCGAGCTTGTCAACCTGTTAGGGTTCTTGCGAGCCGTCATGTCCGACCCGGTGGTACTTGGAGTACTAGGGGAGCGGGGCCTCACCCCCCCCACCCTCCATAACCTGGCGCCTCTCGCCGCCGCGGTGGTTCCTCCGTCTGAGGACTGCCAGCCCGCTCCGGAGACGGTCCCGGCCCTAGCCGCGACCCCCCCCCAGCCCCAGCCCCCGCCCACACCGGCGGTGTCCCCTTCTCCGCCCGACGCGGAGATGTCCGACGTCGACGACTGCAGCGATGCAGGAGCCGACTCCTCCTCTTCCGCTTCCTCTTCCGATGGCTTCACCGAGGTCGTCGGAAAACGGAAGAAGAAATCCCGCGCACTGGGTCCGGCCAAGGCGGCCCGGACCGCCTTGGACGTACCCCGATCTGACGCGCTTGCGAACTCGTCGCAAGCCGTCCCCACCTCCGCCCCGGTAGCTCCCTCGCAGAGCCTACCCACCGCCTCGCAAGGCCCCACCCCGCCCGCCCCCGCTAAGAGGGCCCTTCCTCCACCTCCGATCTTCCTGAGAGACAAGGCTCTCTTCAGGGAGGTCTATGCCATTTGCACTGAAAAGCGCATTACTGCGACCGCCCGCAGTACCCAAAAGGGCATCAGGTTCAACCTGAAGACCGTACAGGACTTCAGAGACCTGTCCCGAGTCCTACAAGATAGGGGCTACCCCTATCATACCTACTCCCTTCCGGAGGATAAACCTTTAAGGTTTATCATCAAAGGTGTCCCGGTAGAGTTTACCTCTACAGAAATCCTTGAGGACCTTAAGTCCCAAGGTATCCCCGTCAAAGAGGTTCACCGCCTCACTACCAGCCGCTCCGCGCGAAACCCGTCCGCCCCGTACGAGATCGTACTCGTACTTCTAGATAACGTCCCGGGGGCGAAAATCAAAATAGCCCAGCTGGTGCAGGTTTGTAACCTCACCGGAGTGTCGGTGGAAACACCGCACAAACGCCAACAGATAGGGCAGTGCCACAGGTGCCAGCTCTACGGACACGCCCAGAGGTGCTGTCATGCCAGACCTCGGTGCGTCAAGTGCCTGGGCGACCACGGCACTGCCGACTGTTCCCGTCCCCGGGATCGCGCACTCTGCGTTGATCCCCCGAGCTGCGTGCTTTGCGGCCAGTCCGGGCACACAGCCAATTTTAGGGGGTGCCCGCGCGCACCCCGTCAACCCCCCCCGATAAGAAGAGCGACGCGTAACGTCGCTCCCCGCGCACCAGCCGGCCACGCGCTCTCCTTCTCGGCCGCGCTGCCGCAAAGGCTAAGCCCGCAACGGGGCTCGCCCTGGAACGCCCTCAACCACCAGAGGTCGTTCCCCGCGCTGAGGGACTCCCCCTCATACCGGCCTCCTCAAGGCACCATGCCTCCTCAAGGCCCCCCGGCTCCGCTCGCGAGCACGGTTCAACCGCGACCGGTCCCACAAGCCTCGCAAGCCCCTAAGGCCCCGAGCACCCCTGTGAACGCAATCCCTACGTCCGAACTCGATAGAGGTTTCCGCCTCTACATGAGCATGTTAGCCGACCCGCAGGCTCGGTGGTCACTGCTCATGACCCGCCTGAGCCTCTGCAAGACCGCAGAGGACTCAGCCCGTATCGTCGCTGAATATCCACCCAGCGACTTCTCCCACCTTATGCGTGCTGTTACCGTTCAGTAATGCTCCCTACAGGCAGATTCAAACCGCGTTCGATTAAAATAGGGTTCTTCAACGCCAACAGCGTTGAGGGACAACGCGACGAGATCGCGGAGTTTCTCCGCGATCATCAGTTAGACGTATTGTTAATACAAGAGACCTTCTTAACCCCGTCTAAGAGGGATCCTAGAATTGGGCGCTACAACGTAGTGCGCAATGATAGGACTAGAGGCGCCGGTGGTGGCACTCTCATCTACTTTAGAAGCTCTCTGTATTGCATACCAATAGACCCGCCCGCTCTCGCGCACGTAGAAGTATCTATCTGTCGGCTAGCCATGACAGGACACGGCCCGATTCATATAGTCTCCGCGTACGCAGCACCCGGCCCGGCCGATATTAGTTCCGACTTAGAAACATTATTTTCCCTAGGCCCGTCTGTCCTAGTGGCAGGCGACCTAAACGCGAAACACGAGTCGTGGAATAGCCGCACTCGTAACCCGCGGGGAAAACGGTTAGATAATCTCAGTAATAGGCTTCAGTTCGACGTCATAGCGCCTATGACGCCGACTCACTTCCCAGCCATCTTAGGTCACCAACCCGATATACTAGATATAGCTCTCCTGAAAAACGTCAACCTCGCGTTGCGTTCTATGGAAGTTATCCGCGAATTAGACTCAGATCACAGGCCAGTCATTATGTGTCTAGGTCCGCGCGGGGCCGCCCGCGACACTGGCCTGCCTCCCCCGACTAAAGTAGTCACGGATTGGGCTAAGCTTGAGAACCGTCTCAAGTCGAACCCATCCGCTTCCCTTGATCGAATTCCGGAATTCATCAACTCCCCCGACGACACGTATGTCGCGATCGACTCGCTCACAGAGCACGTACAGGCAGCCTTGAACGCAAGTTCGAGGCGGGTGCCAGAGGTTGAAGACAACCGCTGGTATTTGCCGCCGGACGTGCGTGCCCTACTGAGGGAGAAGAGCGCGGCCATACGAGCCCACGACTCGCTTCCCAACGAGTCTAATCGCGCCCACATGCGCCGAATGCAGCGCGCTGTTAAGAAGCGCATGCGGGAAATGCGAGAAGCTCGCTGGGACAAACTATTAGACGATTTAGAGCCAACGCACTTAGCGTACTGGCAACTACAACGATCGCTTAAAACGGATGACGTGGCGCCCATGCCTCCTCTCATACGTAGCGACAACCCTGTCCCTGCCTTTGATGACGATGAGAAGGCGGAATGCCTAGCCGACAGTTTAGAAAAACAATGTAAGCCCAGCACTCTACCGGTAGACAAGGCCCACCTCGCAAGAGTTGACGCCGAGGTCGAACGTAGAGCCGCTATACCTCCCGCGGAGGACCCAGATTTCCCACTCGCGCCGGTTACTCTAGACGAAGTCCGTCTATTAGTTAAAGGGTTACACCCCAAAAAAGCACCCGGTTCCGATGGTATCACCAGTAGGGTGGTACGATCGTTCCCACCTCTCCTGTTAGGATTATTGACCGCGATATTCAACGCGGCCCTCAACAACAACCTCTTTCCGCACATGTGGAAGGAGGCGGTCGTTATAGGGATTCCGAAACCTGGCAAACCCAGGACTGACCCGACCAGTTACCGCCCCATAAGCCTCCTCAAGGTCTTAGGTAAACTTTACGAGCGAGTCCTTCTGACTCGTCTCAAAGATTTCGCTGCATCCCGAAATCTAATCCCCGACGAACAGTTCGGCTTTAGAGCCGAACATTCGTGTGTTCAACAAGTTCACCGTATTGTTGAACACGTCAGTCACGCGTTCCAACACGGACGATGCACGGGCATGGTCCTATTCGATGTCGCGAAAGCGTTCGACAAAGTCTGGCACAATGGCTTGTTACACAAGCTATACCAACTAGAGGTGCCAGATCGTCTCGTGCACATCATACGAGACTACTTGTCGGATCGCTCTTTTCGTTATCGGATAGAGGGCACTCTGTCCTCACCTCACTCGATCCGCGCCGGAGTCCCGCAGGGCTCGGTGCTATCCCCGATTCTTTTCTCGCTATACACTAGCGACATCCCCCGCTGTAGGAGTAGCAATACCCAATTAGCCCTCTTCGCCGACGATACGGCACTATACTACTCGGGTTATTCACCCGAGGCGATAGGTCGAACTCTCCAATCCTACGTCACAACCCTAGGGGAGTGGTTTAGGAAGTGGAGAATCGAAATAAACCCGACAAAGAGCGCGGCAATCCTCTTCTGCAAGAGGAGAACCGCACCCCCTCACCCCCCTCAGATTAGACTCTTCGGCGAGCCCATCCCTTGGGAGCAGCAAGCCAAATATCTCGGTGTAACCCTAGATCGCAAACTCACGTTTCGAGAACACCTAAAGCGAGTACGTTCGCGTGCCGCTTTTGTTCTAAGCCGCCTCCACCCGATGATTAACGCACGAAGTAAACTCTCGCTTAGATGCAAAGTGAGACTTTACACGGCGTGCATTAGGCCCATAATGACCTACGCTAGTCCTGTGTTCGCACATGTACTAGATAGCCGCCTCTACAGGCTCCAAACCCTACAAAATCGCTTCATGCGCCGAGCCACTGGCGCCCAGTGGTTCGTGCGGAACTCACAGCTTCACTGTGACCTTAAACTGCCTACCATCAAGCAGTTCATGAAGCAAGCTAGCATCCGATTTTTCGAATCTGCCGAAACCCACCCCAACCCCTTGGTCGTATCGGCCGGCCGATACGTACCATCGCGGATTTCCCGGACCAGACGTCCTAAACGCGTACTCGATGAGCCAGACGATAGTATAACCTTGCTACAGCAACGGTTAAACCCGGACACAATCAACACTTTACACGACAGACGCCGTCGTCACATACTAAGATCTCGCCGTCGAGGTCCGCCGCGATCGTTACCCCTTAACGTAACAAATATCCCTCCCGTCCCTTGCAATACAGCCGGCCCGGGGCCGAGCTCTAGTTTATAAAAATCATGTCCCCAAATAATATGTTCGATCCAGCAATCCCCTTTGCTTTGAATGTTAGACAGCGACGCACCGAGTCGAGGTTCGAGTCCCGCAGGGGGCGCCCTCGGTAGCGTCGCTTAAAGTCTTAAAGTAGTTAGCCTGGCTGGAGGCTCATGCAGTCTCGCCTTTATCCGGTTACGTCCAATAAGACCCCCCTCGGGGTCGTCGACATAAAGTATTCCGAAAAAAAAAAAAAAAAAAAAAAAGCCGCGGATATTCGATCGTGACTCGGCAACGACGTTGGAGTACTCAGTGTACGCGCGCGTTCGTGTTAGTTCGTTTTACTCTAATACTACTCAAAGAAGATGACAGGTCGCGGTAAGGGAGGAAAGGGTCTGGGAAAAGGAGGAGCAAAGCGTCACAGAAAAGTACTTCGTGATAACATCCAAGGTATCACGAAGCCGGCCATCCGTCGTCTGGCGCGCAGAGGCGGCGTGAAACGTATCTCCGGTCTGATTTACGAAGAGACCCGTGGCGTGCTGAAAGTGTTCCTCGAGAACGTGATCCGTGACGCGGTTACTTACACCGAGCACGCGAAGAGGAAGACCGTCACAGCCATGGACGTCGTGTACGCCCTGAAACGTCAGGGACGCACTCTGTACGGTTTCGGCGGTTAAATTCGGCTACATACACCGTTGGCGGTGCGGCGGGCGGTGTGTCTGTCTGTCTGTCTGCTGTGTGTGTATGTCTCTGTAGCGTGCGTGCGCGTTCATACATACATACATGCATGCATGCATGCATACTTACCTACTACCTACCCACTATATACCATGAGCTCTGTCTACATATAAGTACACTACTTACTCATTCATACGTGGTGTATAAATATGACAGACGCTTGCTCGGTATAAAAAAAAAGGCCCTTTTCAGGGCCGCATATGATTCGATATATTGCAAACGTTTCTTATGAAGATTTGTCTTTGATATTAATATTATATTGATAAAAATCACCTTACACACCCTCGCACAGTGCACACGTCTTATCCTCTCTATCTCACACACACACACACACACCACCGTTAATGATTACCTACTCTAAATATTATGACGATACAAGTTACCCTCGCTCGGGGCTATCTATGTTATTCATATACTTACTATGCTACCTAATATTCACATGGATATTGTTCGATATTCGGTACCTACTCCTATGTAACACTATAATCTATACGTTACACACATATAAGTAAGTATCACAGACCTACCTTTCATGTACCTAGGTACCCAATAATATCGTGACTTATTTATTGTAGGTAATTATTATATTTTTATTGTAGTTTGTTGTTCGTTTTGATAATATTTAATAACAGAGTATCTAATAAATACTATATTTTTGATTCGGCCGACGAGTATGATTTGCATTATGTAGGTTATGTGTTACTATTACTACTACTAAACTTACTAACGTTACTAACTACTGCGTCGTATAGGTACAGAATAGTCAACATGCAGTTATAGTACAGGTTGCATTGTTAAATTTAATAATATCAGATAGGTATGCCGCACAAGTAAATTAGTACCACCTAGACAGGATAACTAAGAAATTAAGTACCTACCCAATTGGTGTTATAGCTATCGCACGATTATATTCGCGAACGCGCATCGTCGAAATAAGCTGAGCAGCCGCAGCGGCGGCGCTGTGACGACGGCGGCGGCGGCGGCTTCGGTTGGTTATTGTTTTAAATGTATTCCGTAGTTTGATGTGGCGACTTGATTCATCGATTTGTGATATATATTTATGTTTTATTTACTTTATAATAAATTATAAACGTCGCGCACTACGAACGTCCTGGACGCGGTCGTCGGTCCTTGCGGCGCGCGTACGGGGCGGCGAGTGTTTTACGACGGTTCACTTTTAGGTTGATAATATTACATCATAACGATTGAATATCTATGAAATGTTGTTGTGCTAAACGTTCGATATCTTCGTCGTTGACATGTCGCCCTCGATACGCGATCACTGTTGATTTTACACAGTAAAAACACATTTTGAACGAGACCCGAGGTATGGTGAGTACGCGCTCGTCAAATTAAACGCGCACACCGGCCCGTGTGCTGTTAGTACTTCGATCTTCGTATTGTATTCGCGTAGTCGCGTTCATGACGGATCCCGAGACGTTCGCACGCACTCGCATATCTGTCGTTAAACATCGAAAATATTAATTTTATTAGATACGTGTTAGTGAAAAGTTTGAAGTGTTCATACGAGAAAACGTCCCGCGACTACACGGCTCTCGTTATGGTAAAGTTTCGTTGGACTTGACCGACGTTATTCGAAATTTGAAAAGTGGCGACATCTAAGTCTCTGTTATTATTACGTGAATCTACCGTACTACTTACTTACCTACGTGTAGTGTGCGTGTGTGTTCATTCGTTTTACAACAACAATATACCCCTAAATACCACTACTAAAATGGCAGACACAGCAGTGGCTACTGAAGCTCCGGCTCCCGCTACACCGGCGAAGAAGCAAGCGAGACAAGCGGGCGGCGGCGCCGCCGCCTCTAAGAAACCTAAAGCGAAGCCTACCCATCCTAAGACATCGGAGATGGTCAACAACGCCATCAAGGAGATGAAGGAGCGCAGCGGATCGTCGTTGCAGGCTATCAAGAAATATATTGCAGCACAGTACAAGGTCGACGCCGAGAAATTGGCACCGTTCATCAGGAAATATCTGAAGAGCGCCGTCGAATCCGGTGCCCTGATACAGACCAAGGGTAAAGGTGCCAGCGGATCGTTCAAGTTGGAGTCTAAATCGGCCGCGGCCAAGAAACCCGCCGGCGGCGCCGGTGCCGGAAAGGCCGGCGGCGGGAAGGGCGGCGCATCCGTTTCGGCGGCGTCCAAGACGAAGAAGGCGACCGCATCGGCGGCCGGAGCTAAAACGAAGAAAGCCGCCGCAGCCGCGGCGAGCGCATCCGCCGCTTCGGGTTCACCGTCCAAGTCGAAGGCTTCCGCCGGCGCGTCCGCAAAGGAGAAGAAGGCGGCCGCCGCCGCCAAGAAGAAGCCGGCGGCCAAGAAAGTAGCCGCCCCCGCAAAGGCCAAGGGAGGCGCCGCGCCCAAGGCAAAGAAGACAGCCAAGCCGCCCACGAAGAAACCGAAAGCGCCCAAACCTAAGAAGGCAGCGGCTACGCCCAAATCCAAGCCGGCCGCAAAGAAAGCCTCCGCCGCTAAGAAGTAAACTAACGCGCAACCGTAGTGTTCGCGTTACACCGGCGACGACGTGAACGCGCGTTACTAAGACGACGACGACGCTACGATAAGCTACCAACGAACGTCGTGTATGTGTATGTTTGTAGAAGAATAAGATGACGTGTCTCTCATTATTATATACTACATACTAATATACCTGCTGGCTATACCACCACACACCGATGGATGGATGGATGACAGTGACGTCAACGTAGTCCACGTAAACGCGTGAACCGTCCCCGGGGGAGTGAGCGCGCGCCTCTCGCCGTTGTCGAAGCGCCTTATGCTAGCTCGATGCGGCGCTGCTGCGTGTGCACTCGCATTCGCGGCGCTCTATGAGCGCAAACCAAAAAGCCCTTTTCAGGGCTAACACAAGTATCATGAATTATACATTCGTTTCTTTAACACAGATATTATAATATGGTCAACGACAACACACCACAACAGATTCCTACCTAGCTAACCACTCACTCACTCACACACTCAACCTTGTTGTTATTATATATTAAGTAATTACTCACTGACTCGATCCGTGGATCGATCCTGCATCACCCTTGCGTTACCCTATGGAAAGCATACCTGCCATATAGGGTATATTTTTAAAAAATAGACATAAATATACCTACTTATTATTAAAATAATCAGAAACGAAATACATACCTGCCTACCTACCTACCTACCTACCTACCTACTAGGCACTTGGATACTATATATTTATTGTTTTTTTTTTTTTTTTTTTTTTTTTCGAAATACTTTGTGTCGACGACCACAAGGGGGGTCACGTCTTATTGGACGTAACCCCGGACAAAGATTAAAACAAACAACAAATTTATTATATTTAGCACGATTGCATAGTTTGTTCGAACAAGAGCGCGCTTGCGCGCTGCGTGCGACATCGTTTCGTTCCGTTCGCAACGCGCGCATCCCCTCCCACTAATACAACGTACGACGAACGTATAAATATCACTGTGCGCGCTATAGATGGAAAATACCTGATCACGATCGTACCGCGCGCGCACACGTACGTACGGCGTACGTATTATTGGTAAATTAAACACTTCTATTAAATACACTTCAACATGTCTGGTCGTGGCAAGGGCGGTAAGGTCAAGGGAAAGGCAAAGTCCCGTTCCAACCGTGCCGGTCTCCAGTTTCCCGTGGGACGTATACACAGGCTGCTGCGTAATGGCAATTACGCCGAACGTGTCGGTGCCGGCGCCCCCGTCTACCTGGCCGCCGTGATGGAGTATCTGGCCGCTGAAGTCCTCGAGTTGGCCGGAAACGCCGCAAGGGACAACAAGAAGACCAGGATCATACCCCGTCATCTTCAATTGGCCATCCGCAACGACGAGGAGTTGAACAAGCTTCTCTCCGGTGTGACTATCGCTCAAGGTGGTGTACTGCCCAACATCCAGGCCGTGCTGCTGCCCAAGAAGACCGAGAAGAAGGCCTAAGAAGCTCACACAAGTTCTTTTTTGTTTACGCGAGGCGCGACCCTGTCGCCGCGCCCCGTTCGGTGCTTCGTGCGAGTGTGGTGCATGGCTAACGCATGTGTACACGTGTACGTACACTACTAAGCCTACACTAACTACTACGCTCGTTGCATTCAAACCAAAAGGCCCTTTTCAGGGCCACAATATATTTCGTCAAATGATACACACACAAAAGACAGTTTCTTTAAGCATTTGTTGGTCTTTAATTCATTACAATCAAATATAACATTGGATTTTTTTATAACCTCGTGACAATGATGACATAGGTAAATGGGTACTCTACACATTCATTTGAATATAATATATATATATATACCCCATTCTTATTCTTTCTGTTCCTTCCCCCCTTAAAATTACTAATCAGCCCTGAATGTTTAATATATTTTTATATCTTGAATATGTACTATCTCAATAATAACACACACACACTAATAATAAATCAGAGAGACGAGTTACGAGAGTTGATCACTGTAGGAAGATACACCACTAACTCTATTTATAATATTATGACTATTGCATTTTTTTTATAAGGTTAAGGTTACTTAACTTAATTATTTAAACTACACTCGAATCTATTTATGTTCTGAGCAATACAATTAATAATTATTTTTATTGGTAATATTACATTGAATACATAATATAACCGGGTTGTAATAAAAATGTACATAGAAATATATTATATAGTATATAAAATTTTCGTTCCCATACTCCTCCGAAACGACTTTTATTCAGTGTTTTTACCTGAAATTCACGCGGACGAAGTCGCGGGCAACAGCTAGTATATATAATTTAAACTATAATTAATTTTTTTTTTTTTTTTAACAAACCCATAAATAAGTTCGTCAGTAATTATTTTAGGTTCCTTCCCCCTAGACCTCAATCACACTCCCCACTACGATCGGTCCGTGTGTACCCCCCCCTCTAACCCCGCGCACTCCTCCTCGCGTCCCGAATTGGCGCCGTTGCTATTGGTCGAACGCGGCGAGGAAGCGCTCTACGCGTACCACTACTGTCTGACGCCCTGGTCCATATATACGGGTGGTGGGAACATTTATTGATTCACACTTGTGAACGCACTCGCCGCACGCGGTACGTCTCTCTAAGTACTACTACTCTAATATCTATCAAAGTCGATATGCCACCCAAGACAAGTGGAAAGGCAGCCAAAAAATCTGGCAAAGCCCAGAAGAACATCTCGAAGACCGACAAGAAGAAGAAGAAGCACAAGAGGAAGGAGAGCTACGCCATCTACATCTACAAGGTCCTCAAGCAGGTGCATCCGGACACCGGTATCTCCAGTAAGGCGATGTCCATCATGAACTCGTTCGTGAATGACATTTTCGAACGTATCGCCGCAGAGGCTTCGCGGCTCGCACACTACAACAAGAGGTCTACGATCACGTCGAGGGAGGTCCAAACATCGGTGAGGCTCCTGCTGCCCGGCGAACTCGCCAAGCACGCCGTCAGTGAAGGCACCAAGGCCGTCACCAAATACACCAGCTCCAAGTGAGCGGTCGCTGTGGTCCGGTGTCGGGTCGCGCGGGGTGAACAGAGGACTACTGCCGGCCGGCTGTGTCTGCGCGTCTGTTTGGTCGTCGTGGTCGCCTCGTCTCCCATCATCGTCCCATGTTGTGTTCGTCCGAAGCAATTGCGTGTGTGTGCGTGCGCGCGTCGTGTTTATAAACTGTTCATGTGTTTGAACGATGAATGTATGGACAGTGAGCGTTTGTGTTTATGTATATATATATATATATGTGTGTATTATGAAACTATAATAATGCCTATATATATATATCTATCTACCGAGCGCTCTCCGCACTTCATCATCGTCTTCAGCGCATATACCACCACCAGCACACCATTACCTATATGCGCGCCGCACGCATGGGTGGCTCTCGGCACAACCCAAAACAAAAGGCCCTTTTCAGGGCCACAAATATTTTCATGTGGATACACAATTTATGTTCACGTTTCTTTGATCCGATGTAGTCTCTCTTACATCATTACACAAACACATATTGATTAGAATGATTAAATACCGAATTAATATTTATAAATGTAGGCATCTTAAAGCAAGTGTTAGCGACGACTAGAACGTACAAATAAGTTTAGAATAAATAAGTGCTGTATAACAAACGTAGAAATAAGTTTAAGGTAGTAAGTGCAGTATATAGTTTATAAGGGTTTTTTCTTACATTTATAAGTAGACTATTAGAATTAACTAATTAAGACTTATTAGAGTAGGTTAGAATAAGGAATAAGGTTTCGTAATAAACAATTAGAATTGGTTGTGTTTCGATATAGAGGGCGCCACATGTAGGTTGGCATTAAAAGATCAGGTACGAAGGAACTTTACCATAACGAGAGCCGTTATAAGTTGTTTGTAAATTTTATGTAGAAAACGGCATATTTTATTAAGGAAAGTTTATGTAATTTAGTAGAATAAGTAAGAATCTATCATAGAAAAATAAGATTATCATTGTAAGGTGTGCCAAACTCCAGAAAGTTCCAGAAATAGTTTTGCTAAAGGAGAAAAAGAGACAAAAGGTAAAAGAAAGAGATGCAAACATACTGAAAGCGGATTGGCCAGTCATAAGAGTTCAAGGTCACGCGCGATTAAATCTGATCGCTGATTGGTCGATCAATATCGGGAAAATAGTATAAAAAGAGGCGACTTTTTGCGGTTTGGCATTCCGGAACCAGCAGTAGTAATAAGAAGAAGAAAAGGAAGAAATAAAAGGAAGCACTCTGAAGAAAAGGTGTTTTACTCAAGTCAAGAGACCCGAAGCTCTGCTCCAGTGACATTCGACCGTCCCCCTCGTCGGCGTTTTATACTGGCATTCCCACCGGCGCACAATATAAGTGTTTAAGCGCGCAACATTCTTTTGGTCCTTCGAGCCGGATCTGGGTTCGGTGCCAGAAATGCCTACTACAAGGTCGGATTCGTCACGCTCGAAAACTACGGGAGAAGCTACGTCGTCCGACTGGAGTATGAATACGCCCAGTGACAGTGCAAGTACATCCGCGTCAAGCCGTGCGACGCTCACTGCGGGACAATCCACTACGGGATCGCATAGAAAATCACCCGCATCTCAACAAAGGAGTACTACAGCTGGCGGTGGATCAACGACGACGCAGCGGGATACCGCACTACGTGCGCCCCCTGCACGCACCACCGGGGAAGGAATCAAAAGTGTAGAATCCGCACAACAAGAAGGAAGTCGTTCAACGCTGCCAGTGTCGGATAGAAGCAAAATGGAAGGGTTACGTCGTCAGGAAGAAAGTACGACTAAAGACGCTTCACCGATCACAGAAGGGAAAAATACGCAGCAGATAATGAAGCCTCCGACTAAGAAGCCGACCCGCGAGATGGACACGCAGTCCGCCCGCTCGTCGCATAGGAAGAGAGCAGAAGCGCAAGCAAGAATGACAGTTGCATTACGAGAACTCGAAATTGCAGAAGCGAAGTCAAGAGTTGCTCAAGCGGAACTAGAACTCATAGCTGCCGAGTCTGAAGATGAAGACGGAGCTGGCGAAGAGATCTACGAAAGAACACACGAAGTGGAACAATGGCTCATCCAAACTGGTGTGAAGCCGAACGAAGAGCAAAAACCAAGTCGAAAGGAAAATAAGAGTGAAATTCAAGAGTTAGCTGAAGCCATATTCAAGCTATCAGAAAGAACACAAGAAGCGACTGCACCAAGGCACATCGAACTCCCATACTTCAGCGGAAGCAGTGAAGGGTGGCTAGCCTTCAAGAGATCATTCGAAGATACAGCCAAGAGTTACAGCAATACACAGAACCTGGCACGTCTAAGAAGATCACTACAAGGAAGAGCCAAAGAAGCGGTTCAAAGTCTACTGTTTACTGCTGAAGACCCGCAAGAAATTTTAAAAGGATTGGAAGCGAGGTTCGGGAGGCCCGGAGCAATCGCACTGGCTGAATTAGAAAAGCTGAAGAGTATGCCAAAGGTGGGTGAATACCCAAGTGACATATGCGTATTCGCTAGTAAAGTGCGAAATGCAGTCGCAACCATCAAGGCGCTGAAGAAACCACAATACCTGAGCTCACCAGAAACCATGAAGGCAATTATAGAGAAGATGCCGTCGTCAATGAAGTTTCGCTGGTTTGCTTACCACAGAAGCAGAAGGGAAGAAGACATCTCGGAACTGCTCCTCATCGAAGCGTTCCTAGAGATTGAAGCTGACATGTGTGGAGACTTCGCGCCGCCTGAAGTGCCTTTAGAATCAAAGAAGTACCCTAGATCATATGAGTCGTCAGGGGATCAGAAGAAGCCTATCAAGAGACAAGTGACCAACATCCAAGAAGCAACGCAAGAGAAGTGGAAGATGTGTCCCATGTGCCAAGAAGAGCACTTCTTACTACAATGCAACAAATTTAAAGAAGCCGATATAGATGAAAAGTGGAACCTGGTGAAGAAGGCGAAAATCTGCTTCAAGTGCATTCGCCTGAAACATTCAAGACTAAACTGCAAGGCGCCTACCTGCAAGAAGTGTGGAAGGTGGCACCATACGATGCTACACTCCGATAGACCACCTGCACCTGCTGAACAAATGGAAGAAAAGAAGACTTGTTGCTACACCATGGAACAAGATGAAGACACATTTGAAGAAAAGGTCGCCTCTATCCACAACACCAGGGGAGAAGAAAGGGCCTACTTGAAGATGGTGCCCGTCGATCTATACGGACCGAAAGGACACGCTCGTGTACTAGCATTGTTGGATGAAGGATCAACTATCACACTGTTGGACTCAACGATAGCCAAGAAGATTGGAGCTGAAGGAAAACAAGAAACGCTCACTATAGAAACAATCGGTGGCAAGGAATTCAAGAAGAGTGGATCACAGAAGATCAAATTGAAAATAAAGGGAGCCTTCAAAAAGGATAAGAAGACGATAGAAGCAAGGACCATCGACAATCTACGGCTGTCAGATCAAGAAGTTCAACAGGACACTTTGAAGAATTGCAAGCATCTTGAAGGCATCAAGGAACAGCTTCTCTACACAAGGGAGAAACCTAAGTTGCTGATAGGCCAAGACAACTGGGGACTCATCGTGACGAGAAGGATAAGGAAAGGGAAAAATACCGAACCAGTGGCGTCTCTCACAAGCCTGGGATGGGTACTTCACGGAAGCGACTCAAGTGTAAATACTGTGGTCAACTTTATAAATCACGGAGAATCTCCTGCTGAAGAGGAGAACATAGAAGAAGTCGTTCGAAATCACTTTTCTCTAGAATCAATGGGAATCAAACCCCAGCTGCCGAGCAACGACAGTGACAGAAGAGCCTTAGAAATTCTAGAGAAGAATACGAAGAGGTTAGAAAACGGGCAATTCGAAGCGGGCCTCTTGTGGAGAAAAGACAATGAGGTATTGCCCAATAACTACAATCAAGCATTTCGACGACTAGTCAACGTGGAAAAGAAGCTGGATAAGGATGTACAGTTAAAGGAATCATATGAGAAGCAAATCCAAACACTATTAGAAAAAGGATACGCCGAGAAGGCCCCCAGTCGCAAGATAGAAGGAAGAACTTTCTACTTACCTCACTTTGCTGTGATACACCCAGTCAAGAAGAAGCCAAGGATAGTATTTGACGCAGCAGCGAAATTCGAAGGAAGAAGTCTCAACGACGTCTTACTGCCAGGACCTGACCTATTGCAGTCACTGTTTGGTGTATTATTACGCTTCAGAGAAGGGCCAGTAGCGGTTATGGCGGACATTCAGGATATGTTTCTGCGAATCAAAATAAGAGAAGACGACCGAGACAGCTTGAGGTTCTTGTGGCGAGGTGCAGAAAGGAACAGGAAGCCCGAAGAATTCAGAATGACTTCAGTCATCTTCGGTGCAGCCTCGTCACCAGCAACAGCCATCTACGTGATGAACAAAAACGCAGAAGACTTCAAAGAAAAGTATCCTGAAGCCGTGAAAGCGATCAACAGAAACCACTACATGGATGATTACCTGCAAAGTTTCACGTCAGCGTCAGAAGCAAAGAGAATAGCAACAGAAGTAGATGAAATCCACAAGAAGGCGGGCTTCTACTTCAAGGGCTGGGCCAGCAACCATCCAGACATATGTGAGCAGTCTGAAGACAACAACAAAGGAGAGTCTTTACAACTCACGAAAGAAGAAAAGACACTGGGGCTGCGGTGGATAGTGAAGCGGGATCAACTAGCGTTCAACGTCGGACTACGCAACACGTCGGAAGAACTGTTGCAAGGAAGGAAAACTCCGACAAAAAGAGAAATAACGAGCGCTGTCATGTCGACGTTTGACCCGTTGGGATTTGCAACTCCAGTCCTTATCCAAGGCAAGAAGCTAATACAAGACATCTGGCGATCGAAGATAGACTGGGATGAAAAGATCAAAGAGGAACAGAAGGAAACCTGGCTTAAATATTTGAAAGAAGTGCTCGACTTAACTAAAGTGAAGATTCCAAGATGCATCTCACCCAACAACGTGGAAGGACAGTTACACACGTTCACTGATGCAAGCGAAGAGGCCTACGCAGCTGCCATCTATTGGAGGACAGTTGAACCTGGGGGAAGAGTTCACATAAGCTTCATAGCTGGAAAAGCCAGAGTGACACCTACGAAGCCAGTATCTGTCCCGAGGTTGGAACTACAAGCGGCGCTACTAGGAAGCCGGTTGGCAGCGACGATTGAACGCGAAATGAACCTCAAAATAACGAAGAAGACCTACTGGACCGACTCCAGTACTGTACTGCAGTGGATACAGGCGGACCCGAGAAGATTTAAGACATTCGTAGCCCACCGTCTAGCAGAAATCGAAGAACTTACCAAGCCAAACGACTGGAGATGGGTACCGACCAAGGAAAACCCAGCGGACGATGCTACGAGAGGAACGCCGACTGAATTCGACCACAGCGCGAGATGGTTCAGAGGTCCAGGGTTCTTACGCGAACCAGAAGGAAAGTGGCCTATAAGAAGCTTCAAGCAAGAAGAAACGATGTTGGAAGAAAAGACCAAGCATAAAGTGGCAACAGTGAGAATCACCGAAAAACCTTTCATCAACGTAGAAAGATTCTCACGTTGGGAACGGCTGCTCCACACCATGACCAGAGTAATCACTTTCGTGGAGATCCTGAAGAAGCGAACTCACCGGTCAGTCAACATCGTGAAGCGCAAAGACGTCACTTGGAAACCATACCAAAATGAAAACAAGAAGCGAGAAGCCAGAGCTACCATTGAAAACAAAGAGAGAAAAATGTTCATCCCGGTAGAAGAAGAGCACCTAAGAAGAGCAGAAGAGATCTTAATCAAAGTGAGCCAGAGTTGCAGCTTCTCAAAGGAAATAAGACAGCTGAAGGAAGAAAAGCCACTGGAAAATTCCAGTCGCCTAAAGAAGATCGACATTTATATGAACGAAGAAGGGATCATCAAGCTACGAAGTAGAACGAACAAGTTCAAAGGAAGGGAAACAAACCTTGTCATCTTGGACGGGAAAGAGAAGATCACCCGACTCATCATAGAGTATTATCATAGAAGGTTCCTTCATGGCAACACCGCAACAGTCATGAATGAAATTCGCCAGAAGTATTGGATCCTAGGCTTGAGAACAACACTGAAGGCGCTCATACACAAGTGTCAATGGTGCAAGACGAAAAAAGGTTCACCAGCAATTCCGCCCATGGGAGATCTGCCAGGGGAAAGACTGCAGCATCATCAGCACCCATTCACGTGCGCAGCAGTCGATTACTTTGGGCCAATGCAAGTAACCATTGGAAGAAGAGTCGAAAAGCGCTGGGGAGCCCTGTTCACCTGCCTGACCACGAGAGCAGTACACCTGGAGTTAGTGAATTCTCTCAGCACTAGCTCAATGATAATGGCACTTCGTCGAATGTCGGCGCGAAGAGGAACCCCGAAGATAATCTTCAGTGACAACGGTACAAACTTCATCGGGGCGAATAGAGAACTGGAAGAGGCTGCACGAGAAAAAGGCATTAAGTGGAAGTTCATACCACCCGGCAGTCCTAACATGGGTGGTGCCTGGGAGAGACTCGTAAGATCAGTCAAGACGGCATTATCAGCAGTTCTTCACGAGAGAAACCCACCAGAAGAAGTTCTCCACACGTTGATGACAGAAGTTGAACACGTCGTCAACTCAAGACCACTCACCCCCGTCAGCATGGATCCAGAAGACGAAGAGAGCCTGACACCCAATCACTTCTTGTTGGGTAGATCCTGCGGAGCGATGGCGCCGGGAGAGTTCAGCGACAGCGAGCTGATCGGCAAACCCAGCTGGAGAACAGTGCAACGATTGGCAGATCACTTCTGGCAAAGATGGATCAAAGAATATTTGCCACTGCTGATGCCAAGGAAAATCGAAGGGCGAGAAACGACTGACCCTAAAGAAGGCGACATAGTACTGATAGTCGACGCGACCCTACCACGCAACTCATGGCCCCGCGGCGAAGTCATCAAGACGTATCCAGGACCAGATGGAAGAACCAGGATCCTGGACGTGCGGACATCAAGAGGAGTGCTACGGCGACCCACTCGGCGAGTTGTCGTGCTGGTGCCTGCATCGTCGTCGCGTCAAGAAGATGGAGTGCTACGCACTGCTGGGGAGAATGTTAGCGACGACTAGAACGTACAAATAAGTTTAGAATAAATAAGTGCTGTATAACAAACGTAGAAATAAGTTTAAGGTAGTAAGTGCAGTATATAGTTTATAAGGGTTTTTTCTTACATTTATAAGTAGACTATTAGAATTAACTAATTAAGACTTATTAGAGTAGGTTAGAATAAGGAATAAGGTTTCGTAATAAACAATTAGAATTGGTTGTGTTTCGATATAGAGGGCGCCACATGTAGGTTGGCATTAAAAGATCAGGTACGAAGGAACTTTACCATAACGAGAGCCGTTATAAGTTGTTTGTAAATTTTATGTAGAAAACGGCATATTTTATTAAGGAAAGTTTATGTAATTTAGTAGAATAAGTAAGAATCTATCATAGAAAAATAAGATTATCATTGTAAGGTGTGCCAAACTCCAGAAAGTTCCAGAAATAGTTTTGCTAAAGGAGAAAAAGAGACAAAAGGTAAAAGAAAGAGATGCAAACATACTGAAAGCGGATTGGCCAGTCATAAGAGTTCAAGGTCACGCGCGATTAAATCTGATCGCTGATTGGTCGATCAATATCGGGAAAATAGTATAAAAAGAGGCGACTTTTTGCGGTTTGGCATTCCGGAACCAGCAGTAGTAATAAGAAGAAGAAAAGGAAGAAATAAAAGGAAGCACTCTGAAGAAAAGGTGTTTTACTCAAGTCAAGAGACCCGAAGCTCTGCTCCAGTGACATTCGACCGTCCCCCTCGTCGGCGTTTTATACTGGCATTCCCACCGGCGCACAATATAAGTGTTTAAGCGCGCAACAGCAAGCAACTATTATACATACCTATAATATAATTATGTACCTACCTACATATTTTATTCAAAATCGATCGGTTAGGTTAGACTACTAGTGCCTATTGAGTTCGAAAATGGAAACCATAGTAAATAATATAATATAGAAGTAGGTAAGGTTAGGTTAAATTATAGTAAGTGTACTCACTTTCTTGGTATCCGTGTCTTTGTCTTGTCTCTTAAGTAAAGTCCGGTAAAGCAGATGAAGTCACCCTGGGGCTGCCTGCTACTGTAGCCCGCATCTGAAAAAAGATTTCAAAAAAAGTTACTACCTAGGCAATAAAATTTATCACAGAGTGTAATTTTTTTTTTTTTTTTTTTTTTTAATTATTAGAGAGAGTATACATACAATCATACATAGATAAATTAATTATAACTACTTAAAATTTATAATAATTAAATACATTTAAAAAAAAAACGGAATTTTATCAATGTTAATACTTTGTTTCTAGCCCAGAGGGCGCTCGGGAGCGGTTTTTTTTTTTTTTTCCTTTATTGGCATGCTGGCTGGATCATAATTCCGTTCGTTTCCACGCACGTATTGTGTGTAGGTATAAATAGCGCGGCGGGAAACGGCGAAATTTTATTCTTGATCGTTCGTTCGTAGCGTGCGGACGTCTTCTCCATAATATAATTATTTCTTCTTTATTGTTGTCGCTGCTGCTGCTGTGTTGTAGTAGTATCACCTCTTACTTACAACAAGATGGCACGTACCAAGCAAACCGCTCGCAAGTCCACCGGTGGTAAGGCGCCGAGGAAGCAGCTCGCCACCAAGGCTGCGCGTAAGAGCGCACCGGCGACCGGTGGTGTTAAGAAGCCTCATCGTTACAGGCCCGGAACAGTGGCCCTGCGTGAGATTCGTCGCTACCAGAAGAGTACAGAGCTTCTGATCCGCAAGCTTCCTTTCCAACGTTTAGTGCGCGAGATCGCTCAGGACTTCAAGACCGATCTTCGTTTCCAAAGCTCTGCAGTAATGGCGCTGCAGGAGGCCAGCGAGGCTTATCTCGTCGGTCTCTTCGAAGACACCAACCTGTGCGCCATTCACGCAAAGCGCGTCACCATTATGCCTAAGGACATACAGTTGGCGCGCAGGATCAGAGGCGAACGCGCTTAGACGCGCGACTTCTACACCAACACTCGCTCGGCGCCGATGCTTGATGCTGCTGCTGCTGTGGCGGCGTCGCGTGTTCGTGTGTATCCACACAACAAAAGGCCCTTTTCAGGGCCACATATGTGTCTTATACTATAATTCATAGTATGTTTCTTTATGACAGACCTGGTCGCCACACATTCCATCATAACACACAATACATTTTAATAACGTAAAGCTTTATAGATATGGATAGATAATATTATAATAATGCATGTATTCATTGTATGCACTTAATTAATAACGGTCGAGTTAACAGTCGTACTGGCAGTAGTTTCGCCTGTATGTACATATTATTTAGGTAGGTATATTATCTTTTCCTTTCTTTTACTCTACCAATGAGTAATGCAATTATACTAAGTAACCGAATGAATAAATAAATATACAGGTAGAGTTTGTTTTGATCATTTATTATTATTATTTTTTTTATAGACTTCGAGGTGCTCGCCCTTACTTTATTATAGTGCGCGCGCGTGTGTGTGTGTGTGTGTGTTTTTTTTTTTTTTTTTTTTTTTTTTCTTTTTCTTTTAATAGTAATAATTATTATTTAGTTATTAGTATTTTATTAGTTGAGCATTTATTATTATTTCGGTTATTATAACAACCAACAAGATACAAAAATCTTGGTGCGATTGTCGCGCCGACGCAGACTCGCGCCTCGTCCCGCTCTCCTCGCCGCACACCTCACCACCACCCGTTGCGACTACTCCGCGGCCGTAGGGTATATATAAGAGGCTCGCAACAAAAAGCCGCGGATGAACTATAATATAGTTCGTAACGACAGGACTCGCAACCGCGGAGGCGGCACTCTCATTTATTACAAGAGGTCACTGTACTGCATACCTCTAGACACCCCTTCCCTGTCCCACATCGAAGCGTCAGTCTGTCGGCTAGGCATGAACGGCCATCAGCCGATCGTAGTCATCTCCGCGTACATAGCACCGAACGTCAACGCCGATTCCATGGCGTCCGACCTCGCGATCCTCCTCGAACTAGGTGACTCCGTCCTTCTGGCGGGTGACCTAAATTCTAAAAACACAGCGTGGAATTGCCAATCCACAAATTCCAAAGGTAGGCGCTTAGAGTCCCTGAGTTCTAAACTCAACTTCGACGTCATCGCCCCGATGCGTCCCACTCACTTCCCCGATATAGTAGGCCACTCCCCGGACGTGCTCGATGTTGCGCTTCTGAAGAACGTAAGCCTCAGCCTGCGCTCGTTAGAAGCGCACCAAGAGCTCGACTCCGACCATAGGCCGGTGATTCTCGAGCTAGGTCCCCGCACCGGCCTTCCCGACCCGGGTACGCCCGTTCCCCACAAAACGATCACGGACTGGAGGAAACTCGAGGAACGCCTCAAGCGTACTTCATCCGTGCATCTAGACGCTATCCCCGAACATATCGTAACCCTTCCGGATACGATCCGCGCAGTAGAGTCCCTGACCGAGCACGTTCAATCCGCGGTGAACGAAAGTTCACGTAGCGTACCGGTGACGAGCGATCGTCGCTGGCAGCTACCGGATGACGTGCGCGCCCTCATCACCGAGAAGAACGCAGCCATACGCGCGTTCGACTCTTTCCCTTCCGAACCGAATCGTCTCTTTTTACGTTCTTTGCAGCGCTCTGTAAAGCAACGTGTAAAAGAATTCCGCGAAGCTCGTTGGGATAAAACCCTGAGCGACATCAAACCCTCCCATCTCGCGTTCTGGCAGCTGGCCAGGGTCCTCAATTCCGACCAACAATCCGTTATGCCTCCCCTAGTCCGACCACACGGTCAAAGCCCCGCTTTTGACGATGACGAAAAGGCGGAATGCCTAGCCGACAGTCTGGAGGCCCAATGCACTCCCAGCACTCAGCCAGTAGACCAAGCTCACCTCGACGAGGTCGACGCGGAAGTCGAACGCCGAGCTGCGCTACCTCCTCCTCCCCCTATCGTAGTAGTAGAGTCCGACCGAGACGCAAATGACGATTTAGCCGATGACCCTTCCGCGATTCCTCCGGTCACGGTCGTCGAGGTCCAGACGTTCGTAAAAGCCCTGAAAAACAGGAAAGCACCCGGTTCCGACGGCATCACCAATAGGGTGGTCCGTCTATTCCCTTCCACGCTTCTCGTGCTCATGACCGCCATCTTTAACGCGGCCCTTAACAATAACGTCTTTCCGCAAATGTGGAAAGAGGCTATCGTTATAGGTATCCCCAAACCCGGCAAACCCCCTTCCGACCCCACTAGTTATCGCCCCATAAGTCTCCTCAATGTTATTGCGAAGATTTACGAGAGAGTCATTTACAGTAGGCTACGGCGCTTTGCCGAATCCCACCATCTCATTCCCGACGAACAGTTTGGTTTTCGCACCAAGCACTGTTGCGTCCATCAGTTACACCGCATCGTCGAGCATATTTGCACTGGTTTTCACACCAAGACGATGACCGGTGCCCTCTTTTTCGATATCGCGAAGGCGTTCGACAAGGTCTGGCACAACGGCTTGATTTACAAGCTCTATCGCATGGGTGTGCCAGATCGTCTCGTGCTCATCATTCGAGACTTTTTGTCGAATCGCTCCTTTCGCTACCGCATAGTAGGCGCGTTATCCTCCCCTCACCCTATCCGAGCCGGGGTCCCTCAGGGCTCCGTGCTGTCCCCTCTCTTGTTTGCGCTGTACACCAGCGACATCCCCAAGACCAAAAAGGCCCATCTGGCCCTATTCGCCGACGACACTGCTATCTACTCTTCCGGTAGAAGCAGTGAAGTCATTACCAAAACCCTCCAATCCGCGGCCGACGCGCTAGGCGCTTGGTTTCGGAAGTGGAGGATTGAGGTAAATCCCACTAAGAGCGCAGCCGTGCTCTTCATCCGGCACGGCGAGGCTCACTCCACCGCCCGCCCCATCCAAATGTTCGGTCGGCCGATCCCTTGGGAGACGTCGACCAAATATTTGGGTGTGATCTTAGATCACAACCTCTCCTTCAGAGAACACATAAAGAGGGTGCGCTCTCGCGCAGCCTTCGCTCTCAACCGTCTTCATCCTCTCGTAAATCAGCGCAGTAAGTTGAATCTCAGACTCAAATTGAGGCTTTTCCTCACTTGTATCCGCCCCATCATGACCTTTGCGAGCGTAACGTTCGCTCACGTCGAAAACTATAAGCTCAAGAAGCTTCAGACCCTCCAGAATAGGTTCATGCGTCGAGCCACGGGAGCCCCGTGGTTCGTTCGCAACGAGCAACTCCATGTCGATCTCAAAATGCCCACTATCAGGCAATTCATGAAGTTAGCGTCCGTTCGCTACTTCAAGTCCGTCCCCGCTCATTCCAATCCCCTGATCGTATCGGCCGCCCGATACACGGCTTTCGTCCGCGCCAAACGGCGCCGTCCCCGTCATGTTCTCTCGGATCCGGACGATCCCATCACCGTCCTTCAGGCGGAGGTGAAAGCTAGGTTAGATGCCGAACGGCGGCAACTACACATCGACAACGCCACACGACGACGACGACACACCGCCCGACCGTCGTATCGACCTCGCCGGCGAGGTCCGTCGCGACGCCCCTCTAGAGCTATTCCCGCGCCGCCGGCTCGTGCCGTGCGAGAAAACTCGATCACGTCCCCAAAAACCCCAAATAATCCGATCCAGCAGCTCCCCCCAGTAGTGGTAGCTTCTCCTCCCCCAGCGACGCCCTGAGCCGAGGTCCGAACCCCTCGCGGGGGTGCCCTTAGGCGCTGTCGCTTAGTTTGTAGTTTTTAATTTATAAGCCTGGCTGGAGGCCTTTTATTAGGTCTCGCCAATCGACCGGTTAAGCAGTAAGAGCTCCCTCAGAGCTAACTGCGAGAGACAAGTTCGAAAAAAAAAAAAAAAAAAAAAAAAAAAAGCCGCGGATATTCGATCGTGACTCGGCAACGACGTTGGAGTACTCAGTGTACGCGCGCGTTCGTGTTAGTTCGTTTTACTCTAATACTACTCAAAGAAGATGACAGGTCGCGGTAAGGGAGGAAAGGGTCTGGGAAAAGGAGGAGCAAAGCGTCACAGAAAAGTACTTCGTGATAACATCCAAGGTATCACGAAGCCGGCCATCCGTCGTCTGGCGCGCAGAGGCGGCGTGAAACGTATCTCCGGTCTGATTTACGAAGAGACCCGTGGCGTGCTGAAAGTGTTCCTCGAGAACGTGATCCGTGACGCGGTTACTTACACCGAGCACGCGAAGAGGAAGACCGTCACAGCCATGGACGTCGTGTACGCCCTGAAACGTCAGGGACGCACTCTGTACGGTTTCGGCGGTTAAATTCGGCTACATACACCGTTGGCGGTGCGGCGGGCGGTGTGTCTGTCTGTCTGTCTGCTGTGTGTGTATGTCTCTGTAGCGTGCGTGCGCGTTCATACATACATACATGCATGCATGCATGCATACTTACCTACTACCTACCCACTATATACCATGAGCTCTGTCTACATATAAGTACACTACTTACTCATTCATACGTGGTGTATAAATATGACAGACGCTTGCTCGGTATAAAAAAAAAGGCCCTTTTCAGGGCCGCATATGATTCGATATATTGCAAACGTTTCTTATGAAGATTTGTCTTTGATATTAATATTATATTGATAAAAATCACCTTACACACCCTCGCACAGTGCACACGTCTTATCCTCTCTATCTCACACACACACACACACACCACCGTTAATGATTACCTACTCTAAATATTATGACGATACAAGTTACCCTCGCTCGGGGCTATCTATGTTATTCATATACTTACTATGCTACCTAATATTCACATGGATATTGTTCGATATTCGGTACCTACTCCTATGTAACACTATAATCTATACGTTACACACATATAAGTAAGTATCACAGACCTACCTTTCATGTACCTAGGTACCCAATAATATCGTGACTTATTTATTGTAGGTAATTATTATATTTTTATTGTAGTTTGTTGTTCGTTTTGATAATATTTAATAACAGAGTATCTAATAAATACTATATTTTTGATTCGGCCGACGAGTATGATTTGCATTATGTAGGTTATGTGTTACTATTACTACTACTAAACTTACTAACGTTACTAACTACTGCGTCGTATAGGTACAGAATAGTCAACATGCAGTTATAGTACAGGTTGCATTGTTAAATTTAATAATATCAGATAGGTATGCCGCACAAGTAAATTAGTACCACCTAGACAGGATAACTAAGAAATTAAGTACCTACCCAATTGGTGTTATAGCTATCGCACGATTATATTCGCGAACGCGCATCGTCGAAATAAGCTGAGCAGCCGCAGCGGCGGCGCTGTGACGACGGCGGCGGCGGCGGCTTCGGTTGGTTATTGTTTTAAATGTATTCCGTAGTTTGATGTGGCGACTTGATTCATCGATTTGTGATATATATTTATGTTTTATTTACTTTATAATAAATTATAAACGTCGCGCACTACGAACGTCCTGGACGCGGTCGTCGGTCCTTGCGGCGCGCGTACGGGGCGGCGAGTGTTTTACGACGGTTCACTTTTAGGTTGATAATATTACATCATAACGATTGAATATCTATGAAATGTTGTTGTGCTAAACGTTCGATATCTTCGTCGTTGACATGTCGCCCTCGATACGCGATCACTGTTGATTTTACACAGTAAAAACACATTTTGAACGAGACCCGAGGTATGGTGAGTACGCGCTCGTCAAATTAAACGCGCACACCGGCCCGTGTGCTGTTAGTACTTCGATCTTCGTATTGTATTCGCGTAGTCGCGTTCATGACGGATCCCGAGACGTTCGCACGCACTCGCATATCTGTCGTTAAACATCGAAAATATTAATTTTATTAGATACGTGTTAGTGAAAAGTTTGAAGTGTTCATACGAGAAAACGTCCCGCGACTACACGGCTCTCGTTATGGTAAAGTTTCGTTGGACTTGACCGACGTTATTCGAAATTTGAAAAGTGGCGACATCTAAGTCTCTGTTATTATTACGTGAATCTACCGTACTACTTACTTACCTACGTGTAGTGTGCGTGTGTGTTCATTCGTTTTACAACAACAATATACCCCTAAATACCACTACTAAAATGGCAGACACAGCAGTGGCTACTGAAGCTCCGGCTCCCGCTACACCGGCGAAGAAGCAAGCGAGACAAGCGGGCGGCGGCGCCGCCGCCTCTAAGAAACCTAAAGCGAAGCCTACCCATCCTAAGACATCGGAGATGGTCAACAACGCCATCAAGGAGATGAAGGAGCGCAGCGGATCGTCGTTGCAGGCTATCAAGAAATATATTGCAGCACAGTACAAGGTCGACGCCGAGAAATTGGCACCGTTCATCAGGAAATATCTGAAGAGCGCCGTCGAATCCGGTGCCCTGATACAGACCAAGGGTAAAGGTGCCAGCGGATCGTTCAAGTTGGAGTCTAAATCGGCCGCGGCCAAGAAACCCGCCGGCGGCGCCGGTGCCGGAAAGGCCGGCGGCGGGAAGGGCGGCGCATCCGTTTCGGCGGCGTCCAAGACGAAGAAGGCGACCGCATCGGCGGCCGGAGCTAAAACGAAGAAAGCCGCCGCAGCCGCGGCGAGCGCATCCGCCGCTTCGGGTTCACCGTCCAAGTCGAAGGCTTCCGCCGGCGCGTCCGCAAAGGAGAAGAAGGCGGCCGCCGCCGCCAAGAAGAAGCCGGCGGCCAAGAAAGTAGCCGCCCCCGCAAAGGCCAAGGGAGGCGCCGCGCCCAAGGCAAAGAAGACAGCCAAGCCGCCCACGAAGAAACCGAAAGCGCCCAAACCTAAGAAGGCAGCGGCTACGCCCAAATCCAAGCCGGCCGCAAAGAAAGCCTCCGCCGCTAAGAAGTAAACTAACGCGCAACCGTAGTGTTCGCGTTACACCGGCGACGACGTGAACGCGCGTTACTAAGACGACGACGACGCTACGATAAGCTACCAACGAACGTCGTGTATGTGTATGTTTGTAGAAGAATAAGATGACGTGTCTCTCATTATTATATACTACATACTAATATACCTGCTGGCTATACCACCACACACCGATGGATGGATGGATGACAGTGACGTCAACGTAGTCCACGTAAACGCGTGAACCGTCCCCGGGGGAGTGAGCGCGCGCCTCTCGCCGTTGTCGAAGCGCCTTATGCTAGCTCGATGCGGCGCTGCTGCGTGTGCACTCGCATTCGCGGCGCTCTATGAGCGCAAACCAAAAAGCCCTTTTCAGGGCTAACACAAGTATCATGAATTATACATTCGTTTCTTTAACACAGATATTATAATATGGTCAACGACAACACACCACAACAGATTCCTACCTAGCTAACCACTCACTCACTCACACACTCAACCTTGTTGTTATTATATATTAAGTAATTACTCACTGACTCGATCCGTGGATCGATCCTGCATCACCCTTGCGTTACCCTATGGAAAGCATACCTGCCATATAGGGTATATTTTTAAAAAATAGACATAAATATACCTACTTATTATTAAAATAATCAGAAACGAAATACATACCTGCCTACCTACCTACCTACCTACCTACCTACTAGGCACTTGGATACTATATATTTATTGTTTTTTTTTTTTTTTTTTTTTTTTTCGAAATACTTTGTGTCGACGACCACAAGGGGGGTCACGTCTTATTGGACGTAACCCCGGACAAAGATTAAAACAAACAACAAATTTATTATATTTAGCACGATTGCATAGTTTGTTCGAACAAGAGCGCGCTTGCGCGCTGCGTGCGACATCGTTTCGTTCCGTTCGCAACGCGCGCATCCCCTCCCACTAATACAACGTACGACGAACGTATAAATATCACTGTGCGCGCTATAGATGGAAAATACCTGATCACGATCGTACCGCGCGCGCACACGTACGTACGGCGTACGTATTATTGGTAAATTAAACACTTCTATTAAATACACTTCAACATGTCTGGTCGTGGCAAGGGCGGTAAGGTCAAGGGAAAGGCAAAGTCCCGTTCCAACCGTGCCGGTCTCCAGTTTCCCGTGGGACGTATACACAGGCTGCTGCGTAATGGCAATTACGCCGAACGTGTCGGTGCCGGCGCCCCCGTCTACCTGGCCGCCGTGATGGAGTATCTGGCCGCTGAAGTCCTCGAGTTGGCCGGAAACGCCGCAAGGGACAACAAGAAGACCAGGATCATACCCCGTCATCTTCAATTGGCCATCCGCAACGACGAGGAGTTGAACAAGCTTCTCTCCGGTGTGACTATCGCTCAAGGTGGTGTACTGCCCAACATCCAGGCCGTGCTGCTGCCCAAGAAGACCGAGAAGAAGGCCTAAGAAGCTCACACAAGTTCTTTTTTGTTTACGCGAGGCGCGACCCTGTCGCCGCGCCCCGTTCGGTGCTTCGTGCGAGTGTGGTGCATGGCTAACGCATGTGTACACGTGTACGTACACTACTAAGCCTACACTAACTACTACGCTCGTTGCATTCAAACCAAAAGGCCCTTTTCAGGGCCACAATATATTTCGTCAAATGATACACACACAAAAGACAGTTTCTTTAAGCATTTGTTGGTCTTTAATTCATTACAATCAAATATAACATTGGATTTTTTTATAACCTCGTGACAATGATGACATAGGTAAATGGGTACTCTACACATTCATTTGAATATAATATATATATATATACCCCATTCTTATTCTTTCTGTTCCTTCCCCCCTTAAAATTACTAATCAGCCCTGAATGTTTAATATATTTTTATATCTTGAATATGTACTATCTCAATAATAACACACACACACTAATAATAAATCAGAGAGACGAGTTACGAGAGTTGATCACTGTAGGAAGATACACCACTAACTCTATTTATAATATTATGACTATTGCATTTTTTTTATAAGGTTAAGGTTACTTAACTTAATTATTTAAACTACACTCGAATCTATTTATGTTCTGAGCAATACAATTAATAATTATTTTTATTGGTAATATTACATTGAATACATAATATAACCGGGTTGTAATAAAAATGTACATAGAAATATATTATATAGTATATAAAATTTTCGTTCCCATACTCCTCCGAAACGACTTTTATTCAGTGTTTTTACCTGAAATTCACGCGGACGAAGTCGCGGGCAACAGCTAGTATATATAATTTAAACTATAATTAATTTTTTTTTTTTTTTTAACAAACCCATAAATAAGTTCGTCAGTAATTATTTTAGGTTCCTTCCCCCTAGACCTCAATCACACTCCCCACTACGATCGGTCCGTGTGTACCCCCCCCTCTAACCCCGCGCACTCCTCCTCGCGTCCCGAATTGGCGCCGTTGCTATTGGTCGAACGCGGCGAGGAAGCGCTCTACGCGTACCACTACTGTCTGACGCCCTGGTCCATATATACGGGTGGTGGGAACATTTATTGATTCACACTTGTGAACGCACTCGCCGCACGCGGTACGTCTCTCTAAGTACTACTACTCTAATATCTATCAAAGTCGATATGCCACCCAAGACAAGTGGAAAGGCAGCCAAAAAATCTGGCAAAGCCCAGAAGAACATCTCGAAGACCGACAAGAAGAAGAAGAAGCACAAGAGGAAGGAGAGCTACGCCATCTACATCTACAAGGTCCTCAAGCAGGTGCATCCGGACACCGGTATCTCCAGTAAGGCGATGTCCATCATGAACTCGTTCGTGAATGACATTTTCGAACGTATCGCCGCAGAGGCTTCGCGGCTCGCACACTACAACAAGAGGTCTACGATCACGTCGAGGGAGGTCCAAACATCGGTGAGGCTCCTGCTGCCCGGCGAACTCGCCAAGCACGCCGTCAGTGAAGGCACCAAGGCCGTCACCAAATACACCAGCTCCAAGTGAGCGGTCGCTGTGGTCCGGTGTCGGGTCGCGCGGGGTGAACAGAGGACTACTGCCGGCCGGCTGTGTCTGCGCGTCTGTTTGGTCGTCGTGGTCGCCTCGTCTCCCATCATCGTCCCATGTTGTGTTCGTCCGAAGCAATTGCGTGTGTGTGCGTGCGCGCGTCGTGTTTATAAACTGTTCATGTGTTTGAACGATGAATGTATGGACAGTGAGCGTTTGTGTTTATGTATATATATATATATATGTGTGTATTATGAAACTATAATAATGCCTATATATATATATCTATCTACCGAGCGCTCTCCGCACTTCATCATCGTCTTCAGCGCATATACCACCACCAGCACACCATTACCTATATGCGCGCCGCACGCATGGGTGGCTCTCGGCACAACCCAAAACAAAAGGCCCTTTTCAGGGCCACAAATATTTTCATGTGGATACACAATTTATGTTCACGTTTCTTTGATCCGATGTAGTCTCTCTTACATCATTACACAAACACATATTGATTAGAATGATTAAATACCGAATTAATATTTATAAATGTAGGCATCTTAAAGCAAGTGTTAGCGACGACTAGAACGTACAAATAAGTTTAGAATAAATAAGTGCTGTATAACAAACGTAGAAATAAGTTTAAGGTAGTAAGTGCAGTATATAGTTTATAAGGGTTTTTTCTTACATTTATAAGTAGACTATTAGAATTAACTAATTAAGACTTATTAGAGTAGGTTAGAATAAGGAATAAGGTTTCGTAATAAACAATTAGAATTGGTTGTGTTTCGATATAGAGGGCGCCACATGTAGGTTGGCATTAAAAGATCAGGTACGAAGGAACTTTACCATAACGAGAGCCGTTATAAGTTGTTTGTAAATTTTATGTAGAAAACGGCATATTTTATTAAGGAAAGTTTATGTAATTTAGTAGAATAAGTAAGAATCTATCATAGAAAAATAAGATTATCATTGTAAGGTGTGCCAAACTCCAGAAAGTTCCAGAAATAGTTTTGCTAAAGGAGAAAAAGAGACAAAAGGTAAAAGAAAGAGATGCAAACATACTGAAAGCGGATTGGCCAGTCATAAGAGTTCAAGGTCACGCGCGATTAAATCTGATCGCTGATTGGTCGATCAATATCGGGAAAATAGTATAAAAAGAGGCGACTTTTTGCGGTTTGGCATTCCGGAACCAGCAGTAGTAATAAGAAGAAGAAAAGGAAGAAATAAAAGGAAGCACTCTGAAGAAAAGGTGTTTTACTCAAGTCAAGAGACCCGAAGCTCTGCTCCAGTGACATTCGACCGTCCCCCTCGTCGGCGTTTTATACTGGCATTCCCACCGGCGCACAATATAAGTGTTTAAGCGCGCAACATTCTTTTGGTCCTTCGAGCCGGATCTGGGTTCGGTGCCAGAAATGCCTACTACAAGGTCGGATTCGTCACGCTCGAAAACTACGGGAGAAGCTACGTCGTCCGACTGGAGTATGAATACGCCCAGTGACAGTGCAAGTACATCCGCGTCAAGCCGTGCGACGCTCACTGCGGGACAATCCACTACGGGATCGCATAGAAAATCACCCGCATCTCAACAAAGGAGTACTACAGCTGGCGGTGGATCAACGACGACGCAGCGGGATACCGCACTACGTGCGCCCCCTGCACGCACCACCGGGGAAGGAATCAAAAGTGTAGAATCCGCACAACAAGAAGGAAGTCGTTCAACGCTGCCAGTGTCGGATAGAAGCAAAATGGAAGGGTTACGTCGTCAGGAAGAAAGTACGACTAAAGACGCTTCACCGATCACAGAAGGGAAAAATACGCAGCAGATAATGAAGCCTCCGACTAAGAAGCCGACCCGCGAGATGGACACGCAGTCCGCCCGCTCGTCGCATAGGAAGAGAGCAGAAGCGCAAGCAAGAATGACAGTTGCATTACGAGAACTCGAAATTGCAGAAGCGAAGTCAAGAGTTGCTCAAGCGGAACTAGAACTCATAGCTGCCGAGTCTGAAGATGAAGACGGAGCTGGCGAAGAGATCTACGAAAGAACACACGAAGTGGAACAATGGCTCATCCAAACTGGTGTGAAGCCGAACGAAGAGCAAAAACCAAGTCGAAAGGAAAATAAGAGTGAAATTCAAGAGTTAGCTGAAGCCATATTCAAGCTATCAGAAAGAACACAAGAAGCGACTGCACCAAGGCACATCGAACTCCCATACTTCAGCGGAAGCAGTGAAGGGTGGCTAGCCTTCAAGAGATCATTCGAAGATACAGCCAAGAGTTACAGCAATACACAGAACCTGGCACGTCTAAGAAGATCACTACAAGGAAGAGCCAAAGAAGCGGTTCAAAGTCTACTGTTTACTGCTGAAGACCCGCAAGAAATTTTAAAAGGATTGGAAGCGAGGTTCGGGAGGCCCGGAGCAATCGCACTGGCTGAATTAGAAAAGCTGAAGAGTATGCCAAAGGTGGGTGAATACCCAAGTGACATATGCGTATTCGCTAGTAAAGTGCGAAATGCAGTCGCAACCATCAAGGCGCTGAAGAAACCACAATACCTGAGCTCACCAGAAACCATGAAGGCAATTATAGAGAAGATGCCGTCGTCAATGAAGTTTCGCTGGTTTGCTTACCACAGAAGCAGAAGGGAAGAAGACATCTCGGAACTGCTCCTCATCGAAGCGTTCCTAGAGATTGAAGCTGACATGTGTGGAGACTTCGCGCCGCCTGAAGTGCCTTTAGAATCAAAGAAGTACCCTAGATCATATGAGTCGTCAGGGGATCAGAAGAAGCCTATCAAGAGACAAGTGACCAACATCCAAGAAGCAACGCAAGAGAAGTGGAAGATGTGTCCCATGTGCCAAGAAGAGCACTTCTTACTACAATGCAACAAATTTAAAGAAGCCGATATAGATGAAAAGTGGAACCTGGTGAAGAAGGCGAAAATCTGCTTCAAGTGCATTCGCCTGAAACATTCAAGACTAAACTGCAAGGCGCCTACCTGCAAGAAGTGTGGAAGGTGGCACCATACGATGCTACACTCCGATAGACCACCTGCACCTGCTGAACAAATGGAAGAAAAGAAGACTTGTTGCTACACCATGGAACAAGATGAAGACACATTTGAAGAAAAGGTCGCCTCTATCCACAACACCAGGGGAGAAGAAAGGGCCTACTTGAAGATGGTGCCCGTCGATCTATACGGACCGAAAGGACACGCTCGTGTACTAGCATTGTTGGATGAAGGATCAACTATCACACTGTTGGACTCAACGATAGCCAAGAAGATTGGAGCTGAAGGAAAACAAGAAACGCTCACTATAGAAACAATCGGTGGCAAGGAATTCAAGAAGAGTGGATCACAGAAGATCAAATTGAAAATAAAGGGAGCCTTCAAAAAGGATAAGAAGACGATAGAAGCAAGGACCATCGACAATCTACGGCTGTCAGATCAAGAAGTTCAACAGGACACTTTGAAGAATTGCAAGCATCTTGAAGGCATCAAGGAACAGCTTCTCTACACAAGGGAGAAACCTAAGTTGCTGATAGGCCAAGACAACTGGGGACTCATCGTGACGAGAAGGATAAGGAAAGGGAAAAATACCGAACCAGTGGCGTCTCTCACAAGCCTGGGATGGGTACTTCACGGAAGCGACTCAAGTGTAAATACTGTGGTCAACTTTATAAATCACGGAGAATCTCCTGCTGAAGAGGAGAACATAGAAGAAGTCGTTCGAAATCACTTTTCTCTAGAATCAATGGGAATCAAACCCCAGCTGCCGAGCAACGACAGTGACAGAAGAGCCTTAGAAATTCTAGAGAAGAATACGAAGAGGTTAGAAAACGGGCAATTCGAAGCGGGCCTCTTGTGGAGAAAAGACAATGAGGTATTGCCCAATAACTACAATCAAGCATTTCGACGACTAGTCAACGTGGAAAAGAAGCTGGATAAGGATGTACAGTTAAAGGAATCATATGAGAAGCAAATCCAAACACTATTAGAAAAAGGATACGCCGAGAAGGCCCCCAGTCGCAAGATAGAAGGAAGAACTTTCTACTTACCTCACTTTGCTGTGATACACCCAGTCAAGAAGAAGCCAAGGATAGTATTTGACGCAGCAGCGAAATTCGAAGGAAGAAGTCTCAACGACGTCTTACTGCCAGGACCTGACCTATTGCAGTCACTGTTTGGTGTATTATTACGCTTCAGAGAAGGGCCAGTAGCGGTTATGGCGGACATTCAGGATATGTTTCTGCGAATCAAAATAAGAGAAGACGACCGAGACAGCTTGAGGTTCTTGTGGCGAGGTGCAGAAAGGAACAGGAAGCCCGAAGAATTCAGAATGACTTCAGTCATCTTCGGTGCAGCCTCGTCACCAGCAACAGCCATCTACGTGATGAACAAAAACGCAGAAGACTTCAAAGAAAAGTATCCTGAAGCCGTGAAAGCGATCAACAGAAACCACTACATGGATGATTACCTGCAAAGTTTCACGTCAGCGTCAGAAGCAAAGAGAATAGCAACAGAAGTAGATGAAATCCACAAGAAGGCGGGCTTCTACTTCAAGGGCTGGGCCAGCAACCATCCAGACATATGTGAGCAGTCTGAAGACAACAACAAAGGAGAGTCTTTACAACTCACGAAAGAAGAAAAGACACTGGGGCTGCGGTGGATAGTGAAGCGGGATCAACTAGCGTTCAACGTCGGACTACGCAACACGTCGGAAGAACTGTTGCAAGGAAGGAAAACTCCGACAAAAAGAGAAATAACGAGCGCTGTCATGTCGACGTTTGACCCGTTGGGATTTGCAACTCCAGTCCTTATCCAAGGCAAGAAGCTAATACAAGACATCTGGCGATCGAAGATAGACTGGGATGAAAAGATCAAAGAGGAACAGAAGGAAACCTGGCTTAAATATTTGAAAGAAGTGCTCGACTTAACTAAAGTGAAGATTCCAAGATGCATCTCACCCAACAACGTGGAAGGACAGTTACACACGTTCACTGATGCAAGCGAAGAGGCCTACGCAGCTGCCATCTATTGGAGGACAGTTGAACCTGGGGGAAGAGTTCACATAAGCTTCATAGCTGGAAAAGCCAGAGTGACACCTACGAAGCCAGTATCTGTCCCGAGGTTGGAACTACAAGCGGCGCTACTAGGAAGCCGGTTGGCAGCGACGATTGAACGCGAAATGAACCTCAAAATAACGAAGAAGACCTACTGGACCGACTCCAGTACTGTACTGCAGTGGATACAGGCGGACCCGAGAAGATTTAAGACATTCGTAGCCCACCGTCTAGCAGAAATCGAAGAACTTACCAAGCCAAACGACTGGAGATGGGTACCGACCAAGGAAAACCCAGCGGACGATGCTACGAGAGGAACGCCGACTGAATTCGACCACAGCGCGAGATGGTTCAGAGGTCCAGGGTTCTTACGCGAACCAGAAGGAAAGTGGCCTATAAGAAGCTTCAAGCAAGAAGAAACGATGTTGGAAGAAAAGACCAAGCATAAAGTGGCAACAGTGAGAATCACCGAAAAACCTTTCATCAACGTAGAAAGATTCTCACGTTGGGAACGGCTGCTCCACACCATGACCAGAGTAATCACTTTCGTGGAGATCCTGAAGAAGCGAACTCACCGGTCAGTCAACATCGTGAAGCGCAAAGACGTCACTTGGAAACCATACCAAAATGAAAACAAGAAGCGAGAAGCCAGAGCTACCATTGAAAACAAAGAGAGAAAAATGTTCATCCCGGTAGAAGAAGAGCACCTAAGAAGAGCAGAAGAGATCTTAATCAAAGTGAGCCAGAGTTGCAGCTTCTCAAAGGAAATAAGACAGCTGAAGGAAGAAAAGCCACTGGAAAATTCCAGTCGCCTAAAGAAGATCGACATTTATATGAACGAAGAAGGGATCATCAAGCTACGAAGTAGAACGAACAAGTTCAAAGGAAGGGAAACAAACCTTGTCATCTTGGACGGGAAAGAGAAGATCACCCGACTCATCATAGAGTATTATCATAGAAGGTTCCTTCATGGCAACACCGCAACAGTCATGAATGAAATTCGCCAGAAGTATTGGATCCTAGGCTTGAGAACAACACTGAAGGCGCTCATACACAAGTGTCAATGGTGCAAGACGAAAAAAGGTTCACCAGCAATTCCGCCCATGGGAGATCTGCCAGGGGAAAGACTGCAGCATCATCAGCACCCATTCACGTGCGCAGCAGTCGATTACTTTGGGCCAATGCAAGTAACCATTGGAAGAAGAGTCGAAAAGCGCTGGGGAGCCCTGTTCACCTGCCTGACCACGAGAGCAGTACACCTGGAGTTAGTGAATTCTCTCAGCACTAGCTCAATGATAATGGCACTTCGTCGAATGTCGGCGCGAAGAGGAACCCCGAAGATAATCTTCAGTGACAACGGTACAAACTTCATCGGGGCGAATAGAGAACTGGAAGAGGCTGCACGAGAAAAAGGCATTAAGTGGAAGTTCATACCACCCGGCAGTCCTAACATGGGTGGTGCCTGGGAGAGACTCGTAAGATCAGTCAAGACGGCATTATCAGCAGTTCTTCACGAGAGAAACCCACCAGAAGAAGTTCTCCACACGTTGATGACAGAAGTTGAACACGTCGTCAACTCAAGACCACTCACCCCCGTCAGCATGGATCCAGAAGACGAAGAGAGCCTGACACCCAATCACTTCTTGTTGGGTAGATCCTGCGGAGCGATGGCGCCGGGAGAGTTCAGCGACAGCGAGCTGATCGGCAAACCCAGCTGGAGAACAGTGCAACGATTGGCAGATCACTTCTGGCAAAGATGGATCAAAGAATATTTGCCACTGCTGATGCCAAGGAAAATCGAAGGGCGAGAAACGACTGACCCTAAAGAAGGCGACATAGTACTGATAGTCGACGCGACCCTACCACGCAACTCATGGCCCCGCGGCGAAGTCATCAAGACGTATCCAGGACCAGATGGAAGAACCAGGATCCTGGACGTGCGGACATCAAGAGGAGTGCTACGGCGACCCACTCGGCGAGTTGTCGTGCTGGTGCCTGCATCGTCGTCGCGTCAAGAAGATGGAGTGCTACGCACTGCTGGGGAGAATGTTAGCGACGACTAGAACGTACAAATAAGTTTAGAATAAATAAGTGCTGTATAACAAACGTAGAAATAAGTTTAAGGTAGTAAGTGCAGTATATAGTTTATAAGGGTTTTTTCTTACATTTATAAGTAGACTATTAGAATTAACTAATTAAGACTTATTAGAGTAGGTTAGAATAAGGAATAAGGTTTCGTAATAAACAATTAGAATTGGTTGTGTTTCGATATAGAGGGCGCCACATGTAGGTTGGCATTAAAAGATCAGGTACGAAGGAACTTTACCATAACGAGAGCCGTTATAAGTTGTTTGTAAATTTTATGTAGAAAACGGCATATTTTATTAAGGAAAGTTTATGTAATTTAGTAGAATAAGTAAGAATCTATCATAGAAAAATAAGATTATCATTGTAAGGTGTGCCAAACTCCAGAAAGTTCCAGAAATAGTTTTGCTAAAGGAGAAAAAGAGACAAAAGGTAAAAGAAAGAGATGCAAACATACTGAAAGCGGATTGGCCAGTCATAAGAGTTCAAGGTCACGCGCGATTAAATCTGATCGCTGATTGGTCGATCAATATCGGGAAAATAGTATAAAAAGAGGCGACTTTTTGCGGTTTGGCATTCCGGAACCAGCAGTAGTAATAAGAAGAAGAAAAGGAAGAAATAAAAGGAAGCACTCTGAAGAAAAGGTGTTTTACTCAAGTCAAGAGACCCGAAGCTCTGCTCCAGTGACATTCGACCGTCCCCCTCGTCGGCGTTTTATACTGGCATTCCCACCGGCGCACAATATAAGTGTTTAAGCGCGCAACAGCAAGCAACTATTATACATACCTATAATATAATTATGTACCTACCTACATATTTTATTCAAAATCGATCGGTTAGGTTAGACTACTAGTGCCTATTGAGTTCGAAAATGGAAACCATAGTAAATAATATAATATAGAAGTAGGTAAGGTTAGGTTAAATTATAGTAAGTGTACTCACTTTCTTGGTATCCGTGTCTTTGTCTTGTCTCTTAAGTAAAGTCCGGTAAAGCAGATGAAGTCACCCTGGGGCTGCCTGCTACTGTAGCCCGCATCTGAAAAAAGATTTCAAAAAAAGTTACTACCTAGGCAATAAAATTTATCACAGAGTGTAATTTTTTTTTTTTTTTTTTTTTTTAATTATTAGAGAGAGTATACATACAATCATACATAGATAAATTAATTATAACTACTTAAAATTTATAATAATTAAATACATTTAAAAAAAAAACGGAATTTTATCAATGTTAATACTTTGTTTCTAGCCCAGAGGGCGCTCGGGAGCGGTTTTTTTTTTTTTTTCCTTTATTGGCATGCTGGCTGGATCATAATTCCGTTCGTTTCCACGCACGTATTGTGTGTAGGTATAAATAGCGCGGCGGGAAACGGCGAAATTTTATTCTTGATCGTTCGTTCGTAGCGTGCGGACGTCTTCTCCATAATATAATTATTTCTTCTTTATTGTTGTCGCTGCTGCTGCTGTGTTGTAGTAGTATCACCTCTTACTTACAACAAGATGGCACGTACCAAGCAAACCGCTCGCAAGTCCACCGGTGGTAAGGCGCCGAGGAAGCAGCTCGCCACCAAGGCTGCGCGTAAGAGCGCACCGGCGACCGGTGGTGTTAAGAAGCCTCATCGTTACAGGCCCGGAACAGTGGCCCTGCGTGAGATTCGTCGCTACCAGAAGAGTACAGAGCTTCTGATCCGCAAGCTTCCTTTCCAACGTTTAGTGCGCGAGATCGCTCAGGACTTCAAGACCGATCTTCGTTTCCAAAGCTCTGCAGTAATGGCGCTGCAGGAGGCCAGCGAGGCTTATCTCGTCGGTCTCTTCGAAGACACCAACCTGTGCGCCATTCACGCAAAGCGCGTCACCATTATGCCTAAGGACATACAGTTGGCGCGCAGGATCAGAGGCGAACGCGCTTAGACGCGCGACTTCTACACCAACACTCGCTCGGCGCCGATGCTTGATGCTGCTGCTGCTGTGGCGGCGTCGCGTGTTCGTGTGTATCCACACAACAAAAGGCCCTTTTCAGGGCCACATATGTGTCTTATACTATAATTCATAGTATGTTTCTTTATGACAGACCTGGTCGCCACACATTCCATCATAACACACAATACATTTTAATAACGTAAAGCTTTATAGATATGGATAGATAATATTATAATAATGCATGTATTCATTGTATGCACTTAATTAATAACGGTCGAGTTAACAGTCGTACTGGCAGTAGTTTCGCCTGTATGTACATATTATTTAGGTAGGTATATTATCTTTTCCTTTCTTTTACTCTACCAATGAGTAATGCAATTATACTAAGTAACCGAATGAATAAATAAATATACAGGTAGAGTTTGTTTTGATCATTTATTATTATTATTTTTTTTATAGACTTCGAGGTGCTCGCCCTTACTTTATTATAGTGCGCGCGCGTGTGTGTGTGTGTGTGTGTTTTTTTTTTTTTTTTTTTTTTCTTTTTCTTTTAATAGTAATAATTATTATTTAGTTATTAGTATTTTATTAGTTGAGCATTTATTATTATTTCGGTTATTATAACAACCAACAAGATACAAAAATCTTGGTGCGATTGTCGCGCCGACGCAGACTCGCGCCTCGTCCCGCTCTCCTCGCCGCACACCTCACCACCACCCGTTGCGACTACTCCGCGGCCGTAGGGTATATATAAGAGGCTCGCAACAAAAAGCCGCGGATATTCGATCGTGACTCGGCAACGACGTTGGAGTACTCAGTGTACGCGCGCGTTCGTGTTAGTTCGTTTTACTCTAATACTACTCAAAGAAGATGACAGGTCGCGGTAAGGGAGGAAAGGGTCTGGGAAAAGGAGGAGCAAAGCGTCACAGAAAAGTACTTCGTGATAACATCCAAGGTATCACGAAGCCGGCCATCCGTCGTCTGGCGCGCAGAGGCGGCGTGAAACGTATCTCCGGTCTGATTTACGAAGAGACCCGTGGCGTGCTGAAAGTGTTCCTCGAGAACGTGATCCGTGACGCGGTTACTTACACCGAGCACGCGAAGAGGAAGACCGTCACAGCCATGGACGTCGTGTACGCCCTGAAACGTCAGGGACGCACTCTGTACGGTTTCGGCGGTTAAATTCGGCTACATACACCGTTGGCGGTGCGGCGGGCGGTGTGTCTGTCTGTCTGTCTGCTGTGTGTGTATGTCTCTGTAGCGTGCGTGCGCGTTCATACATACATACATGCATGCATGCATGCATACTTACCTACTACCTACCCACTATATACCATGAGCTCTGTCTACATATAAGTACACTACTTACTCATTCATACGTGGTGTATAAATATGACAGACGCTTGCTCGGTATAAAAAAAAAGGCCCTTTTCAGGGCCGCATATGATTCGATATATTGCAAACGTTTCTTATGAAGATTTGTCTTTGATATTAATATTATATTGATAAAAATCACCTTACACACCCTCGCACAGTGCACACGTCTTATCCTCTCTATCTCACACACACACACACACACCACCGTTAATGATTACCTACTCTAAATATTATGACGATACAAGTTACCCTCGCTCGGGGCTATCTATGTTATTCATATACTTACTATGCTACCTAATATTCACATGGATATTGTTCGATATTCGGTACCTACTCCTATGTAACACTATAATCTATACGTTACACACATATAAGTAAGTATCACAGACCTACCTTTCATGTACCTAGGTACCCAATAATATCGTGACTTATTTATTGTAGGTAATTATTATATTTTTATTGTAGTTTGTTGTTCGTTTTGATAATATTTAATAACAGAGTATCTAATAAATACTATATTTTTGATTCGGCCGACGAGTATGATTTGCATTATGTAGGTTATGTGTTACTATTACTACTACTAAACTTACTAACGTTACTAACTACTGCGTCGTATAGGTACAGAATAGTCAACATGCAGTTATAGTACAGGTTGCATTGTTAAATTTAATAATATCAGATAGGTATGCCGCACAAGTAAATTAGTACCACCTAGACAGGATAACTAAGAAATTAAGTACCTACCCAATTGGTGTTATAGCTATCGCACGATTATATTCGCGAACGCGCATCGTCGAAATAAGCTGAGCAGCCGCAGCGGCGGCGCTGTGACGACGGCGGCGGCGGCGGCTTCGGTTGGTTATTGTTTTAAATGTATTCCGTAGTTTGATGTGGCGACTTGATTCATCGATTTGTGATATATATTTATGTTTTATTTACTTTATAATAAATTATAAACGTCGCGCACTACGAACGTCCTGGACGCGGTCGTCGGTCCTTGCGGCGCGCGTACGGGGCGGCGAGTGTTTTACGACGGTTCACTTTTAGGTTGATAATATTACATCATAACGATTGAATATCTATGAAATGTTGTTGTGCTAAACGTTCGATATCTTCGTCGTTGACATGTCGCCCTCGATACGCGATCACTGTTGATTTTACACAGTAAAAACACATTTTGAACGAGACCCGAGGTATGGTGAGTACGCGCTCGTCAAATTAAACGCGCACACCGGCCCGTGTGCTGTTAGTACTTCGATCTTCGTATTGTATTCGCGTAGTCGCGTTCATGACGGATCCCGAGACGTTCGCACGCACTCGCATATCTGTCGTTAAACATCGAAAATATTAATTTTATTAGATACGTGTTAGTGAAAAGTTTGAAGTGTTCATACGAGAAAACGTCCCGCGACTACACGGCTCTCGTTATGGTAAAGTTTCGTTGGACTTGACCGACGTTATTCGAAATTTGAAAAGTGGCGACATCTAAGTCTCTGTTATTATTACGTGAATCTACCGTACTACTTACTTACCTACGTGTAGTGTGCGTGTGTGTTCATTCGTTTTACAACAACAATATACCCCTAAATACCACTACTAAAATGGCAGACACAGCAGTGGCTACTGAAGCTCCGGCTCCCGCTACACCGGCGAAGAAGCAAGCGAGACAAGCGGGCGGCGGCGCCGCCGCCTCTAAGAAACCTAAAGCGAAGCCTACCCATCCTAAGACATCGGAGATGGTCAACAACGCCATCAAGGAGATGAAGGAGCGCAGCGGATCGTCGTTGCAGGCTATCAAGAAATATATTGCAGCACAGTACAAGGTCGACGCCGAGAAATTGGCACCGTTCATCAGGAAATATCTGAAGAGCGCCGTCGAATCCGGTGCCCTGATACAGACCAAGGGTAAAGGTGCCAGCGGATCGTTCAAGTTGGAGTCTAAATCGGCCGCGGCCAAGAAACCCGCCGGCGGCGCCGGTGCCGGAAAGGCCGGCGGCGGGAAGGGCGGCGCATCCGTTTCGGCGGCGTCCAAGACGAAGAAGGCGACCGCATCGGCGGCCGGAGCTAAAACGAAGAAAGCCGCCGCAGCCGCGGCGAGCGCATCCGCCGCTTCGGGTTCACCGTCCAAGTCGAAGGCTTCCGCCGGCGCGTCCGCAAAGGAGAAGAAGGCGGCCGCCGCCGCCAAGAAGAAGCCGGCGGCCAAGAAAGTAGCCGCCCCCGCAAAGGCCAAGGGAGGCGCCGCGCCCAAGGCAAAGAAGACAGCCAAGCCGCCCACGAAGAAACCGAAAGCGCCCAAACCTAAGAAGGCAGCGGCTACGCCCAAATCCAAGCCGGCCGCAAAGAAAGCCTCCGCCGCTAAGAAGTAAACTAACGCGCAACCGTAGTGTTCGCGTTACACCGGCGACGACGTGAACGCGCGTTACTAAGACGACGACGACGCTACGATAAGCTACCAACGAACGTCGTGTATGTGTATGTTTGTAGAAGAATAAGATGACGTGTCTCTCATTATTATATACTACATACTAATATACCTGCTGGCTATACCACCACACACCGATGGATGGATGGATGACAGTGACGTCAACGTAGTCCACGTAAACGCGTGAACCGTCCCCGGGGGAGTGAGCGCGCGCCTCTCGCCGTTGTCGAAGCGCCTTATGCTAGCTCGATGCGGCGCTGCTGCGTGTGCACTCGCATTCGCGGCGCTCTATGAGCGCAAACCAAAAAGCCCTTTTCAGGGCTAACACAAGTATCATGAATTATACATTCGTTTCTTTAACACAGATATTATAATATGGTCAACGACAACACACCACAACAGATTCCTACCTAGCTAACCACTCACTCACTCACACACTCAACCTTGTTGTTATTATATATTAAGTAATTACTCACTGACTCGATCCGTGGATCGATCCTGCATCACCCTTGCGTTACCCTATGGAAAGCATACCTGCCATATAGGGTATATTTTTAAAAAATAGACATAAATATACCTACTTATTATTAAAATAATCAGAAACGAAATACATACCTGCCTACCTACCTACCTACCTACCTACCTACTAGGCACTTGGATACTATATATTTATTGTTTTTTTTTTTTTTTTTTTTTTTTTCGAAATACTTTGTGTCGACGACCACAAGGGGGGTCACGTCTTATTGGACGTAACCCCGGACAAAGATTAAAACAAACAACAAATTTATTATATTTAGCACGATTGCATAGTTTGTTCGAACAAGAGCGCGCTTGCGCGCTGCGTGCGACATCGTTTCGTTCCGTTCGCAACGCGCGCATCCCCTCCCACTAATACAACGTACGACGAACGTATAAATATCACTGTGCGCGCTATAGATGGAAAATACCTGATCACGATCGTACCGCGCGCGCACACGTACGTACGGCGTACGTATTATTGGTAAATTAAACACTTCTATTAAATACACTTCAACATGTCTGGTCGTGGCAAGGGCGGTAAGGTCAAGGGAAAGGCAAAGTCCCGTTCCAACCGTGCCGGTCTCCAGTTTCCCGTGGGACGTATACACAGGCTGCTGCGTAATGGCAATTACGCCGAACGTGTCGGTGCCGGCGCCCCCGTCTACCTGGCCGCCGTGATGGAGTATCTGGCCGCTGAAGTCCTCGAGTTGGCCGGAAACGCCGCAAGGGACAACAAGAAGACCAGGATCATACCCCGTCATCTTCAATTGGCCATCCGCAACGACGAGGAGTTGAACAAGCTTCTCTCCGGTGTGACTATCGCTCAAGGTGGTGTACTGCCCAACATCCAGGCCGTGCTGCTGCCCAAGAAGACCGAGAAGAAGGCCTAAGAAGCTCACACAAGTTCTTTTTTGTTTACGCGAGGCGCGACCCTGTCGCCGCGCCCCGTTCGGTGCTTCGTGCGAGTGTGGTGCATGGCTAACGCATGTGTACACGTGTACGTACACTACTAAGCCTACACTAACTACTACGCTCGTTGCATTCAAACCAAAAGGCCCTTTTCAGGGCCACAATATATTTCGTCAAATGATACACACACAAAAGACAGTTTCTTTAAGCATTTGTTGGTCTTTAATTCATTACAATCAAATATAACATTGGATTTTTTTATAACCTCGTGACAATGATGACATAGGTAAATGGGTACTCTACACATTCATTTGAATATAATATATATATATATACCCCATTCTTATTCTTTCTGTTCCTTCCCCCCTTAAAATTACTAATCAGCCCTGAATGTTTAATATATTTTTATATCTTGAATATGTACTATCTCAATAATAACACACACACACTAATAATAAATCAGAGAGACGAGTTACGAGAGTTGATCACTGTAGGAAGATACACCACTAACTCTATTTATAATATTATGACTATTGCATTTTTTTTATAAGGTTAAGGTTACTTAACTTAATTATTTAAACTACACTCGAATCTATTTATGTTCTGAGCAATACAATTAATAATTATTTTTATTGGTAATATTACATTGAATACATAATATAACCGGGTTGTAATAAAAATGTACATAGAAATATATTATATAGTATATAAAATTTTCGTTCCCATACTCCTCCGAAACGACTTTTATTCAGTGTTTTTACCTGAAATTCACGCGGACGAAGTCGCGGGCAACAGCTAGTATATATAATTTAAACTATAATTAATTTTTTTTTTTTTTTTAACAAACCCATAAATAAGTTCGTCAGTAATTATTTTAGGTTCCTTCCCCCTAGACCTCAATCACACTCCCCACTACGATCGGTCCGTGTGTACCCCCCCCTCTAACCCCGCGCACTCCTCCTCGCGTCCCGAATTGGCGCCGTTGCTATTGGTCGAACGCGGCGAGGAAGCGCTCTACGCGTACCACTACTGTCTGACGCCCTGGTCCATATATACGGGTGGTGGGAACATTTATTGATTCACACTTGTGAACGCACTCGCCGCACGCGGTACGTCTCTCTAAGTACTACTACTCTAATATCTATCAAAGTCGATATGCCACCCAAGACAAGTGGAAAGGCAGCCAAAAAATCTGGCAAAGCCCAGAAGAACATCTCGAAGACCGACAAGAAGAAGAAGAAGCACAAGAGGAAGGAGAGCTACGCCATCTACATCTACAAGGTCCTCAAGCAGGTGCATCCGGACACCGGTATCTCCAGTAAGGCGATGTCCATCATGAACTCGTTCGTGAATGACATTTTCGAACGTATCGCCGCAGAGGCTTCGCGGCTCGCACACTACAACAAGAGGTCTACGATCACGTCGAGGGAGGTCCAAACATCGGTGAGGCTCCTGCTGCCCGGCGAACTCGCCAAGCACGCCGTCAGTGAAGGCACCAAGGCCGTCACCAAATACACCAGCTCCAAGTGAGCGGTCGCTGTGGTCCGGTGTCGGGTCGCGCGGGGTGAACAGAGGACTACTGCCGGCCGGCTGTGTCTGCGCGTCTGTTTGGTCGTCGTGGTCGCCTCGTCTCCCATCATCGTCCCATGTTGTGTTCGTCCGAAGCAATTGCGTGTGTGTGCGTGCGCGCGTCGTGTTTATAAACTGTTCATGTGTTTGAACGATGAATGTATGGACAGTGAGCGTTTGTGTTTATGTATATATATATATATATGTGTGTATTATGAAACTATAATAATGCCTATATATATATATCTATCTACCGAGCGCTCTCCGCACTTCATCATCGTCTTCAGCGCATATACCACCACCAGCACACCATTACCTATATGCGCGCCGCACGCATGGGTGGCTCTCGGCACAACCCAAAACAAAAGGCCCTTTTCAGGGCCACAAATATTTTCATGTGGATACACAATTTATGTTCACGTTTCTTTGATCCGATGTAGTCTCTCTTACATCATTACACAAACACATATTGATTAGAATGATTAAATACCGAATTAATATTTATAAATGTAGGCATCTTAAAGCAAGTGTTAGCGACGACTAGAACGTACAAATAAGTTTAGAATAAATAAGTGCTGTATAACAAACGTAGAAATAAGTTTAAGGTAGTAAGTGCAGTATATAGTTTATAAGGGTTTTTTCTTACATTTATAAGTAGACTATTAGAATTAACTAATTAAGACTTATTAGAGTAGGTTAGAATAAGGAATAAGGTTTCGTAATAAACAATTAGAATTGGTTGTGTTTCGATATAGAGGGCGCCACATGTAGGTTGGCATTAAAAGATCAGGTACGAAGGAACTTTACCATAACGAGAGCCGTTATAAGTTGTTTGTAAATTTTATGTAGAAAACGGCATATTTTATTAAGGAAAGTTTATGTAATTTAGTAGAATAAGTAAGAATCTATCATAGAAAAATAAGATTATCATTGTAAGGTGTGCCAAACTCCAGAAAGTTCCAGAAATAGTTTTGCTAAAGGAGAAAAAGAGACAAAAGGTAAAAGAAAGAGATGCAAACATACTGAAAGCGGATTGGCCAGTCATAAGAGTTCAAGGTCACGCGCGATTAAATCTGATCGCTGATTGGTCGATCAATATCGGGAAAATAGTATAAAAAGAGGCGACTTTTTGCGGTTTGGCATTCCGGAACCAGCAGTAGTAATAAGAAGAAGAAAAGGAAGAAATAAAAGGAAGCACTCTGAAGAAAAGGTGTTTTACTCAAGTCAAGAGACCCGAAGCTCTGCTCCAGTGACATTCGACCGTCCCCCTCGTCGGCGTTTTATACTGGCATTCCCACCGGCGCACAATATAAGTGTTTAAGCGCGCAACATTCTTTTGGTCCTTCGAGCCGGATCTGGGTTCGGTGCCAGAAATGCCTACTACAAGGTCGGATTCGTCACGCTCGAAAACTACGGGAGAAGCTACGTCGTCCGACTGGAGTATGAATACGCCCAGTGACAGTGCAAGTACATCCGCGTCAAGCCGTGCGACGCTCACTGCGGGACAATCCACTACGGGATCGCATAGAAAATCACCCGCATCTCAACAAAGGAGTACTACAGCTGGCGGTGGATCAACGACGACGCAGCGGGATACCGCACTACGTGCGCCCCCTGCACGCACCACCGGGGAAGGAATCAAAAGTGTAGAATCCGCACAACAAGAAGGAAGTCGTTCAACGCTGCCAGTGTCGGATAGAAGCAAAATGGAAGGGTTACGTCGTCAGGAAGAAAGTACGACTAAAGACGCTTCACCGATCACAGAAGGGAAAAATACGCAGCAGATAATGAAGCCTCCGACTAAGAAGCCGACCCGCGAGATGGACACGCAGTCCGCCCGCTCGTCGCATAGGAAGAGAGCAGAAGCGCAAGCAAGAATGACAGTTGCATTACGAGAACTCGAAATTGCAGAAGCGAAGTCAAGAGTTGCTCAAGCGGAACTAGAACTCATAGCTGCCGAGTCTGAAGATGAAGACGGAGCTGGCGAAGAGATCTACGAAAGAACACACGAAGTGGAACAATGGCTCATCCAAACTGGTGTGAAGCCGAACGAAGAGCAAAAACCAAGTCGAAAGGAAAATAAGAGTGAAATTCAAGAGTTAGCTGAAGCCATATTCAAGCTATCAGAAAGAACACAAGAAGCGACTGCACCAAGGCACATCGAACTCCCATACTTCAGCGGAAGCAGTGAAGGGTGGCTAGCCTTCAAGAGATCATTCGAAGATACAGCCAAGAGTTACAGCAATACACAGAACCTGGCACGTCTAAGAAGATCACTACAAGGAAGAGCCAAAGAAGCGGTTCAAAGTCTACTGTTTACTGCTGAAGACCCGCAAGAAATTTTAAAAGGATTGGAAGCGAGGTTCGGGAGGCCCGGAGCAATCGCACTGGCTGAATTAGAAAAGCTGAAGAGTATGCCAAAGGTGGGTGAATACCCAAGTGACATATGCGTATTCGCTAGTAAAGTGCGAAATGCAGTCGCAACCATCAAGGCGCTGAAGAAACCACAATACCTGAGCTCACCAGAAACCATGAAGGCAATTATAGAGAAGATGCCGTCGTCAATGAAGTTTCGCTGGTTTGCTTACCACAGAAGCAGAAGGGAAGAAGACATCTCGGAACTGCTCCTCATCGAAGCGTTCCTAGAGATTGAAGCTGACATGTGTGGAGACTTCGCGCCGCCTGAAGTGCCTTTAGAATCAAAGAAGTACCCTAGATCATATGAGTCGTCAGGGGATCAGAAGAAGCCTATCAAGAGACAAGTGACCAACATCCAAGAAGCAACGCAAGAGAAGTGGAAGATGTGTCCCATGTGCCAAGAAGAGCACTTCTTACTACAATGCAACAAATTTAAAGAAGCCGATATAGATGAAAAGTGGAACCTGGTGAAGAAGGCGAAAATCTGCTTCAAGTGCATTCGCCTGAAACATTCAAGACTAAACTGCAAGGCGCCTACCTGCAAGAAGTGTGGAAGGTGGCACCATACGATGCTACACTCCGATAGACCACCTGCACCTGCTGAACAAATGGAAGAAAAGAAGACTTGTTGCTACACCATGGAACAAGATGAAGACACATTTGAAGAAAAGGTCGCCTCTATCCACAACACCAGGGGAGAAGAAAGGGCCTACTTGAAGATGGTGCCCGTCGATCTATACGGACCGAAAGGACACGCTCGTGTACTAGCATTGTTGGATGAAGGATCAACTATCACACTGTTGGACTCAACGATAGCCAAGAAGATTGGAGCTGAAGGAAAACAAGAAACGCTCACTATAGAAACAATCGGTGGCAAGGAATTCAAGAAGAGTGGATCACAGAAGATCAAATTGAAAATAAAGGGAGCCTTCAAAAAGGATAAGAAGACGATAGAAGCAAGGACCATCGACAATCTACGGCTGTCAGATCAAGAAGTTCAACAGGACACTTTGAAGAATTGCAAGCATCTTGAAGGCATCAAGGAACAGCTTCTCTACACAAGGGAGAAACCTAAGTTGCTGATAGGCCAAGACAACTGGGGACTCATCGTGACGAGAAGGATAAGGAAAGGGAAAAATACCGAACCAGTGGCGTCTCTCACAAGCCTGGGATGGGTACTTCACGGAAGCGACTCAAGTGTAAATACTGTGGTCAACTTTATAAATCACGGAGAATCTCCTGCTGAAGAGGAGAACATAGAAGAAGTCGTTCGAAATCACTTTTCTCTAGAATCAATGGGAATCAAACCCCAGCTGCCGAGCAACGACAGTGACAGAAGAGCCTTAGAAATTCTAGAGAAGAATACGAAGAGGTTAGAAAACGGGCAATTCGAAGCGGGCCTCTTGTGGAGAAAAGACAATGAGGTATTGCCCAATAACTACAATCAAGCATTTCGACGACTAGTCAACGTGGAAAAGAAGCTGGATAAGGATGTACAGTTAAAGGAATCATATGAGAAGCAAATCCAAACACTATTAGAAAAAGGATACGCCGAGAAGGCCCCCAGTCGCAAGATAGAAGGAAGAACTTTCTACTTACCTCACTTTGCTGTGATACACCCAGTCAAGAAGAAGCCAAGGATAGTATTTGACGCAGCAGCGAAATTCGAAGGAAGAAGTCTCAACGACGTCTTACTGCCAGGACCTGACCTATTGCAGTCACTGTTTGGTGTATTATTACGCTTCAGAGAAGGGCCAGTAGCGGTTATGGCGGACATTCAGGATATGTTTCTGCGAATCAAAATAAGAGAAGACGACCGAGACAGCTTGAGGTTCTTGTGGCGAGGTGCAGAAAGGAACAGGAAGCCCGAAGAATTCAGAATGACTTCAGTCATCTTCGGTGCAGCCTCGTCACCAGCAACAGCCATCTACGTGATGAACAAAAACGCAGAAGACTTCAAAGAAAAGTATCCTGAAGCCGTGAAAGCGATCAACAGAAACCACTACATGGATGATTACCTGCAAAGTTTCACGTCAGCGTCAGAAGCAAAGAGAATAGCAACAGAAGTAGATGAAATCCACAAGAAGGCGGGCTTCTACTTCAAGGGCTGGGCCAGCAACCATCCAGACATATGTGAGCAGTCTGAAGACAACAACAAAGGAGAGTCTTTACAACTCACGAAAGAAGAAAAGACACTGGGGCTGCGGTGGATAGTGAAGCGGGATCAACTAGCGTTCAACGTCGGACTACGCAACACGTCGGAAGAACTGTTGCAAGGAAGGAAAACTCCGACAAAAAGAGAAATAACGAGCGCTGTCATGTCGACGTTTGACCCGTTGGGATTTGCAACTCCAGTCCTTATCCAAGGCAAGAAGCTAATACAAGACATCTGGCGATCGAAGATAGACTGGGATGAAAAGATCAAAGAGGAACAGAAGGAAACCTGGCTTAAATATTTGAAAGAAGTGCTCGACTTAACTAAAGTGAAGATTCCAAGATGCATCTCACCCAACAACGTGGAAGGACAGTTACACACGTTCACTGATGCAAGCGAAGAGGCCTACGCAGCTGCCATCTATTGGAGGACAGTTGAACCTGGGGGAAGAGTTCACATAAGCTTCATAGCTGGAAAAGCCAGAGTGACACCTACGAAGCCAGTATCTGTCCCGAGGTTGGAACTACAAGCGGCGCTACTAGGAAGCCGGTTGGCAGCGACGATTGAACGCGAAATGAACCTCAAAATAACGAAGAAGACCTACTGGACCGACTCCAGTACTGTACTGCAGTGGATACAGGCGGACCCGAGAAGATTTAAGACATTCGTAGCCCACCGTCTAGCAGAAATCGAAGAACTTACCAAGCCAAACGACTGGAGATGGGTACCGACCAAGGAAAACCCAGCGGACGATGCTACGAGAGGAACGCCGACTGAATTCGACCACAGCGCGAGATGGTTCAGAGGTCCAGGGTTCTTACGCGAACCAGAAGGAAAGTGGCCTATAAGAAGCTTCAAGCAAGAAGAAACGATGTTGGAAGAAAAGACCAAGCATAAAGTGGCAACAGTGAGAATCACCGAAAAACCTTTCATCAACGTAGAAAGATTCTCACGTTGGGAACGGCTGCTCCACACCATGACCAGAGTAATCACTTTCGTGGAGATCCTGAAGAAGCGAACTCACCGGTCAGTCAACATCGTGAAGCGCAAAGACGTCACTTGGAAACCATACCAAAATGAAAACAAGAAGCGAGAAGCCAGAGCTACCATTGAAAACAAAGAGAGAAAAATGTTCATCCCGGTAGAAGAAGAGCACCTAAGAAGAGCAGAAGAGATCTTAATCAAAGTGAGCCAGAGTTGCAGCTTCTCAAAGGAAATAAGACAGCTGAAGGAAGAAAAGCCACTGGAAAATTCCAGTCGCCTAAAGAAGATCGACATTTATATGAACGAAGAAGGGATCATCAAGCTACGAAGTAGAACGAACAAGTTCAAAGGAAGGGAAACAAACCTTGTCATCTTGGACGGGAAAGAGAAGATCACCCGACTCATCATAGAGTATTATCATAGAAGGTTCCTTCATGGCAACACCGCAACAGTCATGAATGAAATTCGCCAGAAGTATTGGATCCTAGGCTTGAGAACAACACTGAAGGCGCTCATACACAAGTGTCAATGGTGCAAGACGAAAAAAGGTTCACCAGCAATTCCGCCCATGGGAGATCTGCCAGGGGAAAGACTGCAGCATCATCAGCACCCATTCACGTGCGCAGCAGTCGATTACTTTGGGCCAATGCAAGTAACCATTGGAAGAAGAGTCGAAAAGCGCTGGGGAGCCCTGTTCACCTGCCTGACCACGAGAGCAGTACACCTGGAGTTAGTGAATTCTCTCAGCACTAGCTCAATGATAATGGCACTTCGTCGAATGTCGGCGCGAAGAGGAACCCCGAAGATAATCTTCAGTGACAACGGTACAAACTTCATCGGGGCGAATAGAGAACTGGAAGAGGCTGCACGAGAAAAAGGCATTAAGTGGAAGTTCATACCACCCGGCAGTCCTAACATGGGTGGTGCCTGGGAGAGACTCGTAAGATCAGTCAAGACGGCATTATCAGCAGTTCTTCACGAGAGAAACCCACCAGAAGAAGTTCTCCACACGTTGATGACAGAAGTTGAACACGTCGTCAACTCAAGACCACTCACCCCCGTCAGCATGGATCCAGAAGACGAAGAGAGCCTGACACCCAATCACTTCTTGTTGGGTAGATCCTGCGGAGCGATGGCGCCGGGAGAGTTCAGCGACAGCGAGCTGATCGGCAAACCCAGCTGGAGAACAGTGCAACGATTGGCAGATCACTTCTGGCAAAGATGGATCAAAGAATATTTGCCACTGCTGATGCCAAGGAAAATCGAAGGGCGAGAAACGACTGACCCTAAAGAAGGCGACATAGTACTGATAGTCGACGCGACCCTACCACGCAACTCATGGCCCCGCGGCGAAGTCATCAAGACGTATCCAGGACCAGATGGAAGAACCAGGATCCTGGACGTGCGGACATCAAGAGGAGTGCTACGGCGACCCACTCGGCGAGTTGTCGTGCTGGTGCCTGCATCGTCGTCGCGTCAAGAAGATGGAGTGCTACGCACTGCTGGGGAGAATGTTAGCGACGACTAGAACGTACAAATAAGTTTAGAATAAATAAGTGCTGTATAACAAACGTAGAAATAAGTTTAAGGTAGTAAGTGCAGTATATAGTTTATAAGGGTTTTTTCTTACATTTATAAGTAGACTATTAGAATTAACTAATTAAGACTTATTAGAGTAGGTTAGAATAAGGAATAAGGTTTCGTAATAAACAATTAGAATTGGTTGTGTTTCGATATAGAGGGCGCCACATGTAGGTTGGCATTAAAAGATCAGGTACGAAGGAACTTTACCATAACGAGAGCCGTTATAAGTTGTTTGTAAATTTTATGTAGAAAACGGCATATTTTATTAAGGAAAGTTTATGTAATTTAGTAGAATAAGTAAGAATCTATCATAGAAAAATAAGATTATCATTGTAAGGTGTGCCAAACTCCAGAAAGTTCCAGAAATAGTTTTGCTAAAGGAGAAAAAGAGACAAAAGGTAAAAGAAAGAGATGCAAACATACTGAAAGCGGATTGGCCAGTCATAAGAGTTCAAGGTCACGCGCGATTAAATCTGATCGCTGATTGGTCGATCAATATCGGGAAAATAGTATAAAAAGAGGCGACTTTTTGCGGTTTGGCATTCCGGAACCAGCAGTAGTAATAAGAAGAAGAAAAGGAAGAAATAAAAGGAAGCACTCTGAAGAAAAGGTGTTTTACTCAAGTCAAGAGACCCGAAGCTCTGCTCCAGTGACATTCGACCGTCCCCCTCGTCGGCGTTTTATACTGGCATTCCCACCGGCGCACAATATAAGTGTTTAAGCGCGCAACAGCAAGCAACTATTATACATACCTATAATATAATTATGTACCTACCTACATATTTTATTCAAAATCGATCGGTTAGGTTAGACTACTAGTGCCTATTGAGTTCGAAAATGGAAACCATAGTAAATAATATAATATAGAAGTAGGTAAGGTTAGGTTAAATTATAGTAAGTGTACTCACTTTCTTGGTATCCGTGTCTTTGTCTTGTCTCTTAAGTAAAGTCCGGTAAAGCAGATGAAGTCACCCTGGGGCTGCCTGCTACTGTAGCCCGCATCTGAAAAAAGATTTCAAAAAAAGTTACTACCTAGGCAATAAAATTTATCACAGAGTGTAATTTTTTTTTTTTTTTTTTTTTTTAATTATTAGAGAGAGTATACATACAATCATACATAGATAAATTAATTATAACTACTTAAAATTTATAATAATTAAATACATTTAAAAAAAAAACGGAATTTTATCAATGTTAATACTTTGTTTCTAGCCCAGAGGGCGCTCGGGAGCGGTTTTTTTTTTTTTTTCCTTTATTGGCATGCTGGCTGGATCATAATTCCGTTCGTTTCCACGCACGTATTGTGTGTAGGTATAAATAGCGCGGCGGGAAACGGCGAAATTTTATTCTTGATCGTTCGTTCGTAGCGTGCGGACGTCTTCTCCATAATATAATTATTTCTTCTTTATTGTTGTCGCTGCTGCTGCTGTGTTGTAGTAGTATCACCTCTTACTTACAACAAGATGGCACGTACCAAGCAAACCGCTCGCAAGTCCACCGGTGGTAAGGCGCCGAGGAAGCAGCTCGCCACCAAGGCTGCGCGTAAGAGCGCACCGGCGACCGGTGGTGTTAAGAAGCCTCATCGTTACAGGCCCGGAACAGTGGCCCTGCGTGAGATTCGTCGCTACCAGAAGAGTACAGAGCTTCTGATCCGCAAGCTTCCTTTCCAACGTTTAGTGCGCGAGATCGCTCAGGACTTCAAGACCGATCTTCGTTTCCAAAGCTCTGCAGTAATGGCGCTGCAGGAGGCCAGCGAGGCTTATCTCGTCGGTCTCTTCGAAGACACCAACCTGTGCGCCATTCACGCAAAGCGCGTCACCATTATGCCTAAGGACATACAGTTGGCGCGCAGGATCAGAGGCGAACGCGCTTAGACGCGCGACTTCTACACCAACACTCGCTCGGCGCCGATGCTTGATGCTGCTGCTGCTGTGGCGGCGTCGCGTGTTCGTGTGTATCCACACAACAAAAGGCCCTTTTCAGGGCCACATATGTGTCTTATACTATAATTCATAGTATGTTTCTTTATGACAGACCTGGTCGCCACACATTCCATCATAACACACAATACATTTTAATAACGTAAAGCTTTATAGATATGGATAGATAATATTATAATAATGCATGTATTCATTGTATGCACTTAATTAATAACGGTCGAGTTAACAGTCGTACTGGCAGTAGTTTCGCCTGTATGTACATATTATTTAGGTAGGTATATTATCTTTTCCTTTCTTTTACTCTACCAATGAGTAATGCAATTATACTAAGTAACCGAATGAATAAATAAATATACAGGTAGAGTTTGTTTTGATCATTTATTATTATTATTTTTTTTATAGACTTCGAGGTGCTCGCCCTTACTTTATTATAGTGCGCGCGCGTGTGTGTGTGTGTGTGTGTTTTTTTTTTTTTTTTTTTTTTCTTTTTCTTTTAATAGTAATAATTATTATTTAGTTATTAGTATTTTATTAGTTGAGCATTTATTATTATTTCGGTTATTATAACAACCAACAAGATACAAAAATCTTGGTGCGATTGTCGCGCCGACGCAGACTCGCGCCTCGTCCCGCTCTCCTCGCCGCACACCTCACCACCACCCGTTGCGACTACTCCGCGGCCGTAGGGTATATATAAGAGGCTCGCAACAAAAAGCCGCGGATATTCGATCGTGACTCGGCAACGACGTTGGAGTACTCAGTGTACGCGCGCGTTCGTGTTAGTTCGTTTTACTCTAATACTACTCAAAGAAGATGACAGGTCGCGGTAAGGGAGGAAAGGGTCTGGGAAAAGGAGGAGCAAAGCGTCACAGAAAAGTACTTCGTGATAACATCCAAGGTATCACGAAGCCGGCCATCCGTCGTCTGGCGCGCAGAGGCGGCGTGAAACGTATCTCCGGTCTGATTTACGAAGAGACCCGTGGCGTGCTGAAAGTGTTCCTCGAGAACGTGATCCGTGACGCGGTTACTTACACCGAGCACGCGAAGAGGAAGACCGTCACAGCCATGGACGTCGTGTACGCCCTGAAACGTCAGGGACGCACTCTGTACGGTTTCGGCGGTTAAATTCGGCTACATACACCGTTGGCGGTGCGGCGGGCGGTGTGTCTGTCTGTCTGTCTGCTGTGTGTGTATGTCTCTGTAGCGTGCGTGCGCGTTCATACATACATACATGCATGCATGCATGCATACTTACCTACTACCTACCCACTATATACCATGAGCTCTGTCTACATATAAGTACACTACTTACTCATTCATACGTGGTGTATAAATATGACAGACGCTTGCTCGGTATAAAAAAAAAGGCCCTTTTCAGGGCCGCATATGATTCGATATATTGCAAACGTTTCTTATGAAGATTTGTCTTTGATATTAATATTATATTGATAAAAATCACCTTACACACCCTCGCACAGTGCACACGTCTTATCCTCTCTATCTCACACACACACACACACACCACCGTTAATGATTACCTACTCTAAATATTATGACGATACAAGTTACCCTCGCTCGGGGCTATCTATGTTATTCATATACTTACTATGCTACCTAATATTCACATGGATATTGTTCGATATTCGGTACCTACTCCTATGTAACACTATAATCTATACGTTACACACATATAAGTAAGTATCACAGACCTACCTTTCATGTACCTAGGTACCCAATAATATCGTGACTTATTTATTGTAGGTAATTATTATATTTTTATTGTAGTTTGTTGTTCGTTTTGATAATATTTAATAACAGAGTATCTAATAAATACTATATTTTTGATTCGGCCGACGAGTATGATTTGCATTATGTAGGTTATGTGTTACTATTACTACTACTAAACTTACTAACGTTACTAACTACTGCGTCGTATAGGTACAGAATAGTCAACATGCAGTTATAGTACAGGTTGCATTGTTAAATTTAATAATATCAGATAGGTATGCCGCACAAGTAAATTAGTACCACCTAGACAGGATAACTAAGAAATTAAGTACCTACCCAATTGGTGTTATAGCTATCGCACGATTATATTCGCGAACGCGCATCGTCGAAATAAGCTGAGCAGCCGCAGCGGCGGCGCTGTGACGACGGCGGCGGCGGCGGCTTCGGTTGGTTATTGTTTTAAATGTATTCCGTAGTTTGATGTGGCGACTTGATTCATCGATTTGTGATATATATTTATGTTTTATTTACTTTATAATAAATTATAAACGTCGCGCACTACGAACGTCCTGGACGCGGTCGTCGGTCCTTGCGGCGCGCGTACGGGGCGGCGAGTGTTTTACGACGGTTCACTTTTAGGTTGATAATATTACATCATAACGATTGAATATCTATGAAATGTTGTTGTGCTAAACGTTCGATATCTTCGTCGTTGACATGTCGCCCTCGATACGCGATCACTGTTGATTTTACACAGTAAAAACACATTTTGAACGAGACCCGAGGTATGGTGAGTACGCGCTCGTCAAATTAAACGCGCACACCGGCCCGTGTGCTGTTAGTACTTCGATCTTCGTATTGTATTCGCGTAGTCGCGTTCATGACGGATCCCGAGACGTTCGCACGCACTCGCATATCTGTCGTTAAACATCGAAAATATTAATTTTATTAGATACGTGTTAGTGAAAAGTTTGAAGTGTTCATACGAGAAAACGTCCCGCGACTACACGGCTCTCGTTATGGTAAAGTTTCGTTGGACTTGACCGACGTTATTCGAAATTTGAAAAGTGGCGACATCTAAGTCTCTGTTATTATTACGTGAATCTACCGTACTACTTACTTACCTACGTGTAGTGTGCGTGTGTGTTCATTCGTTTTACAACAACAATATACCCCTAAATACCACTACTAAAATGGCAGACACAGCAGTGGCTACTGAAGCTCCGGCTCCCGCTACACCGGCGAAGAAGCAAGCGAGACAAGCGGGCGGCGGCGCCGCCGCCTCTAAGAAACCTAAAGCGAAGCCTACCCATCCTAAGACATCGGAGATGGTCAACAACGCCATCAAGGAGATGAAGGAGCGCAGCGGATCGTCGTTGCAGGCTATCAAGAAATATATTGCAGCACAGTACAAGGTCGACGCCGAGAAATTGGCACCGTTCATCAGGAAATATCTGTGTTAGCGACGACTAGAACGTACAAATAAGTTTAGAATAAATAAGTGCTGTATAACAAACGTAGAAATAAGTTTAAGGTAGTAAGTGCAGTATATAGTTTATAAGGGTTTTTTCTTACATTTATAAGTAGACTATTAGAATTAACTAATTAAGACTTATTAGAGTAGGTTAGAATAAGGAATAAGGTTTCGTAATAAACAATTAGAATTGGTTGTGTTTCGATATAGAGGGCGCCACATGTAGGTTGGCATTAAAAGATCAGGTACGAAGGAACTTTACCATAACGAGAGCCGTTATAAGTTGTTTGTAAATTTTATGTAGAAAACGGCATATTTTATTAAGGAAAGTTTATGTAATTTAGTAGAATAAGTAAGAATCTATCATAGAAAAATAAGATTATCATTGTAAGGTGTGCCAAACTCCAGAAAGTTCCAGAAATAGTTTTGCTAAAGGAGAAAAAGAGACAAAAGGTAAAAGAAAGAGATGCAAACATACTGAAAGCGGATTGGCCAGTCATAAGAGTTCAAGGTCACGCGCGATTAAATCTGATCGCTGATTGGTCGATCAATATCGGGAAAATAGTATAAAAAGAGGCGACTTTTTGCGGTTTGGCATTCCGGAACCAGCAGTAGTAATAAGAAGAAGAAAAGGAAGAAATAAAAGGAAGCACTCTGAAGAAAAGGTGTTTTACTCAAGTCAAGAGACCCGAAGCTCTGCTCCAGTGACATTCGACCGTCCCCCTCGTCGGCGTTTTATACTGGCATTCCCACCGGCGCACAATATAAGTGTTTAAGCGCGCAACATTCTTTTGGTCCTTCGAGCCGGATCTGGGTTCGGTGCCAGAAATGCCTACTACAAGGTCGGATTCGTCACGCTCGAAAACTACGGGAGAAGCTACGTCGTCCGACTGGAGTATGAATACGCCCAGTGACAGTGCAAGTACATCCGCGTCAAGCCGTGCGACGCTCACTGCGGGACAATCCACTACGGGATCGCATAGAAAATCACCCGCATCTCAACAAAGGAGTACTACAGCTGGCGGTGGATCAACGACGACGCAGCGGGATACCGCACTACGTGCGCCCCCTGCACGCACCACCGGGGAAGGAATCAAAAGTGTAGAATCCGCACAACAAGAAGGAAGTCGTTCAACGCTGCCAGTGTCGGATAGAAGCAAAATGGAAGGGTTACGTCGTCAGGAAGAAAGTACGACTAAAGACGCTTCACCGATCACAGAAGGGAAAAATACGCAGCAGATAATGAAGCCTCCGACTAAGAAGCCGACCCGCGAGATGGACACGCAGTCCGCCCGCTCGTCGCATAGGAAGAGAGCAGAAGCGCAAGCAAGAATGACAGTTGCATTACGAGAACTCGAAATTGCAGAAGCGAAGTCAAGAGTTGCTCAAGCGGAACTAGAACTCATAGCTGCCGAGTCTGAAGATGAAGACGGAGCTGGCGAAGAGATCTACGAAAGAACACACGAAGTGGAACAATGGCTCATCCAAACTGGTGTGAAGCCGAACGAAGAGCAAAAACCAAGTCGAAAGGAAAATAAGAGTGAAATTCAAGAGTTAGCTGAAGCCATATTCAAGCTATCAGAAAGAACACAAGAAGCGACTGCACCAAGGCACATCGAACTCCCATACTTCAGCGGAAGCAGTGAAGGGTGGCTAGCCTTCAAGAGATCATTCGAAGATACAGCCAAGAGTTACAGCAATACACAGAACCTGGCACGTCTAAGAAGATCACTACAAGGAAGAGCCAAAGAAGCGGTTCAAAGTCTACTGTTTACTGCTGAAGACCCGCAAGAAATTTTAAAAGGATTGGAAGCGAGGTTCGGGAGGCCCGGAGCAATCGCACTGGCTGAATTAGAAAAGCTGAAGAGTATGCCAAAGGTGGGTGAATACCCAAGTGACATATGCGTATTCGCTAGTAAAGTGCGAAATGCAGTCGCAACCATCAAGGCGCTGAAGAAACCACAATACCTGAGCTCACCAGAAACCATGAAGGCAATTATAGAGAAGATGCCGTCGTCAATGAAGTTTCGCTGGTTTGCTTACCACAGAAGCAGAAGGGAAGAAGACATCTCGGAACTGCTCCTCATCGAAGCGTTCCTAGAGATTGAAGCTGACATGTGTGGAGACTTCGCGCCGCCTGAAGTGCCTTTAGAATCAAAGAAGTACCCTAGATCATATGAGTCGTCAGGGGATCAGAAGAAGCCTATCAAGAGACAAGTGACCAACATCCAAGAAGCAACGCAAGAGAAGTGGAAGATGTGTCCCATGTGCCAAGAAGAGCACTTCTTACTACAATGCAACAAATTTAAAGAAGCCGATATAGATGAAAAGTGGAACCTGGTGAAGAAGGCGAAAATCTGCTTCAAGTGCATTCGCCTGAAACATTCAAGACTAAACTGCAAGGCGCCTACCTGCAAGAAGTGTGGAAGGTGGCACCATACGATGCTACACTCCGATAGACCACCTGCACCTGCTGAACAAATGGAAGAAAAGAAGACTTGTTGCTACACCATGGAACAAGATGAAGACACATTTGAAGAAAAGGTCGCCTCTATCCACAACACCAGGGGAGAAGAAAGGGCCTACTTGAAGATGGTGCCCGTCGATCTATACGGACCGAAAGGACACGCTCGTGTACTAGCATTGTTGGATGAAGGATCAACTATCACACTGTTGGACTCAACGATAGCCAAGAAGATTGGAGCTGAAGGAAAACAAGAAACGCTCACTATAGAAACAATCGGTGGCAAGGAATTCAAGAAGAGTGGATCACAGAAGATCAAATTGAAAATAAAGGGAGCCTTCAAAAAGGATAAGAAGACGATAGAAGCAAGGACCATCGACAATCTACGGCTGTCAGATCAAGAAGTTCAACAGGACACTTTGAAGAATTGCAAGCATCTTGAAGGCATCAAGGAACAGCTTCTCTACACAAGGGAGAAACCTAAGTTGCTGATAGGCCAAGACAACTGGGGACTCATCGTGACGAGAAGGATAAGGAAAGGGAAAAATACCGAACCAGTGGCGTCTCTCACAAGCCTGGGATGGGTACTTCACGGAAGCGACTCAAGTGTAAATACTGTGGTCAACTTTATAAATCACGGAGAATCTCCTGCTGAAGAGGAGAACATAGAAGAAGTCGTTCGAAATCACTTTTCTCTAGAATCAATGGGAATCAAACCCCAGCTGCCGAGCAACGACAGTGACAGAAGAGCCTTAGAAATTCTAGAGAAGAATACGAAGAGGTTAGAAAACGGGCAATTCGAAGCGGGCCTCTTGTGGAGAAAAGACAATGAGGTATTGCCCAATAACTACAATCAAGCATTTCGACGACTAGTCAACGTGGAAAAGAAGCTGGATAAGGATGTACAGTTAAAGGAATCATATGAGAAGCAAATCCAAACACTATTAGAAAAAGGATACGCCGAGAAGGCCCCCAGTCGCAAGATAGAAGGAAGAACTTTCTACTTACCTCACTTTGCTGTGATACACCCAGTCAAGAAGAAGCCAAGGATAGTATTTGACGCAGCAGCGAAATTCGAAGGAAGAAGTCTCAACGACGTCTTACTGCCAGGACCTGACCTATTGCAGTCACTGTTTGGTGTATTATTACGCTTCAGAGAAGGGCCAGTAGCGGTTATGGCGGACATTCAGGATATGTTTCTGCGAATCAAAATAAGAGAAGACGACCGAGACAGCTTGAGGTTCTTGTGGCGAGGTGCAGAAAGGAACAGGAAGCCCGAAGAATTCAGAATGACTTCAGTCATCTTCGGTGCAGCCTCGTCACCAGCAACAGCCATCTACGTGATGAACAAAAACGCAGAAGACTTCAAAGAAAAGTATCCTGAAGCCGTGAAAGCGATCAACAGAAACCACTACATGGATGATTACCTGCAAAGTTTCACGTCAGCGTCAGAAGCAAAGAGAATAGCAACAGAAGTAGATGAAATCCACAAGAAGGCGGGCTTCTACTTCAAGGGCTGGGCCAGCAACCATCCAGACATATGTGAGCAGTCTGAAGACAACAACAAAGGAGAGTCTTTACAACTCACGAAAGAAGAAAAGACACTGGGGCTGCGGTGGATAGTGAAGCGGGATCAACTAGCGTTCAACGTCGGACTACGCAACACGTCGGAAGAACTGTTGCAAGGAAGGAAAACTCCGACAAAAAGAGAAATAACGAGCGCTGTCATGTCGACGTTTGACCCGTTGGGATTTGCAACTCCAGTCCTTATCCAAGGCAAGAAGCTAATACAAGACATCTGGCGATCGAAGATAGACTGGGATGAAAAGATCAAAGAGGAACAGAAGGAAACCTGGCTTAAATATTTGAAAGAAGTGCTCGACTTAACTAAAGTGAAGATTCCAAGATGCATCTCACCCAACAACGTGGAAGGACAGTTACACACGTTCACTGATGCAAGCGAAGAGGCCTACGCAGCTGCCATCTATTGGAGGACAGTTGAACCTGGGGGAAGAGTTCACATAAGCTTCATAGCTGGAAAAGCCAGAGTGACACCTACGAAGCCAGTATCTGTCCCGAGGTTGGAACTACAAGCGGCGCTACTAGGAAGCCGGTTGGCAGCGACGATTGAACGCGAAATGAACCTCAAAATAACGAAGAAGACCTACTGGACCGACTCCAGTACTGTACTGCAGTGGATACAGGCGGACCCGAGAAGATTTAAGACATTCGTAGCCCACCGTCTAGCAGAAATCGAAGAACTTACCAAGCCAAACGACTGGAGATGGGTACCGACCAAGGAAAACCCAGCGGACGATGCTACGAGAGGAACGCCGACTGAATTCGACCACAGCGCGAGATGGTTCAGAGGTCCAGGGTTCTTACGCGAACCAGAAGGAAAGTGGCCTATAAGAAGCTTCAAGCAAGAAGAAACGATGTTGGAAGAAAAGACCAAGCATAAAGTGGCAACAGTGAGAATCACCGAAAAACCTTTCATCAACGTAGAAAGATTCTCACGTTGGGAACGGCTGCTCCACACCATGACCAGAGTAATCACTTTCGTGGAGATCCTGAAGAAGCGAACTCACCGGTCAGTCAACATCGTGAAGCGCAAAGACGTCACTTGGAAACCATACCAAAATGAAAACAAGAAGCGAGAAGCCAGAGCTACCATTGAAAACAAAGAGAGAAAAATGTTCATCCCGGTAGAAGAAGAGCACCTAAGAAGAGCAGAAGAGATCTTAATCAAAGTGAGCCAGAGTTGCAGCTTCTCAAAGGAAATAAGACAGCTGAAGGAAGAAAAGCCACTGGAAAATTCCAGTCGCCTAAAGAAGATCGACATTTATATGAACGAAGAAGGGATCATCAAGCTACGAAGTAGAACGAACAAGTTCAAAGGAAGGGAAACAAACCTTGTCATCTTGGACGGGAAAGAGAAGATCACCCGACTCATCATAGAGTATTATCATAGAAGGTTCCTTCATGGCAACACCGCAACAGTCATGAATGAAATTCGCCAGAAGTATTGGATCCTAGGCTTGAGAACAACACTGAAGGCGCTCATACACAAGTGTCAATGGTGCAAGACGAAAAAAGGTTCACCAGCAATTCCGCCCATGGGAGATCTGCCAGGGGAAAGACTGCAGCATCATCAGCACCCATTCACGTGCGCAGCAGTCGATTACTTTGGGCCAATGCAAGTAACCATTGGAAGAAGAGTCGAAAAGCGCTGGGGAGCCCTGTTCACCTGCCTGACCACGAGAGCAGTACACCTGGAGTTAGTGAATTCTCTCAGCACTAGCTCAATGATAATGGCACTTCGTCGAATGTCGGCGCGAAGAGGAACCCCGAAGATAATCTTCAGTGACAACGGTACAAACTTCATCGGGGCGAATAGAGAACTGGAAGAGGCTGCACGAGAAAAAGGCATTAAGTGGAAGTTCATACCACCCGGCAGTCCTAACATGGGTGGTGCCTGGGAGAGACTCGTAAGATCAGTCAAGACGGCATTATCAGCAGTTCTTCACGAGAGAAACCCACCAGAAGAAGTTCTCCACACGTTGATGACAGAAGTTGAACACGTCGTCAACTCAAGACCACTCACCCCCGTCAGCATGGATCCAGAAGACGAAGAGAGCCTGACACCCAATCACTTCTTGTTGGGTAGATCCTGCGGAGCGATGGCGCCGGGAGAGTTCAGCGACAGCGAGCTGATCGGCAAACCCAGCTGGAGAACAGTGCAACGATTGGCAGATCACTTCTGGCAAAGATGGATCAAAGAATATTTGCCACTGCTGATGCCAAGGAAAATCGAAGGGCGAGAAACGACTGACCCTAAAGAAGGCGACATAGTACTGATAGTCGACGCGACCCTACCACGCAACTCATGGCCCCGCGGCGAAGTCATCAAGACGTATCCAGGACCAGATGGAAGAACCAGGATCCTGGACGTGCGGACATCAAGAGGAGTGCTACGGCGACCCACTCGGCGAGTTGTCGTGCTGGTGCCTGCATCGTCGTCGCGTCAAGAAGATGGAGTGCTACGCACTGCTGGGGAGAATGTTAGCGACGACTAGAACGTACAAATAAGTTTAGAATAAATAAGTGCTGTATAACAAACGTAGAAATAAGTTTAAGGTAGTAAGTGCAGTATATAGTTTATAAGGGTTTTTTCTTACATTTATAAGTAGACTATTAGAATTAACTAATTAAGACTTATTAGAGTAGGTTAGAATAAGGAATAAGGTTTCGTAATAAACAATTAGAATTGGTTGTGTTTCGATATAGAGGGCGCCACATGTAGGTTGGCATTAAAAGATCAGGTACGAAGGAACTTTACCATAACGAGAGCCGTTATAAGTTGTTTGTAAATTTTATGTAGAAAACGGCATATTTTATTAAGGAAAGTTTATGTAATTTAGTAGAATAAGTAAGAATCTATCATAGAAAAATAAGATTATCATTGTAAGGTGTGCCAAACTCCAGAAAGTTCCAGAAATAGTTTTGCTAAAGGAGAAAAAGAGACAAAAGGTAAAAGAAAGAGATGCAAACATACTGAAAGCGGATTGGCCAGTCATAAGAGTTCAAGGTCACGCGCGATTAAATCTGATCGCTGATTGGTCGATCAATATCGGGAAAATAGTATAAAAAGAGGCGACTTTTTGCGGTTTGGCATTCCGGAACCAGCAGTAGTAATAAGAAGAAGAAAAGGAAGAAATAAAAGGAAGCACTCTGAAGAAAAGGTGTTTTACTCAAGTCAAGAGACCCGAAGCTCTGCTCCAGTGACATTCGACCGTCCCCCTCGTCGGCGTTTTATACTGGCATTCCCACCGGCGCACAATATAAGTGTTTAAGCGCGCAACAATCTGAAGAGCGCCGTCGAATCCGGTGCCCTGATACAGACCAAGGGTAAAGGTGCCAGCGGATCGTTCAAGTTGGAGTCTAAATCGGCCGCGGCCAAGAAACCCGCCGGCGGCGCCGGTGCCGGAAAGGCCGGCGGCGGGAAGGGCGGCGCATCCGTTTCGGCGGCGTCCAAGACGAAGAAGGCGACCGCATCGGCGGCCGGAGCTAAAACGAAGAAAGCCGCCGCAGCCGCGGCGAGCGCATCCGCCGCTTCGGGTTCACCGTCCAAGTCGAAGGCTTCCGCCGGCGCGTCCGCAAAGGAGAAGAAGGCGGCCGCCGCCGCCAAGAAGAAGCCGGCGGCCAAGAAAGTAGCCGCCCCCGCAAAGGCCAAGGGAGGCGCCGCGCCCAAGGCAAAGAAGACAGCCAAGCCGCCCACGAAGAAACCGAAAGCGCCCAAACCTAAGAAGGCAGCGGCTACGCCCAAATCCAAGCCGGCCGCAAAGAAAGCCTCCGCCGCTAAGAAGTAAACTAACGCGCAACCGTAGTGTTCGCGTTACACCGGCGACGACGTGAACGCGCGTTACTAAGACGACGACGACGCTACGATAAGCTACCAACGAACGTCGTGTATGTGTATGTTTGTAGAAGAATAAGATGACGTGTCTCTCATTATTATATACTACATACTAATATACCTGCTGGCTATACCACCACACACCGATGGATGGATGGATGACAGTGACGTCAACGTAGTCCACGTAAACGCGTGAACCGTCCCCGGGGGAGTGAGCGCGCGCCTCTCGCCGTTGTCGAAGCGCCTTATGCTAGCTCGATGCGGCGCTGCTGCGTGTGCACTCGCATTCGCGGCGCTCTATGAGCGCAAACCAAAAAGCCCTTTTCAGGGCTAACACAAGTATCATGAATTATACATTCGTTTCTTTAACACAGATATTATAATATGGTCAACGACAACACACCACAACAGATTCCTACCTAGCTAACCACTCACTCACTCACACACTCAACCTTGTTGTTATTATATATTAAGTAATTACTCACTGACTCGATCCGTGGATCGATCCTGCATCACCCTTGCGTTACCCTATGGAAAGCATACCTGCCATATAGGGTATATTTTTAAAAAATAGACATAAATATACCTACTTATTATTAAAATAATCAGAAACGAAATACATACCTGCCTACCTACCTACCTACCTACCTACCTACTAGGCACTTGGATACTATATATTTATTGTTTTTTTTTTTTTTTTTTTTTTTTTCGAAATACTTTGTGTCGACGACCACAAGGGGGGTCACGTCTTATTGGACGTAACCCCGGACAAAGATTAAAACAAACAACAAATTTATTATATTTAGCACGATTGCATAGTTTGTTCGAACAAGAGCGCGCTTGCGCGCTGCGTGCGACATCGTTTCGTTCCGTTCGCAACGCGCGCATCCCCTCCCACTAATACAACGTACGACGAACGTATAAATATCACTGTGCGCGCTATAGATGGAAAATACCTGATCACGATCGTACCGCGCGCGCACACGTACGTACGGCGTACGTATTATTGGTAAATTAAACACTTCTATTAAATACACTTCAACATGTCTGGTCGTGGCAAGGGCGGTAAGGTCAAGGGAAAGGCAAAGTCCCGTTCCAACCGTGCCGGTCTCCAGTTTCCCGTGGGACGTATACACAGGCTGCTGCGTAATGGCAATTACGCCGAACGTGTCGGTGCCGGCGCCCCCGTCTACCTGGCCGCCGTGATGGAGTATCTGGCCGCTGAAGTCCTCGAGTTGGCCGGAAACGCCGCAAGGGACAACAAGAAGACCAGGATCATACCCCGTCATCTTCAATTGGCCATCCGCAACGACGAGGAGTTGAACAAGCTTCTCTCCGGTGTGACTATCGCTCAAGGTGGTGTACTGCCCAACATCCAGGCCGTGCTGCTGCCCAAGAAGACCGAGAAGAAGGCCTAAGAAGCTCACACAAGTTCTTTTTTGTTTACGCGAGGCGCGACCCTGTCGCCGCGCCCCGTTCGGTGCTTCGTGCGAGTGTGGTGCATGGCTAACGCATGTGTACACGTGTACGTACACTACTAAGCCTACACTAACTACTACGCTCGTTGCATTCAAACCAAAAGGCCCTTTTCAGGGCCACAATATATTTCGTCAAATGATACACACACAAAAGACAGTTTCTTTAAGCATTTGTTGGTCTTTAATTCATTACAATCAAATATAACATTGGATTTTTTTATAACCTCGTGACAATGATGACATAGGTAAATGGGTACTCTACACATTCATTTGAATATAATATATATATATATACCCCATTCTTATTCTTTCTGTTCCTTCCCCCCTTAAAATTACTAATCAGCCCTGAATGTTTAATATATTTTTATATCTTGAATATGTACTATCTCAATAATAACACACACACACTAATAATAAATCAGAGAGACGAGTTACGAGAGTTGATCACTGTAGGAAGATACACCACTAACTCTATTTATAATATTATGACTATTGCATTTTTTTTATAAGGTTAAGGTTACTTAACTTAATTATTTAAACTACACTCGAATCTATTTATGTTCTGAGCAATACAATTAATAATTATTTTTATTGGTAATATTACATTGAATACATAATATAACCGGGTTGTAATAAAAATGTACATAGAAATATATTATATAGTATATAAAATTTTCGTTCCCATACTCCTCCGAAACGACTTTTATTCAGTGTTTTTACCTGAAATTCACGCGGACGAAGTCGCGGGCAACAGCTAGTATATATAATTTAAACTATAATTAATTTTTTTTTTTTTTTTAACAAACCCATAAATAAGTTCGTCAGTAATTATTTTAGGTTCCTTCCCCCTAGACCTCAATCACACTCCCCACTACGATCGGTCCGTGTGTACCCCCCCCTCTAACCCCGCGCACTCCTCCTCGCGTCCCGAATTGGCGCCGTTGCTATTGGTCGAACGCGGCGAGGAAGCGCTCTACGCGTACCACTACTGTCTGACGCCCTGGTCCATATATACGGGTGGTGGGAACATTTATTGATTCACACTTGTGAACGCACTCGCCGCACGCGGTACGTCTCTCTAAGTACTACTACTCTAATATCTATCAAAGTCGATATGCCACCCAAGACAAGTGGAAAGGCAGCCAAAAAATCTGGCAAAGCCCAGAAGAACATCTCGAAGACCGACAAGAAGAAGAAGAAGCACAAGAGGAAGGAGAGCTACGCCATCTACATCTACAAGGTCCTCAAGCAGGTGCATCCGGACACCGGTATCTCCAGTAAGGCGATGTCCATCATGAACTCGTTCGTGAATGACATTTTCGAACGTATCGCCGCAGAGGCTTCGCGGCTCGCACACTACAACAAGAGGTCTACGATCACGTCGAGGGAGGTCCAAACATCGGTGAGGCTCCTGCTGCCCGGCGAACTCGCCAAGCACGCCGTCAGTGAAGGCACCAAGGCCGTCACCAAATACACCAGCTCCAAGTGAGCGGTCGCTGTGGTCCGGTGTCGGGTCGCGCGGGGTGAACAGAGGACTACTGCCGGCCGGCTGTGTCTGCGCGTCTGTTTGGTCGTCGTGGTCGCCTCGTCTCCCATCATCGTCCCATGTTGTGTTCGTCCGAAGCAATTGCGTGTGTGTGCGTGCGCGCGTCGTGTTTATAAACTGTTCATGTGTTTGAACGATGAATGTATGGACAGTGAGCGTTTGTGTTTATGTATATATATATATATATGTGTGTATTATGAAACTATAATAATGCCTATATATATATATCTATCTACCGAGCGCTCTCCGCACTTCATCATCGTCTTCAGCGCATATACCACCACCAGCACACCATTACCTATATGCGCGCCGCACGCATGGGTGGCTCTCGGCACAACCCAAAACAAAAGGCCCTTTTCAGGGCCACAAATATTTTCATGTGGATACACAATTTATGTTCACGTTTCTTTGATCCGATGTAGTCTCTCTTACATCATTACACAAACACATATTGATTAGAATGATTAAATACCGAATTAATATTTATAAATGTAGGCATCTTAAAGCAAGTGTTAGCGACGACTAGAACGTACAAATAAGTTTAGAATAAATAAGTGCTGTATAACAAACGTAGAAATAAGTTTAAGGTAGTAAGTGCAGTATATAGTTTATAAGGGTTTTTTCTTACATTTATAAGTAGACTATTAGAATTAACTAATTAAGACTTATTAGAGTAGGTTAGAATAAGGAATAAGGTTTCGTAATAAACAATTAGAATTGGTTGTGTTTCGATATAGAGGGCGCCACATGTAGGTTGGCATTAAAAGATCAGGTACGAAGGAACTTTACCATAACGAGAGCCGTTATAAGTTGTTTGTAAATTTTATGTAGAAAACGGCATATTTTATTAAGGAAAGTTTATGTAATTTAGTAGAATAAGTAAGAATCTATCATAGAAAAATAAGATTATCATTGTAAGGTGTGCCAAACTCCAGAAAGTTCCAGAAATAGTTTTGCTAAAGGAGAAAAAGAGACAAAAGGTAAAAGAAAGAGATGCAAACATACTGAAAGCGGATTGGCCAGTCATAAGAGTTCAAGGTCACGCGCGATTAAATCTGATCGCTGATTGGTCGATCAATATCGGGAAAATAGTATAAAAAGAGGCGACTTTTTGCGGTTTGGCATTCCGGAACCAGCAGTAGTAATAAGAAGAAGAAAAGGAAGAAATAAAAGGAAGCACTCTGAAGAAAAGGTGTTTTACTCAAGTCAAGAGACCCGAAGCTCTGCTCCAGTGACATTCGACCGTCCCCCTCGTCGGCGTTTTATACTGGCATTCCCACCGGCGCACAATATAAGTGTTTAAGCGCGCAACATTCTTTTGGTCCTTCGAGCCGGATCTGGGTTCGGTGCCAGAAATGCCTACTACAAGGTCGGATTCGTCACGCTCGAAAACTACGGGAGAAGCTACGTCGTCCGACTGGAGTATGAATACGCCCAGTGACAGTGCAAGTACATCCGCGTCAAGCCGTGCGACGCTCACTGCGGGACAATCCACTACGGGATCGCATAGAAAATCACCCGCATCTCAACAAAGGAGTACTACAGCTGGCGGTGGATCAACGACGACGCAGCGGGATACCGCACTACGTGCGCCCCCTGCACGCACCACCGGGGAAGGAATCAAAAGTGTAGAATCCGCACAACAAGAAGGAAGTCGTTCAACGCTGCCAGTGTCGGATAGAAGCAAAATGGAAGGGTTACGTCGTCAGGAAGAAAGTACGACTAAAGACGCTTCACCGATCACAGAAGGGAAAAATACGCAGCAGATAATGAAGCCTCCGACTAAGAAGCCGACCCGCGAGATGGACACGCAGTCCGCCCGCTCGTCGCATAGGAAGAGAGCAGAAGCGCAAGCAAGAATGACAGTTGCATTACGAGAACTCGAAATTGCAGAAGCGAAGTCAAGAGTTGCTCAAGCGGAACTAGAACTCATAGCTGCCGAGTCTGAAGATGAAGACGGAGCTGGCGAAGAGATCTACGAAAGAACACACGAAGTGGAACAATGGCTCATCCAAACTGGTGTGAAGCCGAACGAAGAGCAAAAACCAAGTCGAAAGGAAAATAAGAGTGAAATTCAAGAGTTAGCTGAAGCCATATTCAAGCTATCAGAAAGAACACAAGAAGCGACTGCACCAAGGCACATCGAACTCCCATACTTCAGCGGAAGCAGTGAAGGGTGGCTAGCCTTCAAGAGATCATTCGAAGATACAGCCAAGAGTTACAGCAATACACAGAACCTGGCACGTCTAAGAAGATCACTACAAGGAAGAGCCAAAGAAGCGGTTCAAAGTCTACTGTTTACTGCTGAAGACCCGCAAGAAATTTTAAAAGGATTGGAAGCGAGGTTCGGGAGGCCCGGAGCAATCGCACTGGCTGAATTAGAAAAGCTGAAGAGTATGCCAAAGGTGGGTGAATACCCAAGTGACATATGCGTATTCGCTAGTAAAGTGCGAAATGCAGTCGCAACCATCAAGGCGCTGAAGAAACCACAATACCTGAGCTCACCAGAAACCATGAAGGCAATTATAGAGAAGATGCCGTCGTCAATGAAGTTTCGCTGGTTTGCTTACCACAGAAGCAGAAGGGAAGAAGACATCTCGGAACTGCTCCTCATCGAAGCGTTCCTAGAGATTGAAGCTGACATGTGTGGAGACTTCGCGCCGCCTGAAGTGCCTTTAGAATCAAAGAAGTACCCTAGATCATATGAGTCGTCAGGGGATCAGAAGAAGCCTATCAAGAGACAAGTGACCAACATCCAAGAAGCAACGCAAGAGAAGTGGAAGATGTGTCCCATGTGCCAAGAAGAGCACTTCTTACTACAATGCAACAAATTTAAAGAAGCCGATATAGATGAAAAGTGGAACCTGGTGAAGAAGGCGAAAATCTGCTTCAAGTGCATTCGCCTGAAACATTCAAGACTAAACTGCAAGGCGCCTACCTGCAAGAAGTGTGGAAGGTGGCACCATACGATGCTACACTCCGATAGACCACCTGCACCTGCTGAACAAATGGAAGAAAAGAAGACTTGTTGCTACACCATGGAACAAGATGAAGACACATTTGAAGAAAAGGTCGCCTCTATCCACAACACCAGGGGAGAAGAAAGGGCCTACTTGAAGATGGTGCCCGTCGATCTATACGGACCGAAAGGACACGCTCGTGTACTAGCATTGTTGGATGAAGGATCAACTATCACACTGTTGGACTCAACGATAGCCAAGAAGATTGGAGCTGAAGGAAAACAAGAAACGCTCACTATAGAAACAATCGGTGGCAAGGAATTCAAGAAGAGTGGATCACAGAAGATCAAATTGAAAATAAAGGGAGCCTTCAAAAAGGATAAGAAGACGATAGAAGCAAGGACCATCGACAATCTACGGCTGTCAGATCAAGAAGTTCAACAGGACACTTTGAAGAATTGCAAGCATCTTGAAGGCATCAAGGAACAGCTTCTCTACACAAGGGAGAAACCTAAGTTGCTGATAGGCCAAGACAACTGGGGACTCATCGTGACGAGAAGGATAAGGAAAGGGAAAAATACCGAACCAGTGGCGTCTCTCACAAGCCTGGGATGGGTACTTCACGGAAGCGACTCAAGTGTAAATACTGTGGTCAACTTTATAAATCACGGAGAATCTCCTGCTGAAGAGGAGAACATAGAAGAAGTCGTTCGAAATCACTTTTCTCTAGAATCAATGGGAATCAAACCCCAGCTGCCGAGCAACGACAGTGACAGAAGAGCCTTAGAAATTCTAGAGAAGAATACGAAGAGGTTAGAAAACGGGCAATTCGAAGCGGGCCTCTTGTGGAGAAAAGACAATGAGGTATTGCCCAATAACTACAATCAAGCATTTCGACGACTAGTCAACGTGGAAAAGAAGCTGGATAAGGATGTACAGTTAAAGGAATCATATGAGAAGCAAATCCAAACACTATTAGAAAAAGGATACGCCGAGAAGGCCCCCAGTCGCAAGATAGAAGGAAGAACTTTCTACTTACCTCACTTTGCTGTGATACACCCAGTCAAGAAGAAGCCAAGGATAGTATTTGACGCAGCAGCGAAATTCGAAGGAAGAAGTCTCAACGACGTCTTACTGCCAGGACCTGACCTATTGCAGTCACTGTTTGGTGTATTATTACGCTTCAGAGAAGGGCCAGTAGCGGTTATGGCGGACATTCAGGATATGTTTCTGCGAATCAAAATAAGAGAAGACGACCGAGACAGCTTGAGGTTCTTGTGGCGAGGTGCAGAAAGGAACAGGAAGCCCGAAGAATTCAGAATGACTTCAGTCATCTTCGGTGCAGCCTCGTCACCAGCAACAGCCATCTACGTGATGAACAAAAACGCAGAAGACTTCAAAGAAAAGTATCCTGAAGCCGTGAAAGCGATCAACAGAAACCACTACATGGATGATTACCTGCAAAGTTTCACGTCAGCGTCAGAAGCAAAGAGAATAGCAACAGAAGTAGATGAAATCCACAAGAAGGCGGGCTTCTACTTCAAGGGCTGGGCCAGCAACCATCCAGACATATGTGAGCAGTCTGAAGACAACAACAAAGGAGAGTCTTTACAACTCACGAAAGAAGAAAAGACACTGGGGCTGCGGTGGATAGTGAAGCGGGATCAACTAGCGTTCAACGTCGGACTACGCAACACGTCGGAAGAACTGTTGCAAGGAAGGAAAACTCCGACAAAAAGAGAAATAACGAGCGCTGTCATGTCGACGTTTGACCCGTTGGGATTTGCAACTCCAGTCCTTATCCAAGGCAAGAAGCTAATACAAGACATCTGGCGATCGAAGATAGACTGGGATGAAAAGATCAAAGAGGAACAGAAGGAAACCTGGCTTAAATATTTGAAAGAAGTGCTCGACTTAACTAAAGTGAAGATTCCAAGATGCATCTCACCCAACAACGTGGAAGGACAGTTACACACGTTCACTGATGCAAGCGAAGAGGCCTACGCAGCTGCCATCTATTGGAGGACAGTTGAACCTGGGGGAAGAGTTCACATAAGCTTCATAGCTGGAAAAGCCAGAGTGACACCTACGAAGCCAGTATCTGTCCCGAGGTTGGAACTACAAGCGGCGCTACTAGGAAGCCGGTTGGCAGCGACGATTGAACGCGAAATGAACCTCAAAATAACGAAGAAGACCTACTGGACCGACTCCAGTACTGTACTGCAGTGGATACAGGCGGACCCGAGAAGATTTAAGACATTCGTAGCCCACCGTCTAGCAGAAATCGAAGAACTTACCAAGCCAAACGACTGGAGATGGGTACCGACCAAGGAAAACCCAGCGGACGATGCTACGAGAGGAACGCCGACTGAATTCGACCACAGCGCGAGATGGTTCAGAGGTCCAGGGTTCTTACGCGAACCAGAAGGAAAGTGGCCTATAAGAAGCTTCAAGCAAGAAGAAACGATGTTGGAAGAAAAGACCAAGCATAAAGTGGCAACAGTGAGAATCACCGAAAAACCTTTCATCAACGTAGAAAGATTCTCACGTTGGGAACGGCTGCTCCACACCATGACCAGAGTAATCACTTTCGTGGAGATCCTGAAGAAGCGAACTCACCGGTCAGTCAACATCGTGAAGCGCAAAGACGTCACTTGGAAACCATACCAAAATGAAAACAAGAAGCGAGAAGCCAGAGCTACCATTGAAAACAAAGAGAGAAAAATGTTCATCCCGGTAGAAGAAGAGCACCTAAGAAGAGCAGAAGAGATCTTAATCAAAGTGAGCCAGAGTTGCAGCTTCTCAAAGGAAATAAGACAGCTGAAGGAAGAAAAGCCACTGGAAAATTCCAGTCGCCTAAAGAAGATCGACATTTATATGAACGAAGAAGGGATCATCAAGCTACGAAGTAGAACGAACAAGTTCAAAGGAAGGGAAACAAACCTTGTCATCTTGGACGGGAAAGAGAAGATCACCCGACTCATCATAGAGTATTATCATAGAAGGTTCCTTCATGGCAACACCGCAACAGTCATGAATGAAATTCGCCAGAAGTATTGGATCCTAGGCTTGAGAACAACACTGAAGGCGCTCATACACAAGTGTCAATGGTGCAAGACGAAAAAAGGTTCACCAGCAATTCCGCCCATGGGAGATCTGCCAGGGGAAAGACTGCAGCATCATCAGCACCCATTCACGTGCGCAGCAGTCGATTACTTTGGGCCAATGCAAGTAACCATTGGAAGAAGAGTCGAAAAGCGCTGGGGAGCCCTGTTCACCTGCCTGACCACGAGAGCAGTACACCTGGAGTTAGTGAATTCTCTCAGCACTAGCTCAATGATAATGGCACTTCGTCGAATGTCGGCGCGAAGAGGAACCCCGAAGATAATCTTCAGTGACAACGGTACAAACTTCATCGGGGCGAATAGAGAACTGGAAGAGGCTGCACGAGAAAAAGGCATTAAGTGGAAGTTCATACCACCCGGCAGTCCTAACATGGGTGGTGCCTGGGAGAGACTCGTAAGATCAGTCAAGACGGCATTATCAGCAGTTCTTCACGAGAGAAACCCACCAGAAGAAGTTCTCCACACGTTGATGACAGAAGTTGAACACGTCGTCAACTCAAGACCACTCACCCCCGTCAGCATGGATCCAGAAGACGAAGAGAGCCTGACACCCAATCACTTCTTGTTGGGTAGATCCTGCGGAGCGATGGCGCCGGGAGAGTTCAGCGACAGCGAGCTGATCGGCAAACCCAGCTGGAGAACAGTGCAACGATTGGCAGATCACTTCTGGCAAAGATGGATCAAAGAATATTTGCCACTGCTGATGCCAAGGAAAATCGAAGGGCGAGAAACGACTGACCCTAAAGAAGGCGACATAGTACTGATAGTCGACGCGACCCTACCACGCAACTCATGGCCCCGCGGCGAAGTCATCAAGACGTATCCAGGACCAGATGGAAGAACCAGGATCCTGGACGTGCGGACATCAAGAGGAGTGCTACGGCGACCCACTCGGCGAGTTGTCGTGCTGGTGCCTGCATCGTCGTCGCGTCAAGAAGATGGAGTGCTACGCACTGCTGGGGAGAATGTTAGCGACGACTAGAACGTACAAATAAGTTTAGAATAAATAAGTGCTGTATAACAAACGTAGAAATAAGTTTAAGGTAGTAAGTGCAGTATATAGTTTATAAGGGTTTTTTCTTACATTTATAAGTAGACTATTAGAATTAACTAATTAAGACTTATTAGAGTAGGTTAGAATAAGGAATAAGGTTTCGTAATAAACAATTAGAATTGGTTGTGTTTCGATATAGAGGGCGCCACATGTAGGTTGGCATTAAAAGATCAGGTACGAAGGAACTTTACCATAACGAGAGCCGTTATAAGTTGTTTGTAAATTTTATGTAGAAAACGGCATATTTTATTAAGGAAAGTTTATGTAATTTAGTAGAATAAGTAAGAATCTATCATAGAAAAATAAGATTATCATTGTAAGGTGTGCCAAACTCCAGAAAGTTCCAGAAATAGTTTTGCTAAAGGAGAAAAAGAGACAAAAGGTAAAAGAAAGAGATGCAAACATACTGAAAGCGGATTGGCCAGTCATAAGAGTTCAAGGTCACGCGCGATTAAATCTGATCGCTGATTGGTCGATCAATATCGGGAAAATAGTATAAAAAGAGGCGACTTTTTGCGGTTTGGCATTCCGGAACCAGCAGTAGTAATAAGAAGAAGAAAAGGAAGAAATAAAAGGAAGCACTCTGAAGAAAAGGTGTTTTACTCAAGTCAAGAGACCCGAAGCTCTGCTCCAGTGACATTCGACCGTCCCCCTCGTCGGCGTTTTATACTGGCATTCCCACCGGCGCACAATATAAGTGTTTAAGCGCGCAACAGCAAGCAACTATTATACATACCTATAATATAATTATGTACCTACCTACATATTTTATTCAAAATCGATCGGTTAGGTTAGACTACTAGTGCCTATTGAGTTCGAAAATGGAAACCATAGTAAATAATATAATATAGAAGTAGGTAAGGTTAGGTTAAATTATAGTAAGTGTACTCACTTTCTTGGTATCCGTGTCTTTGTCTTGTCTCTTAAGTAAAGTCCGGTAAAGCAGATGAAGTCACCCTGGGGCTGCCTGCTACTGTAGCCCGCATCTGAAAAAAGATTTCAAAAAAAGTTACTACCTAGGCAATAAAATTTATCACAGAGTGTAATTTTTTTTTTTTTTTTTTTTTTTAATTATTAGAGAGAGTATACATACAATCATACATAGATAAATTAATTATAACTACTTAAAATTTATAATAATTAAATACATTTAAAAAAAAAACGGAATTTTATCAATGTTAATACTTTGTTTCTAGCCCAGAGGGCGCTCGGGAGCGGTTTTTTTTTTTTTTTCCTTTATTGGCATGCTGGCTGGATCATAATTCCGTTCGTTTCCACGCACGTATTGTGTGTAGGTATAAATAGCGCGGCGGGAAACGGCGAAATTTTATTCTTGATCGTTCGTTCGTAGCGTGCGGACGTCTTCTCCATAATATAATTATTTCTTCTTTATTGTTGTCGCTGCTGCTGCTGTGTTGTAGTAGTATCACCTCTTACTTACAACAAGATGGCACGTACCAAGCAAACCGCTCGCAAGTCCACCGGTGGTAAGGCGCCGAGGAAGCAGCTCGCCACCAAGGCTGCGCGTAAGAGCGCACCGGCGACCGGTGGTGTTAAGAAGCCTCATCGTTACAGGCCCGGAACAGTGGCCCTGCGTGAGATTCGTCGCTACCAGAAGAGTACAGAGCTTCTGATCCGCAAGCTTCCTTTCCAACGTTTAGTGCGCGAGATCGCTCAGGACTTCAAGACCGATCTTCGTTTCCAAAGCTCTGCAGTAATGGCGCTGCAGGAGGCCAGCGAGGCTTATCTCGTCGGTCTCTTCGAAGACACCAACCTGTGCGCCATTCACGCAAAGCGCGTCACCATTATGCCTAAGGACATACAGTTGGCGCGCAGGATCAGAGGCGAACGCGCTTAGACGCGCGACTTCTACACCAACACTCGCTCGGCGCCGATGCTTGATGCTGCTGCTGCTGTGGCGGCGTCGCGTGTTCGTGTGTATCCACACAACAAAAGGCCCTTTTCAGGGCCACATATGTGTCTTATACTATAATTCATAGTATGTTTCTTTATGACAGACCTGGTCGCCACACATTCCATCATAACACACAATACATTTTAATAACGTAAAGCTTTATAGATATGGATAGATAATATTATAATAATGCATGTATTCATTGTATGCACTTAATTAATAACGGTCGAGTTAACAGTCGTACTGGCAGTAGTTTCGCCTGTATGTACATATTATTTAGGTAGGTATATTATCTTTTCCTTTCTTTTACTCTACCAATGAGTAATGCAATTATACTAAGTAACCGAATGAATAAATAAATATACAGGTAGAGTTTGTTTTGATCATTTATTATTATTATTTTTTTTATAGACTTCGAGGTGCTCGCCCTTACTTTATTATAGTGCGCGCGCGTGTGTGTGTGTGTGTGTGTTTTTTTTTTTTTTTTTTTTTTCTTTTTCTTTTAATAGTAATAATTATTATTTAGTTATTAGTATTTTATTAGTTGAGCATTTATTATTATTTCGGTTATTATAACAACCAACAAGATACAAAAATCTTGGTGCGATTGTCGCGCCGACGCAGACTCGCGCCTCGTCCCGCTCTCCTCGCCGCACACCTCACCACCACCCGTTGCGACTACTCCGCGGCCGTAGGGTATATATAAGAGGCTCGCAACAAAAAGCCGCGGATATTCGATCGTGACTCGGCAACGACGTTGGAGTACTCAGTGTACGCGCGCGTTCGTGTTAGTTCGTTTTACTCTAATACTACTCAAAGAAGATGACAGGTCGCGGTAAGGGAGGAAAGGGTCTGGGAAAAGGAGGAGCAAAGCGTCACAGAAAAGTACTTCGTGATAACATCCAAGGTATCACGAAGCCGGCCATCCGTCGTCTGGCGCGCAGAGGCGGCGTGAAACGTATCTCCGGTCTGATTTACGAAGAGACCCGTGGCGTGCTGAAAGTGTTCCTCGAGAACGTGATCCGTGACGCGGTTACTTACACCGAGCACGCGAAGAGGAAGACCGTCACAGCCATGGACGTCGTGTACGCCCTGAAACGTCAGGGACGCACTCTGTACGGTTTCGGCGGTTAAATTCGGCTACATACACCGTTGGCGGTGCGGCGGGCGGTGTGTCTGTCTGTCTGTCTGCTGTGTGTGTATGTCTCTGTAGCGTGCGTGCGCGTTCATACATACATACATGCATGCATGCATGCATACTTACCTACTACCTACCCACTATATACCATGAGCTCTGTCTACATATAAGTACACTACTTACTCATTCATACGTGGTGTATAAATATGACAGACGCTTGCTCGGTATAAAAAAAAAGGCCCTTTTCAGGGCCGCATATGATTCGATATATTGCAAACGTTTCTTATGAAGATTTGTCTTTGATATTAATATTATATTGATAAAAATCACCTTACACACCCTCGCACAGTGCACACGTCTTATCCTCTCTATCTCACACACACACACACACACCACCGTTAATGATTACCTACTCTAAATATTATGACGATACAAGTTACCCTCGCTCGGGGCTATCTATGTTATTCATATACTTACTATGCTACCTAATATTCACATGGATATTGTTCGATATTCGGTACCTACTCCTATGTAACACTATAATCTATACGTTACACACATATAAGTAAGTATCACAGACCTACCTTTCATGTACCTAGGTACCCAATAATATCGTGACTTATTTATTGTAGGTAATTATTATATTTTTATTGTAGTTTGTTGTTCGTTTTGATAATATTTAATAACAGAGTATCTAATAAATACTATATTTTTGATTCGGCCGACGAGTATGATTTGCATTATGTAGGTTATGTGTTACTATTACTACTACTAAACTTACTAACGTTACTAACTACTGCGTCGTATAGGTACAGAATAGTCAACATGCAGTTATAGTACAGGTTGCATTGTTAAATTTAATAATATCAGATAGGTATGCCGCACAAGTAAATTAGTACCACCTAGACAGGATAACTAAGAAATTAAGTACCTACCCAATTGGTGTTATAGCTATCGCACGATTATATTCGCGAACGCGCATCGTCGAAATAAGCTGAGCAGCCGCAGCGGCGGCGCTGTGACGACGGCGGCGGCGGCGGCTTCGGTTGGTTATTGTTTTAAATGTATTCCGTAGTTTGATGTGGCGACTTGATTCATCGATTTGTGATATATATTTATGTTTTATTTACTTTATAATAAATTATAAACGTCGCGCACTACGAACGTCCTGGACGCGGTCGTCGGTCCTTGCGGCGCGCGTACGGGGCGGCGAGTGTTTTACGACGGTTCACTTTTAGGTTGATAATATTACATCATAACGATTGAATATCTATGAAATGTTGTTGTGCTAAACGTTCGATATCTTCGTCGTTGACATGTCGCCCTCGATACGCGATCACTGTTGATTTTACACAGTAAAAACACATTTTGAACGAGACCCGAGGTATGGTGAGTACGCGCTCGTCAAATTAAACGCGCACACCGGCCCGTGTGCTGTTAGTACTTCGATCTTCGTATTGTATTCGCGTAGTCGCGTTCATGACGGATCCCGAGACGTTCGCACGCACTCGCATATCTGTCGTTAAACATCGAAAATATTAATTTTATTAGATACGTGTTAGTGAAAAGTTTGAAGTGTTCATACGAGAAAACGTCCCGCGACTACACGGCTCTCGTTATGGTAAAGTTTCGTTGGACTTGACCGACGTTATTCGAAATTTGAAAAGTGGCGACATCTAAGTCTCTGTTATTATTACGTGAATCTACCGTACTACTTACTTACCTACGTGTAGTGTGCGTGTGTGTTCATTCGTTTTACAACAACAATATACCCCTAAATACCACTACTAAAATGGCAGACACAGCAGTGGCTACTGAAGCTCCGGCTCCCGCTACACCGGCGAAGAAGCAAGCGAGACAAGCGGGCGGCGGCGCCGCCGCCTCTAAGAAACCTAAAGCGAAGCCTACCCATCCTAAGACATCGGAGATGGTCAACAACGCCATCAAGGAGATGAAGGAGCGCAGCGGATCGTCGTTGCAGGCTATCAAGAAATATATTGCAGCACAGTACAAGGTCGACGCCGAGAAATTGGCACCGTTCATCAGGAAATATCTGAAGAGCGCCGTCGAATCCGGTGCCCTGATACAGACCAAGGGTAAAGGTGCCAGCGGATCGTTCAAGTTGGAGTCTAAATCGGCCGCGGCCAAGAAACCCGCCGGCGGCGCCGGTGCCGGAAAGGCCGGCGGCGGGAAGGGCGGCGCATCCGTTTCGGCGGCGTCCAAGACGAAGAAGGCGACCGCATCGGCGGCCGGAGCTAAAACGAAGAAAGCCGCCGCAGCCGCGGCGAGCGCATCCGCCGCTTCGGGTTCACCGTCCAAGTCGAAGGCTTCCGCCGGCGCGTCCGCAAAGGAGAAGAAGGCGGCCGCCGCCGCCAAGAAGAAGCCGGCGGCCAAGAAAGTAGCCGCCCCCGCAAAGGCCAAGGGAGGCGCCGCGCCCAAGGCAAAGAAGACAGCCAAGCCGCCCACGAAGAAACCGAAAGCGCCCAAACCTAAGAAGGCAGCGGCTACGCCCAAATCCAAGCCGGCCGCAAAGAAAGCCTCCGCCGCTAAGAAGTAAACTAACGCGCAACCGTAGTGTTCGCGTTACACCGGCGACGACGTGAACGCGCGTTACTAAGACGACGACGACGCTACGATAAGCTACCAACGAACGTCGTGTATGTGTATGTTTGTAGAAGAATAAGATGACGTGTCTCTCATTATTATATACTACATACTAATATACCTGCTGGCTATACCACCACACACCGATGGATGGATGGATGACAGTGACGTCAACGTAGTCCACGTAAACGCGTGAACCGTCCCCGGGGGAGTGAGCGCGCGCCTCTCGCCGTTGTCGAAGCGCCTTATGCTAGCTCGATGCGGCGCTGCTGCGTGTGCACTCGCATTCGCGGCGCTCTATGAGCGCAAACCAAAAAGCCCTTTTCAGGGCTAACACAAGTATCATGAATTATACATTCGTTTCTTTAACACAGATATTATAATATGGTCAACGACAACACACCACAACAGATTCCTACCTAGCTAACCACTCACTCACTCACACACTCAACCTTGTTGTTATTATATATTAAGTAATTACTCACTGACTCGATCCGTGGATCGATCCTGCATCACCCTTGCGTTACCCTATGGAAAGCATACCTGCCATATAGGGTATATTTTTAAAAAATAGACATAAATATACCTACTTATTATTAAAATAATCAGAAACGAAATACATACCTGCCTACCTACCTACCTACCTACCTACCTACTAGGCACTTGGATACTATATATTTATTGTTTTTTTTTTTTTTTTTTTTTTTTTCGAAATACTTTGTGTCGACGACCACAAGGGGGGTCACGTCTTATTGGACGTAACCCCGGACAAAGATTAAAACAAACAACAAATTTATTATATTTAGCACGATTGCATAGTTTGTTCGAACAAGAGCGCGCTTGCGCGCTGCGTGCGACATCGTTTCGTTCCGTTCGCAACGCGCGCATCCCCTCCCACTAATACAACGTACGACGAACGTATAAATATCACTGTGCGCGCTATAGATGGAAAATACCTGATCACGATCGTACCGCGCGCGCACACGTACGTACGGCGTACGTATTATTGGTAAATTAAACACTTCTATTAAATACACTTCAACATGTCTGGTCGTGGCAAGGGCGGTAAGGTCAAGGGAAAGGCAAAGTCCCGTTCCAACCGTGCCGGTCTCCAGTTTCCCGTGGGACGTATACACAGGCTGCTGCGTAATGGCAATTACGCCGAACGTGTCGGTGCCGGCGCCCCCGTCTACCTGGCCGCCGTGATGGAGTATCTGGCCGCTGAAGTCCTCGAGTTGGCCGGAAACGCCGCAAGGGACAACAAGAAGACCAGGATCATACCCCGTCATCTTCAATTGGCCATCCGCAACGACGAGGAGTTGAACAAGCTTCTCTCCGGTGTGACTATCGCTCAAGGTGGTGTACTGCCCAACATCCAGGCCGTGCTGCTGCCCAAGAAGACCGAGAAGAAGGCCTAAGAAGCTCACACAAGTTCTTTTTTGTTTACGCGAGGCGCGACCCTGTCGCCGCGCCCCGTTCGGTGCTTCGTGCGAGTGTGGTGCATGGCTAACGCATGTGTACACGTGTACGTACACTACTAAGCCTACACTAACTACTACGCTCGTTGCATTCAAACCAAAAGGCCCTTTTCAGGGCCACAATATATTTCGTCAAATGATACACACACAAAAGACAGTTTCTTTAAGCATTTGTTGGTCTTTAATTCATTACAATCAAATATAACATTGGATTTTTTTATAACCTCGTGACAATGATGACATAGGTAAATGGGTACTCTACACATTCATTTGAATATAATATATATATATATACCCCATTCTTATTCTTTCTGTTCCTTCCCCCCTTAAAATTACTAATCAGCCCTGAATGTTTAATATATTTTTATATCTTGAATATGTACTATCTCAATAATAACACACACACACTAATAATAAATCAGAGAGACGAGTTACGAGAGTTGATCACTGTAGGAAGATACACCACTAACTCTATTTATAATATTATGACTATTGCATTTTTTTTATAAGGTTAAGGTTACTTAACTTAATTATTTAAACTACACTCGAATCTATTTATGTTCTGAGCAATACAATTAATAATTATTTTTATTGGTAATATTACATTGAATACATAATATAACCGGGTTGTAATAAAAATGTACATAGAAATATATTATATAGTATATAAAATTTTCGTTCCCATACTCCTCCGAAACGACTTTTATTCAGTGTTTTTACCTGAAATTCACGCGGACGAAGTCGCGGGCAACAGCTAGTATATATAATTTAAACTATAATTAATTTTTTTTTTTTTTTTAACAAACCCATAAATAAGTTCGTCAGTAATTATTTTAGGTTCCTTCCCCCTAGACCTCAATCACACTCCCCACTACGATCGGTCCGTGTGTACCCCCCCCTCTAACCCCGCGCACTCCTCCTCGCGTCCCGAATTGGCGCCGTTGCTATTGGTCGAACGCGGCGAGGAAGCGCTCTACGCGTACCACTACTGTCTGACGCCCTGGTCCATATATACGGGTGGTGGGAACATTTATTGATTCACACTTGTGAACGCACTCGCCGCACGCGGTACGTCTCTCTAAGTACTACTACTCTAATATCTATCAAAGTCGATATGCCACCCAAGACAAGTGGAAAGGCAGCCAAAAAATCTGGCAAAGCCCAGAAGAACATCTCGAAGACCGACAAGAAGAAGAAGAAGCACAAGAGGAAGGAGAGCTACGCCATCTACATCTACAAGGTCCTCAAGCAGGTGCATCCGGACACCGGTATCTCCAGTAAGGCGATGTCCATCATGAACTCGTTCGTGAATGACATTTTCGAACGTATCGCCGCAGAGGCTTCGCGGCTCGCACACTACAACAAGAGGTCTACGATCACGTCGAGGGAGGTCCAAACATCGGTGAGGCTCCTGCTGCCCGGCGAACTCGCCAAGCACGCCGTCAGTGAAGGCACCAAGGCCGTCACCAAATACACCAGCTCCAAGTGAGCGGTCGCTGTGGTCCGGTGTCGGGTCGCGCGGGGTGAACAGAGGACTACTGCCGGCCGGCTGTGTCTGCGCGTCTGTTTGGTCGTCGTGGTCGCCTCGTCTCCCATCATCGTCCCATGTTGTGTTCGTCCGAAGCAATTGCGTGTGTGTGCGTGCGCGCGTCGTGTTTATAAACTGTTCATGTGTTTGAACGATGAATGTATGGACAGTGAGCGTTTGTGTTTATGTATATATATATATATATGTGTGTATTATGAAACTATAATAATGCCTATATATATATATCTATCTACCGAGCGCTCTCCGCACTTCATCATCGTCTTCAGCGCATATACCACCACCAGCACACCATTACCTATATGCGCGCCGCACGCATGGGTGGCTCTCGGCACAACCCAAAACAAAAGGCCCTTTTCAGGGCCACAAATATTTTCATGTGGATACACAATTTATGTTCACGTTTCTTTGATCCGATGTAGTCTCTCTTACATCATTACACAAACACATATTGATTAGAATGATTAAATACCGAATTAATATTTATAAATGTAGGCATCTTAAAGCAAGCAACTATTATACATACCTATAATATAATTATGTACCTACCTACATATTTTATTCAAAATCGATCGGTTAGGTTAGACTACTAGTGCCTATTGAGTTCGAAAATGGAAACCATAGTAAATAATATAATATAGAAGTAGGTAAGGTTAGGTTAAATTATAGTAAGTGTACTCACTTTCTTGGTATCCGTGTCTTTGTCTTGTCTCTTAAGTAAAGTCCGGTAAAGCAGATGAAGTCACCCTGGGGCTGCCTGCTACTGTAGCCCGCATCTGAAAAAAGATTTCAAAAAAAGTTACTACCTAGGCAATAAAATTTATCACAGAGTGTAATTTTTTTTTTTTTTTTTTTTTTTAATTATTAGAGAGAGTATACATACAATCATACATAGATAAATTAATTATAACTACTTAAAATTTATAATAATTAAATACATTTAAAAAAAAAACGGAATTTTATCAATGTTAATACTTTGTTTCTAGCCCAGAGGGCGCTCGGGAGCGGTTTTTTTTTTTTTTTCCTTTATTGGCATGCTGGCTGGATCATAATTCCGTTCGTTTCCACGCACGTATTGTGTGTAGGTATAAATAGCGCGGCGGGAAACGGCGAAATTTTATTCTTGATCGTTCGTTCGTAGCGTGCGGACGTCTTCTCCATAATATAATTATTTCTTCTTTATTGTTGTCGCTGCTGCTGCTGTGTTGTAGTAGTATCACCTCTTACTTACAACAAGATGGCACGTACCAAGCAAACCGCTCGCAAGTCCACCGGTGGTAAGGCGCCGAGGAAGCAGCTCGCCACCAAGGCTGCGCGTAAGAGCGCACCGGCGACCGGTGGTGTTAAGAAGCCTCATCGTTACAGGCCCGGAACAGTGGCCCTGCGTGAGATTCGTCGCTACCAGAAGAGTACAGAGCTTCTGATCCGCAAGCTTCCTTTCCAACGTTTAGTGCGCGAGATCGCTCAGGACTTCAAGACCGATCTTCGTTTCCAAAGCTCTGCAGTAATGGCGCTGCAGGAGGCCAGCGAGGCTTATCTCGTCGGTCTCTTCGAAGACACCAACCTGTGCGCCATTCACGCAAAGCGCGTCACCATTATGCCTAAGGACATACAGTTGGCGCGCAGGATCAGAGGCGAACGCGCTTAGACGCGCGACTTCTACACCAACACTCGCTCGGCGCCGATGCTTGATGCTGCTGCTGCTGTGGCGGCGTCGCGTGTTCGTGTGTATCCACACAACAAAAGGCCCTTTTCAGGGCCACATATGTGTCTTATACTATAATTCATAGTATGTTTCTTTATGACAGACCTGGTCGCCACACATTCCATCATAACACACAATACATTTTAATAACGTAAAGCTTTATAGATATGGATAGATAATATTATAATAATGCATGTATTCATTGTATGCACTTAATTAATAACGGTCGAGTTAACAGTCGTACTGGCAGTAGTTTCGCCTGTATGTACATATTATTTAGGTAGGTATATTATCTTTTCCTTTCTTTTACTCTACCAATGAGTAATGCAATTATACTAAGTAACCGAATGAATAAATAAATATACAGGTAGAGTTTGTTTTGATCATTTATTATTATTATTTTTTTTATAGACTTCGAGGTGCTCGCCCTTACTTTATTATAGTGCGCGCGCGTGTGTGTGTGTGTGTGTGTTTTTTTTTTTTTTTTTTTTTTCTTTTTCTTTTAATAGTAATAATTATTATTTAGTTATTAGTATTTTATTAGTTGAGCATTTATTATTATTTCGGTTATTATAACAACCAACAAGATACAAAAATCTTGGTGCGATTGTCGCGCCGACGCAGACTCGCGCCTCGTCCCGCTCTCCTCGCCGCACACCTCACCACCACCCGTTGCGACTACTCCGCGGCCGTAGGGTATATATAAGAGGCTCGCAACAAAAAGCCGCGGACACTCGCCTTCCGGCTCTCGCGGAGTGCGGACGTGTTGCGCGCGCGCTCTCCCGTCTCCCCACTCCACGTGTCTCCGTGCTACGACTCGTCGTGGCGCCGCCCGTACAGTCTCACGACTGTTTCTTTGGTCAATTTTGTCTTTTTCAAGACAATTTTGACTATCCTGTTTCTTGGACAGTGTCCGTCTTTTTTGTGCGCCCCTTCTGGGTAAAACCACAGTTTCGTGGTCCTCGGTGGAAACCTCACGGTGTCAACGAAACCGAGTGGAGTGTTGCCCCAATACACTCGCCGCGCCCCTTCAGGGCAAAGCATTCAATTGGAAGGAGCCTAGGATCACCGGCCTTGGGGGATCTCCTAGTCGACCCTAGCTCAGTCCTCCCCGTTTTTCTCTCCACAGCGCAGCTCGGGGCCATACAGTTGGCTCCTTGACCACGAGCTGTTAGGAACCCGTGCACAATAAGACTGGCACGGGACACACTCTTAGGGCTCACCAGTAGGTACTCATCCTCCCTGCCTACACCCGGCGGGGAGGGATTACACACACCCCACACATCCCCGGGCCCATCCAACCCGGGGACGCTAGGTCCCTGTTAGGTAACGTCCTTAGGCGCGTATATTGTCCCTCCCATCCCCATCGACATGGAGTCCGCTCTATTCGAGATCCTGAAGGTGATGCTCAGAAGTGAGCCTCATCTTCTCGAACGTTATAGGGCCCTCTTGCCAAATTCGCTCGTGCAAACGTTGTTCGCACCGTCCCCGGCCACCTGCGTTGCGGTCCCTCAGACCAATTCGCAAAACTCCCCAAGTACTTTGTCTTTGCTTCACAAAGACAAAAACAAGCCCCTTTGTTCATCGGTTTCAAGGAAACCGATAAGCCAGGCCACCTGTGACTCGGTCCCTCAGATCGGGTCACAAAACAACCTATTGTCTTTGCCTAACAAAGACAACTCATTAGCGGCTACCGCGAAGCCGATAATCCCCGACCCGCACTACAACAATAGTGCCGCCTCAATCCCTGTCCCTTTGTCCTCCGTGAACAATAGTCCCATTGTTCACGTAGCAACCCCCGCGTCGCCCGATAACAATGCACGGTCACAGGACAGTGTCATTCCGCGAAACCGCGCGGCGTCATTGTCCGACAATGACGCATCCCGTCCTTCTTCCCCTAATGTCGTGGATTCCCACATGCACGACATGCTCTCCGACATAGAGCATTCCGCCTCGGAATGCTCTCAAACCTCAGCCGATGATGATGACTTCATCACCGTCACCGGCAAAAAGAGAGCCCGTAGGTCTCACAAGTCCGCAGAGGAAACCCCTGCCAAGTCCCTCCGTACCGACCTGGCGAATAGCGCCCCGTCCCAATCCCAATCGGGTCCCTCTCCCCAGTCCCAACCCAAACCCGTGTCCCAGACCGCCTCCTCCTCAAACTCCCAGAGGAAAGGCCCGGTTCCACCACCCTTGTACATTCAGGACAAGGCGAAGTGGACCGATATTTCCAAATTGTGTGTTGATGCTCGCATCAACTACACTAGCGCCCGTACCACCCAACAAGGCATAAAGGTGCAGTTGTCCACCGCCTCCGATTTTAGGTCCCTCACCCTCAAACTCAAAGAGCGTAACGTGTCTTTCCACACGTACGCTCTCCCCGAGGAGCGCCAACTCCGCGTAGTCATTCGCGGTATCCCGAAGGAGATCGACACTCAGTCGGTCTTAAGCGATCTTAAATCGCAAAATATCCCCGCGTCCGAAGTACACCGAATGCACCGTGGTCGCACCCACGAGGCATTCGATATGGTGTTAGTCGTTTGCGAGCCTCTAGAGGCCGCAAAAGCCATTTTTAATATCAAAACTCTGTGCCATCTGTCCGGCATACGAATCGAATCCCCATACAAAAAAGGCCCTCCCGGCCAATGTCACCGATGCCAACTCTATGGCCACTCTCAGCGAAATTGTTTCGCAAAACCCAGGTGCGTAAAGTGCCACAAGGATCACGGAACGGCGGAATGCGATCGGCCCAAAGACAGATCGCTGTGCACCGAACCACCAGGCTGTGTCCTGTGCGGAGGCTTGGGCCACCCGGCGAACTATCGCGGGTGCCCCAAGGCCCCGCCCACGGACAGGAAGGTGGCGAAGCGTGCAGCGGCCCGTCAGAGGAGGAACGCGCGCATCCCGCCGTACCAACCTCCTGTCACCGCCAACACTTGGCTAGGTCCCTATAGGCCCCCAAACAATCCCTGGAATATGCTGAACCACCAGCAGTCGTTCCCAGCTCTCAGGCCTTCAGCCGCTCACTTTCAACCCCAACCCCATTATCCTCACATTCCCTCCCTGATGGCGCTCCCGACCCAACCGCCGCCCGGTTTCCCACTGGTGCCGCAAAATCTCCCAGTCCCTCAGACTCCCCAGCAGCCGAGTCCCGCCTCACGAGACCCCCGGCTTGCACAGCAACCCTCCCAGGCCCCGCGGCCACGGATCTCCCTACAATCCTCCGATGAGGAAAAAATCCTTTTCGGGAACAATCTGCTTCGTGAATATCACGAGCAGGTTAATAACAACCGTCTTATCGCGTTGACTAACCGCGCGTTGGTCCTCCGCGGAAACCCCCACGCTGCTTCCATCTTACACAGCGAGTTCATGGATGTCCATAGGGCATACCATAACCTTTCCGAATCCCTTTTCAATGGCAGTCCATAATCCCCCTAGATTCAAACCCCGATCCCTCAAAGTAGGCTTCTTTAATGCAAATAGCATTAAAAAACAGAAAGATCAAATCGCCCAATTCCTCCGCGATCATGATCTAGACGTGTTTCTTATCCAAGAAACACTACTCAAACCTAGCATGCGTAACCCTCGAATTGCGAACTATAATATAGTTCGTAACGACAGGACTCGCAACCGCGGAGGCGGCACTCTCATTTATTACAAGAGGTCACTGTACTGCATACCTCTAGACACCCCTTCCCTGTCCCACATCGAAGCGTCAGTCTGTCGGCTAGGCATGAACGGCCATCAGCCGATCGTAGTCATCTCCGCGTACATAGCACCGAACGTCAACGCCGATTCCATGGCGTCTGACCTCGCGATCCTCCTCGAACTAGGTGACTCCGTCCTTCTGGCGGGTGACCTAAATTCTAAAAACACAGCGTGGAATTGCCAATCCACAAACTCCAAAGGTAGGCGCTTAGAGTCCCTGAGTTCTAAACTCAATTTCGACGTCATCGCCCCGATGCGTCCCACTCACTTCCCCGATATAGTAGGCCACTCCCCGGACGTGCTCGATGTTGCGCTTCTGAAGAACGTAAGCCTCAGCCTGCGCTCGTTAGAAGCGCACCAAGAGCTCGACTCCGACCATAGGCCGGTGATTCTCGAGCTAGGTCCCCGCACCGGCCTTCCCGACCCGGGTACGCCCGTTCCCCACAAAACGATCACGGACTGGAGGAAACTCGAGGAACGCCTCAAGCGTACTTCATCCGTGCATCTAGACGCTATCCCCGAACATATCGTAACCCTTCCGGATACGATCCGCGCAGTAGAGTCCCTGACCGAGCACGTTCAATCCGCGGTGAACGAAAGTTCACGTAGCGTACCGGTGACGAGCGATCGTCGCTGGCAGCTACCGGATGACGTGCGCGCCCTCATCACCGAGAAGAACGCAGCCATACGCGCGTTCGACTCTTTCCCTTCCGAACCGAATCGTCTCTTTTTACGTTCTTTACAGCGCTCTGTAAAGCAACGTGTAAAAGAATTCCGCGAAGCTCGTTGGGATAAAACCCTGAGCGACATCAAACCCTCCCATCTCGCGTTCTGGCAGCTGGCCAGGGTCCTCAATTCCGACCAACAATCCGTTATGCCTCCCCTAGTCCGACCACACGGTCAAAGCCCCGCTTTTGACGATGACGAAAAGGCGGAATGCCTAGCCGACAGTCTGGAGGCCCAATGCACTCCCAGCACTCAGCCAGTAGACCAAGCTCACCTCGACGAGGTCGACGCGGAAGTCGAACGCCGAGCTGCGCTACCTCCTCCTCCCCCTATCGTAGTAGTAGAGTCCGACCGAGACGCAAATGACGATTTAGCCGATGACCCTTCCGCGATTCCTCCGGTCACGGTCGTCGAGGTCCAGACGTTCGTAAAAGCCCTGAAAAACAGGAAAGCACCCGGTTCCGACGGCATCACCAATAGGGTGGTCCGTCTATTCCCTTCCACGCTTCTCGTGCTCATGACCGCCATCTTTAACGCGGCCCTTAACAATAACGTCTTTCCGCAAATGTGGAAAGAGGCTATCGTTATAGGTATCCCCAAACCCGGCAAACCCCCTTCCGACCCCACTAGTTATCGCCCCATAAGTCTCCTCAATGTTATTGCGAAGATTTACGAGAGAGTCATTTACAGTAGGCTACGGCGCTTTGCCGAATCCCACCATCTCATTCCCGACGAACAGTTTGGTTTTCGCACCAAGCACTGTTGCGTCCATCAGTTACACCGCATCGTCGAGCATATTTGCACTGGTTTTCACACCAAGACGATGACCGGTGCCCTCTTTTTCGACATCGCGAAGGCGTTCGACAAGGTCTGGCACAACGGCTTGATTTACAAGCTCTATCGCATGGGTGTGCCAGATCGTCTCGTGCTCATCATTCGAGACTTTTTGTCGAATCGCTCCTTTCGCTACCGCATAGTAGGCGCGTTATCCTCCCCTCACCCTATCCGAGCCGGGGTCCCTCAGGGCTCCGTGCTGTCCCCTCTCTTGTTTGCGCTGTACACCAGCGACATCCCCAAGACCAAAAAGGCCCATCTGGCCCTATTCGCCGACGACACTGCTATCTACTCTTCCGGTAGAAGCAGTGAAGTCATTACCAAAACCCTCCAATCCGCGGCCGACGCGCTAGGCGCTTGGTTTCGGAAGTGGAGGATTGAGGTAAATCCCACTAAGAGCGCAGCCGTGCTCTTCATCCGACACGGCGAGGCTCACTCCACCGCCCGCCCCATCCAAATGTTCGGTCGGCCGATCCCTTGGGAGACGTCGACTAAATATTTGGGTGTGATCTTAGATCACAACCTCTCCTTCAGAGAACACATAAAGAGGGTGCGCTCTCGCGCAGCCTTCGCTCTAAACCGTCTTCATCCTCTCGTAAATCAGCGCAGTAAGTTGAATCTCAGACTCAAATTGAGGCTTTTCCTCACTTGTATCCGCCCCATCATGACCTTTGCGAGCGTAACGTTCGCTCACGTCGAAAACTATAAGCTCAAGAAGCTTCAGACCCTCCAGAATAGGTTCATGCGTCGAGCCACGGGAGCCCCGTGGTTCGTTCGCAACGAGCAACTCCATGTCGATCTCAAAATGCCCACTATCAGGCAATTCATGAAGTTAGCGTCCGTTCGCTACTTCAAGTCCGTCCCCGCTCATTCCAATCCCCTGATCGTATCGGCCGCCCGATACACGGCTTTCGTCCGCGCCAAACGGCGCCGTCCCCGTCATGTTCTCTCGGATCCGGACGATCCCATCACCGTCCTTCAGGCGGAGGTGAAAGCTAGGTTAGATGCCGAACGGCGGCAACTACACATCGACAACGCCACACGACGACGACGACACACCGCCCGACCGTCGTATCGACCTCGCCGGCGAGGTCCGTCGCGACGCCCCTCTAGAGCTATTCCCGCGCCGCCGGCTCGTGCCGTGCGAGAAAACTCGATCACGTCCCCAAAAACCCCAAATAATCCGATCCAGCAGCTCCCCGCAGTAGTGGTAGCTTCTCCTCCCCCAGCGACGCCCTGAGCCGAGGTCCGAACCCCTCGCGGGGGTGCCCTTAGGCGCTGTCGCTTAGTTTGTAGTTTTTAATTTATAAGCCTGGCTGGAGGCCTTTTATTAGGTCTCGCCAATCGACCGGTTAAGCAGTAAGAGCTCCCTCAGAGCTAACTGCGAGAGACAAGTTCGAAAAAAAAAAAAAAAAAAAAAAAAAAAAAAAAAAAAAAAAAAAAAAAAAAAAAAAAGCCGCGGATATTCGATCGTGACTCGGCAACGACGTTGGAGTACTCAGTGTACGCGCGCGTTCGTGTTAGTTCGTTTTACTCTAATACTACTCAAAGAAGATGACAGGTCGCGGTAAGGGAGGAAAGGGTCTGGGAAAAGGAGGAGCAAAGCGTCACAGAAAAGTACTTCGTGATAACATCCAAGGTATCACGAAGCCGGCCATCCGTCGTCTGGCGCGCAGAGGCGGCGTGAAACGTATCTCCGGTCTGATTTACGAAGAGACCCGTGGCGTGCTGAAAGTGTTCCTCGAGAACGTGATCCGTGACGCGGTTACTTACACCGAGCACGCGAAGAGGAAGACCGTCACAGCCATGGACGTCGTGTACGCCCTGAAACGTCAGGGACGCACTCTGTACGGTTTCGGCGGTTAAATTCGGCTACATACACCGTTGGCGGTGCGGCGGGCGGTGTGTCTGTCTGTCTGTCTGCTGTGTGTGTATGTCTCTGTAGCGTGCGTGCGCGTTCATACATACATACATGCATGCATGCATGCATACTTACCTACTACCTACCCACTATATACCATGAGCTCTGTCTACATATAAGTACACTACTTACTCATTCATACGTGGTGTATAAATATGACAGACGCTTGCTCGGTATAAAAAAAAAGGCCCTTTTCAGGGCCGCATATGATTCGATATATTGCAAACGTTTCTTATGAAGATTTGTCTTTGATATTAATATTATATTGATAAAAATCACCTTACACACCCTCGCACAGTGCACACGTCTTATCCTCTCTATCTCACACACACACACACACACCACCGTTAATGATTACCTACTCTAAATATTATGACGATACAAGTTACCCTCGCTCGGGGCTATCTATGTTATTCATATACTTACTATGCTACCTAATATTCACATGGATATTGTTCGATATTCGGTACCTACTCCTATGTAACACTATAATCTATACGTTACACACATATAAGTAAGTATCACAGACCTACCTTTCATGTACCTAGGTACCCAATAATATCGTGACTTATTTATTGTAGGTAATTATTATATTTTTATTGTAGTTTGTTGTTCGTTTTGATAATATTTAATAACAGAGTATCTAATAAATACTATATTTTTGATTCGGCCGACGAGTATGATTTGCATTATGTAGGTTATGTGTTACTATTACTACTACTAAACTTACTAACGTTACTAACTACTGCGTCGTATAGGTACAGAATAGTCAACATGCAGTTATAGTACAGGTTGCATTGTTAAATTTAATAATATCAGATAGTGTTAGCGACGACTAGAACGTACAAATAAGTTTAGAATAAATAAGTGCTGTATAACAAACGTAGAAATAAGTTTAAGGTAGTAAGTGCAGTATATAGTTTATAAGGGTTTTTTCTTACATTTATAAGTAGACTATTAGAATTAACTAATTAAGACTTATTAGAGTAGGTTAGAATAAGGAATAAGGTTTCGTAATAAACAATTAGAATTGGTTGTGTTTCGATATAGAGGGCGCCACATGTAGGTTGGCATTAAAAGATCAGGTACGAAGGAACTTTACCATAACGAGAGCCGTTATAAGTTGTTTGTAAATTTTATGTAGAAAACGGCATATTTTATTAAGGAAAGTTTATGTAATTTAGTAGAATAAGTAAGAATCTATCATAGAAAAATAAGATTATCATTGTAAGGTGTGCCAAACTCCAGAAAGTTCCAGAAATAGTTTTGCTAAAGGAGAAAAAGAGACAAAAGGTAAAAGAAAGAGATGCAAACATACTGAAAGCGGATTGGCCAGTCATAAGAGTTCAAGGTCACGCGCGATTAAATCTGATCGCTGATTGGTCGATCAATATCGGGAAAATAGTATAAAAAGAGGCGACTTTTTGCGGTTTGGCATTCCGGAACCAGCAGTAGTAATAAGAAGAAGAAAAGGAAGAAATAAAAGGAAGCACTCTGAAGAAAAGGTGTTTTACTCAAGTCAAGAGACCCGAAGCTCTGCTCCAGTGACATTCGACCGTCCCCCTCGTCGGCGTTTTATACTGGCATTCCCACCGGCGCACAATATAAGTGTTTAAGCGCGCAACATTCTTTTGGTCCTTCGAGCCGGATCTGGGTTCGGTGCCAGAAATGCCTACTACAAGGTCGGATTCGTCACGCTCGAAAACTACGGGAGAAGCTACGTCGTCCGACTGGAGTATGAATACGCCCAGTGACAGTGCAAGTACATCCGCGTCAAGCCGTGCGACGCTCACTGCGGGACAATCCACTACGGGATCGCATAGAAAATCACCCGCATCTCAACAAAGGAGTACTACAGCTGGCGGTGGATCAACGACGACGCAGCGGGATACCGCACTACGTGCGCCCCCTGCACGCACCACCGGGGAAGGAATCAAAAGTGTAGAATCCGCACAACAAGAAGGAAGTCGTTCAACGCTGCCAGTGTCGGATAGAAGCAAAATGGAAGGGTTACGTCGTCAGGAAGAAAGTACGACTAAAGACGCTTCACCGATCACAGAAGGGAAAAATACGCAGCAGATAATGAAGCCTCCGACTAAGAAGCCGACCCGCGAGATGGACACGCAGTCCGCCCGCTCGTCGCATAGGAAGAGAGCAGAAGCGCAAGCAAGAATGACAGTTGCATTACGAGAACTCGAAATTGCAGAAGCGAAGTCAAGAGTTGCTCAAGCGGAACTAGAACTCATAGCTGCCGAGTCTGAAGATGAAGACGGAGCTGGCGAAGAGATCTACGAAAGAACACACGAAGTGGAACAATGGCTCATCCAAACTGGTGTGAAGCCGAACGAAGAGCAAAAACCAAGTCGAAAGGAAAATAAGAGTGAAATTCAAGAGTTAGCTGAAGCCATATTCAAGCTATCAGAAAGAACACAAGAAGCGACTGCACCAAGGCACATCGAACTCCCATACTTCAGCGGAAGCAGTGAAGGGTGGCTAGCCTTCAAGAGATCATTCGAAGATACAGCCAAGAGTTACAGCAATACACAGAACCTGGCACGTCTAAGAAGATCACTACAAGGAAGAGCCAAAGAAGCGGTTCAAAGTCTACTGTTTACTGCTGAAGACCCGCAAGAAATTTTAAAAGGATTGGAAGCGAGGTTCGGGAGGCCCGGAGCAATCGCACTGGCTGAATTAGAAAAGCTGAAGAGTATGCCAAAGGTGGGTGAATACCCAAGTGACATATGCGTATTCGCTAGTAAAGTGCGAAATGCAGTCGCAACCATCAAGGCGCTGAAGAAACCACAATACCTGAGCTCACCAGAAACCATGAAGGCAATTATAGAGAAGATGCCGTCGTCAATGAAGTTTCGCTGGTTTGCTTACCACAGAAGCAGAAGGGAAGAAGACATCTCGGAACTGCTCCTCATCGAAGCGTTCCTAGAGATTGAAGCTGACATGTGTGGAGACTTCGCGCCGCCTGAAGTGCCTTTAGAATCAAAGAAGTACCCTAGATCATATGAGTCGTCAGGGGATCAGAAGAAGCCTATCAAGAGACAAGTGACCAACATCCAAGAAGCAACGCAAGAGAAGTGGAAGATGTGTCCCATGTGCCAAGAAGAGCACTTCTTACTACAATGCAACAAATTTAAAGAAGCCGATATAGATGAAAAGTGGAACCTGGTGAAGAAGGCGAAAATCTGCTTCAAGTGCATTCGCCTGAAACATTCAAGACTAAACTGCAAGGCGCCTACCTGCAAGAAGTGTGGAAGGTGGCACCATACGATGCTACACTCCGATAGACCACCTGCACCTGCTGAACAAATGGAAGAAAAGAAGACTTGTTGCTACACCATGGAACAAGATGAAGACACATTTGAAGAAAAGGTCGCCTCTATCCACAACACCAGGGGAGAAGAAAGGGCCTACTTGAAGATGGTGCCCGTCGATCTATACGGACCGAAAGGACACGCTCGTGTACTAGCATTGTTGGATGAAGGATCAACTATCACACTGTTGGACTCAACGATAGCCAAGAAGATTGGAGCTGAAGGAAAACAAGAAACGCTCACTATAGAAACAATCGGTGGCAAGGAATTCAAGAAGAGTGGATCACAGAAGATCAAATTGAAAATAAAGGGAGCCTTCAAAAAGGATAAGAAGACGATAGAAGCAAGGACCATCGACAATCTACGGCTGTCAGATCAAGAAGTTCAACAGGACACTTTGAAGAATTGCAAGCATCTTGAAGGCATCAAGGAACAGCTTCTCTACACAAGGGAGAAACCTAAGTTGCTGATAGGCCAAGACAACTGGGGACTCATCGTGACGAGAAGGATAAGGAAAGGGAAAAATACCGAACCAGTGGCGTCTCTCACAAGCCTGGGATGGGTACTTCACGGAAGCGACTCAAGTGTAAATACTGTGGTCAACTTTATAAATCACGGAGAATCTCCTGCTGAAGAGGAGAACATAGAAGAAGTCGTTCGAAATCACTTTTCTCTAGAATCAATGGGAATCAAACCCCAGCTGCCGAGCAACGACAGTGACAGAAGAGCCTTAGAAATTCTAGAGAAGAATACGAAGAGGTTAGAAAACGGGCAATTCGAAGCGGGCCTCTTGTGGAGAAAAGACAATGAGGTATTGCCCAATAACTACAATCAAGCATTTCGACGACTAGTCAACGTGGAAAAGAAGCTGGATAAGGATGTACAGTTAAAGGAATCATATGAGAAGCAAATCCAAACACTATTAGAAAAAGGATACGCCGAGAAGGCCCCCAGTCGCAAGATAGAAGGAAGAACTTTCTACTTACCTCACTTTGCTGTGATACACCCAGTCAAGAAGAAGCCAAGGATAGTATTTGACGCAGCAGCGAAATTCGAAGGAAGAAGTCTCAACGACGTCTTACTGCCAGGACCTGACCTATTGCAGTCACTGTTTGGTGTATTATTACGCTTCAGAGAAGGGCCAGTAGCGGTTATGGCGGACATTCAGGATATGTTTCTGCGAATCAAAATAAGAGAAGACGACCGAGACAGCTTGAGGTTCTTGTGGCGAGGTGCAGAAAGGAACAGGAAGCCCGAAGAATTCAGAATGACTTCAGTCATCTTCGGTGCAGCCTCGTCACCAGCAACAGCCATCTACGTGATGAACAAAAACGCAGAAGACTTCAAAGAAAAGTATCCTGAAGCCGTGAAAGCGATCAACAGAAACCACTACATGGATGATTACCTGCAAAGTTTCACGTCAGCGTCAGAAGCAAAGAGAATAGCAACAGAAGTAGATGAAATCCACAAGAAGGCGGGCTTCTACTTCAAGGGCTGGGCCAGCAACCATCCAGACATATGTGAGCAGTCTGAAGACAACAACAAAGGAGAGTCTTTACAACTCACGAAAGAAGAAAAGACACTGGGGCTGCGGTGGATAGTGAAGCGGGATCAACTAGCGTTCAACGTCGGACTACGCAACACGTCGGAAGAACTGTTGCAAGGAAGGAAAACTCCGACAAAAAGAGAAATAACGAGCGCTGTCATGTCGACGTTTGACCCGTTGGGATTTGCAACTCCAGTCCTTATCCAAGGCAAGAAGCTAATACAAGACATCTGGCGATCGAAGATAGACTGGGATGAAAAGATCAAAGAGGAACAGAAGGAAACCTGGCTTAAATATTTGAAAGAAGTGCTCGACTTAACTAAAGTGAAGATTCCAAGATGCATCTCACCCAACAACGTGGAAGGACAGTTACACACGTTCACTGATGCAAGCGAAGAGGCCTACGCAGCTGCCATCTATTGGAGGACAGTTGAACCTGGGGGAAGAGTTCACATAAGCTTCATAGCTGGAAAAGCCAGAGTGACACCTACGAAGCCAGTATCTGTCCCGAGGTTGGAACTACAAGCGGCGCTACTAGGAAGCCGGTTGGCAGCGACGATTGAACGCGAAATGAACCTCAAAATAACGAAGAAGACCTACTGGACCGACTCCAGTACTGTACTGCAGTGGATACAGGCGGACCCGAGAAGATTTAAGACATTCGTAGCCCACCGTCTAGCAGAAATCGAAGAACTTACCAAGCCAAACGACTGGAGATGGGTACCGACCAAGGAAAACCCAGCGGACGATGCTACGAGAGGAACGCCGACTGAATTCGACCACAGCGCGAGATGGTTCAGAGGTCCAGGGTTCTTACGCGAACCAGAAGGAAAGTGGCCTATAAGAAGCTTCAAGCAAGAAGAAACGATGTTGGAAGAAAAGACCAAGCATAAAGTGGCAACAGTGAGAATCACCGAAAAACCTTTCATCAACGTAGAAAGATTCTCACGTTGGGAACGGCTGCTCCACACCATGACCAGAGTAATCACTTTCGTGGAGATCCTGAAGAAGCGAACTCACCGGTCAGTCAACATCGTGAAGCGCAAAGACGTCACTTGGAAACCATACCAAAATGAAAACAAGAAGCGAGAAGCCAGAGCTACCATTGAAAACAAAGAGAGAAAAATGTTCATCCCGGTAGAAGAAGAGCACCTAAGAAGAGCAGAAGAGATCTTAATCAAAGTGAGCCAGAGTTGCAGCTTCTCAAAGGAAATAAGACAGCTGAAGGAAGAAAAGCCACTGGAAAATTCCAGTCGCCTAAAGAAGATCGACATTTATATGAACGAAGAAGGGATCATCAAGCTACGAAGTAGAACGAACAAGTTCAAAGGAAGGGAAACAAACCTTGTCATCTTGGACGGGAAAGAGAAGATCACCCGACTCATCATAGAGTATTATCATAGAAGGTTCCTTCATGGCAACACCGCAACAGTCATGAATGAAATTCGCCAGAAGTATTGGATCCTAGGCTTGAGAACAACACTGAAGGCGCTCATACACAAGTGTCAATGGTGCAAGACGAAAAAAGGTTCACCAGCAATTCCGCCCATGGGAGATCTGCCAGGGGAAAGACTGCAGCATCATCAGCACCCATTCACGTGCGCAGCAGTCGATTACTTTGGGCCAATGCAAGTAACCATTGGAAGAAGAGTCGAAAAGCGCTGGGGAGCCCTGTTCACCTGCCTGACCACGAGAGCAGTACACCTGGAGTTAGTGAATTCTCTCAGCACTAGCTCAATGATAATGGCACTTCGTCGAATGTCGGCGCGAAGAGGAACCCCGAAGATAATCTTCAGTGACAACGGTACAAACTTCATCGGGGCGAATAGAGAACTGGAAGAGGCTGCACGAGAAAAAGGCATTAAGTGGAAGTTCATACCACCCGGCAGTCCTAACATGGGTGGTGCCTGGGAGAGACTCGTAAGATCAGTCAAGACGGCATTATCAGCAGTTCTTCACGAGAGAAACCCACCAGAAGAAGTTCTCCACACGTTGATGACAGAAGTTGAACACGTCGTCAACTCAAGACCACTCACCCCCGTCAGCATGGATCCAGAAGACGAAGAGAGCCTGACACCCAATCACTTCTTGTTGGGTAGATCCTGCGGAGCGATGGCGCCGGGAGAGTTCAGCGACAGCGAGCTGATCGGCAAACCCAGCTGGAGAACAGTGCAACGATTGGCAGATCACTTCTGGCAAAGATGGATCAAAGAATATTTGCCACTGCTGATGCCAAGGAAAATCGAAGGGCGAGAAACGACTGACCCTAAAGAAGGCGACATAGTACTGATAGTCGACGCGACCCTACCACGCAACTCATGGCCCCGCGGCGAAGTCATCAAGACGTATCCAGGACCAGATGGAAGAACCAGGATCCTGGACGTGCGGACATCAAGAGGAGTGCTACGGCGACCCACTCGGCGAGTTGTCGTGCTGGTGCCTGCATCGTCGTCGCGTCAAGAAGATGGAGTGCTACGCACTGCTGGGGAGAATGTTAGCGACGACTAGAACGTACAAATAAGTTTAGAATAAATAAGTGCTGTATAACAAACGTAGAAATAAGTTTAAGGTAGTAAGTGCAGTATATAGTTTATAAGGGTTTTTTCTTACATTTATAAGTAGACTATTAGAATTAACTAATTAAGACTTATTAGAGTAGGTTAGAATAAGGAATAAGGTTTCGTAATAAACAATTAGAATTGGTTGTGTTTCGATATAGAGGGCGCCACATGTAGGTTGGCATTAAAAGATCAGGTACGAAGGAACTTTACCATAACGAGAGCCGTTATAAGTTGTTTGTAAATTTTATGTAGAAAACGGCATATTTTATTAAGGAAAGTTTATGTAATTTAGTAGAATAAGTAAGAATCTATCATAGAAAAATAAGATTATCATTGTAAGGTGTGCCAAACTCCAGAAAGTTCCAGAAATAGTTTTGCTAAAGGAGAAAAAGAGACAAAAGGTAAAAGAAAGAGATGCAAACATACTGAAAGCGGATTGGCCAGTCATAAGAGTTCAAGGTCACGCGCGATTAAATCTGATCGCTGATTGGTCGATCAATATCGGGAAAATAGTATAAAAAGAGGCGACTTTTTGCGGTTTGGCATTCCGGAACCAGCAGTAGTAATAAGAAGAAGAAAAGGAAGAAATAAAAGGAAGCACTCTGAAGAAAAGGTGTTTTACTCAAGTCAAGAGACCCGAAGCTCTGCTCCAGTGACATTCGACCGTCCCCCTCGTCGGCGTTTTATACTGGCATTCCCACCGGCGCACAATATAAGTGTTTAAGCGCGCAACAGATAGGTATGCCGCACAAGTAAATTAGTACCACCTAGACAGGATAACTAAGAAATTAAGTACCTACCCAATTGGTGTTATAGCTATCGCACGATTATATTCGCGAACGCGCATCGTCGAAATAAGCTGAGCAGCCGCAGCGGCGGCGCTGTGACGACGGCGGCGGCGGCGGCTTCGGTTGGTTATTGTTTTAAATGTATTCCGTAGTTTGATGTGGCGACTTGATTCATCGATTTGTGATATATATTTATGTTTTATTTACTTTATAATAAATTATAAACGTCGCGCACTACGAACGTCCTGGACGCGGTCGTCGGTCCTTGCGGCGCGCGTACGGGGCGGCGAGTGTTTTACGACGGTTCACTTTTAGGTTGATAATATTACATCATAACGATTGAATATCTATGAAATGTTGTTGTGCTAAACGTTCGATATCTTCGTCGTTGACATGTCGCCCTCGATACGCGATCACTGTTGATTTTACACAGTAAAAACACATTTTGAACGAGACCCGAGGTATGGTGAGTACGCGCTCGTCAAATTAAACGCGCACACCGGCCCGTGTGCTGTTAGTACTTCGATCTTCGTATTGTATTCGCGTAGTCGCGTTCATGACGGATCCCGAGACGTTCGCACGCACTCGCATATCTGTCGTTAAACATCGAAAATATTAATTTTATTAGATACGTGTTAGTGAAAAGTTTGAAGTGTTCATACGAGAAAACGTCCCGCGACTACACGGCTCTCGTTATGGTAAAGTTTCGTTGGACTTGACCGACGTTATTCGAAATTTGAAAAGTGGCGACATCTAAGTCTCTGTTATTATTACGTGAATCTACCGTACTACTTACTTACCTACGTGTAGTGTGCGTGTGTGTTCATTCGTTTTACAACAACAATATACCCCTAAATACCACTACTAAAATGGCAGACACAGCAGTGGCTACTGAAGCTCCGGCTCCCGCTACACCGGCGAAGAAGCAAGCGAGACAAGCGGGCGGCGGCGCCGCCGCCTCTAAGAAACCTAAAGCGAAGCCTACCCATCCTAAGACATCGGAGATGGTCAACAACGCCATCAAGGAGATGAAGGAGCGCAGCGGATCGTCGTTGCAGGCTATCAAGAAATATATTGCAGCACAGTACAAGGTCGACGCCGAGAAATTGGCACCGTTCATCAGGAAATATCTGAAGAGCGCCGTCGAATCCGGTGCCCTGATACAGACCAAGGGTAAAGGTGCCAGCGGATCGTTCAAGTTGGAGTCTAAATCGGCCGCGGCCAAGAAACCCGCCGGCGGCGCCGGTGCCGGAAAGGCCGGCGGCGGGAAGGGCGGCGCATCCGTTTCGGCGGCGTCCAAGACGAAGAAGGCGACCGCATCGGCGGCCGGAGCTAAAACGAAGAAAGCCGCCGCAGCCGCGGCGAGCGCATCCGCCGCTTCGGGTTCACCGTCCAAGTCGAAGGCTTCCGCCGGCGCGTCCGCAAAGGAGAAGAAGGCGGCCGCCGCCGCCAAGAAGAAGCCGGCGGCCAAGAAAGTAGCCGCCCCCGCAAAGGCCAAGGGAGGCGCCGCGCCCAAGGCAAAGAAGACAGCCAAGCCGCCCACGAAGAAACCGAAAGCGCCCAAACCTAAGAAGGCAGCGGCTACGCCCAAATCCAAGCCGGCCGCAAAGAAAGCCTCCGCCGCTAAGAAGTAAACTAACGCGCAACCGTAGTGTTCGCGTTACACCGGCGACGACGTGAACGCGCGTTACTAAGACGACGACGACGCTACGATAAGCTACCAACGAACGTCGTGTATGTGTATGTTTGTAGAAGAATAAGATGACGTGTCTCTCATTATTATATACTACATACTAATATACCTGCTGGCTATACCACCACACACCGATGGATGGATGGATGACAGTGACGTCAACGTAGTCCACGTAAACGCGTGAACCGTCCCCGGGGGAGTGAGCGCGCGCCTCTCGCCGTTGTCGAAGCGCCTTATGCTAGCTCGATGCGGCGCTGCTGCGTGTGCACTCGCATTCGCGGCGCTCTATGAGCGCAAACCAAAAAGCCCTTTTCAGGGCTAACACAAGTATCATGAATTATACATTCGTTTCTTTAACACAGATATTATAATATGGTCAACGACAACACACCACAACAGATTCCTACCTAGCTAACCACTCACTCACTCACACACTCAACCTTGTTGTTATTATATATTAAGTAATTACTCACTGACTCGATCCGTGGATCGATCCTGCATCACCCTTGCGTTACCCTATGGAAAGCATACCTGCCATATAGGGTATATTTTTAAAAAATAGACATAAATATACCTACTTATTATTAAAATAATCAGAAACGAAATACATACCTGCCTACCTACCTACCTACCTACCTACCTACTAGGCACTTGGATACTATATATTTATTGTTTTTTTTTTTTTTTTTTTTTTTTTCGAAATACTTTGTGTCGACGACCACAAGGGGGGTCACGTCTTATTGGACGTAACCCCGGACAAAGATTAAAACAAACAACAAATTTATTATATTTAGCACGATTGCATAGTTTGTTCGAACAAGAGCGCGCTTGCGCGCTGCGTGCGACATCGTTTCGTTCCGTTCGCAACGCGCGCATCCCCTCCCACTAATACAACGTACGACGAACGTATAAATATCACTGTGCGCGCTATAGATGGAAAATACCTGATCACGATCGTACCGCGCGCGCACACGTACGTACGGCGTACGTATTATTGGTAAATTAAACACTTCTATTAAATACACTTCAACATGTCTGGTCGTGGCAAGGGCGGTAAGGTCAAGGGAAAGGCAAAGTCCCGTTCCAACCGTGCCGGTCTCCAGTTTCCCGTGGGACGTATACACAGGCTGCTGCGTAATGGCAATTACGCCGAACGTGTCGGTGCCGGCGCCCCCGTCTACCTGGCCGCCGTGATGGAGTATCTGGCCGCTGAAGTCCTCGAGTTGGCCGGAAACGCCGCAAGGGACAACAAGAAGACCAGGATCATACCCCGTCATCTTCAATTGGCCATCCGCAACGACGAGGAGTTGAACAAGCTTCTCTCCGGTGTGACTATCGCTCAAGGTGGTGTACTGCCCAACATCCAGGCCGTGCTGCTGCCCAAGAAGACCGAGAAGAAGGCCTAAGAAGCTCACACAAGTTCTTTTTTGTTTACGCGAGGCGCGACCCTGTCGCCGCGCCCCGTTCGGTGCTTCGTGCGAGTGTGGTGCATGGCTAACGCATGTGTACACGTGTACGTACACTACTAAGCCTACACTAACTACTACGCTCGTTGCATTCAAACCAAAAGGCCCTTTTCAGGGCCACAATATATTTCGTCAAATGATACACACACAAAAGACAGTTTCTTTAAGCATTTGTTGGTCTTTAATTCATTACAATCAAATATAACATTGGATTTTTTTATAACCTCGTGACAATGATGACATAGGTAAATGGGTACTCTACACATTCATTTGAATATAATATATATATATATACCCCATTCTTATTCTTTCTGTTCCTTCCCCCCTTAAAATTACTAATCAGCCCTGAATGTTTAATATATTTTTATATCTTGAATATGTACTATCTCAATAATAACACACACACACTAATAATAAATCAGAGAGACGAGTTACGAGAGTTGATCACTGTAGGAAGATACACCACTAACTCTATTTATAATATTATGACTATTGCATTTTTTTTATAAGGTTAAGGTTACTTAACTTAATTATTTAAACTACACTCGAATCTATTTATGTTCTGAGCAATACAATTAATAATTATTTTTATTGGTAATATTACATTGAATACATAATATAACCGGGTTGTAATAAAAATGTACATAGAAATATATTATATAGTATATAAAATTTTCGTTCCCATACTCCTCCGAAACGACTTTTATTCAGTGTTTTTACCTGAAATTCACGCGGACGAAGTCGCGGGCAACAGCTAGTATATATAATTTAAACTATAATTAATTTTTTTTTTTTTTTTAACAAACCCATAAATAAGTTCGTCAGTAATTATTTTAGGTTCCTTCCCCCTAGACCTCAATCACACTCCCCACTACGATCGGTCCGTGTGTACCCCCCCCTCTAACCCCGCGCACTCCTCCTCGCGTCCCGAATTGGCGCCGTTGCTATTGGTCGAACGCGGCGAGGAAGCGCTCTACGCGTACCACTACTGTCTGACGCCCTGGTCCATATATACGGGTGGTGGGAACATTTATTGATTCACACTTGTGAACGCACTCGCCGCACGCGGTACGTCTCTCTAAGTACTACTACTCTAATATCTATCAAAGTCGATATGCCACCCAAGACAAGTGGAAAGGCAGCCAAAAAATCTGGCAAAGCCCAGAAGAACATCTCGAAGACCGACAAGAAGAAGAAGAAGCACAAGAGGAAGGAGAGCTACGCCATCTACATCTACAAGGTCCTCAAGCAGGTGCATCCGGACACCGGTATCTCCAGTAAGGCGATGTCCATCATGAACTCGTTCGTGAATGACATTTTCGAACGTATCGCCGCAGAGGCTTCGCGGCTCGCACACTACAACAAGAGGTCTACGATCACGTCGAGGGAGGTCCAAACATCGGTGAGGCTCCTGCTGCCCGGCGAACTCGCCAAGCACGCCGTCAGTGAAGGCACCAAGGCCGTCACCAAATACACCAGCTCCAAGTGAGCGGTCGCTGTGGTCCGGTGTCGGGTCGCGCGGGGTGAACAGAGGACTACTGCCGGCCGGCTGTGTCTGCGCGTCTGTTTGGTCGTCGTGGTCGCCTCGTCTCCCATCATCGTCCCATGTTGTGTTCGTCCGAAGCAATTGCGTGTGTGTGCGTGCGCGCGTCGTGTTTATAAACTGTTCATGTGTTTGAACGATGAATGTATGGACAGTGAGCGTTTGTGTTTATGTATATATATATATATATGTGTGTATTATGAAACTATAATAATGCCTATATATATATATCTATCTACCGAGCGCTCTCCGCACTTCATCATCGTCTTCAGCGCATATACCACCACCAGCACACCATTACCTATATGCGCGCCGCACGCATGGGTGGCTCTCGGCACAACCCAAAACAAAAGGCCCTTTTCAGGGCCACAAATATTTTCATGTGGATACACAATTTATGTTCACGTTTCTTTGATCCGATGTAGTCTCTCTTACATCATTACACAAACACATATTGATTAGAATGATTAAATACCGAATTAATATTTATAAATGTAGGCATCTTAAAGCAAGTGTTAGCGACGACTAGAACGTACAAATAAGTTTAGAATAAATAAGTGCTGTATAACAAACGTAGAAATAAGTTTAAGGTAGTAAGTGCAGTATATAGTTTATAAGGGTTTTTTCTTACATTTATAAGTAGACTATTAGAATTAACTAATTAAGACTTATTAGAGTAGGTTAGAATAAGGAATAAGGTTTCGTAATAAACAATTAGAATTGGTTGTGTTTCGATATAGAGGGCGCCACATGTAGGTTGGCATTAAAAGATCAGGTACGAAGGAACTTTACCATAACGAGAGCCGTTATAAGTTGTTTGTAAATTTTATGTAGAAAACGGCATATTTTATTAAGGAAAGTTTATGTAATTTAGTAGAATAAGTAAGAATCTATCATAGAAAAATAAGATTATCATTGTAAGGTGTGCCAAACTCCAGAAAGTTCCAGAAATAGTTTTGCTAAAGGAGAAAAAGAGACAAAAGGTAAAAGAAAGAGATGCAAACATACTGAAAGCGGATTGGCCAGTCATAAGAGTTCAAGGTCACGCGCGATTAAATCTGATCGCTGATTGGTCGATCAATATCGGGAAAATAGTATAAAAAGAGGCGACTTTTTGCGGTTTGGCATTCCGGAACCAGCAGTAGTAATAAGAAGAAGAAAAGGAAGAAATAAAAGGAAGCACTCTGAAGAAAAGGTGTTTTACTCAAGTCAAGAGACCCGAAGCTCTGCTCCAGTGACATTCGACCGTCCCCCTCGTCGGCGTTTTATACTGGCATTCCCACCGGCGCACAATATAAGTGTTTAAGCGCGCAACATTCTTTTGGTCCTTCGAGCCGGATCTGGGTTCGGTGCCAGAAATGCCTACTACAAGGTCGGATTCGTCACGCTCGAAAACTACGGGAGAAGCTACGTCGTCCGACTGGAGTATGAATACGCCCAGTGACAGTGCAAGTACATCCGCGTCAAGCCGTGCGACGCTCACTGCGGGACAATCCACTACGGGATCGCATAGAAAATCACCCGCATCTCAACAAAGGAGTACTACAGCTGGCGGTGGATCAACGACGACGCAGCGGGATACCGCACTACGTGCGCCCCCTGCACGCACCACCGGGGAAGGAATCAAAAGTGTAGAATCCGCACAACAAGAAGGAAGTCGTTCAACGCTGCCAGTGTCGGATAGAAGCAAAATGGAAGGGTTACGTCGTCAGGAAGAAAGTACGACTAAAGACGCTTCACCGATCACAGAAGGGAAAAATACGCAGCAGATAATGAAGCCTCCGACTAAGAAGCCGACCCGCGAGATGGACACGCAGTCCGCCCGCTCGTCGCATAGGAAGAGAGCAGAAGCGCAAGCAAGAATGACAGTTGCATTACGAGAACTCGAAATTGCAGAAGCGAAGTCAAGAGTTGCTCAAGCGGAACTAGAACTCATAGCTGCCGAGTCTGAAGATGAAGACGGAGCTGGCGAAGAGATCTACGAAAGAACACACGAAGTGGAACAATGGCTCATCCAAACTGGTGTGAAGCCGAACGAAGAGCAAAAACCAAGTCGAAAGGAAAATAAGAGTGAAATTCAAGAGTTAGCTGAAGCCATATTCAAGCTATCAGAAAGAACACAAGAAGCGACTGCACCAAGGCACATCGAACTCCCATACTTCAGCGGAAGCAGTGAAGGGTGGCTAGCCTTCAAGAGATCATTCGAAGATACAGCCAAGAGTTACAGCAATACACAGAACCTGGCACGTCTAAGAAGATCACTACAAGGAAGAGCCAAAGAAGCGGTTCAAAGTCTACTGTTTACTGCTGAAGACCCGCAAGAAATTTTAAAAGGATTGGAAGCGAGGTTCGGGAGGCCCGGAGCAATCGCACTGGCTGAATTAGAAAAGCTGAAGAGTATGCCAAAGGTGGGTGAATACCCAAGTGACATATGCGTATTCGCTAGTAAAGTGCGAAATGCAGTCGCAACCATCAAGGCGCTGAAGAAACCACAATACCTGAGCTCACCAGAAACCATGAAGGCAATTATAGAGAAGATGCCGTCGTCAATGAAGTTTCGCTGGTTTGCTTACCACAGAAGCAGAAGGGAAGAAGACATCTCGGAACTGCTCCTCATCGAAGCGTTCCTAGAGATTGAAGCTGACATGTGTGGAGACTTCGCGCCGCCTGAAGTGCCTTTAGAATCAAAGAAGTACCCTAGATCATATGAGTCGTCAGGGGATCAGAAGAAGCCTATCAAGAGACAAGTGACCAACATCCAAGAAGCAACGCAAGAGAAGTGGAAGATGTGTCCCATGTGCCAAGAAGAGCACTTCTTACTACAATGCAACAAATTTAAAGAAGCCGATATAGATGAAAAGTGGAACCTGGTGAAGAAGGCGAAAATCTGCTTCAAGTGCATTCGCCTGAAACATTCAAGACTAAACTGCAAGGCGCCTACCTGCAAGAAGTGTGGAAGGTGGCACCATACGATGCTACACTCCGATAGACCACCTGCACCTGCTGAACAAATGGAAGAAAAGAAGACTTGTTGCTACACCATGGAACAAGATGAAGACACATTTGAAGAAAAGGTCGCCTCTATCCACAACACCAGGGGAGAAGAAAGGGCCTACTTGAAGATGGTGCCCGTCGATCTATACGGACCGAAAGGACACGCTCGTGTACTAGCATTGTTGGATGAAGGATCAACTATCACACTGTTGGACTCAACGATAGCCAAGAAGATTGGAGCTGAAGGAAAACAAGAAACGCTCACTATAGAAACAATCGGTGGCAAGGAATTCAAGAAGAGTGGATCACAGAAGATCAAATTGAAAATAAAGGGAGCCTTCAAAAAGGATAAGAAGACGATAGAAGCAAGGACCATCGACAATCTACGGCTGTCAGATCAAGAAGTTCAACAGGACACTTTGAAGAATTGCAAGCATCTTGAAGGCATCAAGGAACAGCTTCTCTACACAAGGGAGAAACCTAAGTTGCTGATAGGCCAAGACAACTGGGGACTCATCGTGACGAGAAGGATAAGGAAAGGGAAAAATACCGAACCAGTGGCGTCTCTCACAAGCCTGGGATGGGTACTTCACGGAAGCGACTCAAGTGTAAATACTGTGGTCAACTTTATAAATCACGGAGAATCTCCTGCTGAAGAGGAGAACATAGAAGAAGTCGTTCGAAATCACTTTTCTCTAGAATCAATGGGAATCAAACCCCAGCTGCCGAGCAACGACAGTGACAGAAGAGCCTTAGAAATTCTAGAGAAGAATACGAAGAGGTTAGAAAACGGGCAATTCGAAGCGGGCCTCTTGTGGAGAAAAGACAATGAGGTATTGCCCAATAACTACAATCAAGCATTTCGACGACTAGTCAACGTGGAAAAGAAGCTGGATAAGGATGTACAGTTAAAGGAATCATATGAGAAGCAAATCCAAACACTATTAGAAAAAGGATACGCCGAGAAGGCCCCCAGTCGCAAGATAGAAGGAAGAACTTTCTACTTACCTCACTTTGCTGTGATACACCCAGTCAAGAAGAAGCCAAGGATAGTATTTGACGCAGCAGCGAAATTCGAAGGAAGAAGTCTCAACGACGTCTTACTGCCAGGACCTGACCTATTGCAGTCACTGTTTGGTGTATTATTACGCTTCAGAGAAGGGCCAGTAGCGGTTATGGCGGACATTCAGGATATGTTTCTGCGAATCAAAATAAGAGAAGACGACCGAGACAGCTTGAGGTTCTTGTGGCGAGGTGCAGAAAGGAACAGGAAGCCCGAAGAATTCAGAATGACTTCAGTCATCTTCGGTGCAGCCTCGTCACCAGCAACAGCCATCTACGTGATGAACAAAAACGCAGAAGACTTCAAAGAAAAGTATCCTGAAGCCGTGAAAGCGATCAACAGAAACCACTACATGGATGATTACCTGCAAAGTTTCACGTCAGCGTCAGAAGCAAAGAGAATAGCAACAGAAGTAGATGAAATCCACAAGAAGGCGGGCTTCTACTTCAAGGGCTGGGCCAGCAACCATCCAGACATATGTGAGCAGTCTGAAGACAACAACAAAGGAGAGTCTTTACAACTCACGAAAGAAGAAAAGACACTGGGGCTGCGGTGGATAGTGAAGCGGGATCAACTAGCGTTCAACGTCGGACTACGCAACACGTCGGAAGAACTGTTGCAAGGAAGGAAAACTCCGACAAAAAGAGAAATAACGAGCGCTGTCATGTCGACGTTTGACCCGTTGGGATTTGCAACTCCAGTCCTTATCCAAGGCAAGAAGCTAATACAAGACATCTGGCGATCGAAGATAGACTGGGATGAAAAGATCAAAGAGGAACAGAAGGAAACCTGGCTTAAATATTTGAAAGAAGTGCTCGACTTAACTAAAGTGAAGATTCCAAGATGCATCTCACCCAACAACGTGGAAGGACAGTTACACACGTTCACTGATGCAAGCGAAGAGGCCTACGCAGCTGCCATCTATTGGAGGACAGTTGAACCTGGGGGAAGAGTTCACATAAGCTTCATAGCTGGAAAAGCCAGAGTGACACCTACGAAGCCAGTATCTGTCCCGAGGTTGGAACTACAAGCGGCGCTACTAGGAAGCCGGTTGGCAGCGACGATTGAACGCGAAATGAACCTCAAAATAACGAAGAAGACCTACTGGACCGACTCCAGTACTGTACTGCAGTGGATACAGGCGGACCCGAGAAGATTTAAGACATTCGTAGCCCACCGTCTAGCAGAAATCGAAGAACTTACCAAGCCAAACGACTGGAGATGGGTACCGACCAAGGAAAACCCAGCGGACGATGCTACGAGAGGAACGCCGACTGAATTCGACCACAGCGCGAGATGGTTCAGAGGTCCAGGGTTCTTACGCGAACCAGAAGGAAAGTGGCCTATAAGAAGCTTCAAGCAAGAAGAAACGATGTTGGAAGAAAAGACCAAGCATAAAGTGGCAACAGTGAGAATCACCGAAAAACCTTTCATCAACGTAGAAAGATTCTCACGTTGGGAACGGCTGCTCCACACCATGACCAGAGTAATCACTTTCGTGGAGATCCTGAAGAAGCGAACTCACCGGTCAGTCAACATCGTGAAGCGCAAAGACGTCACTTGGAAACCATACCAAAATGAAAACAAGAAGCGAGAAGCCAGAGCTACCATTGAAAACAAAGAGAGAAAAATGTTCATCCCGGTAGAAGAAGAGCACCTAAGAAGAGCAGAAGAGATCTTAATCAAAGTGAGCCAGAGTTGCAGCTTCTCAAAGGAAATAAGACAGCTGAAGGAAGAAAAGCCACTGGAAAATTCCAGTCGCCTAAAGAAGATCGACATTTATATGAACGAAGAAGGGATCATCAAGCTACGAAGTAGAACGAACAAGTTCAAAGGAAGGGAAACAAACCTTGTCATCTTGGACGGGAAAGAGAAGATCACCCGACTCATCATAGAGTATTATCATAGAAGGTTCCTTCATGGCAACACCGCAACAGTCATGAATGAAATTCGCCAGAAGTATTGGATCCTAGGCTTGAGAACAACACTGAAGGCGCTCATACACAAGTGTCAATGGTGCAAGACGAAAAAAGGTTCACCAGCAATTCCGCCCATGGGAGATCTGCCAGGGGAAAGACTGCAGCATCATCAGCACCCATTCACGTGCGCAGCAGTCGATTACTTTGGGCCAATGCAAGTAACCATTGGAAGAAGAGTCGAAAAGCGCTGGGGAGCCCTGTTCACCTGCCTGACCACGAGAGCAGTACACCTGGAGTTAGTGAATTCTCTCAGCACTAGCTCAATGATAATGGCACTTCGTCGAATGTCGGCGCGAAGAGGAACCCCGAAGATAATCTTCAGTGACAACGGTACAAACTTCATCGGGGCGAATAGAGAACTGGAAGAGGCTGCACGAGAAAAAGGCATTAAGTGGAAGTTCATACCACCCGGCAGTCCTAACATGGGTGGTGCCTGGGAGAGACTCGTAAGATCAGTCAAGACGGCATTATCAGCAGTTCTTCACGAGAGAAACCCACCAGAAGAAGTTCTCCACACGTTGATGACAGAAGTTGAACACGTCGTCAACTCAAGACCACTCACCCCCGTCAGCATGGATCCAGAAGACGAAGAGAGCCTGACACCCAATCACTTCTTGTTGGGTAGATCCTGCGGAGCGATGGCGCCGGGAGAGTTCAGCGACAGCGAGCTGATCGGCAAACCCAGCTGGAGAACAGTGCAACGATTGGCAGATCACTTCTGGCAAAGATGGATCAAAGAATATTTGCCACTGCTGATGCCAAGGAAAATCGAAGGGCGAGAAACGACTGACCCTAAAGAAGGCGACATAGTACTGATAGTCGACGCGACCCTACCACGCAACTCATGGCCCCGCGGCGAAGTCATCAAGACGTATCCAGGACCAGATGGAAGAACCAGGATCCTGGACGTGCGGACATCAAGAGGAGTGCTACGGCGACCCACTCGGCGAGTTGTCGTGCTGGTGCCTGCATCGTCGTCGCGTCAAGAAGATGGAGTGCTACGCACTGCTGGGGAGAATGTTAGCGACGACTAGAACGTACAAATAAGTTTAGAATAAATAAGTGCTGTATAACAAACGTAGAAATAAGTTTAAGGTAGTAAGTGCAGTATATAGTTTATAAGGGTTTTTTCTTACATTTATAAGTAGACTATTAGAATTAACTAATTAAGACTTATTAGAGTAGGTTAGAATAAGGAATAAGGTTTCGTAATAAACAATTAGAATTGGTTGTGTTTCGATATAGAGGGCGCCACATGTAGGTTGGCATTAAAAGATCAGGTACGAAGGAACTTTACCATAACGAGAGCCGTTATAAGTTGTTTGTAAATTTTATGTAGAAAACGGCATATTTTATTAAGGAAAGTTTATGTAATTTAGTAGAATAAGTAAGAATCTATCATAGAAAAATAAGATTATCATTGTAAGGTGTGCCAAACTCCAGAAAGTTCCAGAAATAGTTTTGCTAAAGGAGAAAAAGAGACAAAAGGTAAAAGAAAGAGATGCAAACATACTGAAAGCGGATTGGCCAGTCATAAGAGTTCAAGGTCACGCGCGATTAAATCTGATCGCTGATTGGTCGATCAATATCGGGAAAATAGTATAAAAAGAGGCGACTTTTTGCGGTTTGGCATTCCGGAACCAGCAGTAGTAATAAGAAGAAGAAAAGGAAGAAATAAAAGGAAGCACTCTGAAGAAAAGGTGTTTTACTCAAGTCAAGAGACCCGAAGCTCTGCTCCAGTGACATTCGACCGTCCCCCTCGTCGGCGTTTTATACTGGCATTCCCACCGGCGCACAATATAAGTGTTTAAGCGCGCAACAATCTTAAAGCAAGTGTTAGCGACGACTAGAACGTACAAATAAGTTTAGAATAAATAAGTGCTGTATAACAAACGTAGAAATAAGTTTAAGGTAGTAAGTGCAGTATATAGTTTATAAGGGTTTTTTCTTACATTTATAAGTAGACTATTAGAATTAACTAATTAAGACTTATTAGAGTAGGTTAGAATAAGGAATAAGGTTTCGTAATAAACAATTAGAATTGGTTGTGTTTCGATATAGAGGGCGCCACATGTAGGTTGGCATTAAAAGATCAGGTACGAAGGAACTTTACCATAACGAGAGCCGTTATAAGTTGTTTGTAAATTTTATGTAGAAAACGGCATATTTTATTAAGGAAAGTTTATGTAATTTAGTAGAATAAGTAAGAATCTATCATAGAAAAATAAGATTATCATTGTAAGGTGTGCCAAACTCCAGAAAGTTCCAGAAATAGTTTTGCTAAAGGAGAAAAAGAGACAAAAGGTAAAAGAAAGAGATGCAAACATACTGAAAGCGGATTGGCCAGTCATAAGAGTTCAAGGTCACGCGCGATTAAATCTGATCGCTGATTGGTCGATCAATATCGGGAAAATAGTATAAAAAGAGGCGACTTTTTGCGGTTTGGCATTCCGGAACCAGCAGTAGTAATAAGAAGAAGAAAAGGAAGAAATAAAAGGAAGCACTCTGAAGAAAAGGTGTTTTACTCAAGTCAAGAGACCCGAAGCTCTGCTCCAGTGACATTCGACCGTCCCCCTCGTCGGCGTTTTATACTGGCATTCCCACCGGCGCACAATATAAGTGTTTAAGCGCGCAACATTCTTTTGGTCCTTCGAGCCGGATCTGGGTTCGGTGCCAGAAATGCCTACTACAAGGTCGGATTCGTCACGCTCGAAAACTACGGGAGAAGCTACGTCGTCCGACTGGAGTATGAATACGCCCAGTGACAGTGCAAGTACATCCGCGTCAAGCCGTGCGACGCTCACTGCGGGACAATCCACTACGGGATCGCATAGAAAATCACCCGCATCTCAACAAAGGAGTACTACAGCTGGCGGTGGATCAACGACGACGCAGCGGGATACCGCACTACGTGCGCCCCCTGCACGCACCACCGGGGAAGGAATCAAAAGTGTAGAATCCGCACAACAAGAAGGAAGTCGTTCAACGCTGCCAGTGTCGGATAGAAGCAAAATGGAAGGGTTACGTCGTCAGGAAGAAAGTACGACTAAAGACGCTTCACCGATCACAGAAGGGAAAAATACGCAGCAGATAATGAAGCCTCCGACTAAGAAGCCGACCCGCGAGATGGACACGCAGTCCGCCCGCTCGTCGCATAGGAAGAGAGCAGAAGCGCAAGCAAGAATGACAGTTGCATTACGAGAACTCGAAATTGCAGAAGCGAAGTCAAGAGTTGCTCAAGCGGAACTAGAACTCATAGCTGCCGAGTCTGAAGATGAAGACGGAGCTGGCGAAGAGATCTACGAAAGAACACACGAAGTGGAACAATGGCTCATCCAAACTGGTGTGAAGCCGAACGAAGAGCAAAAACCAAGTCGAAAGGAAAATAAGAGTGAAATTCAAGAGTTAGCTGAAGCCATATTCAAGCTATCAGAAAGAACACAAGAAGCGACTGCACCAAGGCACATCGAACTCCCATACTTCAGCGGAAGCAGTGAAGGGTGGCTAGCCTTCAAGAGATCATTCGAAGATACAGCCAAGAGTTACAGCAATACACAGAACCTGGCACGTCTAAGAAGATCACTACAAGGAAGAGCCAAAGAAGCGGTTCAAAGTCTACTGTTTACTGCTGAAGACCCGCAAGAAATTTTAAAAGGATTGGAAGCGAGGTTCGGGAGGCCCGGAGCAATCGCACTGGCTGAATTAGAAAAGCTGAAGAGTATGCCAAAGGTGGGTGAATACCCAAGTGACATATGCGTATTCGCTAGTAAAGTGCGAAATGCAGTCGCAACCATCAAGGCGCTGAAGAAACCACAATACCTGAGCTCACCAGAAACCATGAAGGCAATTATAGAGAAGATGCCGTCGTCAATGAAGTTTCGCTGGTTTGCTTACCACAGAAGCAGAAGGGAAGAAGACATCTCGGAACTGCTCCTCATCGAAGCGTTCCTAGAGATTGAAGCTGACATGTGTGGAGACTTCGCGCCGCCTGAAGTGCCTTTAGAATCAAAGAAGTACCCTAGATCATATGAGTCGTCAGGGGATCAGAAGAAGCCTATCAAGAGACAAGTGACCAACATCCAAGAAGCAACGCAAGAGAAGTGGAAGATGTGTCCCATGTGCCAAGAAGAGCACTTCTTACTACAATGCAACAAATTTAAAGAAGCCGATATAGATGAAAAGTGGAACCTGGTGAAGAAGGCGAAAATCTGCTTCAAGTGCATTCGCCTGAAACATTCAAGACTAAACTGCAAGGCGCCTACCTGCAAGAAGTGTGGAAGGTGGCACCATACGATGCTACACTCCGATAGACCACCTGCACCTGCTGAACAAATGGAAGAAAAGAAGACTTGTTGCTACACCATGGAACAAGATGAAGACACATTTGAAGAAAAGGTCGCCTCTATCCACAACACCAGGGGAGAAGAAAGGGCCTACTTGAAGATGGTGCCCGTCGATCTATACGGACCGAAAGGACACGCTCGTGTACTAGCATTGTTGGATGAAGGATCAACTATCACACTGTTGGACTCAACGATAGCCAAGAAGATTGGAGCTGAAGGAAAACAAGAAACGCTCACTATAGAAACAATCGGTGGCAAGGAATTCAAGAAGAGTGGATCACAGAAGATCAAATTGAAAATAAAGGGAGCCTTCAAAAAGGATAAGAAGACGATAGAAGCAAGGACCATCGACAATCTACGGCTGTCAGATCAAGAAGTTCAACAGGACACTTTGAAGAATTGCAAGCATCTTGAAGGCATCAAGGAACAGCTTCTCTACACAAGGGAGAAACCTAAGTTGCTGATAGGCCAAGACAACTGGGGACTCATCGTGACGAGAAGGATAAGGAAAGGGAAAAATACCGAACCAGTGGCGTCTCTCACAAGCCTGGGATGGGTACTTCACGGAAGCGACTCAAGTGTAAATACTGTGGTCAACTTTATAAATCACGGAGAATCTCCTGCTGAAGAGGAGAACATAGAAGAAGTCGTTCGAAATCACTTTTCTCTAGAATCAATGGGAATCAAACCCCAGCTGCCGAGCAACGACAGTGACAGAAGAGCCTTAGAAATTCTAGAGAAGAATACGAAGAGGTTAGAAAACGGGCAATTCGAAGCGGGCCTCTTGTGGAGAAAAGACAATGAGGTATTGCCCAATAACTACAATCAAGCATTTCGACGACTAGTCAACGTGGAAAAGAAGCTGGATAAGGATGTACAGTTAAAGGAATCATATGAGAAGCAAATCCAAACACTATTAGAAAAAGGATACGCCGAGAAGGCCCCCAGTCGCAAGATAGAAGGAAGAACTTTCTACTTACCTCACTTTGCTGTGATACACCCAGTCAAGAAGAAGCCAAGGATAGTATTTGACGCAGCAGCGAAATTCGAAGGAAGAAGTCTCAACGACGTCTTACTGCCAGGACCTGACCTATTGCAGTCACTGTTTGGTGTATTATTACGCTTCAGAGAAGGGCCAGTAGCGGTTATGGCGGACATTCAGGATATGTTTCTGCGAATCAAAATAAGAGAAGACGACCGAGACAGCTTGAGGTTCTTGTGGCGAGGTGCAGAAAGGAACAGGAAGCCCGAAGAATTCAGAATGACTTCAGTCATCTTCGGTGCAGCCTCGTCACCAGCAACAGCCATCTACGTGATGAACAAAAACGCAGAAGACTTCAAAGAAAAGTATCCTGAAGCCGTGAAAGCGATCAACAGAAACCACTACATGGATGATTACCTGCAAAGTTTCACGTCAGCGTCAGAAGCAAAGAGAATAGCAACAGAAGTAGATGAAATCCACAAGAAGGCGGGCTTCTACTTCAAGGGCTGGGCCAGCAACCATCCAGACATATGTGAGCAGTCTGAAGACAACAACAAAGGAGAGTCTTTACAACTCACGAAAGAAGAAAAGACACTGGGGCTGCGGTGGATAGTGAAGCGGGATCAACTAGCGTTCAACGTCGGACTACGCAACACGTCGGAAGAACTGTTGCAAGGAAGGAAAACTCCGACAAAAAGAGAAATAACGAGCGCTGTCATGTCGACGTTTGACCCGTTGGGATTTGCAACTCCAGTCCTTATCCAAGGCAAGAAGCTAATACAAGACATCTGGCGATCGAAGATAGACTGGGATGAAAAGATCAAAGAGGAACAGAAGGAAACCTGGCTTAAATATTTGAAAGAAGTGCTCGACTTAACTAAAGTGAAGATTCCAAGATGCATCTCACCCAACAACGTGGAAGGACAGTTACACACGTTCACTGATGCAAGCGAAGAGGCCTACGCAGCTGCCATCTATTGGAGGACAGTTGAACCTGGGGGAAGAGTTCACATAAGCTTCATAGCTGGAAAAGCCAGAGTGACACCTACGAAGCCAGTATCTGTCCCGAGGTTGGAACTACAAGCGGCGCTACTAGGAAGCCGGTTGGCAGCGACGATTGAACGCGAAATGAACCTCAAAATAACGAAGAAGACCTACTGGACCGACTCCAGTACTGTACTGCAGTGGATACAGGCGGACCCGAGAAGATTTAAGACATTCGTAGCCCACCGTCTAGCAGAAATCGAAGAACTTACCAAGCCAAACGACTGGAGATGGGTACCGACCAAGGAAAACCCAGCGGACGATGCTACGAGAGGAACGCCGACTGAATTCGACCACAGCGCGAGATGGTTCAGAGGTCCAGGGTTCTTACGCGAACCAGAAGGAAAGTGGCCTATAAGAAGCTTCAAGCAAGAAGAAACGATGTTGGAAGAAAAGACCAAGCATAAAGTGGCAACAGTGAGAATCACCGAAAAACCTTTCATCAACGTAGAAAGATTCTCACGTTGGGAACGGCTGCTCCACACCATGACCAGAGTAATCACTTTCGTGGAGATCCTGAAGAAGCGAACTCACCGGTCAGTCAACATCGTGAAGCGCAAAGACGTCACTTGGAAACCATACCAAAATGAAAACAAGAAGCGAGAAGCCAGAGCTACCATTGAAAACAAAGAGAGAAAAATGTTCATCCCGGTAGAAGAAGAGCACCTAAGAAGAGCAGAAGAGATCTTAATCAAAGTGAGCCAGAGTTGCAGCTTCTCAAAGGAAATAAGACAGCTGAAGGAAGAAAAGCCACTGGAAAATTCCAGTCGCCTAAAGAAGATCGACATTTATATGAACGAAGAAGGGATCATCAAGCTACGAAGTAGAACGAACAAGTTCAAAGGAAGGGAAACAAACCTTGTCATCTTGGACGGGAAAGAGAAGATCACCCGACTCATCATAGAGTATTATCATAGAAGGTTCCTTCATGGCAACACCGCAACAGTCATGAATGAAATTCGCCAGAAGTATTGGATCCTAGGCTTGAGAACAACACTGAAGGCGCTCATACACAAGTGTCAATGGTGCAAGACGAAAAAAGGTTCACCAGCAATTCCGCCCATGGGAGATCTGCCAGGGGAAAGACTGCAGCATCATCAGCACCCATTCACGTGCGCAGCAGTCGATTACTTTGGGCCAATGCAAGTAACCATTGGAAGAAGAGTCGAAAAGCGCTGGGGAGCCCTGTTCACCTGCCTGACCACGAGAGCAGTACACCTGGAGTTAGTGAATTCTCTCAGCACTAGCTCAATGATAATGGCACTTCGTCGAATGTCGGCGCGAAGAGGAACCCCGAAGATAATCTTCAGTGACAACGGTACAAACTTCATCGGGGCGAATAGAGAACTGGAAGAGGCTGCACGAGAAAAAGGCATTAAGTGGAAGTTCATACCACCCGGCAGTCCTAACATGGGTGGTGCCTGGGAGAGACTCGTAAGATCAGTCAAGACGGCATTATCAGCAGTTCTTCACGAGAGAAACCCACCAGAAGAAGTTCTCCACACGTTGATGACAGAAGTTGAACACGTCGTCAACTCAAGACCACTCACCCCCGTCAGCATGGATCCAGAAGACGAAGAGAGCCTGACACCCAATCACTTCTTGTTGGGTAGATCCTGCGGAGCGATGGCGCCGGGAGAGTTCAGCGACAGCGAGCTGATCGGCAAACCCAGCTGGAGAACAGTGCAACGATTGGCAGATCACTTCTGGCAAAGATGGATCAAAGAATATTTGCCACTGCTGATGCCAAGGAAAATCGAAGGGCGAGAAACGACTGACCCTAAAGAAGGCGACATAGTACTGATAGTCGACGCGACCCTACCACGCAACTCATGGCCCCGCGGCGAAGTCATCAAGACGTATCCAGGACCAGATGGAAGAACCAGGATCCTGGACGTGCGGACATCAAGAGGAGTGCTACGGCGACCCACTCGGCGAGTTGTCGTGCTGGTGCCTGCATCGTCGTCGCGTCAAGAAGATGGAGTGCTACGCACTGCTGGGGAGAATGTTAGCGACGACTAGAACGTACAAATAAGTTTAGAATAAATAAGTGCTGTATAACAAACGTAGAAATAAGTTTAAGGTAGTAAGTGCAGTATATAGTTTATAAGGGTTTTTTCTTACATTTATAAGTAGACTATTAGAATTAACTAATTAAGACTTATTAGAGTAGGTTAGAATAAGGAATAAGGTTTCGTAATAAACAATTAGAATTGGTTGTGTTTCGATATAGAGGGCGCCACATGTAGGTTGGCATTAAAAGATCAGGTACGAAGGAACTTTACCATAACGAGAGCCGTTATAAGTTGTTTGTAAATTTTATGTAGAAAACGGCATATTTTATTAAGGAAAGTTTATGTAATTTAGTAGAATAAGTAAGAATCTATCATAGAAAAATAAGATTATCATTGTAAGGTGTGCCAAACTCCAGAAAGTTCCAGAAATAGTTTTGCTAAAGGAGAAAAAGAGACAAAAGGTAAAAGAAAGAGATGCAAACATACTGAAAGCGGATTGGCCAGTCATAAGAGTTCAAGGTCACGCGCGATTAAATCTGATCGCTGATTGGTCGATCAATATCGGGAAAATAGTATAAAAAGAGGCGACTTTTTGCGGTTTGGCATTCCGGAACCAGCAGTAGTAATAAGAAGAAGAAAAGGAAGAAATAAAAGGAAGCACTCTGAAGAAAAGGTGTTTTACTCAAGTCAAGAGACCCGAAGCTCTGCTCCAGTGACATTCGACCGTCCCCCTCGTCGGCGTTTTATACTGGCATTCCCACCGGCGCACAATATAAGTGTTTAAGCGCGCAACAGCAAGCAACTATTATACATACCTATAATATAATTATGTACCTACCTACATATTTTATTCAAAATCGATCGGTTAGGTTAGACTACTAGTGCCTATTGAGTTCGAAAATGGAAACCATAGTAAATAATATAATATAGAAGTAGGTAAGGTTAGGTTAAATTATAGTAAGTGTACTCACTTTCTTGGTATCCGTGTCTTTGTCTTGTCTCTTAAGTAAAGTCCGGTAAAGCAGATGAAGTCACCCTGGGGCTGCCTGCTACTGTAGCCCGCATCTGAAAAAAGATTTCAAAAAAAGTTACTACCTAGGCAATAAAATTTATCACAGAGTGTAATTTTTTTTTTTTTTTTTTTTTTTAATTATTAGAGAGAGTATACATACAATCATACATAGATAAATTAATTATAACTACTTAAAATTTATAATAATTAAATACATTTAAAAAAAAAACGGAATTTTATCAATGTTAATACTTTGTTTCTAGCCCAGAGGGCGCTCGGGAGCGGTTTTTTTTTTTTTTTCCTTTATTGGCATGCTGGCTGGATCATAATTCCGTTCGTTTCCACGCACGTATTGTGTGTAGGTATAAATAGCGCGGCGGGAAACGGCGAAATTTTATTCTTGATCGTTCGTTCGTAGCGTGCGGACGTCTTCTCCATAATATAATTATTTCTTCTTTATTGTTGTCGCTGCTGCTGCTGTGTTGTAGTAGTATCACCTCTTACTTACAACAAGATGGCACGTACCAAGCAAACCGCTCGCAAGTCCACCGGTGGTAAGGCGCCGAGGAAGCAGCTCGCCACCAAGGCTGCGCGTAAGAGCGCACCGGCGACCGGTGGTGTTAAGAAGCCTCATCGTTACAGGCCCGGAACAGTGGCCCTGCGTGAGATTCGTCGCTACCAGAAGAGTACAGAGCTTCTGATCCGCAAGCTTCCTTTCCAACGTTTAGTGCGCGAGATCGCTCAGGACTTCAAGACCGATCTTCGTTTCCAAAGCTCTGCAGTAATGGCGCTGCAGGAGGCCAGCGAGGCTTATCTCGTCGGTCTCTTCGAAGACACCAACCTGTGCGCCATTCACGCAAAGCGCGTCACCATTATGCCTAAGGACATACAGTTGGCGCGCAGGATCAGAGGCGAACGCGCTTAGACGCGCGACTTCTACACCAACACTCGCTCGGCGCCGATGCTTGATGCTGCTGCTGCTGTGGCGGCGTCGCGTGTTCGTGTGTATCCACACAACAAAAGGCCCTTTTCAGGGCCACATATGTGTCTTATACTATAATTCATAGTATGTTTCTTTATGACAGACCTGGTCGCCACACATTCCATCATAACACACAATACATTTTAATAACGTAAAGCTTTATAGATATGGATAGATAATATTATAATAATGCATGTATTCATTGTATGCACTTAATTAATAACGGTCGAGTTAACAGTCGTACTGGCAGTAGTTTCGCCTGTATGTACATATTATTTAGGTAGGTATATTATCTTTTCCTTTCTTTTACTCTACCAATGAGTAATGCAATTATACTAAGTAACCGAATGAATAAATAAATATACAGGTAGAGTTTGTTTTGATCATTTATTATTATTATTTTTTTTATAGACTTCGAGGTGCTCGCCCTTACTTTATTATAGTGCGCGCGCGTGTGTGTGTGTGTGTGTGTTTTTTTTTTTTTTTTTTTTTTCTTTTTCTTTTAATAGTAATAATTATTATTTAGTTATTAGTATTTTATTAGTTGAGCATTTATTATTATTTCGGTTATTATAACAACCAACAAGATACAAAAATCTTGGTGCGATTGTCGCGCCGACGCAGACTCGCGCCTCGTCCCGCTCTCCTCGCCGCACACCTCACCACCACCCGTTGCGACTACTCCGCGGCCGTAGGGTATATATAAGAGGCTCGCAACAAAAAGCCGCGGATATTCGATCGTGACTCGGCAACGACGTTGGAGTACTCAGTGTACGCGCGCGTTCGTGTTAGTTCGTTTTACTCTAATACTACTCAAAGAAGATGACAGGTCGCGGTAAGGGAGGAAAGGGTCTGGGAAAAGGAGGAGCAAAGCGTCACAGAAAAGTACTTCGTGATAACATCCAAGGTATCACGAAGCCGGCCATCCGTCGTCTGGCGCGCAGAGGCGGCGTGAAACGTATCTCCGGTCTGATTTACGAAGAGACCCGTGGCGTGCTGAAAGTGTTCCTCGAGAACGTGATCCGTGACGCGGTTACTTACACCGAGCACGCGAAGAGGAAGACCGTCACAGCCATGGACGTCGTGTACGCCCTGAAACGTCAGGGACGCACTCTGTACGGTTTCGGCGGTTAAATTCGGCTACATACACCGTTGGCGGTGCGGCGGGCGGTGTGTCTGTCTGTCTGTCTGCTGTGTGTGTATGTCTCTGTAGCGTGCGTGCGCGTTCATACATACATACATGCATGCATGCATGCATACTTACCTACTACCTACCCACTATATACCATGAGCTCTGTCTACATATAAGTACACTACTTACTCATTCATACGTGGTGTATAAATATGACAGACGCTTGCTCGGTATAAAAAAAAAGGCCCTTTTCAGGGCCGCATATGATTCGATATATTGCAAACGTTTCTTATGAAGATTTGTCTTTGATATTAATATTATATTGATAAAAATCACCTTACACACCCTCGCACAGTGCACACGTCTTATCCTCTCTATCTCACACACACACACACACACCACCGTTAATGATTACCTACTCTAAATATTATGACGATACAAGTTACCCTCGCTCGGGGCTATCTATGTTATTCATATACTTACTATGCTACCTAATATTCACATGGATATTGTTCGATATTCGGTACCTACTCCTATGTAACACTATAATCTATACGTTACACACATATAAGTAAGTATCACAGACCTACCTTTCATGTACCTAGGTACCCAATAATATCGTGACTTATTTATTGTAGGTAATTATTATATTTTTATTGTAGTTTGTTGTTCGTTTTGATAATATTTAATAACAGAGTATCTAATAAATACTATATTTTTGATTCGGCCGACGAGTATGATTTGCATTATGTAGGTTATGTGTTACTATTACTACTACTAAACTTACTAACGTTACTAACTACTGCGTCGTATAGGTACAGAATAGTCAACATGCAGTTATAGTACAGGTTGCATTGTTAAATTTAATAATATCAGATAGGTATGCCGCACAAGTAAATTAGTACCACCTAGACAGGATAACTAAGAAATTAAGTACCTACCCAATTGGTGTTATAGCTATCGCACGATTATATTCGCGAACGCGCATCGTCGAAATAAGCTGAGCAGCCGCAGCGGCGGCGCTGTGACGACGGCGGCGGCGGCGGCTTCGGTTGGTTATTGTTTTAAATGTATTCCGTAGTTTGATGTGGCGACTTGATTCATCGATTTGTGATATATATTTATGTTTTATTTACTTTATAATAAATTATAAACGTCGCGCACTACGAACGTCCTGGACGCGGTCGTCGGTCCTTGCGGCGCGCGTACGGGGCGGCGAGTGTTTTACGACGGTTCACTTTTAGGTTGATAATATTACATCATAACGATTGAATATCTATGAAATGTTGTTGTGCTAAACGTTCGATATCTTCGTCGTTGACATGTCGCCCTCGATACGCGATCACTGTTGATTTTACACAGTAAAAACACATTTTGAACGAGACCCGAGGTATGGTGAGTACGCGCTCGTCAAATTAAACGCGCACACCGGCCCGTGTGCTGTTAGTACTTCGATCTTCGTATTGTATTCGCGTAGTCGCGTTCATGACGGATCCCGAGACGTTCGCACGCACTCGCATATCTGTCGTTAAACATCGAAAATATTAATTTTATTAGATACGTGTTAGTGAAAAGTTTGAAGTGTTCATACGAGAAAACGTCCCGCGACTACACGGCTCTCGTTATGGTAAAGTTTCGTTGGACTTGACCGACGTTATTCGAAATTTGAAAAGTGGCGACATCTAAGTCTCTGTTATTATTACGTGAATCTACCGTACTACTTACTTACCTACGTGTAGTGTGCGTGTGTGTTCATTCGTTTTACAACAACAATATACCCCTAAATACCACTACTAAAATGGCAGACACAGCAGTGGCTACTGAAGCTCCGGCTCCCGCTACACCGGCGAAGAAGCAAGCGAGACAAGCGGGCGGCGGCGCCGCCGCCTCTAAGAAACCTAAAGCGAAGCCTACCCATCCTAAGACATCGGAGATGGTCAACAACGCCATCAAGGAGATGAAGGAGCGCAGCGGATCGTCGTTGCAGGCTATCAAGAAATATATTGCAGCACAGTACAAGGTCGACGCCGAGAAATTGGCACCGTTCATCAGGAAATATCTGAAGAGCGCCGTCGAATCCGGTGCCCTGATACAGACCAAGGGTAAAGGTGCCAGCGGATCGTTCAAGTTGGAGTCTAAATCGGCCGCGGCCAAGAAACCCGCCGGCGGCGCCGGTGCCGGAAAGGCCGGCGGCGGGAAGGGCGGCGCATCCGTTTCGGCGGCGTCCAAGACGAAGAAGGCGACCGCATCGGCGGCCGGAGCTAAAACGAAGAAAGCCGCCGCAGCCGCGGCGAGCGCATCCGCCGCTTCGGGTTCACCGTCCAAGTCGAAGGCTTCCGCCGGCGCGTCCGCAAAGGAGAAGAAGGCGGCCGCCGCCGCCAAGAAGAAGCCGGCGGCCAAGAAAGTAGCCGCCCCCGCAAAGGCCAAGGGAGGCGCCGCGCCCAAGGCAAAGAAGACAGCCAAGCCGCCCACGAAGAAACCGAAAGCGCCCAAACCTAAGAAGGCAGCGGCTACGCCCAAATCCAAGCCGGCCGCAAAGAAAGCCTCCGCCGCTAAGAAGTAAACTAACGCGCAACCGTAGTGTTCGCGTTACACCGGCGACGACGTGAACGCGCGTTACTAAGACGACGACGACGCTACGATAAGCTACCAACGAACGTCGTGTATGTGTATGTTTGTAGAAGAATAAGATGACGTGTCTCTCATTATTATATACTACATACTAATATACCTGCTGGCTATACCACCACACACCGATGGATGGATGGATGACAGTGACGTCAACGTAGTCCACGTAAACGCGTGAACCGTCCCCGGGGGAGTGAGCGCGCGCCTCTCGCCGTTGTCGAAGCGCCTTATGCTAGCTCGATGCGGCGCTGCTGCGTGTGCACTCGCATTCGCGGCGCTCTATGAGCGCAAACCAAAAAGCCCTTTTCAGGGCTAACACAAGTATCATGAATTATACATTCGTTTCTTTAACACAGATATTATAATATGGTCAACGACAACACACCACAACAGATTCCTACCTAGCTAACCACTCACTCACTCACACACTCAACCTTGTTGTTATTATATATTAAGTAATTACTCACTGACTCGATCCGTGGATCGATCCTGCATCACCCTTGCGTTACCCTATGGAAAGCATACCTGCCATATAGGGTATATTTTTAAAAAATAGACATAAATATACCTACTTATTATTAAAATAATCAGAAACGAAATACATACCTGCCTACCTACCTACCTACCTACCTACCTACTAGGCACTTGGATACTATATATTTATTGTTTTTTTTTTTTTTTTTTTTTTTTTCGAAATACTTTGTGTCGACGACCACAAGGGGGGTCACGTCTTATTGGACGTAACCCCGGACAAAGATTAAAACAAACAACAAATTTATTATATTTAGCACGATTGCATAGTTTGTTCGAACAAGAGCGCGCTTGCGCGCTGCGTGCGACATCGTTTCGTTCCGTTCGCAACGCGCGCATCCCCTCCCACTAATACAACGTACGACGAACGTATAAATATCACTGTGCGCGCTATAGATGGAAAATACCTGATCACGATCGTACCGCGCGCGCACACGTACGTACGGCGTACGTATTATTGGTAAATTAAACACTTCTATTAAATACACTTCAACATGTCTGGTCGTGGCAAGGGCGGTAAGGTCAAGGGAAAGGCAAAGTCCCGTTCCAACCGTGCCGGTCTCCAGTTTCCCGTGGGACGTATACACAGGCTGCTGCGTAATGGCAATTACGCCGAACGTGTCGGTGCCGGCGCCCCCGTCTACCTGGCCGCCGTGATGGAGTATCTGGCCGCTGAAGTCCTCGAGTTGGCCGGAAACGCCGCAAGGGACAACAAGAAGACCAGGATCATACCCCGTCATCTTCAATTGGCCATCCGCAACGACGAGGAGTTGAACAAGCTTCTCTCCGGTGTGACTATCGCTCAAGGTGGTGTACTGCCCAACATCCAGGCCGTGCTGCTGCCCAAGAAGACCGAGAAGAAGGCCTAAGAAGCTCACACAAGTTCTTTTTTGTTTACGCGAGGCGCGACCCTGTCGCCGCGCCCCGTTCGGTGCTTCGTGCGAGTGTGGTGCATGGCTAACGCATGTGTACACGTGTACGTACACTACTAAGCCTACACTAACTACTACGCTCGTTGCATTCAAACCAAAAGGCCCTTTTCAGGGCCACAATATATTTCGTCAAATGATACACACACAAAAGACAGTTTCTTTAAGCATTTGTTGGTCTTTAATTCATTACAATCAAATATAACATTGGATTTTTTTATAACCTCGTGACAATGATGACATAGGTAAATGGGTACTCTACACATTCATTTGAATATAATATATATATATATACCCCATTCTTATTCTTTCTGTTCCTTCCCCCCTTAAAATTACTAATCAGCCCTGAATGTTTAATATATTTTTATATCTTGAATATGTACTATCTCAATAATAACACACACACACTAATAATAAATCAGAGAGACGAGTTACGAGAGTTGATCACTGTAGGAAGATACACCACTAACTCTATTTATAATATTATGACTATTGCATTTTTTTTATAAGGTTAAGGTTACTTAACTTAATTATTTAAACTACACTCGAATCTATTTATGTTCTGAGCAATACAATTAATAATTATTTTTATTGGTAATATTACATTGAATACATAATATAACCGGGTTGTAATAAAAATGTACATAGAAATATATTATATAGTATATAAAATTTTCGTTCCCATACTCCTCCGAAACGACTTTTATTCAGTGTTTTTACCTGAAATTCACGCGGACGAAGTCGCGGGCAACAGCTAGTATATATAATTTAAACTATAATTAATTTTTTTTTTTTTTTTAACAAACCCATAAATAAGTTCGTCAGTAATTATTTTAGGTTCCTTCCCCCTAGACCTCAATCACACTCCCCACTACGATCGGTCCGTGTGTACCCCCCCCTCTAACCCCGCGCACTCCTCCTCGCGTCCCGAATTGGCGCCGTTGCTATTGGTCGAACGCGGCGAGGAAGCGCTCTACGCGTACCACTACTGTCTGACGCCCTGGTCCATATATACGGGTGGTGGGAACATTTATTGATTCACACTTGTGAACGCACTCGCCGCACGCGGTACGTCTCTCTAAGTACTACTACTCTAATATCTATCAAAGTCGATATGCCACCCAAGACAAGTGGAAAGGCAGCCAAAAAATCTGGCAAAGCCCAGAAGAACATCTCGAAGACCGACAAGAAGAAGAAGAAGCACAAGAGGAAGGAGAGCTACGCCATCTACATCTACAAGGTCCTCAAGCAGGTGCATCCGGACACCGGTATCTCCAGTAAGGCGATGTCCATCATGAACTCGTTCGTGAATGACATTTTCGAACGTATCGCCGCAGAGGCTTCGCGGCTCGCACACTACAACAAGAGGTCTACGATCACGTCGAGGGAGGTCCAAACATCGGTGAGGCTCCTGCTGCCCGGCGAACTCGCCAAGCACGCCGTCAGTGAAGGCACCAAGGCCGTCACCAAATACACCAGCTCCAAGTGAGCGGTCGCTGTGGTCCGGTGTCGGGTCGCGCGGGGTGAACAGAGGACTACTGCCGGCCGGCTGTGTCTGCGCGTCTGTTTGGTCGTCGTGGTCGCCTCGTCTCCCATCATCGTCCCATGTTGTGTTCGTCCGAAGCAATTGCGTGTGTGTGCGTGCGCGCGTCGTGTTTATAAACTGTTCATGTGTTTGAACGATGAATGTATGGACAGTGAGCGTTTGTGTTTATGTATATATATATATATATGTGTGTATTATGAAACTATAATAATGCCTATATATATATATCTATCTACCGAGCGCTCTCCGCACTTCATCATCGTCTTCAGCGCATATACCACCACCAGCACACCATTACCTATATGCGCGCCGCACGCATGGGTGGCTCTCGGCACAACCCAAAACAAAAGGCCCTTTTCAGGGCCACAAATATTTTCATGTGGATACACAATTTATGTTCACGTTTCTTTGATCCGATGTAGTCTCTCTTACATCATTACACAAACACATATTGATTAGAATGATTAAATACCGAATTAATATTTATAAATGTAGGCATCTTAAAGCAAGCAACTATTATACATACCTATAATATAATTATGTACCTACCTACATATTTTATTCAAAATCGATCGGTTAGGTTAGACTACTAGTGCCTATTGAGTTCGAAAATGGAAACCATAGTAAATAATATAATATAGAAGTAGGTAAGGTTAGGTTAAATTATAGTAAGTGTACTCACTTTCTTGGTATCCGTGTCTTTGTCTTGTCTCTTAAGTAAAGTCCGGTAAAGCAGATGAAGTCACCCTGGGGCTGCCTGCTACTGTAGCCCGCATCTGAAAAAAGATTTCAAAAAAAGTTACTACCTAGGCAATAAAATTTATCACAGAGTGTAATTTTTTTTTTTTTTTTTTTTTTTAATTATTAGAGAGAGTATACATACAATCATACATAGATAAATTAATTATAACTACTTAAAATTTATAATAATTAAATACATTTAAAAAAAAAACGGAATTTTATCAATGTTAATACTTTGTTTCTAGCCCAGAGGGCGCTCGGGAGCGGTTTTTTTTTTTTTTTCCTTTATTGGCATGCTGGCTGGATCATAATTCCGTTCGTTTCCACGCACGTATTGTGTGTAGGTATAAATAGCGCGGCGGGAAACGGCGAAATTTTATTCTTGATCGTTCGTTCGTAGCGTGCGGACGTCTTCTCCATAATATAATTATTTCTTCTTTATTGTTGTCGCTGCTGCTGCTGTGTTGTAGTAGTATCACCTCTTACTTACAACAAGATGGCACGTACCAAGCAAACCGCTCGCAAGTCCACCGGTGGTAAGGCGCCGAGGAAGCAGCTCGCCACCAAGGCTGCGCGTAAGAGCGCACCGGCGACCGGTGGTGTTAAGAAGCCTCATCGTTACAGGCCCGGAACAGTGGCCCTGCGTGAGATTCGTCGCTACCAGAAGAGTACAGAGCTTCTGATCCGCAAGCTTCCTTTCCAACGTTTAGTGCGCGAGATCGCTCAGGACTTCAAGACCGATCTTCGTTTCCAAAGCTCTGCAGTAATGGCGCTGCAGGAGGCCAGCGAGGCTTATCTCGTCGGTCTCTTCGAAGACACCAACCTGTGCGCCATTCACGCAAAGCGCGTCACCATTATGCCTAAGGACATACAGTTGGCGCGCAGGATCAGAGGCGAACGCGCTTAGACGCGCGACTTCTACACCAACACTCGCTCGGCGCCGATGCTTGATGCTGCTGCTGCTGTGGCGGCGTCGCGTGTTCGTGTGTATCCACACAACAAAAGGCCCTTTTCAGGGCCACATATGTGTCTTATACTATAATTCATAGTATGTTTCTTTATGACAGACCTGGTCGCCACACATTCCATCATAACACACAATACATTTTAATAACGTAAAGCTTTATAGATATGGATAGATAATATTATAATAATGCATGTATTCATTGTATGCACTTAATTAATAACGGTCGAGTTAACAGTCGTACTGGCAGTAGTTTCGCCTGTATGTACATATTATTTAGGTAGGTATATTATCTTTTCCTTTCTTTTACTCTACCAATGAGTAATGCAATTATACTAAGTAACCGAATGAATAAATAAATATACAGGTAGAGTTTGTTTTGATCATTTATTATTATTATTTTTTTTATAGACTTCGAGGTGCTCGCCCTTACTTTATTATAGTGCGCGCGCGTGTGTGTGTGTGTGTGTGTTTTTTTTTTTTTTTTTTTTTTCTTTTTCTTTTAATAGTAATAATTATTATTTAGTTATTAGTATTTTATTAGTTGAGCATTTATTATTATTTCGGTTATTATAACAACCAACAAGATACAAAAATCTTGGTGCGATTGTCGCGCCGACGCAGACTCGCGCCTCGTCCCGCTCTCCTCGCCGCACACCTCACCACCACCCGTTGCGACTACTCCGCGGCCGTAGGGTATATATAAGAGGCTCGCAACAAAAAGCCGCGGATATTCGATCGTGACTCGGCAACGACGTTGGAGTACTCAGTGTACGCGCGCGTTCGTGTTAGTTCGTTTTACTCTAATACTACTCAAAGAAGATGACAGGTCGCGGTAAGGGAGGAAAGGGTCTGGGAAAAGGAGGAGCAAAGCGTCACAGAAAAGTACTTCGTGATAACATCCAAGGTATCACGAAGCCGGCCATCCGTCGTCTGGCGCGCAGAGGCGGCGTGAAACGTATCTCCGGTCTGATTTACGAAGAGACCCGTGGCGTGCTGAAAGTGTTCCTCGAGAACGTGATCCGTGACGCGGTTACTTACACCGAGCACGCGAAGAGGAAGACCGTCACAGCCATGGACGTCGTGTACGCCCTGAAACGTCAGGGACGCACTCTGTACGGTTTCGGCGGTTAAATTCGGCTACATACACCGTTGGCGGTGCGGCGGGCGGTGTGTCTGTCTGTCTGTCTGCTGTGTGTGTATGTCTCTGTAGCGTGCGTGCGCGTTCATACATACATACATGCATGCATGCATGCATACTTACCTACTACCTACCCACTATATACCATGAGCTCTGTCTACATATAAGTACACTACTTACTCATTCATACGTGGTGTATAAATATGACAGACGCTTGCTCGGTATAAAAAAAAAGGCCCTTTTCAGGGCCGCATATGATTCGATATATTGCAAACGTTTCTTATGAAGATTTGTCTTTGATATTAATATTATATTGATAAAAATCACCTTACACACCCTCGCACAGTGCACACGTCTTATCCTCTCTATCTCACACACACACACACACACCACCGTTAATGATTACCTACTCTAAATATTATGACGATACAAGTTACCCTCGCTCGGGGCTATCTATGTTATTCATATACTTACTATGCTACCTAATATTCACATGGATATTGTTCGATATTCGGTACCTACTCCTATGTAACACTATAATCTATACGTTACACACATATAAGTAAGTATCACAGACCTACCTTTCATGTACCTAGGTACCCAATAATATCGTGACTTATTTATTGTAGGTAATTATTATATTTTTATTGTAGTTTGTTGTTCGTTTTGATAATATTTAATAACAGAGTATCTAATAAATACTATATTTTTGATTCGGCCGACGAGTATGATTTGCATTATGTAGGTTATGTGTTACTATTACTACTACTAAACTTACTAACGTTACTAACTACTGCGTCGTATAGGTACAGAATAGTCAACATGCAGTTATAGTACAGGTTGCATTGTTAAATTTAATAATATCAGATAGGTATGCCGCACAAGTAAATTAGTACCACCTAGACAGGATAACTAAGAAATTAAGTACCTACCCAATTGGTGTTATAGCTATCGCACGATTATATTCGCGAACGCGCATCGTCGAAATAAGCTGAGCAGCCGCAGCGGCGGCGCTGTGACGACGGCGGCGGCGGCGGCTTCGGTTGGTTATTGTTTTAAATGTATTCCGTAGTTTGATGTGGCGACTTGATTCATCGATTTGTGATATATATTTATGTTTTATTTACTTTATAATAAATTATAAACGTCGCGCACTACGAACGTCCTGGACGCGGTCGTCGGTCCTTGCGGCGCGCGTACGGGGCGGCGAGTGTTTTACGACGGTTCACTTTTAGGTTGATAATATTACATCATAACGATTGAATATCTATGAAATGTTGTTGTGCTAAACGTTCGATATCTTCGTCGTTGACATGTCGCCCTCGATACGCGATCACTGTTGATTTTACACAGTAAAAACACATTTTGAACGAGACCCGAGGTATGGTGAGTACGCGCTCGTCAAATTAAACGCGCACACCGGCCCGTGTGCTGTTAGTACTTCGATCTTCGTATTGTATTCGCGTAGTCGCGTTCATGACGGATCCCGAGACGTTCGCACGCACTCGCATATCTGTCGTTAAACATCGAAAATATTAATTTTATTAGATACGTGTTAGTGAAAAGTTTGAAGTGTTCATACGAGAAAACGTCCCGCGACTACACGGCTCTCGTTATGGTAAAGTTTCGTTGGACTTGACCGACGTTATTCGAAATTTGAAAAGTGGCGACATCTAAGTCTCTGTTATTATTACGTGAATCTACCGTACTACTTACTTACCTACGTGTAGTGTGCGTGTGTGTTCATTCGTTTTACAACAACAATATACCCCTAAATACCACTACTAAAATGGCAGACACAGCAGTGGCTACTGAAGCTCCGGCTCCCGCTACACCGGCGAAGAAGCAAGCGAGACAAGCGGGCGGCGGCGCCGCCGCCTCTAAGAAACCTAAAGCGAAGCCTACCCATCCTAAGACATCGGAGATGGTCAACAACGCCATCAAGGAGATGAAGGAGCGCAGCGGATCGTCGTTGCAGGCTATCAAGAAATATATTGCAGCACAGTACAAGGTCGACGCCGAGAAATTGGCACCGTTCATCAGGAAATATCTGAAGAGCGCCGTCGAATCCGGTGCCCTGATACAGACCAAGGGTAAAGGTGCCAGCGGATCGTTCAAGTTGGAGTCTAAATCGGCCGCGGCCAAGAAACCCGCCGGCGGCGCCGGTGCCGGAAAGGCCGGCGGCGGGAAGGGCGGCGCATCCGTTTCGGCGGCGTCCAAGACGAAGAAGGCGACCGCATCGGCGGCCGGAGCTAAAACGAAGAAAGCCGCCGCAGCCGCGGCGAGCGCATCCGCCGCTTCGGGTTCACCGTCCAAGTCGAAGGCTTCCGCCGGCGCGTCCGCAAAGGAGAAGAAGGCGGCCGCCGCCGCCAAGAAGAAGCCGGCGGCCAAGAAAGTAGCCGCCCCCGCAAAGGCCAAGGGAGGCGCCGCGCCCAAGGCAAAGAAGACAGCCAAGCCGCCCACGAAGAAACCGAAAGCGCCCAAACCTAAGAAGGCAGCGGCTACGCCCAAATCCAAGCCGGCCGCAAAGAAAGCCTCCGCCGCTAAGAAGTAAACTAACGCGCAACCGTAGTGTTCGCGTTACACCGGCGACGACGTGAACGCGCGTTACTAAGACGACGACGACGCTACGATAAGCTACCAACGAACGTCGTGTATGTGTATGTTTGTAGAAGAATAAGATGACGTGTCTCTCATTATTATATACTACATACTAATATACCTGCTGGCTATACCACCACACACCGATGGATGGATGGATGACAGTGACGTCAACGTAGTCCACGTAAACGCGTGAACCGTCCCCGGGGGAGTGAGCGCGCGCCTCTCGCCGTTGTCGAAGCGCCTTATGCTAGCTCGATGCGGCGCTGCTGCGTGTGCACTCGCATTCGCGGCGCTCTATGAGCGCAAACCAAAAAGCCCTTTTCAGGGCTAACACAAGTATCATGAATTATACATTCGTTTCTTTAACACAGATATTATAATATGGTCAACGACAACACACCACAACAGATTCCTACCTAGCTAACCACTCACTCACTCACACACTCAACCTTGTTGTTATTATATATTAAGTAATTACTCACTGACTCGATCCGTGGATCGATCCTGCATCACCCTTGCGTTACCCTATGGAAAGCATACCTGCCATATAGGGTATATTTTTAAAAAATAGACATAAATATACCTACTTATTATTAAAATAATCAGAAACGAAATACATACCTGCCTACCTACCTACCTACCTACCTACCTACTAGGCACTTGGATACTATATATTTATTGTTTTTTTTTTTTTTTTTTTTTTTTTCGAAATACTTTGTGTCGACGACCACAAGGGGGGTCACGTCTTATTGGACGTAACCCCGGACAAAGATTAAAACAAACAACAAATTTATTATATTTAGCACGATTGCATAGTTTGTTCGAACAAGAGCGCGCTTGCGCGCTGCGTGCGACATCGTTTCGTTCCGTTCGCAACGCGCGCATCCCCTCCCACTAATACAACGTACGACGAACGTATAAATATCACTGTGCGCGCTATAGATGGAAAATACCTGATCACGATCGTACCGCGCGCGCACACGTACGTACGGCGTACGTATTATTGGTAAATTAAACACTTCTATTAAATACACTTCAACATGTCTGGTCGTGGCAAGGGCGGTAAGGTCAAGGGAAAGGCAAAGTCCCGTTCCAACCGTGCCGGTCTCCAGTTTCCCGTGGGACGTATACACAGGCTGCTGCGTAATGGCAATTACGCCGAACGTGTCGGTGCCGGCGCCCCCGTCTACCTGGCCGCCGTGATGGAGTATCTGGCCGCTGAAGTCCTCGAGTTGGCCGGAAACGCCGCAAGGGACAACAAGAAGACCAGGATCATACCCCGTCATCTTCAATTGGCCATCCGCAACGACGAGGAGTTGAACAAGCTTCTCTCCGGTGTGACTATCGCTCAAGGTGGTGTACTGCCCAACATCCAGGCCGTGCTGCTGCCCAAGAAGACCGAGAAGAAGGCCTAAGAAGCTCACACAAGTTCTTTTTTGTTTACGCGAGGCGCGACCCTGTCGCCGCGCCCCGTTCGGTGCTTCGTGCGAGTGTGGTGCATGGCTAACGCATGTGTACACGTGTACGTACACTACTAAGCCTACACTAACTACTACGCTCGTTGCATTCAAACCAAAAGGCCCTTTTCAGGGCCACAATATATTTCGTCAAATGATACACACACAAAAGACAGTTTCTTTAAGCATTTGTTGGTCTTTAATTCATTACAATCAAATATAACATTGGATTTTTTTATAACCTCGTGACAATGATGACATAGGTAAATGGGTACTCTACACATTCATTTGAATATAATATATATATATATACCCCATTCTTATTCTTTCTGTTCCTTCCCCCCTTAAAATTACTAATCAGCCCTGAATGTTTAATATATTTTTATATCTTGAATATGTACTATCTCAATAATAACACACACACACTAATAATAAATCAGAGAGACGAGTTACGAGAGTTGATCACTGTAGGAAGATACACCACTAACTCTATTTATAATATTATGACTATTGCATTTTTTTTATAAGGTTAAGGTTACTTAACTTAATTATTTAAACTACACTCGAATCTATTTATGTTCTGAGCAATACAATTAATAATTATTTTTATTGGTAATATTACATTGAATACATAATATAACCGGGTTGTAATAAAAATGTACATAGAAATATATTATATAGTATATAAAATTTTCGTTCCCATACTCCTCCGAAACGACTTTTATTCAGTGTTTTTACCTGAAATTCACGCGGACGAAGTCGCGGGCAACAGCTAGTATATATAATTTAAACTATAATTAATTTTTTTTTTTTTTTTAACAAACCCATAAATAAGTTCGTCAGTAATTATTTTAGGTTCCTTCCCCCTAGACCTCAATCACACTCCCCACTACGATCGGTCCGTGTGTACCCCCCCCTCTAACCCCGCGCACTCCTCCTCGCGTCCCGAATTGGCGCCGTTGCTATTGGTCGAACGCGGCGAGGAAGCGCTCTACGCGTACCACTACTGTCTGACGCCCTGGTCCATATATACGGGTGGTGGGAACATTTATTGATAATACGGACAGATCATTCGACTACCGGCAGTTGTCGCGTACGCACGTACGTATCAGCTCCCCCCAAACCGCTTATAGCAATTGCGCGTGCGTAATTGTTCTAAGTAACCTACCGACCCAACCGCAGCTGCGAGTGTGGATACCGTTACTTGTAACGGGGTAAGCACACGTAGTTGTTTACGGTTGCGTTTCTACGAGTTTGCTCTTCTTAGAGCGAACAAGTTTTAACGCGACTGTAGGTTGTAGAACGATTGCGCGCCTTTCTCGAGGCGTTGCGTCGTTGTGTTTCTTCGACAGATCAGTCTTTAGGAAAACCGTCTACTACCATCAATAGTACGGTACTCGGTGGATACCAAACGGTGCCAACGAAGCCGAGTGGGTGCCGGCCCCGGTGGCACTCCCCCCGCTCCCTCTGAGCGGGGTAGTAAAACCGGACGGGGTTGGATCAGTCGGCCTTGGGGGGACCCCTAGTCGACCCCAACCAGCTCCCCCTCCCACCTACCCTTCCCCTCTCCTATCCGTAGCCGTTGTTTGTGTAGCATAGCCCCGGCTTGCTGCGCTCGGCGGTTGCGCTGCTAGGAACCCCGGTAGCACATTAAGATTGGCACCGGGGATTACAAGCTTAGGGCTCACCGCAGGTACACACCCTCCCCGCCTATCCCGGCGGGGAGTGCACTCGCCGTACACACCCCCGGGCTCATCCAACCCGGGGTAGTATCTCTTATTCCTTAGTTAGGCTGCGTGCCGCGAGTTTCTTGCAGATTCTTCTCGCGGTATACGTTTAGTTACCGAATCTGCACATCGTTAGGAGTACGAGCGCTTGCCACCCCCCGTGGGGATGGCAGACCAAACGATGGCCGTCGGGGCGGATGTTACCGGAGAGCTGTTCACCCTCTTGGGGTTCTTGCGCGCGGTACTGTCCGACCCGGTGGTCTTGGGAGTATTAGGGGAGCGGGGCCTCACCCCCCCCACCCTCCATAATCTGGCGCCTCTCGCCGAACAGGTGGTTCCTCCATCAGAGGTCCACCAGACCCTTCCGGAGCCGGTCCCGGTACCGGCCCCCGTTCCTTCCCCGTCCCCCCGCCCTTCCCGGGCGGGGTCACCCACCCCTATCGATGCCGATATGGTCGTACTCTCCGACACTGGAGATCACGACCAGGCAGAGGACTCGTCCTCCTCGTCTTCCGAGGACTTCGTTGAGGTCCAGGGAAAGCGCAAAAAGCGCACCCACGCCAAGGGCCAACTCCCGGCGAAGGCGGCTAAGGTCGCCGACGCCACCCCAGTGGCCACCCAATCCCCGGCGGGATCCGCCCCTGCCCCTAGGGCAAAGCGTATCCCTCCCCCCCCACCGATCTTCTTGCACGACAAGGCCCTCTGGACCGAAGTAGTGCAAATGATGGACGAGAAGAAAATTCCGTTCTCCCACTCCCGCGACACTCGCAAGGGGATTAAGTTCTCCCTGCGTTCCGCGGACGAGTACCGTGTGGTAACTCGCACGCTCCAGGAAAGGGGATATCCCTTCCATACCTTCTCGCTCCCGGAGGACAAGCCCCTCCGGGTAGTGATCAAAGGCGTACCGGTGGAGATCTCCACCGATTACGTCATCCAAGACCTCAGGTCAAAGGGCATCCCCGCAAGGGAAGTCCACCGCATGTGCGCCGGTCGCGCACACAACAGTACACCCTTCGCAATGGTGTTAGTCCTGGTGGACAACACGGCGGAGGGTAAAAAAGTTTTCAAACTTTCCTCTCTGTGCCACCTCGGTGGCATAAGAATCGAGAGGCCTAGGGGCAGAAACCCGGTGAACCAATGTCACCGCTGCCAACTTTACGGTCACGCACAGAAGAATTGCTTCGGCAAGGCTCGCTGCGTTAAGTGCCTGGGAGACCACGGCACCTCCGACTGCCCGCGCCCGAAAGACCGGACCCTCTGCACGGAGCCGCCTAGCTGCGTCCTGTGCGGAGAGTCCGGACACCCGGCCAACTTCCGGGGGTGCAGAAATGCCCCCCGTCCTCCACCTCAAGCGACAAAGCGCTTTGTGCCCCGTAACCAGGCTCCAGCCCTGAACGCGGTGTCCTCAGTGCGTTTAGGTCCCCCAAGGCAATCGCCATGGAACGCTCTGAACCACCTCAAGGCGTTCCCCGCCTTGAGGCAGCCCGTCACGCCCGGCCCTGTCAAGGCCATCCCGCAAGAGGGTGAGGCTCACGCCCCCCCCTCTTCCGTTCCCGCGGTCCTCCCTGCCGCCAGGCAGCTCCCCGCCAAAGTCCCGACCCCTCGGTCGTGCTCTGACGAGGAATTCACCTTGGAGGAGTACGACGAGTTGATCGCTTTCTTCCTAGAAAGCGACTGCTCCCCCCGCCAAAAATTGCGGTTCCTGCTTAACAGGATCCAGGCGAGTCCCTCAGAAGAGGAAAAACAACGACTACGGTCCAAATTCTCGTTGGACGAAGTAGCATCATTAATGGGTACCTTTACCCCTAAATCGCCGTAATGCTCCCTTTAAGTAGTGGCAGAATCAAACCCCGATCCCTCAAAGTAGGTTTCTTCAATGCGAACAGCATTGCGTCCCAACGCGGTGAAATCTCGACTTTCGTCCGAGATCACCAACCCGACATTTTCTTGATTCAGGAGACCTTTCTCAAACCCCATCTTAGAGACCCTAGAATTGCAAACTACAAGTTAGTGCGCAACGATAGGACGCGTGGTGCCGGTGGTGGCACCCTCATCTATTACAAAAGGTCCCTGCACGCGTCCCCTCTGGACGCACCTCAGCTCTCGTACGTTGAGGCTTCGGTATGTCGAATAGGCATGACCGGACACAGACCGATAACGATTGTTTCGGCTTATTGTTCCCCGATACCGTCCAAAGACGAAAACCTAAAATCCGATCTAGAAGCACTTTTCTCGCTCAGCGAATCCGTCATAGTAGCGGGTGACCTCAACGCGAAGCACGAGTCGTGGAATTGCCACGTTCGTAATCCGCGGGGGGTTCTACTCGAACGCTTATCTAGCTCTCTCCAGTTCGACGTCATCGCTCCGATGACGCCAACTCACTTCCAAAACAAGGCAGGTACTAGACCTTCCTTCTTAGATATAGCCCTTCTCAAGAATGTCAACCTAGCGTTGCGTTCTATAGAGGTGGTTCACGAGTTAGACTCGGACCACCGACCGGTGATCATGTGTCTAGGTCCGCGCGTAGGTCCCTCAGACACCGGTCTCCCTCCGCCCACTAAGTTGGTGACAAATTGGAATAGACTGGGCGAAAGCCTCAAGTCTATCTCCGCTGCCCAACTAGATCACATTCCCGACAATATAGTGTCAGCTGAGGACACTGTCGTCGCAATCGACTCTATCACAGAGTGCGTACAATCTGTCGTGAACGAATGTTCGCGGCGGGTCCCGGAGGTCAGCGATGACCGCTGGCAGTTGCCACCGGACGTGCGTGCTCTGATGACGGAGAAGAATGCCTCCATCAGAGCTTACGATTCCTTCCCCAGCGACTCGAACCGTGCCGAGATGCGCCGATTACAGCGTGCTGTGAGAAAGCGCATTCAGGAATTGCGGAACGATCGTTGGGATAAAACCCTATCTGACCTCGAACCGTCGCACACCGCCTTCTGGCAGTTGCAGCGGACTCTTAAAACCGACACTGTGGCATCCATGCCTCCTCTCATTCGTCCTAATCAAACGCCGGCGTTTGACGACATAGAAAAGTCCGAATGCCTGGCCGACAGCCTGGAGGCTCAATGTACCCCGAGCACCCTGCCGGTAGACCAAGCGCACCTCGAAAGAGTTGTTGCTGAAGTCGAACGCAGGGACGCTCTTCCGCCCATAGAGGATCCCGAGTATCCTATAGTAGCCGTCACCGTTGACGAAATTCAGACGATGATCAGGGGTCTTGACCCAGGGAAAGCCCCAGGTTCCGACGGGATCACCAATAAGGTGGTCAAGTCCTTCCCCCCCCTCCTTATTAGCCTTTTGGTCGCCATCTTCAATGCGGCCTTAAGCAACAACCTCTTCCCACAGCGGTGGAAAGAGGCAATAGTCATAGGTATTCCAAAGCCTAAAAAACCCAAAGATAGACCCGATAGCTACCGCCCTATCAGTCTTCTCAAGGTTCTTGGGAAACTGTACGAGCGAGTCGTCCTCTCCCGACTGAAGGACTACGCAGAGTCCCGAGGTCTCATACCAGACGAGCAGTTTGGTTTTCGTGCCAAACACTCGAGTGTACAACAGGTCCACCGTATCGTGGAGGACGTTAGTGCCGGCTTCCAACGCGGCTTTTACACTGGTATGGTTCTCTTCGACGTCGCGAAAGCGTTCGACAAGGTATGGCACGATGGCTTGATCTTCAAGCTATATCAGCTCGAAGTGCCCGACCGTCTCGTTCACATCATTCGAGACTACCTGTCGAACCGCTCTTTCCGTTATCGTGTGGAGGGGACTCTCTCCTCCGCACATCCTATCAGAGCCGGAGTCCCCCAGGGCTCCGTACTCTCGCCATTACTCTTCTCGCTGTACACCAGCGATATCCCACGCAGTAGACCCACAAAGCTCGCGCTTTTCGCCGATGATACGGCCCTTTATCGTTCAGATAAATACATCTCCGCCGTGTACAAAGACCTCCAAAAATCTGTCACAACCCTAGGGGAGTGGTTCAGAAAGTGGAGGATCGAAATCAATCCATCAAAGAGCGCCGCTATTCTGTTCTCCAAGGGCAGATACGCGCCTCCTCTCCCGCCTCCGATCACCCTGTCAAACGTGCCTATCCCTTGGGAGACGCACGTAAAGTACCTGGGCATTACCCTTGATCGTAAACTCACATTTGTAGAGCACATAAAGCAGGTACGCGCGCGAGCCGCTTTTGCGCTGAGTAGACTCCACCCGATGGTCAATGCACGTAGTAGTATGTCCCTTAAGTGTAAAGTCAGACTTTACACAACATGCATTCGACCCATTATGACATATGGTAGTGTTGTGTTCGCACACGTGCCTGTCAACCGACTCAAAAAATTCCAAACCCTTCAAAATCGCTTCATGCGACGCGCCACGGGCTCTCCGTGGTTCGTACGTAACTCGCAGCTTCACTGCGATCTTAAACTGCCGACAATCGGGCAGTTCATGAAGCGTCTTTCCACCCGATTTTTTGATTCTGCCAAAGATCATAAAAACCCGTTAGTAGTGGCCGCCACTAACTATACGCCATCCCGGTTGTCCGCGATAAAGCGCCCTAGGGAAGTACTAAACAGCCCAGACGATGAAATAACCGTCCTCCAGGAACGGTTAAACATAATAACATCTAACACTACACAGACGAACCGTCGTAAAATCTTAAGATCTCGCCGTCGAGGTCCGCCGCGATCGAAAACGAAAGTAAATTCACCCCCTCCCGTCCCTAGTACTAGCATAGCTCCTGATGCCGGCCCGGGGCCGAGCAAAAATCAGTAGCGTAGCAGTAGATTTAAAACCGTCCCTAAATAATCTCTTAGATCCAGCCGTCCCTTTTGTTACGATAGTCAGCGATGTGCAAAGTCGAGGTTCGAGTCCCGCAGGGGACGCCCTTTGACACACTCGCTTAAATATTCTCTAGTTTTAAGCCTTGGCTGGAGGCTCTCGGGTCTCGCCACAAAGTTCGGTAAAGCAGTAAAAGCCCCTCCTGGGGCTGACTGCGGCAGACCACACCTAAAAAAAAAAAAAAAAAAAAAAAAAACATTTATTGATTCACACTTGTGAACGCACTCGCCGCACGCGGTACGTCTCTCTAAGTACTACTACTCTAATATCTATCAAAGTCGATATGCCACCCAAGACAAGTGGAAAGGCAGCCAAAAAATCTGGCAAAGCCCAGAAGAACATCTCGAAGACCGACAAGAAGAAGAAGAAGCACAAGAGGAAGGAGAGCTACGCCATCTACATCTACAAGGTCCTCAAGCAGGTGCATCCGGACACCGGTATCTCCAGTAAGGCGATGTCCATCATGAACTCGTTCGTGAATGACATTTTCGAACGTATCGCCGCAGAGGCTTCGCGGCTCGCACACTACAACAAGAGGTCTACGATCACGTCGAGGGAGGTCCAAACATCGGTGAGGCTCCTGCTGCCCGGCGAACTCGCCAAGCACGCCGTCAGTGAAGGCACCAAGGCCGTCACCAAATACACCAGCTCCAAGTGAGCGGTCGCTGTGGTCCGGTGTCGGGTCGCGCGGGGTGAACAGAGGACTACTGCCGGCCGGCTGTGTCTGCGCGTCTGTTTGGTCGTCGTGGTCGCCTCGTCTCCCATCATCGTCCCATGTTGTGTTCGTCCGAAGCAATTGCGTGTGTGTGCGTGCGCGCGTCGTGTTTATAAACTGTTCATGTGTTTGAACGATGAATGTATGGACAGTGAGCGTTTGTGTTTATGTATATATATATATATATGTGTGTATTATGAAACTATAATAATGCCTATATATATATATCTATCTACCGAGCGCTCTCCGCACTTCATCATCGTCTTCAGCGCATATACCACCACCAGCACACCATTACCTATATGCGCGCCGCACGCATGGGTGGCTCTCGGCACAACCCAAAACAAAAGGCCCTTTTCAGGGCCACAAATATTTTCATGTGGATACACAATTTATGTTCACGTTTCTTTGATCCGATGTAGTCTCTCTTACATCATTACACAAACACATATTGATTAGAATGATTAAATACCGAATTAATATTTATAAATGTAGGCATCTTAAAGCAAGCAACTATTATACATACCTATAATATAATTATGTACCTACCTACATATTTTATTCAAAATCGATCGGTTAGGTTAGACTACTAGTGCCTATTGAGTTCGAAAATGGAAACCATAGTAAATAATATAATATAGAAGTAGGTAAGGTTAGGTTAAATTATAGTAAGTGTACTCACTTTCTTGGTATCCGTGTCTTTGTCTTGTCTCTTAAGTAAAGTCCGGTAAAGCAGATGAAGTCACCCTGGGGCTGCCTGCTACTGTAGCCCGCATCTGAAAAAAGATTTCAAAAAAAGTTACTACCTAGGCAATAAAATTTATCACAGAGTGTAATTTTTTTTTTTTTTTTTTTTTTTAATTATTAGAGAGAGTATACATACAATCATACATAGATAAATTAATTATAACTACTTAAAATTTATAATAATTAAATACATTTAAAAAAAAAACGGAATTTTATCAATGTTAATACTTTGTTTCTAGCCCAGAGGGCGCTCGGGAGCGGTTTTTTTTTTTTTTTCCTTTATTGGCATGCTGGCTGGATCATAATTCCGTTCGTTTCCACGCACGTATTGTGTGTAGGTATAAATAGCGCGGCGGGAAACGGCGAAATTTTATTCTTGATCGTTCGTTCGTAGCGTGCGGACGTCTTCTCCATAATATAATTATTTCTTCTTTATTGTTGTCGCTGCTGCTGCTGTGTTGTAGTAGTATCACCTCTTACTTACAACAAGATGGCACGTACCAAGCAAACCGCTCGCAAGTCCACCGGTGGTAAGGCGCCGAGGAAGCAGCTCGCCACCAAGGCTGCGCGTAAGAGCGCACCGGCGACCGGTGGTGTTAAGAAGCCTCATCGTTACAGGCCCGGAACAGTGGCCCTGCGTGAGATTCGTCGCTACCAGAAGAGTACAGAGCTTCTGATCCGCAAGCTTCCTTTCCAACGTTTAGTGCGCGAGATCGCTCAGGACTTCAAGACCGATCTTCGTTTCCAAAGCTCTGCAGTAATGGCGCTGCAGGAGGCCAGCGAGGCTTATCTCGTCGGTCTCTTCGAAGACACCAACCTGTGCGCCATTCACGCAAAGCGCGTCACCATTATGCCTAAGGACATACAGTTGGCGCGCAGGATCAGAGGCGAACGCGCTTAGACGCGCGACTTCTACACCAACACTCGCTCGGCGCCGATGCTTGATGCTGCTGCTGCTGTGGCGGCGTCGCGTGTTCGTGTGTATCCACACAACAAAAGGCCCTTTTCAGGGCCACATATGTGTCTTATACTATAATTCATAGTATGTTTCTTTATGACAGACCTGGTCGCCACACATTCCATCATAACACACAATACATTTTAATAACGTAAAGCTTTATAGATATGGATAGATAATATTATAATAATGCATGTATTCATTGTATGCACTTAATTAATAACGGTCGAGTTAACAGTCGTACTGGCAGTAGTTTCGCCTGTATGTACATATTATTTAGGTAGGTATATTATCTTTTCCTTTCTTTTACTCTACCAATGAGTAATGCAATTATACTAAGTAACCGAATGAATAAATAAATATACAGGTAGAGTTTGTTTTGATCATTTATTATTATTATTTTTTTTATAGACTTCGAGGTGCTCGCCCTTACTTTATTATAGTGCGCGCGCGTGTGTGTGTGTGTGTGTGTTTTTTTTTTTTTTTTTTTTTTCTTTTTCTTTTAATAGTAATAATTATTATTTAGTTATTAGTATTTTATTAGTTGAGCATTTATTATTATTTCGGTTATTATAACAACCAACAAGATACAAAAATCTTGGTGCGATTGTCGCGCCGACGCAGACTCGCGCCTCGTCCCGCTCTCCTCGCCGCACACCTCACCACCACCCGTTGCGACTACTCCGCGGCCGTAGGGTATATATAAGAGGCTCGCAACAAAAAGCCGCGGATATTCGATCGTGACTCGGCAACGACGTTGGAGTACTCAGTGTACGCGCGCGTTCGTGTTAGTTCGTTTTACTCTAATACTACTCAAAGAAGATGACAGGTCGCGGTAAGGGAGGAAAGGGTCTGGGAAAAGGAGGAGCAAAGCGTCACAGAAAAGTACTTCGTGATAACATCCAAGGTATCACGAAGCCGGCCATCCGTCGTCTGGCGCGCAGAGGCGGCGTGAAACGTATCTCCGGTCTGATTTACGAAGAGACCCGTGGCGTGCTGAAAGTGTTCCTCGAGAACGTGATCCGTGACGCGGTTACTTACACCGAGCACGCGAAGAGGAAGACCGTCACAGCCATGGACGTCGTGTACGCCCTGAAACGTCAGGGACGCACTCTGTACGGTTTCGGCGGTTAAATTCGGCTACATACACCGTTGGCGGTGCGGCGGGCGGTGTGTCTGTCTGTCTGTCTGCTGTGTGTGTATGTCTCTGTAGCGTGCGTGCGCGTTCATACATACATACATGCATGCATGCATGCATACTTACCTACTACCTACCCACTATATACCATGAGCTCTGTCTACATATAAGTACACTACTTACTCATTCATACGTGGTGTATAAATATGACAGACGCTTGCTCGGTATAAAAAAAAAGGCCCTTTTCAGGGCCGCATATGATTCGATATATTGCAAACGTTTCTTATGAAGATTTGTCTTTGATATTAATATTATATTGATAAAAATCACCTTACACACCCTCGCACAGTGCACACGTCTTATCCTCTCTATCTCACACACACACACACACACCACCGTTAATGATTACCTACTCTAAATATTATGACGATACAAGTTACCCTCGCTCGGGGCTATCTATGTTATTCATATACTTACTATGCTACCTAATATTCACATGGATATTGTTCGATATTCGGTACCTACTCCTATGTAACACTATAATCTATACGTTACACACATATAAGTAAGTATCACAGACCTACCTTTCATGTACCTAGGTACCCAATAATATCGTGACTTATTTATTGTAGGTAATTATTATATTTTTATTGTAGTTTGTTGTTCGTTTTGATAATATTTAATAACAGAGTATCTAATAAATACTATATTTTTGATTCGGCCGACGAGTATGATTTGCATTATGTAGGTTATGTGTTACTATTACTACTACTAAACTTACTAACGTTACTAACTACTGCGTCGTATAGGTACAGAATAGTCAACATGCAGTTATAGTACAGGTTGCATTGTTAAATTTAATAATATCAGATAGGTATGCCGCACAAGTAAATTAGTACCACCTAGACAGGATAACTAAGAAATTAAGTACCTACCCAATTGGTGTTATAGCTATCGCACGATTATATTCGCGAACGCGCATCGTCGAAATAAGCTGAGCAGCCGCAGCGGCGGCGCTGTGACGACGGCGGCGGCGGCGGCTTCGGTTGGTTATTGTTTTAAATGTATTCCGTAGTTTGATGTGGCGACTTGATTCATCGATTTGTGATATATATTTATGTTTTATTTACTTTATAATAAATTATAAACGTCGCGCACTACGAACGTCCTGGACGCGGTCGTCGGTCCTTGCGGCGCGCGTACGGGGCGGCGAGTGTTTTACGACGGTTCACTTTTAGGTTGATAATATTACATCATAACGATTGAATATCTATGAAATGTTGTTGTGCTAAACGTTCGATATCTTCGTCGTTGACATGTCGCCCTCGATACGCGATCACTGTTGATTTTACACAGTAAAAACACATTTTGAACGAGACCCGAGGTATGGTGAGTACGCGCTCGTCAAATTAAACGCGCACACCGGCCCGTGTGCTGTTAGTACTTCGATCTTCGTATTGTATTCGCGTAGTCGCGTTCATGACGGATCCCGAGACGTTCGCACGCACTCGCATATCTGTCGTTAAACATCGAAAATATTAATTTTATTAGATACGTGTTAGTGAAAAGTTTGAAGTGTTCATACGAGAAAACGTCCCGCGACTACACGGCTCTCGTTATGGTAAAGTTTCGTTGGACTTGACCGACGTTATTCGAAATTTGAAAAGTGGCGACATCTAAGTCTCTGTTATTATTACGTGAATCTACCGTACTACTTACTTACCTACGTGTAGTGTGCGTGTGTGTTCATTCGTTTTACAACAACAATATACCCCTAAATACCACTACTAAAATGGCAGACACAGCAGTGGCTACTGAAGCTCCGGCTCCCGCTACACCGGCGAAGAAGCAAGCGAGACAAGCGGGCGGCGGCGCCGCCGCCTCTAAGAAACCTAAAGCGAAGCCTACCCATCCTAAGACATCGGAGATGGTCAACAACGCCATCAAGGAGATGAAGGAGCGCAGCGGATCGTCGTTGCAGGCTATCAAGAAATATATTGCAGCACAGTACAAGGTCGACGCCGAGAAATTGGCACCGTTCATCAGGAAATATCTGAAGAGCGCCGTCGAATCCGGTGCCCTGATACAGACCAAGGGTAAAGGTGCCAGCGGATCGTTCAAGTTGGAGTCTAAATCGGCCGCGGCCAAGAAACCCGCCGGCGGCGCCGGTGCCGGAAAGGCCGGCGGCGGGAAGGGCGGCGCATCCGTTTCGGCGGCGTCCAAGACGAAGAAGGCGACCGCATCGGCGGCCGGAGCTAAAACGAAGAAAGCCGCCGCAGCCGCGGCGAGCGCATCCGCCGCTTCGGGTTCACCGTCCAAGTCGAAGGCTTCCGCCGGCGCGTCCGCAAAGGAGAAGAAGGCGGCCGCCGCCGCCAAGAAGAAGCCGGCGGCCAAGAAAGTAGCCGCCCCCGCAAAGGCCAAGGGAGGCGCCGCGCCCAAGGCAAAGAAGACAGCCAAGCCGCCCACGAAGAAACCGAAAGCGCCCAAACCTAAGAAGGCAGCGGCTACGCCCAAATCCAAGCCGGCCGCAAAGAAAGCCTCCGCCGCTAAGAAGTAAACTAACGCGCAACCGTAGTGTTCGCGTTACACCGGCGACGACGTGAACGCGCGTTACTAAGACGACGACGACGCTACGATAAGCTACCAACGAACGTCGTGTATGTGTATGTTTGTAGAAGAATAAGATGACGTGTCTCTCATTATTATATACTACATACTAATATACCTGCTGGCTATACCACCACACACCGATGGATGGATGGATGACAGTGACGTCAACGTAGTCCACGTAAACGCGTGAACCGTCCCCGGGGGAGTGAGCGCGCGCCTCTCGCCGTTGTCGAAGCGCCTTATGCTAGCTCGATGCGGCGCTGCTGCGTGTGCACTCGCATTCGCGGCGCTCTATGAGCGCAAACCAAAAAGCCCTTTTCAGGGCTAACACAAGTATCATGAATTATACATTCGTTTCTTTAACACAGATATTATAATATGGTCAACGACAACACACCACAACAGATTCCTACCTAGCTAACCACTCACTCACTCACACACTCAACCTTGTTGTTATTATATATTAAGTAATTACTCACTGACTCGATCCGTGGATCGATCCTGCATCACCCTTGCGTTACCCTATGGAAAGCATACCTGCCATATAGGGTATATTTTTAAAAAATAGACATAAATATACCTACTTATTATTAAAATAATCAGAAACGAAATACATACCTGCCTACCTACCTACCTACCTACCTACCTACTAGGCACTTGGATACTATATATTTATTGTTTTTTTTTTTTTTTTTTTTTTTTTCGAAATACTTTGTGTCGACGACCACAAGGGGGGTCACGTCTTATTGGACGTAACCCCGGACAAAGATTAAAACAAACAACAAATTTATTATATTTAGCACGATTGCATAGTTTGTTCGAACAAGAGCGCGCTTGCGCGCTGCGTGCGACATCGTTTCGTTCCGTTCGCAACGCGCGCATCCCCTCCCACTAATACAACGTACGACGAACGTATAAATATCACTGTGCGCGCTATAGATGGAAAATACCTGATCACGATCGTACCGCGCGCGCACACGTACGTACGGCGTACGTATTATTGGTAAATTAAACACTTCTATTAAATACACTTCAACATGTCTGGTCGTGGCAAGGGCGGTAAGGTCAAGGGAAAGGCAAAGTCCCGTTCCAACCGTGCCGGTCTCCAGTTTCCCGTGGGACGTATACACAGGCTGCTGCGTAATGGCAATTACGCCGAACGTGTCGGTGCCGGCGCCCCCGTCTACCTGGCCGCCGTGATGGAGTATCTGGCCGCTGAAGTCCTCGAGTTGGCCGGAAACGCCGCAAGGGACAACAAGAAGACCAGGATCATACCCCGTCATCTTCAATTGGCCATCCGCAACGACGAGGAGTTGAACAAGCTTCTCTCCGGTGTGACTATCGCTCAAGGTGGTGTACTGCCCAACATCCAGGCCGTGCTGCTGCCCAAGAAGACCGAGAAGAAGGCCTAAGAAGCTCACACAAGTTCTTTTTTGTTTACGCGAGGCGCGACCCTGTCGCCGCGCCCCGTTCGGTGCTTCGTGCGAGTGTGGTGCATGGCTAACGCATGTGTACACGTGTACGTACACTACTAAGCCTACACTAACTACTACGCTCGTTGCATTCAAACCAAAAGGCCCTTTTCAGGGCCACAATATATTTCGTCAAATGATACACACACAAAAGACAGTTTCTTTAAGCATTTGTTGGTCTTTAATTCATTACAATCAAATATAACATTGGATTTTTTTATAACCTCGTGACAATGATGACATAGGTAAATGGGTACTCTACACATTCATTTGAATATAATATATATATATATACCCCATTCTTATTCTTTCTGTTCCTTCCCCCCTTAAAATTACTAATCAGCCCTGAATGTTTAATATATTTTTATATCTTGAATATGTACTATCTCAATAATAACACACACACACTAATAATAAATCAGAGAGACGAGTTACGAGAGTTGATCACTGTAGGAAGATACACCACTAACTCTATTTATAATATTATGACTATTGCATTTTTTTTATAAGGTTAAGGTTACTTAACTTAATTATTTAAACTACACTCGAATCTATTTATGTTCTGAGCAATACAATTAATAATTATTTTTATTGGTAATATTACATTGAATACATAATATAACCGGGTTGTAATAAAAATGTACATAGAAATATATTATATAGTATATAAAATTTTCGTTCCCATACTCCTCCGAAACGACTTTTATTCAGTGTTTTTACCTGAAATTCACGCGGACGAAGTCGCGGGCAACAGCTAGTATATATAATTTAAACTATAATTAATTTTTTTTTTTTTTTTAACAAACCCATAAATAAGTTCGTCAGTAATTATTTTAGGTTCCTTCCCCCTAGACCTCAATCACACTCCCCACTACGATCGGTCCGTGTGTACCCCCCCCTCTAACCCCGCGCACTCCTCCTCGCGTCCCGAATTGGCGCCGTTGCTATTGGTCGAACGCGGCGAGGAAGCGCTCTACGCGTACCACTACTGTCTGACGCCCTGGTCCATATATACGGGTGGTGGGAACATTTATTGATTCACACTTGTGAACGCACTCGCCGCACGCGGTACGTCTCTCTAAGTACTACTACTCTAATATCTATCAAAGTCGATATGCCACCCAAGACAAGTGGAAAGGCAGCCAAAAAATCTGGCAAAGCCCAGAAGAACATCTCGAAGACCGACAAGAAGAAGAAGAAGCACAAGAGGAAGGAGAGCTACGCCATCTACATCTACAAGGTCCTCAAGCAGGTGCATCCGGACACCGGTATCTCCAGTAAGGCGATGTCCATCATGAACTCGTTCGTGAATGACATTTTCGAACGTATCGCCGCAGAGGCTTCGCGGCTCGCACACTACAACAAGAGGTCTACGATCACGTCGAGGGAGGTCCAAACATCGGTGAGGCTCCTGCTGCCCGGCGAACTCGCCAAGCACGCCGTCAGTGAAGGCACCAAGGCCGTCACCAAATACACCAGCTCCAAGTGAGCGGTCGCTGTGGTCCGGTGTCGGGTCGCGCGGGGTGAACAGAGGACTACTGCCGGCCGGCTGTGTCTGCGCGTCTGTTTGGTCGTCGTGGTCGCCTCGTCTCCCATCATCGTCCCATGTTGTGTTCGTCCGAAGCAATTGCGTGTGTGTGCGTGCGCGCGTCGTGTTTATAAACTGTTCATGTGTTTGAACGATGAATGTATGGACAGTGAGCGTTTGTGTTTATGTATATATATATATATATGTGTGTATTATGAAACTATAATAATGCCTATATATATATATCTATCTACCGAGCGCTCTCCGCACTTCATCATCGTCTTCAGCGCATATACCACCACCAGCACACCATTACCTATATGCGCGCCGCACGCATGGGTGGCTCTCGGCACAACCCAAAACAAAAGGCCCTTTTCAGGGCCACAAATATTTTCATGTGGATACACAATTTATGTTCACGTTTCTTTGATCCGATGTAGTCTCTCTTACATCATTACACAAACACATATTGATTAGAATGATTAAATACCGAATTAATATTTATAAATGTAGGCATCTTAAAGCAAGCAACTATTATACATACCTATAATATAATTATGTACCTACCTACATATTTTATTCAAAATCGATCGGTTAGGTTAGACTACTAGTGCCTATTGAGTTCGAAAATGGAAACCATAGTAAATAATATAATATAGAAGTAGGTAAGGTTAGGTTAAATTATAGTAAGTGTACTCACTTTCTTGGTATCCGTGTCTTTGTCTTGTCTCTTAAGTAAAGTCCGGTAAAGCAGATGAAGTCACCCTGGGGCTGCCTGCTACTGTAGCCCGCATCTGAAAAAAGATTTCAAAAAAAGTTACTACCTAGGCAATAAAATTTATCACAGAGTGTAATTTTTTTTTTTTTTTTTTTTTTTAATTATTAGAGAGAGTATACATACAATCATACATAGATAAATTAATTATAACTACTTAAAATTTATAATAATTAAATACATTTAAAAAAAAAACGGAATTTTATCAATGTTAATACTTTGTTTCTAGCCCAGAGGGCGCTCGGGAGCGGTTTTTTTTTTTTTTTCCTTTATTGGCATGCTGGCTGGATCATAATTCCGTTCGTTTCCACGCACGTATTGTGTGTAGGTATAAATAGCGCGGCGGGAAACGGCGAAATTTTATTCTTGATCGTTCGTTCGTAGCGTGCGGACGTCTTCTCCATAATATAATTATTTCTTCTTTATTGTTGTCGCTGCTGCTGCTGTGTTGTAGTAGTATCACCTCTTACTTACAACAAGATGGCACGTACCAAGCAAACCGCTCGCAAGTCCACCGGTGGTAAGGCGCCGAGGAAGCAGCTCGCCACCAAGGCTGCGCGTAAGAGCGCACCGGCGACCGGTGGTGTTAAGAAGCCTCATCGTTACAGGCCCGGAACAGTGGCCCTGCGTGAGATTCGTCGCTACCAGAAGAGTACAGAGCTTCTGATCCGCAAGCTTCCTTTCCAACGTTTAGTGCGCGAGATCGCTCAGGACTTCAAGACCGATCTTCGTTTCCAAAGCTCTGCAGTAATGGCGCTGCAGGAGGCCAGCGAGGCTTATCTCGTCGGTCTCTTCGAAGACACCAACCTGTGCGCCATTCACGCAAAGCGCGTCACCATTATGCCTAAGGACATACAGTTGGCGCGCAGGATCAGAGGCGAACGCGCTTAGACGCGCGACTTCTACACCAACACTCGCTCGGCGCCGATGCTTGATGCTGCTGCTGCTGTGGCGGCGTCGCGTGTTCGTGTGTATCCACACAACAAAAGGCCCTTTTCAGGGCCACATATGTGTCTTATACTATAATTCATAGTATGTTTCTTTATGACAGACCTGGTCGCCACACATTCCATCATAACACACAATACATTTTAATAACGTAAAGCTTTATAGATATGGATAGATAATATTATAATAATGCATGTATTCATTGTATGCACTTAATTAATAACGGTCGAGTTAACAGTCGTACTGGCAGTAGTTTCGCCTGTATGTACATATTATTTAGGTAGGTATATTATCTTTTCCTTTCTTTTACTCTACCAATGAGTAATGCAATTATACTAAGTAACCGAATGAATAAATAAATATACAGGTAGAGTTTGTTTTGATCATTTATTATTATTATTTTTTTTATAGACTTCGAGGTGCTCGCCCTTACTTTATTATAGTGCGCGCGCGTGTGTGTGTGTGTGTGTGTTTTTTTTTTTTTTTTTTTTTTCTTTTTCTTTTAATAGTAATAATTATTATTTAGTTATTAGTATTTTATTAGTTGAGCATTTATTATTATTTCGGTTATTATAACAACCAACAAGATACAAAAATCTTGGTGCGATTGTCGCGCCGACGCAGACTCGCGCCTCGTCCCGCTCTCCTCGCCGCACACCTCACCACCACCCGTTGCGACTACTCCGCGGCCGTAGGGTATATATAAGAGGCTCGCAACAAAAAGCCGCGGATATTCGATCGTGACTCGGCAACGACGTTGGAGTACTCAGTGTACGCGCGCGTTCGTGTTAGTTCGTTTTACTCTAATACTACTCAAAGAAGATGACAGGTCGCGGTAAGGGAGGAAAGGGTCTGGGAAAAGGAGGAGCAAAGCGTCACAGAAAAGTACTTCGTGATAACATCCAAGGTATCACGAAGCCGGCCATCCGTCGTCTGGCGCGCAGAGGCGGCGTGAAACGTATCTCCGGTCTGATTTACGAAGAGACCCGTGGCGTGCTGAAAGTGTTCCTCGAGAACGTGATCCGTGACGCGGTTACTTACACCGAGCACGCGAAGAGGAAGACCGTCACAGCCATGGACGTCGTGTACGCCCTGAAACGTCAGGGACGCACTCTGTACGGTTTCGGCGGTTAAATTCGGCTACATACACCGTTGGCGGTGCGGCGGGCGGTGTGTCTGTCTGTCTGTCTGCTGTGTGTGTATGTCTCTGTAGCGTGCGTGCGCGTTCATACATACATACATGCATGCATGCATGCATACTTACCTACTACCTACCCACTATATACCATGAGCTCTGTCTACATATAAGTACACTACTTACTCATTCATACGTGGTGTATAAATATGACAGACGCTTGCTCGGTATAAAAAAAAAGGCCCTTTTCAGGGCCGCATATGATTCGATATATTGCAAACGTTTCTTATGAAGATTTGTCTTTGATATTAATATTATATTGATAAAAATCACCTTACACACCCTCGCACAGTGCACACGTCTTATCCTCTCTATCTCACACACACACACACACACCACCGTTAATGATTACCTACTCTAAATATTATGACGATACAAGTTACCCTCGCTCGGGGCTATCTATGTTATTCATATACTTACTATGCTACCTAATATTCACATGGATATTGTTCGATATTCGGTACCTACTCCTATGTAACACTATAATCTATACGTTACACACATATAAGTAAGTATCACAGACCTACCTTTCATGTACCTAGGTACCCAATAATATCGTGACTTATTTATTGTAGGTAATTATTATATTTTTATTGTAGTTTGTTGTTCGTTTTGATAATATTTAATAACAGAGTATCTAATAAATACTATATTTTTGATTCGGCCGACGAGTATGATTTGCATTATGTAGGTTATGTGTTACTATTACTACTACTAAACTTACTAACGTTACTAACTACTGCGTCGTATAGGTACAGAATAGTCAACATGCAGTTATAGTACAGGTTGCATTGTTAAATTTAATAATATCAGATAGGTATGCCGCACAAGTAAATTAGTACCACCTAGACAGGATAACTAAGAAATTAAGTACCTACCCAATTGGTGTTATAGCTATCGCACGATTATATTCGCGAACGCGCATCGTCGAAATAAGCTGAGCAGCCGCAGCGGCGGCGCTGTGACGACGGCGGCGGCGGCGGCTTCGGTTGGTTATTGTTTTAAATGTATTCCGTAGTTTGATGTGGCGACTTGATTCATCGATTTGTGATATATATTTATGTTTTATTTACTTTATAATAAATTATAAACGTCGCGCACTACGAACGTCCTGGACGCGGTCGTCGGTCCTTGCGGCGCGCGTACGGGGCGGCGAGTGTTTTACGACGGTTCACTTTTAGGTTGATAATATTACATCATAACGATTGAATATCTATGAAATGTTGTTGTGCTAAACGTTCGATATCTTCGTCGTTGACATGTCGCCCTCGATACGCGATCACTGTTGATTTTACACAGTAAAAACACATTTTGAACGAGACCCGAGGTATGGTGAGTACGCGCTCGTCAAATTAAACGCGCACACCGGCCCGTGTGCTGTTAGTACTTCGATCTTCGTATTGTATTCGCGTAGTCGCGTTCATGACGGATCCCGAGACGTTCGCACGCACTCGCATATCTGTCGTTAAACATCGAAAATATTAATTTTATTAGATACGTGTTAGTGAAAAGTTTGAAGTGTTCATACGAGAAAACGTCCCGCGACTACACGGCTCTCGTTATGGTAAAGTTTCGTTGGACTTGACCGACGTTATTCGAAATTTGAAAAGTGGCGACATCTAAGTCTCTGTTATTATTACGTGAATCTACCGTACTACTTACTTACCTACGTGTAGTGTGCGTGTGTGTTCATTCGTTTTACAACAACAATATACCCCTAAATACCACTACTAAAATGGCAGACACAGCAGTGGCTACTGAAGCTCCGGCTCCCGCTACACCGGCGAAGAAGCAAGCGAGACAAGCGGGCGGCGGCGCCGCCGCCTCTAAGAAACCTAAAGCGAAGCCTACCCATCCTAAGACATCGGAGATGGTCAACAACGCCATCAAGGAGATGAAGGAGCGCAGCGGATCGTCGTTGCAGGCTATCAAGAAATATATTGCAGCACAGTACAAGGTCGACGCCGAGAAATTGGCACCGTTCATCAGGAAATATCTGAAGAGCGCCGTCGAATCCGGTGCCCTGATACAGACCAAGGGTAAAGGTGCCAGCGGATCGTTCAAGTTGGAGTCTAAATCGGCCGCGGCCAAGAAACCCGCCGGCGGCGCCGGTGCCGGAAAGGCCGGCGGCGGGAAGGGCGGCGCATCCGTTTCGGCGGCGTCCAAGACGAAGAAGGCGACCGCATCGGCGGCCGGAGCTAAAACGAAGAAAGCCGCCGCAGCCGCGGCGAGCGCATCCGCCGCTTCGGGTTCACCGTCCAAGTCGAAGGCTTCCGCCGGCGCGTCCGCAAAGGAGAAGAAGGCGGCCGCCGCCGCCAAGAAGAAGCCGGCGGCCAAGAAAGTAGCCGCCCCCGCAAAGGCCAAGGGAGGCGCCGCGCCCAAGGCAAAGAAGACAGCCAAGCCGCCCACGAAGAAACCGAAAGCGCCCAAACCTAAGAAGGCAGCGGCTACGCCCAAATCCAAGCCGGCCGCAAAGAAAGCCTCCGCCGCTAAGAAGTAAACTAACGCGCAACCGTAGTGTTCGCGTTACACCGGCGACGACGTGAACGCGCGTTACTAAGACGACGACGACGCTACGATAAGCTACCAACGAACGTCGTGTATGTGTATGTTTGTAGAAGAATAAGATGACGTGTCTCTCATTATTATATACTACATACTAATATACCTGCTGGCTATACCACCACACACCGATGGATGGATGGATGACAGTGACGTCAACGTAGTCCACGTAAACGCGTGAACCGTCCCCGGGGGAGTGAGCGCGCGCCTCTCGCCGTTGTCGAAGCGCCTTATGCTAGCTCGATGCGGCGCTGCTGCGTGTGCACTCGCATTCGCGGCGCTCTATGAGCGCAAACCAAAAAGCCCTTTTCAGGGCTAACACAAGTATCATGAATTATACATTCGTTTCTTTAACACAGATATTATAATATGGTCAACGACAACACACCACAACAGATTCCTACCTAGCTAACCACTCACTCACTCACACACTCAACCTTGTTGTTATTATATATTAAGTAATTACTCACTGACTCGATCCGTGGATCGATCCTGCATCACCCTTGCGTTACCCTATGGAAAGCATACCTGCCATATAGGGTATATTTTTAAAAAATAGACATAAATATACCTACTTATTATTAAAATAATCAGAAACGAAATACATACCTGCCTACCTACCTACCTACCTACCTACCTACTAGGCACTTGGATACTATATATTTATTGTTTTTTTTTTTTTTTTTTTTTTTTTCGAAATACTTTGTGTCGACGACCACAAGGGGGGTCACGTCTTATTGGACGTAACCCCGGACAAAGATTAAAACAAACAACAAATTTATTATATTTAGCACGATTGCATAGTTTGTTCGAACAAGAGCGCGCTTGCGCGCTGCGTGCGACATCGTTTCGTTCCGTTCGCAACGCGCGCATCCCCTCCCACTAATACAACGTACGACGAACGTATAAATATCACTGTGCGCGCTATAGATGGAAAATACCTGATCACGATCGTACCGCGCGCGCACACGTACGTACGGCGTACGTATTATTGGTAAATTAAACACTTCTATTAAATACACTTCAACATGTCTGGTCGTGGCAAGGGCGGTAAGGTCAAGGGAAAGGCAAAGTCCCGTTCCAACCGTGCCGGTCTCCAGTTTCCCGTGGGACGTATACACAGGCTGCTGCGTAATGGCAATTACGCCGAACGTGTCGGTGCCGGCGCCCCCGTCTACCTGGCCGCCGTGATGGAGTATCTGGCCGCTGAAGTCCTCGAGTTGGCCGGAAACGCCGCAAGGGACAACAAGAAGACCAGGATCATACCCCGTCATCTTCAATTGGCCATCCGCAACGACGAGGAGTTGAACAAGCTTCTCTCCGGTGTGACTATCGCTCAAGGTGGTGTACTGCCCAACATCCAGGCCGTGCTGCTGCCCAAGAAGACCGAGAAGAAGGCCTAAGAAGCTCACACAAGTTCTTTTTTGTTTACGCGAGGCGCGACCCTGTCGCCGCGCCCCGTTCGGTGCTTCGTGCGAGTGTGGTGCATGGCTAACGCATGTGTACACGTGTACGTACACTACTAAGCCTACACTAACTACTACGCTCGTTGCATTCAAACCAAAAGGCCCTTTTCAGGGCCACAATATATTTCGTCAAATGATACACACACAAAAGACAGTTTCTTTAAGCATTTGTTGGTCTTTAATTCATTACAATCAAATATAACATTGGATTTTTTTATAACCTCGTGACAATGATGACATAGGTAAATGGGTACTCTACACATTCATTTGAATATAATATATATATATATACCCCATTCTTATTCTTTCTGTTCCTTCCCCCCTTAAAATTACTAATCAGCCCTGAATGTTTAATATATTTTTATATCTTGAATATGTACTATCTCAATAATAACACACACACACTAATAATAAATCAGAGAGACGAGTTACGAGAGTTGATCACTGTAGGAAGATACACCACTAACTCTATTTATAATATTATGACTATTGCATTTTTTTTATAAGGTTAAGGTTACTTAACTTAATTATTTAAACTACACTCGAATCTATTTATGTTCTGAGCAATACAATTAATAATTATTTTTATTGGTAATATTACATTGAATACATAATATAACCGGGTTGTAATAAAAATGTACATAGAAATATATTATATAGTATATAAAATTTTCGTTCCCATACTCCTCCGAAACGACTTTTATTCAGTGTTTTTACCTGAAATTCACGCGGACGAAGTCGCGGGCAACAGCTAGTATATATAATTTAAACTATAATTAATTTTTTTTTTTTTTTTAACAAACCCATAAATAAGTTCGTCAGTAATTATTTTAGGTTCCTTCCCCCTAGACCTCAATCACACTCCCCACTACGATCGGTCCGTGTGTACCCCCCCCTCTAACCCCGCGCACTCCTCCTCGCGTCCCGAATTGGCGCCGTTGCTATTGGTCGAACGCGGCGAGGAAGCGCTCTACGCGTACCACTACTGTCTGACGCCCTGGTCCATATATACGGGTGGTGGGAACATTTATTGATTCACACTTGTGAACGCACTCGCCGCACGCGGTACGTCTCTCTAAGTACTACTACTCTAATATCTATCAAAGTCGATATGCCACCCAAGACAAGTGGAAAGGCAGCCAAAAAATCTGGCAAAGCCCAGAAGAACATCTCGAAGACCGACAAGAAGAAGAAGAAGCACAAGAGGAAGGAGAGCTACGCCATCTACATCTACAAGGTCCTCAAGCAGGTGCATCCGGACACCGGTATCTCCAGTAAGGCGATGTCCATCATGAACTCGTTCGTGAATGACATTTTCGAACGTATCGCCGCAGAGGCTTCGCGGCTCGCACACTACAACAAGAGGTCTACGATCACGTCGAGGGAGGTCCAAACATCGGTGAGGCTCCTGCTGCCCGGCGAACTCGCCAAGCACGCCGTCAGTGAAGGCACCAAGGCCGTCACCAAATACACCAGCTCCAAGTGAGCGGTCGCTGTGGTCCGGTGTCGGGTCGCGCGGGGTGAACAGAGGACTACTGCCGGCCGGCTGTGTCTGCGCGTCTGTTTGGTCGTCGTGGTCGCCTCGTCTCCCATCATCGTCCCATGTTGTGTTCGTCCGAAGCAATTGCGTGTGTGTGCGTGCGCGCGTCGTGTTTATAAACTGTTCATGTGTTTGAACGATGAATGTATGGACAGTGAGCGTTTGTGTTTATGTATATATATATATATATGTGTGTATTATGAAACTATAATAATGCCTATATATATATATCTATCTACCGAGCGCTCTCCGCACTTCATCATCGTCTTCAGCGCATATACCACCACCAGCACACCATTACCTATATGCGCGCCGCACGCATGGGTGGCTCTCGGCACAACCCAAAACAAAAGGCCCTTTTCAGGGCCACAAATATTTTCATGTGGATACACAATTTATGTTCACGTTTCTTTGATCCGATGTAGTCTCTCTTACATCATTACACAAACACATATTGATTAGAATGATTAAATACCGAATTAATATTTATAAATGTAGGCATCTTAAAGCAAGCAACTATTATACATACCTATAATATAATTATGTACCTACCTACATATTTTATTCAAAATCGATCGGTTAGGTTAGACTACTAGTGCCTATTGAGTTCGAAAATGGAAACCATAGTAAATAATATAATATAGAAGTAGGTAAGGTTAGGTTAAATTATAGTAAGTGTACTCACTTTCTTGGTATCCGTGTCTTTGTCTTGTCTCTTAAGTAAAGTCCGGTAAAGCAGATGAAGTCACCCTGGGGCTGCCTGCTACTGTAGCCCGCATCTGAAAAAAGATTTCAAAAAAAGTTACTACCTAGGCAATAAAATTTATCACAGAGTGTAATTTTTTTTTTTTTTTTTTTTTTTAATTATTAGAGAGAGTATACATACAATCATACATAGATAAATTAATTATAACTACTTAAAATTTATAATAATTAAATACATTTAAAAAAAAAACGGAATTTTATCAATGTTAATACTTTGTTTCTAGCCCAGAGGGCGCTCGGGAGCGGTTTTTTTTTTTTTTTCCTTTATTGGCATGCTGGCTGGATCATAATTCCGTTCGTTTCCACGCACGTATTGTGTGTAGGTATAAATAGCGCGGCGGGAAACGGCGAAATTTTATTCTTGATCGTTCGTTCGTAGCGTGCGGACGTCTTCTCCATAATATAATTATTTCTTCTTTATTGTTGTCGCTGCTGCTGCTGTGTTGTAGTAGTATCACCTCTTACTTACAACAAGATGGCACGTACCAAGCAAACCGCTCGCAAGTCCACCGGTGGTAAGGCGCCGAGGAAGCAGCTCGCCACCAAGGCTGCGCGTAAGAGCGCACCGGCGACCGGTGGTGTTAAGAAGCCTCATCGTTACAGGCCCGGAACAGTGGCCCTGCGTGAGATTCGTCGCTACCAGAAGAGTACAGAGCTTCTGATCCGCAAGCTTCCTTTCCAACGTTTAGTGCGCGAGATCGCTCAGGACTTCAAGACCGATCTTCGTTTCCAAAGCTCTGCAGTAATGGCGCTGCAGGAGGCCAGCGAGGCTTATCTCGTCGGTCTCTTCGAAGACACCAACCTGTGCGCCATTCACGCAAAGCGCGTCACCATTATGCCTAAGGACATACAGTTGGCGCGCAGGATCAGAGGCGAACGCGCTTAGACGCGCGACTTCTACACCAACACTCGCTCGGCGCCGATGCTTGATGCTGCTGCTGCTGTGGCGGCGTCGCGTGTTCGTGTGTATCCACACAACAAAAGGCCCTTTTCAGGGCCACATATGTGTCTTATACTATAATTCATAGTATGTTTCTTTATGACAGACCTGGTCGCCACACATTCCATCATAACACACAATACATTTTAATAACGTAAAGCTTTATAGATATGGATAGATAATATTATAATAATGCATGTATTCATTGTATGCACTTAATTAATAACGGTCGAGTTAACAGTCGTACTGGCAGTAGTTTCGCCTGTATGTACATATTATTTAGGTAGGTATATTATCTTTTCCTTTCTTTTACTCTACCAATGAGTAATGCAATTATACTAAGTAACCGAATGAATAAATAAATATACAGGTAGAGTTTGTTTTGATCATTTATTATTATTATTTTTTTTATAGACTTCGAGGTGCTCGCCCTTACTTTATTATAGTGCGCGCGCGTGTGTGTGTGTGTGTGTGTTTTTTTTTTTTTTTTTTTTTTCTTTTTCTTTTAATAGTAATAATTATTATTTAGTTATTAGTATTTTATTAGTTGAGCATTTATTATTATTTCGGTTATTATAACAACCAACAAGATACAAAAATCTTGGTGCGATTGTCGCGCCGACGCAGACTCGCGCCTCGTCCCGCTCTCCTCGCCGCACACCTCACCACCACCCGTTGCGACTACTCCGCGGCCGTAGGGTATATATAAGAGGCTCGCAACAAAAAGCCGCGGACGATAATACGGACAGATCATTCGACTACCGGCAGTTGTCGCGTACGCACGTACGTATCAGCTCCCCCCAAACCGCTTATAGCAATTGCGCGTGCGTAATTGTTCTAAGTAACCTACCGACCCAACCGCAGCTGCGAGTGTGGATACCGTTACTTGTAACGGGGTAAGCACACGTAGTTGTTTACGGTTGCGTTTCTACGAGTTTGCTCTTCTTAGAGCGAACAAGTTTTAACGCGACTGTAGGTTGTAGAACGATTGCGCGCCTTTCTCGAGGCGTTGCGTCGTTGTGTTTCTTCGACAGATCAGTCTTTAGGAAAACCGTCTACTACCATCAATAGTACGGTACTCGGTGGATACCAAACGGTGCCAACGAAGCCGAGTGGGTGCCGGCCCCGGTGGCACTCCCCCCGCTCCCTCTGAGCGGGGTAGTAAAACCGGACGGGGTTGGATCAGTCGGCCTTGGGGGGACCCCTAGTCGACCCCAACCAGCTCCCCCTCCCACCTACCCTTCCCCTCTCCTATCCGTAGCCGTTGTTTGTGTAGCATAGCCCCGGCTTGCTGCGCTCGGCGGTTGCGCTGCTAGGAACCCCGGTAGCACATTAAGATTGGCACCGGGGATTACAAGCTTAGGGCTCACCGCAGGTACACACCCTCCCCGCCTATCCCGGCGGGGAGTGCACTCGCCGTACACACCCCCGGGCTCATCCAACCCGGGGTAGTATCTCTTATTCCTTAGTTAGGCTGCGTGCCGCGAGTTTCTTGCAGATTCTTCTCGCGGTATACGTTTAGTTACCGAATCTGCACATCGTTAGGAGTACGAGCGCTTGCCACCCCCCGTGGGGATGGCAGACCAAACGATGGCCGTCGGGGCGGATGTTACCGGAGAGCTGTTCACCCTCTTGGGGTTCTTGCGCGCGGTACTGTCCGACCCGGTGGTCTTGGGAGTATTAGGGGAGCGGGGCCTCACCCCCCCCACCCTCCATAATCTGGCGCCTCTCGCCGAACAGGTGGTTCCTCCATCAGAGGTCCACCAGACCCTTCCGGAGCCGGTCCCGGTACCGGCCCCCGTTCCTTCCCCGTCCCCCCGCCCTTCCCGGGCGGGGTCACCCACCCCTATCGATGCCGATATGGTCGTACTCTCCGACACTGGAGATCACGACCAGGCAGAGGACTCGTCCTCCTCGTCTTCCGAGGACTTCGTTGAGGTCCAGGGAAAGCGCAAAAAGCGCACCCACGCCAAGGGCCAACTCCCGGCGAAGGCGGCTAAGGTCGCCGACGCCACCCCAGTGGCCACCCAATCCCCGGCGGGATCCGCCCCTGCCCCTAGGGCAAAGCGTATCCCTCCCCCCCCACCGATCTTCTTGCACGACAAGGCCCTCTGGACCGAAGTAGTGCAAATGATGGACGAGAAGAAAATTCCGTTCTCCCACTCCCGCGACACTCGCAAGGGGATTAAGTTCTCCCTGCGTTCCGCGGACGAGTACCGTGTGGTAACTCGCACGCTCCAGGAAAGGGGATATCCCTTCCATACCTTCTCGCTCCCGGAGGACAAGCCCCTCCGGGTAGTGATCAAAGGCGTACCGGTGGAGATCTCCACCGATTACGTCATCCAAGACCTCAGGTCAAAGGGCATCCCCGCAAGGGAAGTCCACCGCATGTGCGCCGGTCGCGCACACAACAGTACACCCTTCGCAATGGTGTTAGTCCTGGTGGACAACACGGCGGAGGGTAAAAAAGTTTTCAAACTTTCCTCTCTGTGCCACCTCGGTGGCATAAGAATCGAGAGGCCTAGGGGCAGAAACCCGGTGAACCAATGTCACCGCTGCCAACTTTACGGTCACGCACAGAAGAATTGCTTCGGCAAGGCTCGCTGCGTTAAGTGCCTGGGAGACCACGGCACCTCCGACTGCCCGCGCCCGAAAGACCGGACCCTCTGCACGGAGCCGCCTAGCTGCGTCCTGTGCGGAGAGTCCGGACACCCGGCCAACTTCCGGGGGTGCAGAAATGCCCCCCGTCCTCCACCTCAAGCGACAAAGCGCTTTGTGCCCCGTAACCAGGCTCCAGCCCTGAACGCGGTGTCCTCAGTGCGTTTAGGTCCCCCAAGGCAATCGCCATGGAACGCTCTGAACCACCTCAAGGCGTTCCCCGCCTTGAGGCAGCCCGTCACGCCCGGCCCTGTCAAGGCCATCCCGCAAGAGGGTGAGGCTCACGCCCCCCCCTCTTCCGTTCCCGCGGTCCTCCCTGCCGCCAGGCAGCTCCCCGCCAAAGTCCCGACCCCTCGGTCGTGCTCTGACGAGGAATTCACCTTGGAGGAGTACGACGAGTTGATCGCTTTCTTCCTAGAAAGCGACTGCTCCCCCCGCCAAAAATTGCGGTTCCTGCTTAACAGGATCCAGGCGAGTCCCTCAGAAGAGGAAAAACAACGACTACGGTCCAAATTCTCGTTGGACGAAGTAGCATCATTAATGGGTACCTTTACCCCTAAATCGCCGTAATGCTCCCTTTAAGTAGTGGCAGAATCAAACCCCGATCCCTCAAAGTAGGTTTCTTCAATGCGAACAGCATTGCGTCCCAACGCGGTGAAATCTCGACTTTCGTCCGAGATCACCAACCCGACATTTTCTTGATTCAGGAGACCTTTCTCAAACCCCATCTTAGAGACCCTAGAATTGCAAACTACAAGTTAGTGCGCAACGATAGGACGCGTGGTGCCGGTGGTGGCACCCTCATCTATTACAAAAGGTCCCTGCACGCGTCCCCTCTGGACGCACCTCAGCTCTCGTACGTTGAGGCTTCGGTATGTCGAATAGGCATGACCGGACACAGACCGATAACGATTGTTTCGGCTTATTGTTCCCCGATACCGTCCAAAGACGAAAACCTAAAATCCGATCTAGAAGCACTTTTCTCGCTCAGCGAATCCGTCATAGTAGCGGGTGACCTCAACGCGAAGCACGAGTCGTGGAATTGCCACGTTCGTAATCCGCGGGGGGTTCTACTCGAACGCTTATCTAGCTCTCTCCAGTTCGACGTCATCGCTCCGATGACGCCAACTCACTTCCAAAACAAGGCAGGTACTAGACCTTCCTTCTTAGATATAGCCCTTCTCAAGAATGTCAACCTAGCGTTGCGTTCTATAGAGGTGGTTCACGAGTTAGACTCGGACCACCGACCGGTGATCATGTGTCTAGGTCCGCGCGTAGGTCCCTCAGACACCGGTCTCCCTCCGCCCACTAAGTTGGTGACAAATTGGAATAGACTGGGCGAAAGCCTCAAGTCTATCTCCGCTGCCCAACTAGATCACATTCCCGACAATATAGTGTCAGCTGAGGACACTGTCGTCGCAATCGACTCTATCACAGAGTGCGTACAATCTGTCGTGAACGAATGTTCGCGGCGGGTCCCGGAGGTCAGCGATGACCGCTGGCAGTTGCCACCGGACGTGCGTGCTCTGATGACGGAGAAGAATGCCTCCATCAGAGCTTACGATTCCTTCCCCAGCGACTCGAACCGTGCCGAGATGCGCCGATTACAGCGTGCTGTGAGAAAGCGCATTCAGGAATTGCGGAACGATCGTTGGGATAAAACCCTATCTGACCTCGAACCGTCGCACACCGCCTTCTGGCAGTTGCAGCGGACTCTTAAAACCGACACTGTGGCATCCATGCCTCCTCTCATTCGTCCTAATCAAACGCCGGCGTTTGACGACATAGAAAAGTCCGAATGCCTGGCCGACAGCCTGGAGGCTCAATGTACCCCGAGCACCCTGCCGGTAGACCAAGCGCACCTCGAAAGAGTTGTTGCTGAAGTCGAACGCAGGGACGCTCTTCCGCCCATAGAGGATCCCGAGTATCCTATAGTAGCCGTCACCGTTGACGAAATTCAGACGATGATCAGGGGTCTTGACCCAGGGAAAGCCCCAGGTTCCGACGGGATCACCAATAAGGTGGTCAAGTCCTTCCCCCCCCTCCTTATTAGCCTTTTGGTCGCCATCTTCAATGCGGCCTTAAGCAACAACCTCTTCCCACAGCGGTGGAAAGAGGCAATAGTCATAGGTATTCCAAAGCCTAAAAAACCCAAAGATAGACCCGATAGCTACCGCCCTATCAGTCTTCTCAAGGTTCTTGGGAAACTGTACGAGCGAGTCGTCCTCTCCCGACTGAAGGACTACGCAGAGTCCCGAGGTCTCATACCAGACGAGCAGTTTGGTTTTCGTGCCAAACACTCGAGTGTACAACAGGTCCACCGTATCGTGGAGGACGTTAGTGCCGGCTTCCAACGCGGCTTTTACACTGGTATGGTTCTCTTCGACGTCGCGAAAGCGTTCGACAAGGTATGGCACGATGGCTTGATCTTCAAGCTATATCAGCTCGAAGTGCCCGACCGTCTCGTTCACATCATTCGAGACTACCTGTCGAACCGCTCTTTCCGTTATCGTGTGGAGGGGACTCTCTCCTCCGCACATCCTATCAGAGCCGGAGTCCCCCAGGGCTCCGTACTCTCGCCATTACTCTTCTCGCTGTACACCAGCGATATCCCACGCAGTAGACCCACAAAGCTCGCGCTTTTCGCCGATGATACGGCCCTTTATCGTTCAGATAAATACATCTCCGCCGTGTACAAAGACCTCCAAAAATCTGTCACAACCCTAGGGGAGTGGTTCAGAAAGTGGAGGATCGAAATCAATCCATCAAAGAGCGCCGCTATTCTGTTCTCCAAGGGCAGATACGCGCCTCCTCTCCCGCCTCCGATCACCCTGTCAAACGTGCCTATCCCTTGGGAGACGCACGTAAAGTACCTGGGCATTACCCTTGATCGTAAACTCACATTTGTAGAGCACATAAAGCAGGTACGCGCGCGAGCCGCTTTTGCGCTGAGTAGACTCCACCCGATGGTCAATGCACGTAGTAGTATGTCCCTTAAGTGTAAAGTCAGACTTTACACAACATGCATTCGACCCATTATGACATATGGTAGTGTTGTGTTCGCACACGTGCCTGTCAACCGACTCAAAAAATTCCAAACCCTTCAAAATCGCTTCATGCGACGCGCCACGGGCTCTCCGTGGTTCGTACGTAACTCGCAGCTTCACTGCGATCTTAAACTGCCGACAATCGGGCAGTTCATGAAGCGTCTTTCCACCCGATTTTTTGATTCTGCCAAAGATCATAAAAACCCGTTAGTAGTGGCCGCCACTAACTATACGCCATCCCGGTTGTCCGCGATAAAGCGCCCTAGGGAAGTACTAAACAGCCCAGACGATGAAATAACCGTCCTCCAGGAACGGTTAAACATAATAACATCTAACACTACACAGACGAACCGTCGTAAAATCTTAAGATCTCGCCGTCGAGGTCCGCCGCGATCGAAAACGAAAGTAAATTCACCCCCTCCCGTCCCTAGTACTAGCATAGCTCCTGATGCCGGCCCGGGGCCGAGCAAAAATCAGTAGCGTAGCAGTAGATTTAAAACCGTCCCTAAATAATCTCTTAGATCCAGCCGTCCCTTTTGTTACGATAGTCAGCGATGTGCAAAGTCGAGGTTCGAGTCCCGCAGGGGACGCCCTTTGACACACTCGCTTAAATATTCTCTAGTTTTAAGCCTTGGCTGGAGGCTCTCGGGTCTCGCCACAAAGTTCGGTAAAGCAGTAAAAGCCCCTCCTGGGGCTGACTGCGGCAGACCACACCTAAAAAAAAAAAAAAAAAAAAGCCGCGGATATTCGATCGTGACTCGGCAACGACGTTGGAGTACTCAGTGTACGCGCGCGTTCGTGTTAGTTCGTTTTACTCTAATACTACTCAAAGAAGATGACAGGTCGCGGTAAGGGAGGAAAGGGTCTGGGAAAAGGAGGAGCAAAGCGTCACAGAAAAGTACTTCGTGATAACATCCAAGGTATCACGAAGCCGGCCATCCGTCGTCTGGCGCGCAGAGGCGGCGTGAAACGTATCTCCGGTCTGATTTACGAAGAGACCCGTGGCGTGCTGAAAGTGTTCCTCGAGAACGTGATCCGTGACGCGGTTACTTACACCGAGCACGCGAAGAGGAAGACCGTCACAGCCATGGACGTCGTGTACGCCCTGAAACGTCAGGGACGCACTCTGTACGGTTTCGGCGGTTAAATTCGGCTACATACACCGTTGGCGGTGCGGCGGGCGGTGTGTCTGTCTGTCTGTCTGCTGTGTGTGTATGTCTCTGTAGCGTGCGTGCGCGTTCATACATACATACATGCATGCATGCATGCATACTTACCTACTACCTACCCACTATATACCATGAGCTCTGTCTACATATAAGTACACTACTTACTCATTCATACGTGGTGTATAAATATGACAGACGCTTGCTCGGTATAAAAAAAAAGGCCCTTTTCAGGGCCGCATATGATTCGATATATTGCAAACGTTTCTTATGAAGATTTGTCTTTGATATTAATATTATATTGATAAAAATCACCTTACACACCCTCGCACAGTGCACACGTCTTATCCTCTCTATCTCACACACACACACACACACCACCGTTAATGATTACCTACTCTAAATATTATGACGATACAAGTTACCCTCGCTCGGGGCTATCTATGTTATTCATATACTTACTATGCTACCTAATATTCACATGGATATTGTTCGATATTCGGTACCTACTCCTATGTAACACTATAATCTATACGTTACACACATATAAGTAAGTATCACAGACCTACCTTTCATGTACCTAGGTACCCAATAATATCGTGACTTATTTATTGTAGGTAATTATTATATTTTTATTGTAGTTTGTTGTTCGTTTTGATAATATTTAATAACAGAGTATCTAATAAATACTATATTTTTGATTCGGCCGACGAGTATGATTTGCATTATGTAGGTTATGTGTTACTATTACTACTACTAAACTTACTAACGTTACTAACTACTGCGTCGTATAGGTACAGAATAGTCAACATGCAGTTATAGTACAGGTTGCATTGTTAAATTTAATAATATCAGATAGGTATGCCGCACAAGTAAATTAGTACCACCTAGACAGGATAACTAAGAAATTAAGTACCTACCCAATTGGTGTTATAGCTATCGCACGATTATATTCGCGAACGCGCATCGTCGAAATAAGCTGAGCAGCCGCAGCGGCGGCGCTGTGACGACGGCGGCGGCGGCGGCTTCGGTTGGTTATTGTTTTAAATGTATTCCGTAGTTTGATGTGGCGACTTGATTCATCGATTTGTGATATATATTTATGTTTTATTTACTTTATAATAAATTATAAACGTCGCGCACTACGAACGTCCTGGACGCGGTCGTCGGTCCTTGCGGCGCGCGTACGGGGCGGCGAGTGTTTTACGACGGTTCACTTTTAGGTTGATAATATTACATCATAACGATTGAATATCTATGAAATGTTGTTGTGCTAAACGTTCGATATCTTCGTCGTTGACATGTCGCCCTCGATACGCGATCACTGTTGATTTTACACAGTAAAAACACATTTTGAACGAGACCCGAGGTATGGTGAGTACGCGCTCGTCAAATTAAACGCGCACACCGGCCCGTGTGCTGTTAGTACTTCGATCTTCGTATTGTATTCGCGTAGTCGCGTTCATGACGGATCCCGAGACGTTCGCACGCACTCGCATATCTGTCGTTAAACATCGAAAATATTAATTTTATTAGATACGTGTTAGTGAAAAGTTTGAAGTGTTCATACGAGAAAACGTCCCGCGACTACACGGCTCTCGTTATGGTAAAGTTTCGTTGGACTTGACCGACGTTATTCGAAATTTGAAAAGTGGCGACATCTAAGTCTCTGTTATTATTACGTGAATCTACCGTACTACTTACTTACCTACGTGTAGTGTGCGTGTGTGTTCATTCGTTTTACAACAACAATATACCCCTAAATACCACTACTAAAATGGCAGACACAGCAGTGGCTACTGAAGCTCCGGCTCCCGCTACACCGGCGAAGAAGCAAGCGAGACAAGCGGGCGGCGGCGCCGCCGCCTCTAAGAAACCTAAAGCGAAGCCTACCCATCCTAAGACATCGGAGATGGTCAACAACGCCATCAAGGAGATGAAGGAGCGCAGCGGATCGTCGTTGCAGGCTATCAAGAAATATATTGCAGCACAGTACAAGGTCGACGCCGAGAAATTGGCACCGTTCATCAGGAAATATCTGAAGAGCGCCGTCGAATCCGGTGCCCTGATACAGACCAAGGGTAAAGGTGCCAGCGGATCGTTCAAGTTGGAGTCTAAATCGGCCGCGGCCAAGAAACCCGCCGGCGGCGCCGGTGCCGGAAAGGCCGGCGGCGGGAAGGGCGGCGCATCCGTTTCGGCGGCGTCCAAGACGAAGAAGGCGACCGCATCGGCGGCCGGAGCTAAAACGAAGAAAGCCGCCGCAGCCGCGGCGAGCGCATCCGCCGCTTCGGGTTCACCGTCCAAGTCGAAGGCTTCCGCCGGCGCGTCCGCAAAGGAGAAGAAGGCGGCCGCCGCCGCCAAGAAGAAGCCGGCGGCCAAGAAAGTAGCCGCCCCCGCAAAGGCCAAGGGAGGCGCCGCGCCCAAGGCAAAGAAGACAGCCAAGCCGCCCACGAAGAAACCGAAAGCGCCCAAACCTAAGAAGGCAGCGGCTACGCCCAAATCCAAGCCGGCCGCAAAGAAAGCCTCCGCCGCTAAGAAGTAAACTAACGCGCAACCGTAGTGTTCGCGTTACACCGGCGACGACGTGAACGCGCGTTACTAAGACGACGACGACGCTACGATAAGCTACCAACGAACGTCGTGTATGTGTATGTTTGTAGAAGAATAAGATGACGTGTCTCTCATTATTATATACTACATACTAATATACCTGCTGGCTATACCACCACACACCGATGGATGGATGGATGACAGTGACGTCAACGTAGTCCACGTAAACGCGTGAACCGTCCCCGGGGGAGTGAGCGCGCGCCTCTCGCCGTTGTCGAAGCGCCTTATGCTAGCTCGATGCGGCGCTGCTGCGTGTGCACTCGCATTCGCGGCGCTCTATGAGCGCAAACCAAAAAGCCCTTTTCAGGGCTAACACAAGTATCATGAATTATACATTCGTTTCTTTAACACAGATATTATAATATGGTCAACGACAACACACCACAACAGATTCCTACCTAGCTAACCACTCACTCACTCACACACTCAACCTTGTTGTTATTATATATTAAGTAATTACTCACTGACTCGATCCGTGGATCGATCCTGCATCACCCTTGCGTTACCCTATGGAAAGCATACCTGCCATATAGGGTATATTTTTAAAAAATAGACATAAATATACCTACTTATTATTAAAATAATCAGAAACGAAATACATACCTGCCTACCTACCTACCTACCTACCTACCTACTAGGCACTTGGATACTATATATTTATTGTTTTTTTTTTTTTTTTTTTTTTTTTCGAAATACTTTGTGTCGACGACCACAAGGGGGGTCACGTCTTATTGGACGTAACCCCGGACAAAGATTAAAACAAACAACAAATTTATTATATTTAGCACGATTGCATAGTTTGTTCGAACAAGAGCGCGCTTGCGCGCTGCGTGCGACATCGTTTCGTTCCGTTCGCAACGCGCGCATCCCCTCCCACTAATACAACGTACGACGAACGTATAAATATCACTGTGCGCGCTATAGATGGAAAATACCTGATCACGATCGTACCGCGCGCGCACACGTACGTACGGCGTACGTATTATTGGTAAATTAAACACTTCTATTAAATACACTTCAACATGTCTGGTCGTGGCAAGGGCGGTAAGGTCAAGGGAAAGGCAAAGTCCCGTTCCAACCGTGCCGGTCTCCAGTTTCCCGTGGGACGTATACACAGGCTGCTGCGTAATGGCAATTACGCCGAACGTGTCGGTGCCGGCGCCCCCGTCTACCTGGCCGCCGTGATGGAGTATCTGGCCGCTGAAGTCCTCGAGTTGGCCGGAAACGCCGCAAGGGACAACAAGAAGACCAGGATCATACCCCGTCATCTTCAATTGGCCATCCGCAACGACGAGGAGTTGAACAAGCTTCTCTCCGGTGTGACTATCGCTCAAGGTGGTGTACTGCCCAACATCCAGGCCGTGCTGCTGCCCAAGAAGACCGAGAAGAAGGCCTAAGAAGCTCACACAAGTTCTTTTTTGTTTACGCGAGGCGCGACCCTGTCGCCGCGCCCCGTTCGGTGCTTCGTGCGAGTGTGGTGCATGGCTAACGCATGTGTACACGTGTACGTACACTACTAAGCCTACACTAACTACTACGCTCGTTGCATTCAAACCAAAAGGCCCTTTTCAGGGCCACAATATATTTCGTCAAATGATACACACACAAAAGACAGTTTCTTTAAGCATTTGTTGGTCTTTAATTCATTACAATCAAATATAACATTGGATTTTTTTATAACCTCGTGACAATGATGACATAGGTAAATGGGTACTCTACACATTCATTTGAATATAATATATATATATATACCCCATTCTTATTCTTTCTGTTCCTTCCCCCCTTAAAATTACTAATCAGCCCTGAATGTTTAATATATTTTTATATCTTGAATATGTACTATCTCAATAATAACACACACACACTAATAATAAATCAGAGAGACGAGTTACGAGAGTTGATCACTGTAGGAAGATACACCACTAACTCTATTTATAATATTATGACTATTGCATTTTTTTTATAAGGTTAAGGTTACTTAACTTAATTATTTAAACTACACTCGAATCTATTTATGTTCTGAGCAATACAATTAATAATTATTTTTATTGGTAATATTACATTGAATACATAATATAACCGGGTTGTAATAAAAATGTACATAGAAATATATTATATAGTATATAAAATTTTCGTTCCCATACTCCTCCGAAACGACTTTTATTCAGTGTTTTTACCTGAAATTCACGCGGACGAAGTCGCGGGCAACAGCTAGTATATATAATTTAAACTATAATTAATTTTTTTTTTTTTTTTAACAAACCCATAAATAAGTTCGTCAGTAATTATTTTAGGTTCCTTCCCCCTAGACCTCAATCACACTCCCCACTACGATCGGTCCGTGTGTACCCCCCCCTCTAACCCCGCGCACTCCTCCTCGCGTCCCGAATTGGCGCCGTTGCTATTGGTCGAACGCGGCGAGGAAGCGCTCTACGCGTACCACTACTGTCTGACGCCCTGGTCCATATATACGGGTGGTGGGAACATTTATTGATTCACACTTGTGAACGCACTCGCCGCACGCGGTACGTCTCTCTAAGTACTACTACTCTAATATCTATCAAAGTCGATATGCCACCCAAGACAAGTGGAAAGGCAGCCAAAAAATCTGGCAAAGCCCAGAAGAACATCTCGAAGACCGACAAGAAGAAGAAGAAGCACAAGAGGAAGGAGAGCTACGCCATCTACATCTACAAGGTCCTCAAGCAGGTGCATCCGGACACCGGTATCTCCAGTAAGGCGATGTCCATCATGAACTCGTTCGTGAATGACATTTTCGAACGTATCGCCGCAGAGGCTTCGCGGCTCGCACACTACAACAAGAGGTCTACGATCACGTCGAGGGAGGTCCAAACATCGGTGAGGCTCCTGCTGCCCGGCGAACTCGCCAAGCACGCCGTCAGTGAAGGCACCAAGGCCGTCACCAAATACACCAGCTCCAAGTGAGCGGTCGCTGTGGTCCGGTGTCGGGTCGCGCGGGGTGAACAGAGGACTACTGCCGGCCGGCTGTGTCTGCGCGTCTGTTTGGTCGTCGTGGTCGCCTCGTCTCCCATCATCGTCCCATGTTGTGTTCGTCCGAAGCAATTGCGTGTGTGTGCGTGCGCGCGTCGTGTTTATAAACTGTTCATGTGTTTGAACGATGAATGTATGGACAGTGAGCGTTTGTGTTTATGTATATATATATATATATGTGTGTATTATGAAACTATAATAATGCCTATATATATATATCTATCTACCGAGCGCTCTCCGCACTTCATCATCGTCTTCAGCGCATATACCACCACCAGCACACCATTACCTATATGCGCGCCGCACGCATGGGTGGCTCTCGGCACAACCCAAAACAAAAGGCCCTTTTCAGGGCCACAAATATTTTCATGTGGATACACAATTTATGTTCACGTTTCTTTGATCCGATGTAGTCTCTCTTACATCATTACACAAACACATATTGATTAGAATGATTAAATACCGAATTAATATTTATAAATGTAGGCATCTTAAAGCAAGCAACTATTATACATACCTATAATATAATTATGTACCTACCTACATATTTTATTCAAAATCGATCGGTTAGGTTAGACTACTAGTGCCTATTGAGTTCGAAAATGGAAACCATAGTAAATAATATAATATAGAAGTAGGTAAGGTTAGGTTAAATTATAGTAAGTGTACTCACTTTCTTGGTATCCGTGTCTTTGTCTTGTCTCTTAAGTAAAGTCCGGTAAAGCAGATGAAGTCACCCTGGGGCTGCCTGCTACTGTAGCCCGCATCTGAAAAAAGATTTCAAAAAAAGTTACTACCTAGGCAATAAAATTTATCACAGAGTGTAATTTTTTTTTTTTTTTTTTTTTTTAATTATTAGAGAGAGTATACATACAATCATACATAGATAAATTAATTATAACTACTTAAAATTTATAATAATTAAATACATTTAAAAAAAAAACGGAATTTTATCAATGTTAATACTTTGTTTCTAGCCCAGAGGGCGCTCGGGAGCGGTTTTTTTTTTTTTTTCCTTTATTGGCATGCTGGCTGGATCATAATTCCGTTCGTTTCCACGCACGTATTGTGTGTAGGTATAAATAGCGCGGCGGGAAACGGCGAAATTTTATTCTTGATCGTTCGTTCGTAGCGTGCGGACGTCTTCTCCATAATATAATTATTTCTTCTTTATTGTTGTCGCTGCTGCTGCTGTGTTGTAGTAGTATCACCTCTTACTTACAACAAGATGGCACGTACCAAGCAAACCGCTCGCAAGTCCACCGGTGGTAAGGCGCCGAGGAAGCAGCTCGCCACCAAGGCTGCGCGTAAGAGCGCACCGGCGACCGGTGGTGTTAAGAAGCCTCATCGTTACAGGCCCGGAACAGTGGCCCTGCGTGAGATTCGTCGCTACCAGAAGAGTACAGAGCTTCTGATCCGCAAGCTTCCTTTCCAACGTTTAGTGCGCGAGATCGCTCAGGACTTCAAGACCGATCTTCGTTTCCAAAGCTCTGCAGTAATGGCGCTGCAGGAGGCCAGCGAGGCTTATCTCGTCGGTCTCTTCGAAGACACCAACCTGTGCGCCATTCACGCAAAGCGCGTCACCATTATGCCTAAGGACATACAGTTGGCGCGCAGGATCAGAGGCGAACGCGCTTAGACGCGCGACTTCTACACCAACACTCGCTCGGCGCCGATGCTTGATGCTGCTGCTGCTGTGGCGGCGTCGCGTGTTCGTGTGTATCCACACAACAAAAGGCCCTTTTCAGGGCCACATATGTGTCTTATACTATAATTCATAGTATGTTTCTTTATGACAGACCTGGTCGCCACACATTCCATCATAACACACAATACATTTTAATAACGTAAAGCTTTATAGATATGGATAGATAATATTATAATAATGCATGTATTCATTGTATGCACTTAATTAATAACGGTCGAGTTAACAGTCGTACTGGCAGTAGTTTCGCCTGTATGTACATATTATTTAGGTAGGTATATTATCTTTTCCTTTCTTTTACTCTACCAATGAGTAATGCAATTATACTAAGTAACCGAATGAATAAATAAATATACAGGTAGAGTTTGTTTTGATCATTTATTATTATTATTTTTTTTATAGACTTCGAGGTGCTCGCCCTTACTTTATTATAGTGCGCGCGCGTGTGTGTGTGTGTGTGTGTTTTTTTTTTTTTTTTTTTTTTCTTTTTCTTTTAATAGTAATAATTATTATTTAGTTATTAGTATTTTATTAGTTGAGCATTTATTATTATTTCGGTTATTATAACAACCAACAAGATACAAAAATCTTGGTGCGATTGTCGCGCCGACGCAGACTCGCGCCTCGTCCCGCTCTCCTCGCCGCACACCTCACCACCACCCGTTGCGACTACTCCGCGGCCGTAGGGTATATATAAGAGGCTCGCAACAAAAAGCCGCGGATATTCGATCGTGACTCGGCAACGACGTTGGAGTACTCAGTGTACGCGCGCGTTCGTGTTAGTTCGTTTTACTCTAATACTACTCAAAGAAGATGACAGGTCGCGGTAAGGGAGGAAAGGGTCTGGGAAAAGGAGGAGCAAAGCGTCACAGAAAAGTACTTCGTGATAACATCCAAGGTATCACGAAGCCGGCCATCCGTCGTCTGGCGCGCAGAGGCGGCGTGAAACGTATCTCCGGTCTGATTTACGAAGAGACCCGTGGCGTGCTGAAAGTGTTCCTCGAGAACGTGATCCGTGACGCGGTTACTTACACCGAGCACGCGAAGAGGAAGACCGTCACAGCCATGGACGTCGTGTACGCCCTGAAACGTCAGGGACGCACTCTGTACGGTTTCGGCGGTTAAATTCGGCTACATACACCGTTGGCGGTGCGGCGGGCGGTGTGTCTGTCTGTCTGTCTGCTGTGTGTGTATGTCTCTGTAGCGTGCGTGCGCGTTCATACATACATACATGCATGCATGCATGCATACTTACCTACTACCTACCCACTATATACCATGAGCTCTGTCTACATATAAGTACACTACTTACTCATTCATACGTGGTGTATAAATATGACAGACGCTTGCTCGGTATAAAAAAAAAGGCCCTTTTCAGGGCCGCATATGATTCGATATATTGCAAACGTTTCTTATGAAGATTTGTCTTTGATATTAATATTATATTGATAAAAATCACCTTACACACCCTCGCACAGTGCACACGTCTTATCCTCTCTATCTCACACACACACACACACACCACCGTTAATGATTACCTACTCTAAATATTATGACGATACAAGTTACCCTCGCTCGGGGCTATCTATGTTATTCATATACTTACTATGCTACCTAATATTCACATGGATATTGTTCGATATTCGGTACCTACTCCTATGTAACACTATAATCTATACGTTACACACATATAAGTAAGTATCACAGACCTACCTTTCATGTACCTAGGTACCCAATAATATCGTGACTTATTTATTGTAGGTAATTATTATATTTTTATTGTAGTTTGTTGTTCGTTTTGATAATATTTAATAACAGAGTATCTAATAAATACTATATTTTTGATTCGGCCGACGAGTATGATTTGCATTATGTAGGTTATGTGTTACTATTACTACTACTAAACTTACTAACGTTACTAACTACTGCGTCGTATAGGTACAGAATAGTCAACATGCAGTTATAGTACAGGTTGCATTGTTAAATTTAATAATATCAGATAGGTATGCCGCACAAGTAAATTAGTACCACCTAGACAGGATAACTAAGAAATTAAGTACCTACCCAATTGGTGTTATAGCTATCGCACGATTATATTCGCGAACGCGCATCGTCGAAATAAGCTGAGCAGCCGCAGCGGCGGCGCTGTGACGACGGCGGCGGCGGCGGCTTCGGTTGGTTATTGTTTTAAATGTATTCCGTAGTTTGATGTGGCGACTTGATTCATCGATTTGTGATATATATTTATGTTTTATTTACTTTATAATAAATTATAAACGTCGCGCACTACGAACGTCCTGGACGCGGTCGTCGGTCCTTGCGGCGCGCGTACGGGGCGGCGAGTGTTTTACGACGGTTCACTTTTAGGTTGATAATATTACATCATAACGATTGAATATCTATGAAATGTTGTTGTGCTAAACGTTCGATATCTTCGTCGTTGACATGTCGCCCTCGATACGCGATCACTGTTGATTTTACACAGTAAAAACACATTTTGAACGAGACCCGAGGTATGGTGAGTACGCGCTCGTCAAATTAAACGCGCACACCGGCCCGTGTGCTGTTAGTACTTCGATCTTCGTATTGTATTCGCGTAGTCGCGTTCATGACGGATCCCGAGACGTTCGCACGCACTCGCATATCTGTCGTTAAACATCGAAAATATTAATTTTATTAGATACGTGTTAGTGAAAAGTTTGAAGTGTTCATACGAGAAAACGTCCCGCGACTACACGGCTCTCGTTATGGTAAAGTTTCGTTGGACTTGACCGACGTTATTCGAAATTTGAAAAGTGGCGACATCTAAGTCTCTGTTATTATTACGTGAATCTACCGTACTACTTACTTACCTACGTGTAGTGTGCGTGTGTGTTCATTCGTTTTACAACAACAATATACCCCTAAATACCACTACTAAAATGGCAGACACAGCAGTGGCTACTGAAGCTCCGGCTCCCGCTACACCGGCGAAGAAGCAAGCGAGACAAGCGGGCGGCGGCGCCGCCGCCTCTAAGAAACCTAAAGCGAAGCCTACCCATCCTAAGACATCGGAGATGGTCAACAACGCCATCAAGGAGATGAAGGAGCGCAGCGGATCGTCGTTGCAGGCTATCAAGAAATATATTGCAGCACAGTACAAGGTCGACGCCGAGAAATTGGCACCGTTCATCAGGAAATATCTGAAGAGCGCCGTCGAATCCGGTGCCCTGATACAGACCAAGGGTAAAGGTGCCAGCGGATCGTTCAAGTTGGAGTCTAAATCGGCCGCGGCCAAGAAACCCGCCGGCGGCGCCGGTGCCGGAAAGGCCGGCGGCGGGAAGGGCGGCGCATCCGTTTCGGCGGCGTCCAAGACGAAGAAGGCGACCGCATCGGCGGCCGGAGCTAAAACGAAGAAAGCCGCCGCAGCCGCGGCGAGCGCATCCGCCGCTTCGGGTTCACCGTCCAAGTCGAAGGCTTCCGCCGGCGCGTCCGCAAAGGAGAAGAAGGCGGCCGCCGCCGCCAAGAAGAAGCCGGCGGCCAAGAAAGTAGCCGCCCCCGCAAAGGCCAAGGGAGGCGCCGCGCCCAAGGCAAAGAAGACAGCCAAGCCGCCCACGAAGAAACCGAAAGCGCCCAAACCTAAGAAGGCAGCGGCTACGCCCAAATCCAAGCCGGCCGCAAAGAAAGCCTCCGCCGCTAAGAAGTAAACTAACGCGCAACCGTAGTGTTCGCGTTACACCGGCGACGACGTGAACGCGCGTTACTAAGACGACGACGACGCTACGATAAGCTACCAACGAACGTCGTGTATGTGTATGTTTGTAGAAGAATAAGATGACGTGTCTCTCATTATTATATACTACATACTAATATACCTGCTGGCTATACCACCACACACCGATGGATGGATGGATGACAGTGACGTCAACGTAGTCCACGTAAACGCGTGAACCGTCCCCGGGGGAGTGAGCGCGCGCCTCTCGCCGTTGTCGAAGCGCCTTATGCTAGCTCGATGCGGCGCTGCTGCGTGTGCACTCGCATTCGCGGCGCTCTATGAGCGCAAACCAAAAAGCCCTTTTCAGGGCTAACACAAGTATCATGAATTATACATTCGTTTCTTTAACACAGATATTATAATATGGTCAACGACAACACACCACAACAGATTCCTACCTAGCTAACCACTCACTCACTCACACACTCAACCTTGTTGTTATTATATATTAAGTAATTACTCACTGACTCGATCCGTGGATCGATCCTGCATCACCCTTGCGTTACCCTATGGAAAGCATACCTGCCATATAGGGTATATTTTTAAAAAATAGACATAAATATACCTACTTATTATTAAAATAATCAGAAACGAAATACATACCTGCCTACCTACCTACCTACCTACCTACCTACTAGGCACTTGGATACTATATATTTATTGTTTTTTTTTTTTTTTTTTTTTTTTTCGAAATACTTTGTGTCGACGACCACAAGGGGGGTCACGTCTTATTGGACGTAACCCCGGACAAAGATTAAAACAAACAACAAATTTATTATATTTAGCACGATTGCATAGTTTGTTCGAACAAGAGCGCGCTTGCGCGCTGCGTGCGACATCGTTTCGTTCCGTTCGCAACGCGCGCATCCCCTCCCACTAATACAACGTACGACGAACGTATAAATATCACTGTGCGCGCTATAGATGGAAAATACCTGATCACGATCGTACCGCGCGCGCACACGTACGTACGGCGTACGTATTATTGGTAAATTAAACACTTCTATTAAATACACTTCAACATGTCTGGTCGTGGCAAGGGCGGTAAGGTCAAGGGAAAGGCAAAGTCCCGTTCCAACCGTGCCGGTCTCCAGTTTCCCGTGGGACGTATACACAGGCTGCTGCGTAATGGCAATTACGCCGAACGTGTCGGTGCCGGCGCCCCCGTCTACCTGGCCGCCGTGATGGAGTATCTGGCCGCTGAAGTCCTCGAGTTGGCCGGAAACGCCGCAAGGGACAACAAGAAGACCAGGATCATACCCCGTCATCTTCAATTGGCCATCCGCAACGACGAGGAGTTGAACAAGCTTCTCTCCGGTGTGACTATCGCTCAAGGTGGTGTACTGCCCAACATCCAGGCCGTGCTGCTGCCCAAGAAGACCGAGAAGAAGGCCTAAGAAGCTCACACAAGTTCTTTTTTGTTTACGCGAGGCGCGACCCTGTCGCCGCGCCCCGTTCGGTGCTTCGTGCGAGTGTGGTGCATGGCTAACGCATGTGTACACGTGTACGTACACTACTAAGCCTACACTAACTACTACGCTCGTTGCATTCAAACCAAAAGGCCCTTTTCAGGGCCACAATATATTTCGTCAAATGATACACACACAAAAGACAGTTTCTTTAAGCATTTGTTGGTCTTTAATTCATTACAATCAAATATAACATTGGATTTTTTTATAACCTCGTGACAATGATGACATAGGTAAATGGGTACTCTACACATTCATTTGAATATAATATATATATATATACCCCATTCTTATTCTTTCTGTTCCTTCCCCCCTTAAAATTACTAATCAGCCCTGAATGTTTAATATATTTTTATATCTTGAATATGTACTATCTCAATAATAACACACACACACTAATAATAAATCAGAGAGACGAGTTACGAGAGTTGATCACTGTAGGAAGATACACCACTAACTCTATTTATAATATTATGACTATTGCATTTTTTTTATAAGGTTAAGGTTACTTAACTTAATTATTTAAACTACACTCGAATCTATTTATGTTCTGAGCAATACAATTAATAATTATTTTTATTGGTAATATTACATTGAATACATAATATAACCGGGTTGTAATAAAAATGTACATAGAAATATATTATATAGTATATAAAATTTTCGTTCCCATACTCCTCCGAAACGACTTTTATTCAGTGTTTTTACCTGAAATTCACGCGGACGAAGTCGCGGGCAACAGCTAGTATATATAATTTAAACTATAATTAATTTTTTTTTTTTTTTTAACAAACCCATAAATAAGTTCGTCAGTAATTATTTTAGGTTCCTTCCCCCTAGACCTCAATCACACTCCCCACTACGATCGGTCCGTGTGTACCCCCCCCTCTAACCCCGCGCACTCCTCCTCGCGTCCCGAATTGGCGCCGTTGCTATTGGTCGAACGCGGCGAGGAAGCGCTCTACGCGTACCACTACTGTCTGACGCCCTGGTCCATATATACGGGTGGTGGGAACATTTATTGATTCACACTTGTGAACGCACTCGCCGCACGCGGTACGTCTCTCTAAGTACTACTACTCTAATATCTATCAAAGTCGATATGCCACCCAAGACAAGTGGAAAGGCAGCCAAAAAATCTGGCAAAGCCCAGAAGAACATCTCGAAGACCGACAAGAAGAAGAAGAAGCACAAGAGGAAGGAGAGCTACGCCATCTACATCTACAAGGTCCTCAAGCAGGTGCATCCGGACACCGGTATCTCCAGTAAGGCGATGTCCATCATGAACTCGTTCGTGAATGACATTTTCGAACGTATCGCCGCAGAGGCTTCGCGGCTCGCACACTACAACAAGAGGTCTACGATCACGTCGAGGGAGGTCCAAACATCGGTGAGGCTCCTGCTGCCCGGCGAACTCGCCAAGCACGCCGTCAGTGAAGGCACCAAGGCCGTCACCAAATACACCAGCTCCAAGTGAGCGGTCGCTGTGGTCCGGTGTCGGGTCGCGCGGGGTGAACAGAGGACTACTGCCGGCCGGCTGTGTCTGCGCGTCTGTTTGGTCGTCGTGGTCGCCTCGTCTCCCATCATCGTCCCATGTTGTGTTCGTCCGAAGCAATTGCGTGTGTGTGCGTGCGCGCGTCGTGTTTATAAACTGTTCATGTGTTTGAACGATGAATGTATGGACAGTGAGCGTTTGTGTTTATGTATATATATATATATATGTGTGTATTATGAAACTATAATAATGCCTATATATATATATCTATCTACCGAGCGCTCTCCGCACTTCATCATCGTCTTCAGCGCATATACCACCACCAGCACACCATTACCTATATGCGCGCCGCACGCATGGGTGGCTCTCGGCACAACCCAAAACAAAAGGCCCTTTTCAGGGCCACAAATATTTTCATGTGGATACACAATTTATGTTCACGTTTCTTTGATCCGATGTAGTCTCTCTTACATCATTACACAAACACATATTGATTAGAATGATTAAATACCGAATTAATATTTATAAATGTAGGCATCTTAAAGCAAGCAACTATTATACATACCTATAATATAATTATGTACCTACCTACATATTTTATTCAAAATCGATCGGTTAGGTTAGACTACTAGTGCCTATTGAGTTCGAAAATGGAAACCATAGTAAATAATATAATATAGAAGTAGGTAAGGTTAGGTTAAATTATAGTAAGTGTACTCACTTTCTTGGTATCCGTGTCTTTGTCTTGTCTCTTAAGTAAAGTCCGGTAAAGCAGATGAAGTCACCCTGGGGCTGCCTGCTACTGTAGCCCGCATCTGAAAAAAGATTTCAAAAAAAGTTACTACCTAGGCAATAAAATTTATCACAGAGTGTAATTTTTTTTTTTTTTTTTTTTTTTAATTATTAGAGAGAGTATACATACAATCATACATAGATAAATTAATTATAACTACTTAAAATTTATAATAATTAAATACATTTAAAAAAAAAACGGAATTTTATCAATGTTAATACTTTGTTTCTAGCCCAGAGGGCGCTCGGGAGCGGTTTTTTTTTTTTTTTCCTTTATTGGCATGCTGGCTGGATCATAATTCCGTTCGTTTCCACGCACGTATTGTGTGTAGGTATAAATAGCGCGGCGGGAAACGGCGAAATTTTATTCTTGATCGTTCGTTCGTAGCGTGCGGACGTCTTCTCCATAATATAATTATTTCTTCTTTATTGTTGTCGCTGCTGCTGCTGTGTTGTAGTAGTATCACCTCTTACTTACAACAAGATGGCACGTACCAAGCAAACCGCTCGCAAGTCCACCGGTGGTAAGGCGCCGAGGAAGCAGCTCGCCACCAAGGCTGCGCGTAAGAGCGCACCGGCGACCGGTGGTGTTAAGAAGCCTCATCGTTACAGGCCCGGAACAGTGGCCCTGCGTGAGATTCGTCGCTACCAGAAGAGTACAGAGCTTCTGATCCGCAAGCTTCCTTTCCAACGTTTAGTGCGCGAGATCGCTCAGGACTTCAAGACCGATCTTCGTTTCCAAAGCTCTGCAGTAATGGCGCTGCAGGAGGCCAGCGAGGCTTATCTCGTCGGTCTCTTCGAAGACACCAACCTGTGCGCCATTCACGCAAAGCGCGTCACCATTATGCCTAAGGACATACAGTTGGCGCGCAGGATCAGAGGCGAACGCGCTTAGACGCGCGACTTCTACACCAACACTCGCTCGGCGCCGATGCTTGATGCTGCTGCTGCTGTGGCGGCGTCGCGTGTTCGTGTGTATCCACACAACAAAAGGCCCTTTTCAGGGCCACATATGTGTCTTATACTATAATTCATAGTATGTTTCTTTATGACAGACCTGGTCGCCACACATTCCATCATAACACACAATACATTTTAATAACGTAAAGCTTTATAGATATGGATAGATAATATTATAATAATGCATGTATTCATTGTATGCACTTAATTAATAACGGTCGAGTTAACAGTCGTACTGGCAGTAGTTTCGCCTGTATGTACATATTATTTAGGTAGGTATATTATCTTTTCCTTTCTTTTACTCTACCAATGAGTAATGCAATTATACTAAGTAACCGAATGAATAAATAAATATACAGGTAGAGTTTGTTTTGATCATTTATTATTATTATTTTTTTTATAGACTTCGAGGTGCTCGCCCTTACTTTATTATAGTGCGCGCGCGTGTGTGTGTGTGTGTGTGTTTTTTTTTTTTTTTTTTTTTTCTTTTTCTTTTAATAGTAATAATTATTATTTAGTTATTAGTATTTTATTAGTTGAGCATTTATTATTATTTCGGTTATTATAACAACCAACAAGATACAAAAATCTTGGTGCGATTGTCGCGCCGACGCAGACTCGCGCCTCGTCCCGCTCTCCTCGCCGCACACCTCACCACCACCCGTTGCGACTACTCCGCGGCCGTAGGGTATATATAAGAGGCTCGCAACAAAAAGCCGCGGATATTCGATCGTGACTCGGCAACGACGTTGGAGTACTCAGTGTACGCGCGCGTTCGTGTTAGTTCGTTTTACTCTAATACTACTCAAAGAAGATGACAGGTCGCGGTAAGGGAGGAAAGGGTCTGGGAAAAGGAGGAGCAAAGCGTCACAGAAAAGTACTTCGTGATAACATCCAAGGTATCACGAAGCCGGCCATCCGTCGTCTGGCGCGCAGAGGCGGCGTGAAACGTATCTCCGGTCTGATTTACGAAGAGACCCGTGGCGTGCTGAAAGTGTTCCTCGAGAACGTGATCCGTGACGCGGTTACTTACACCGAGCACGCGAAGAGGAAGACCGTCACAGCCATGGACGTCGTGTACGCCCTGAAACGTCAGGGACGCACTCTGTACGGTTTCGGCGGTTAAATTCGGCTACATACACCGTTGGCGGTGCGGCGGGCGGTGTGTCTGTCTGTCTGTCTGCTGTGTGTGTATGTCTCTGTAGCGTGCGTGCGCGTTCATACATACATACATGCATGCATGCATGCATACTTACCTACTACCTACCCACTATATACCATGAGCTCTGTCTACATATAAGTACACTACTTACTCATTCATACGTGGTGTATAAATATGACAGACGCTTGCTCGGTATAAAAAAAAAGGCCCTTTTCAGGGCCGCATATGATTCGATATATTGCAAACGTTTCTTATGAAGATTTGTCTTTGATATTAATATTATATTGATAAAAATCACCTTACACACCCTCGCACAGTGCACACGTCTTATCCTCTCTATCTCACACACACACACACACACCACCGTTAATGATTACCTACTCTAAATATTATGACGATACAAGTTACCCTCGCTCGGGGCTATCTATGTTATTCATATACTTACTATGCTACCTAATATTCACATGGATATTGTTCGATATTCGGTACCTACTCCTATGTAACACTATAATCTATACGTTACACACATATAAGTAAGTATCACAGACCTACCTTTCATGTACCTAGGTACCCAATAATATCGTGACTTATTTATTGTAGGTAATTATTATATTTTTATTGTAGTTTGTTGTTCGTTTTGATAATATTTAATAACAGAGTATCTAATAAATACTATATTTTTGATTCGGCCGACGAGTATGATTTGCATTATGTAGGTTATGTGTTACTATTACTACTACTAAACTTACTAACGTTACTAACTACTGCGTCGTATAGGTACAGAATAGTCAACATGCAGTTATAGTACAGGTTGCATTGTTAAATTTAATAATATCAGATAGGTATGCCGCACAAGTAAATTAGTACCACCTAGACAGGATAACTAAGAAATTAAGTACCTACCCAATTGGTGTTATAGCTATCGCACGATTATATTCGCGAACGCGCATCGTCGAAATAAGCTGAGCAGCCGCAGCGGCGGCGCTGTGACGACGGCGGCGGCGGCGGCTTCGGTTGGTTATTGTTTTAAATGTATTCCGTAGTTTGATGTGGCGACTTGATTCATCGATTTGTGATATATATTTATGTTTTATTTACTTTATAATAAATTATAAACGTCGCGCACTACGAACGTCCTGGACGCGGTCGTCGGTCCTTGCGGCGCGCGTACGGGGCGGCGAGTGTTTTACGACGGTTCACTTTTAGGTTGATAATATTACATCATAACGATTGAATATCTATGAAATGTTGTTGTGCTAAACGTTCGATATCTTCGTCGTTGACATGTCGCCCTCGATACGCGATCACTGTTGATTTTACACAGTAAAAACACATTTTGAACGAGACCCGAGGTATGGTGAGTACGCGCTCGTCAAATTAAACGCGCACACCGGCCCGTGTGCTGTTAGTACTTCGATCTTCGTATTGTATTCGCGTAGTCGCGTTCATGACGGATCCCGAGACGTTCGCACGCACTCGCATATCTGTCGTTAAACATTGATATTGAAAGGAACGGTACGAACGGATTGAGATTGAAACGGTATTGAAAGGGTAACCCGTTCGTAAGGTGTAACACGCATCATAGGGTTTTTTTAGGAAGCGCTTAAAAATACCCCTCCAAAAACCCTTTCAACGAGTGTCCGGCCGGTCCCTGCGTTTAAACACCGAAAATTTCGGAGCCCGACGCCCGACTCCCGACTCCGACTCCGACTATTATAATATTATTATAAAGTAAATATGGACTCCACTTTATAGGATACGAGGATGTACACATTCAAGAGGGCGTGACCTGCGCGGATTTTCGACCAATCAGAGAAATCCGGGCTTTTGATTGGACGACATGACGTAACGTCTTGCCGTCATAATAATTATAATCTTAGGAGATTGCTTTAATTATTATTGTGTACAACCTATCTTTACGTATAACCCACGATGAGACAGGTGTTATAAGTTTCACATTTATGTGTGTGTCTGTCAGCCTATCTGTGGTACCGTAGTTCTTAAACGGGCAAATCGATTTGGTTGCGGTTTCTTTTATTTGAAAGCAGGTTTTCTAGCGACGGTTCTAAGACATGTTTTATCAAAATCGGTTAAGCCATTGACAAGATTTGGGGGTAAAAGATGGTATATATAAACAATCAGTACTGTAAATCCCACATGATGCAATTAGAAAGGGCCCAAAGGTCATTATTGAAAGTAATGACTTTTAAACCCTTCAGATATCCGACAAAACAATTGTATGAAAATTGCGAATTGTTAACAATTAGACAATTATATATATCCCAAATTATATTAAAAAAACACAAGCAAAACCCCCTGTGATGTAATTGTGTATATGAGAAAACGTGTTATTACTAACGTATGCTTACCTGTCAGATGTCGGACAGCTACTGCTAGACGTCAGCAATCTTATAGGTCATCCTACTTATATAATATAATAAATAAAATATTGAACATTCATCCACTTACTGTACGAGAAACAAAAATGAAAATTAAGAACTGGCTACTCCAACTAAACTACGACCAAACAGAAAAGTTATTGCTCACAGATTAATATTCGCTACTACCACATACCTCACCTATGTACATCTAACATCCATCACACACACACACACACCCTCACACACACACACACCCTCACACATCACACACACATCTTATTATCATTTTTTTTTTTTTTGTTTTTCTCTTATTGTATATCTTTTATTCACTATTTGTATAAAGTAAAATGTGGGAGAGGGCACTGACTTCTGTAATACAGGTTTTTACCTAGCTCAGAAGTCAGGGTTTTCATTAGGAATCTTGTAGAAAAGTTTGTGAATAAAATTTATTATTATTATTATTAATCAAATATATCATAATTTAGGTATACCCAAGTGCGGTATCAACCTTAAGCGTATCCTGTTTACATTTATTACAATACATTAAGTTATGTAAGTATGTATATCAAAATCGGTTAAGCCATTTACAGGATATGGGGAGTGGGAATGAACAAACTAATATTTTAAGTTAGGTAGGTATAACTACCCAGGGCAGTGTTTAATTTAAGTATTAGTTCTGGGCATTAACGTGACAGAGATATGGTTCTTACCTGTAGATAAAATATATTGTGTATGGGTGTTTTCTTAAAAAACTTAACTAATCTAGAAAGAAAATAAATTTTCAACTCCGGGAGTTGAAACTTCTCGCGAATAATGACTAAAATAATAATAATAACATTTATTTTCTTAATTTGCCACAAAAAACATCGTAAAAAACACGATATTCAGTTTTTACGATAAAACTCTTTACCTTATAAATAAGATTTAACTAGTGTTAAGGGTACCAGCGATTCTCGCGCACACTATAACATATTCCGTCGGTAGTACTCGTAAGACGAACGCAGAGTTCTATTTAGCTACCAATATTCGAGTAAAATTCTGTAGGTACATAGTGTAGTTTTAGATCAATTCGTAGGGCGCACTGAAAATATAATACAACTAAGATTATATTTAGTACTTGGCGCCTAGGAAACTTGATTAACACACATTGTTCACAGTACCTGCATATAACCTTAAAATCGTACGGCGCACGGAAAATGATAAACGAAGACCTCACGATTGCATATCGAATGAAAACCATAGCTTAATCACAATCTTAAACGAATTCAAACCTTTATAAAATAATACATTCATTTATATGCGTTGAATATTGAAACTAACGTAAACTTTTATAGAATCCGAAATGTGTGTTGAATTAGATTATACAAAGCTGTAGTATAATATCATGAATAAAAAAACAGTAACAAATGAGTTTAAAATGTCATATTTAATCATATTTTTTTACGAGTTCTCTTTAATTAGAAAATATTGACAGACAGTTTATTATACAAACGCCTTTCAAAATAATTTTAGCTATAGTACACATGAACACATCAAAATAATATTATTGCAATATTTTAAAAGAAACGATTTACGTGATTTACGACTGCCTCGTTGATCTAGTGGTCGCTAAGCGCGACTGCTGAGCACGAGGTCCTGGGTTCGATTTCTGGGTCGGGCAAAGTGTTATTGGGTTTTCCCATTAGGTAATTCTCAGTAGCAGCACGGAGTCTGGATTAGTGCCCGGTTGATGGCAATAGGCTTGCTCCCTATTACATTGGGACCTAAAATACAACTGGCGAAATGTGGGTGTACTGTATGTGCACCTCTGCCTACTCTTTCGGGGAATACAGGCATGATGTTATGTATGTATGTAATGATTTACGTAATTTGACGTTTCGAAACGTCAAACTGATATTCGATTAGGATGGCGTTGTGAGATTTGACGTTTTGAAATGTCAAACTGATATTAGTTATCTGGCGTTGACAGATTTGTCGCTCCGAAATGTCAAATCACGTAAATAACTCGTTTTTATTTGAGCTTTAGTCTGTTGCTGAAGTTATTAAGGTAGGTAACCAGTGTTTAATACAGAATATCTTAAATAATAAAAGATCAAACAATGAACTACTTAAGTTACTTAGCATTTAGCGTCGTTTTTACAGGAGGCAAGTTAATTTTCATATTTAAGTAGGTACTTGGTAATTGTACTATCCTCTTGCAATTTAATCATTAATTAGGTGGACAGGTACCTACCTAGTATTTAAAGGTAACATTATTTTACATCTTAAGCTAATATTAGGAATTGTTGAATGATAATTTTTGATTTTAAATTAATTTCATCGCGATTTATATTATTTTGTTACGTAGGTAGCGCGTGCCCAATAAAAGTAGAAATGATCGCTTTCTATCATCTTAAGTAGGTTCACCAACATGGACCAGTAGTTTATAAGGGCGAAATGTTTGTGAATTAGGTAGATAAGTAAGTACATAGACTAAAGCTGCGGACACAACCTAGTCTTTAATGGAGTTTAAAATGGTAATGTAACACACGCACACCAATACAAAATTGTTATTTGTACAATTCTATTTGGAAAACTCCATGGACATACATAGGTATATGTGGCTAATTAGAATCTAACCAATTACACAGATGATTATAATAGTCACAAGCTCGCAACACGGGCACTCTATATTCCCTTATTTACACATGGTCTGAAATGATAGTAGACCAAGATAACCAGAGAGTTAAACCAACGGCTTAACACGTCGCGACATGTGTAAACTGTTAACAATCACGAAACTGACCGCGACTTAACGGACTTGCGTGGTAGCGACCTAGCCGCGATAAATATAACCGATAAAACGACAATTTGATATAGCTAAGACTTACTTATAAGTTACCCAAATAAGGTAATCCAAATGTTTCAAATTACTAGATGGTAGGTGGGAGAAGGTATGGGTTTGAACTCTATTAGTTCTTAACACGATATCAGTATAAATACCTATTAAAATAATTAATACACGACAATGAAATAAAAATAGGTACTCCATCCAACAATAAATTAGAGTGACGCGTCCTTCGCGCGGTTTATTAAAATATAAACCACATCAAGAAGTATTCAGAGGTGTATAGTACACCCACATTATACGAGATATTATGTAGTAGATCCTAAAGTAATAAGGGCCTAAGGCTCTTCTATCAACCAGGTACAAATCCTGTCTCTGAGCTGCTACTGAAAATTAGCTTATGGAAACACCCAGTACCTAACACTTTGCCTGACCCGGGATTCGAACCCACTACCTTCGCCCTTAGACTGCTAGACCAACAAGGCGAACATCCTCGTGTTTATTGAATTCCACAATGTAGGTAGTTTAGATGATACAATGAACAAATATTTAGATAATTGCGGATCCTCAGGCACAGCAATTTAGGAGAACAGAGAAAGTTTTGTTATATAAACTTCAATTCTAAATGAACTCATTAGCTCTAGATATCAAACATACTATCTAGACTTCTAGACACTGATCTTATACTACTGATAATGTACCTTCCTAACTTTCTATTAAATAATAACAATGATATTTATTATAAACCATTATGAAAAATTGATTTAATTAAGTACTAACACAACAGTATGCAGGTCTGCTGAAATGTTTTTTGTGCAAAATAAACAGTGCCTTTTCAGTTACTTTAGTAATTATTTGCATGAAATGTGTTACTTAGATGTTACATGTTTAACACATTCAGCGCCACATGTATAAGTCAATATACACCCTAGTTTGCCTCAGAGGTGCCTTGGCGCTGAACGTGTTAAATAATAGTCCAACACATTATTGCACATCCATAGGACTTATTAAAATTAAAAATTAATATTCTATGGAATTGATCTAATAATTAAATAAGCAAATAAAAACTAAGTACAAACTAGGTCATAAATCATCATCATCAGAGCAATTATTAAGAAGTCATAATTTGTTGAACTGTAGTTTAGAATTTTACCTTTTAAATTAATATCATGAAATATATACAAATGTATATTATCATAATTGTATTTTAATCGATTAATATTATGATTACATGTGGACACAATTATTTCGTTAAGTAATAAAATGTTGAAGAACTTACTTTAAAAATTATAAAACATAACATCACGCCTGTATTCCCCGAAGGGGTAGGCAGAGGTGCACATATAGTACACCCACATTTCGCCAGTTATGTTTTTAGGTCCCAATGTAATAGGGGGCGAGCCTATTGCCATCAACCAGGCACAAATCCAGACTCCGTGCTGCCACTGAGAATTACCTAATAGAAAAACCCAGTGACATTTTGCCGGGACCCGGGATTCGAACCCAGGACCTCGTGCTTAGCAGTCGCGCTTAACGACCACTAGACCAACGAGGCAGTCGAATAATTATAAGATAAATAATAATGTTAAATTTAAGATTCCAAAACAGGTCAAAATATATTATAATAAATAATAGTTTAAAAAAACTAAAAAACACGCTTTTTATCGAAAACCGAACTAAAAAATAGGAAATAAGTTTTAATCAATTTAAATTAAGAATATTGTTAAAAATTTCAATAAATATAAATTAATAATAGTGTGAATAAAAAAAAATATTTTATTTAAAAAAAAGCGTGCATGGTGTCAATAGTTATAAATATTTTATTGACAGATATGAGTAGAGTGATTATCATTTTGACAATATCTTAAAAAGCACCCCACGCTTTTTTTTAAATAAAATATTTTTTTTTATTCACACTATTATTAATTTATATTTATTGAAATTTTTAACAATATTCTTAATTTAAATTGATTAAAACTTATTTCCTATTTTTTAGTTCGGTTTTCGATAAAAAGCGTGTTTTTTAGTTTTTTTAAACTATTATTTATTTTCTATTTTTTTTTTCAAATTAGTGTATTGTCATCGGTCCTCGATAAATCTACAAAGTTTGAACGAAATCTAGCCGTTTAAAGTGGGTCAAAATCGCGCCCAAAGAAGTCGGTTACAAATGTACAAACATACATACATACAAGTGAAGCTAATATAAAGCGTGTAAAAACTATTTTAATATGTAATTAAGTTATTAAGTATTTATGTATATATCGTGTGTGTATTTATTTTATGTATGGTCTTTGTTCCACAGTGGTTGTCTTCCGGTTGATGATGAATTATTCGAAGTGTATTTTGTAATTTCTAAAATACTGCAGATGGTGTAACATCATTGTATTTATTTATTTCAGCCGTGATCGTACCACTGCAGGGCAAAGGCCTGCCTTTCCTTCCTCCATCATTATAATTAAATTAAAATAAAAGTTTTATTATTTCCATGAATATATTTTATGAATTTTACATTATTTTGAACATTATGTTCATAAATATTTTGTTACAAAATATAAACATAAGTTATAACATAGCCTACCCTAGGCAGAAGTAGCACATGCCATCAATTAAAAAACCTAAATGTTAATAAGATAGGAGCCTGTAAGTAAAAGACATAATATACAAGTATTTGTAAGTGCTATTATTATAAGTTATTTTTTTGTCCATAATGTGTCCTTAATTTTAAGCTTTATATATAAACATTGTGGAATTGCAATAAAGAATATGAATATGAAATGTATAGAGAATAGAAGTATTAATTTAAAGTAAGTTGTGTAACCTTACACTTACTTTGTCTAGCATCACAATAACAACTCCATGATATCACTTTGATCTAATGCTAAGGCTTACAAATATTCCTATTATGTTATAAACAAAATAATGGTTTAGCTGAATAATTGATATTCAATTGTTAAATAAAAAAGGTATATATAAACCTTTTAGTACCTACTTACAAAAACATTGTTACTACGTTGGAATTAAATTAAATAGGTATGTCTATCAGTTCCATATCAAACATAATTATATGTAGGTCTATTTCTTCCGCAGTGATTGACTTCTTTGTACATTACACTAAAACACCTAGCAGGCTAATATGTTAGTATTAATTATTTAGAAAGGTTAAGGCAGTTACAGTTGATAAATTTCTAAAATAACATATTGTTACACGAAGTCTACAAAAATATTTAATAAGGTTCTATTAGAGAATATACAAATAATGTACTGCTGGTACTTAAAAAAAGAAAGCCTGAGCTTGAAAGAACAGCATGACTTAGGACCTAACCACAGCTGCACACCTGTATCTGGTCTTTTAATGGACCCTCTTTTTAATGTGGGTCCACTCCAATCTTTCAAGAACTAGGTACTTCATGAGTCTTTATATATTATAGCCTACAGTTTGTGTAATTTTCATCAATATTTTAATAATCAGTCGTTTTTGAGCTAAGGAGTACCAAACAAACATTCATCCATCGTCACTAACCTTAATGTTTATAATATCAGTGGAATGGAGTTATTTAAAGTTATTAGTATCTAATTCTATTGTAAGCCGCTCAAATAAGGGTCGGGCTTCTGTCGGGATGCGTGCCTTGGAAGGGTCTTCGCAAGAAAAAACGAGGGGCTATAGAAATCGCAGTCTTGTATATAATATACTCACTACCTGTTTACATTACATTACAACCGTCCCGACATTCGACAAAATGGCGTCGTTTCGATGCTAGTCGTCAGTGTGTGCGAGCGAGATGTGACTACTGAGTCACATCTCGCTCGCACACACTATCGCTATGGCATTTTACACACTGCCCCATGGCTGGCGGCCATTTTGTTGTGCTCGAATCCCATAAATTATGCCCTTATGGTTATGTACATGAGTACATTATAAAAAAACATGACATAAGGATCTATGGGGAACATAACACGCGAAATATGTACCTATTATGTACTACACAACGCCGCCGATCCCTGCGGGAAGGCAGAATATAATTTTGATTTGAAATGAATAATACTACTTATTTCGGAATAACCGCGGCTTAACGCATCAGGTCGTATTAAATAATAACAAGTATGTAATAAAAACGAATCAACATTCACGAATATACTAAATAATATTGGGCTAAGAGCTTTAAAATGTCCGCCGCTTAAACGAAGGTATTAGGTACCTATCAATTTATTTCAAATGGAACTTAAAAAACAACAATTACTTTAATGAAGTATTAACTTTTTTTTCTATGCTAATGAGACGATGAGCTATATAAGCTTTTAACACGGCCGCTAGTTAGTCATATTCGCTTGTCAATAAGTTTAAGAACAAAAGACGGTTGCCAAAGTGTTTCAATTGCAATGGAAACCGGAATACATTGACAATCGAGATTAAGTTACTATCTTAAATAAGACACGATCGAATTACTAGATAATTATAAGATAGAGCAAGCACGTTTATTATCAAAAATCATCATCACAATTTGTAAGTTTGTACCTAGATAATCGTTTAAAGTCGATAGAACATCAAGTAGGTAGGTTATTATGGTATGTATAGGAGCACAATATTTATTATGGCCTAGTATTTAACCTAATTTCAACAGCCGGATACGTGTTTAATTCGTTTATAGATACTTAAATTTAAACGCGAACAAGTTAAAGTCTGTTATATTGCAATACCTACATATTATTATTCAGTCAATAACAAGAATAATATAACTTATTATTATAGTAGGTAATATGCGAGTATTATTGAACAGTATATTATGTACGTATTGAATATAACAGACAATAAAAATTATATTAAAACAAAATACTATTTAAAAACTTACCCAAATTCTGGCGGAACTAACTAAATACGTATAAAATAAACTAATTTAACACTTTAAATTATATTTAATAAAGAACTAGTCATGAACATTAAACTAATATTAGCTTTAGATCAAAATTATGATAGACAACTTACATTTTGGTTTAACTACTATACAACACAACACACGACCACACCGAATTTGCGCGCGAGGAAACTAACTGGTAACTGAACATCAAACATGGCGAATTCTTGTCTAGACCTGTTAGAGCGAGATGCACTGATACCACAGAAGATAGCCGAGTATGGTACGCGGCGTGGGGGCCGGAAGTGAAGGACCAAATAATTGGTAAAATATTTTTTAATATTAATAACATTGTTATGTAACTTTACCAGGAATTGTCTTTTAAGTATAATTTAATTATGGGAATATTTTATGTTGCCTGTTTCAGCCATTATTTTAGTTATTACTTACAAATTCGTTAATTGAAAGTATTTTATCGGGTTAGGAAGTTAGGGAGAAACTGTTGAAAAATGTATTTATTTACAATTCTAATAATTATGTAATAAGTTAATAATAGTATTTATATTTCAATTGTAAAGTATTTAAATAAACACATAATAAATGAAACAATAGCGTTACATTATCGTCATTATTAAATTAACGATCCTATGACTCCTCCTATTTCCGTTTGTCGTTAAAAGTTTACATTTGTTTTTTTATGAATAAGAATAAAACCATTATAATAATAATATTATTAATAGTTGATTATAAATAATTTAATATTTAATTATTTAGCATGTTTCGAGAATTTCTAATACTTTTCTACTTAGATATATTTTTGAACAAGCTTTCAAGGATTCCCGAGAACGAAACGCGCCGGAAATGACCTGGGGAACATTTTTCATACGGAGCGAAATAATTGGGAAAAATGTTTGTTTAAAAGGTATTACAATAAAACAATGTCAATAATTTTATTGTTACAGGTTTAAAAAATTGTTTAGTTATATAAACTTTTAAATTATTAAAAGTTTTTAATAAGTCGGTGTGTGAGGGAGAAAGCGACTAAATATAATGATTTTGATACAATGAATCCTCAGAAAACTAATCCTACAATAAAGTAATTTTAGTTATTAGCTTAATTTAATAGCTTCATATATATTTTTATTTTAGATTGGATTTTATTGTAATTTGTATTAAAGCTACGTCGCCATTTTTTATCCGTTTTGCGTTATAACAACAAATTAGACAATCATTTTGAATGTAGAAATAAGTATATTACCATTAGATTAATATTATATAATTAGTACCTATAAGTAGTATGTATATTATTTTACTTCCTAGCTTGTTTCTAGAATTTCTAATACTTTTCTACTTAGATACCTACCTGAGTATAAAATTTTAATTAGGTATTGTCATGAACGGAACGCACCGGATGTGAACGGTGAATTTTTTTTGTTAATATTAAGAAAATTGTTAAGTTTCAATTGATATAGTATAACAATTAAATTATGAGAAGGTGTATTGTAACTGGTCAAAGAAACTTTTACAGATAATTATTACTATGGATCTACAAAAATCAATGTTTTTAATTTGGTCGGAGAGTGAGAAAGTAAACGTAACGTATGATTATAATTATTTTATTTTACATCAGTAAAATGTAATGTATGTAATGTTAAAAATTTAATTTTGTTTTATTAAGTAGGTACCTATTTAACCTTATTATAATGTAACTAACTATTTAAATTATTATAATTTATGCCTTCAAATAATGTTGCTATAGTAAAAAAAGTAGTTAACAATAAATTAGACACCTACCTTTTAATTTAATTTTTAGAAATAAGTATATTAGGTACCATTATATTGTTAATAGTTCCTCATAATTCCTTATGATGGAGAATTCAACTAGAAAGAAAAGTGTCACAAAAACGATTTGTAAACAAACAGTACCAAAAGTTTTTGTTTACACTAACAACACATAAATAACTGTTTTATAACTACAGATATAATACAGTGCAATGAAAAAAACAATTCATAATAGTGTCTCTAAAAACAATATCCATAACTAAGTGTTAAATAGTGAAAAATAGAGACTTTAACAACAGTTATCGTAAAATTTTTAAATTCAAATTCATCGCGTCTTAACGTTCCTAGTATAAAAGGTGCAACATTACCTATACATCTATTTTATGATTTCACGTAACGTCAAGATAGCTCTACGGTGTGAATCAGAGATCGTTAACCGTTTAACAGCGGGATCAACTCACTCCTGTAGTGACACACTTTTTACAACTTTTTTATGATCATATTTAACGTTCTACAATATTCTACTGATACAAGTAGGTACCTAGCATAAGAAATAAAACAACTACGTATGAACCACATTTAGATTTTTTTTTTCCATTAGGTAATTTTCAGTAGCAGCACGGAGTCTGGATTTGTACCCGGTTGATGGCAATAGGCTCGCCCCCTATTACATTGGGAACTAAAACATAACTGGCGATATGTGGGTGAACTATATGTGCACCTCTGCCTACCCCTTCTAGGAATACAGGCGTGATGTAATGTCTATGTTTTTTTAAGAAAAAATAAATGAATATTGTTTTACTAGGTATCTAAATACCATACCTATGATTGGGTACATTGAAAATTGATGATTAATGGAATAATAATATAAAACACAATAAATCCAAAGAACCTGATTTAATACTGGTAATATTATCAAAGAGCTTACAAAATGAGTTATTACAGTTTAACGAATATGAATTTAGGAGATAAAAATGTTACTATTCGACGTAAACAAAGTTCGATTGTACCATCTTAGTCAGTTGATTCATTATGTACTAAAGAAAACTGTATTAAGTATGATTGACCTATCTACATACTGTGCAGATAAAGATGAGATTGACAAAAAAAAAAGAGCTACAACAAAAAAATAGACTTTTAGTTAGAGCGTACCTACCCAAAAATCGATATACTTTCTAGAAATCATACAACAACGTAAATTGATTGAGCAAATTACTACCTCGAATGATACAAGCAGTACAGACACACCAAAACAAAGAAGAAATAAGAACTCAACAAAACAACTATCAAAGGAGAAAACTAGACTACCAGTGAAAACTAACGAAATAACACCACAAACTGACGTCACAAACTTAACAACAAACAATAGTCCTGTTAAACAAGCGGTATCTAACAAGAAAGTAAGTGAAGATATGTCGAAAAACTTATATAATTATATTTGGAGGACAACAATGAATAGGTCTAGCGTCTGCTCTAATCCGCAAGAGAATAAACCAACCAATATGAAAAATACAGAATCGACTCCACTACTACCAGATGCTTCCTCTAAAGATATACTAAACACAATATTATGAACTCAGTTAAAATATGATAATATATAATAAAATAATTACCTATATGTATTGGTGAAGATGATACAAATCCTACCACTTTGCTATATGAACTGTCGTCAGCTGTCAAAATAATTGAGCATTGTAGCATTTTTTTATTCTTAGTGTCAAACACAGTAAACATTTATTATAAATTATGTTAAATAACACATTGCAAAATTTATGTTATAATGTAAAAAACTGTAAATTCATTGATTATAACAACTTGAACACTCGTTCACTATGTAAACTTATAAATACTACTATAGATTCAATCTATATATGTTAACATACTATTTTACAAATATATACAACTTAATTCTAATACAAAATAAAAACAATATATACAAAAATAAAAAGTTAAAAAGCATCAAAGAATTCATCCCCATCGATGTCAACCGGTAACGTGCCCAAAAGACTGGCAGCATTGCCACGTTGAATGGCAATGCTAATTCTTTGGCCAAAAAATGAACCAGCCCTTTGGTCACGTGTGGAGTCGACTAGGCGCTTTGCTAACTCTTTAAACAAAGCACGAGCGCTCGGACCCCATGGCCCAAATGTTTCAACCCCAAACGGCTCAAAAATACAATTACCTATCAGGTTATTGTATTTCCGCCGTTTGAGGGTCTCCGCAGCAGCAGCAGCAGTGCCAGCGCAAATTGCCGAGCCAGAAACATGAGAAGGTGCAAGGGTATCGACGCACGTTGCGTCCCACACCAAAGGCCTTCCCAATTTCCAGGGTAACAACGACATACCATCTGGTCTCTTTCCATCGTCACGTACCAAGCCATTTGGTTCTAGTACGGCTGGTACGCCGGCGGTGACAAGAGCACGACGGATGATGTCATTTATATATGTATATAAAAATGAAACCCGTTTCGCGTTGTCACGGCATCACGTGTGAACGGCTGAACCGATTTCGATAATTCTTTTTTTTAAATGTTTGTAGAAGTCCAAGGATGGTTCTTACGGAAAAAAATATTAAGAAATTCTTTCTATATTCTTTTTTTTAAATAAATTATGTTTGTTACTCCGCCATCTTTCGCAATTGACATTTGACAGCTCGCGTGTTGAGTACCAGGATTACAGAGGTCGTATTTCGAACGTTGGGTACTAGGATATCAGAAGTCTAATGGAATTTACACAAATCAAAATGACGCGGGTGAAACCGCGGGGCACAGCTAGTTGATTATAAATTTTAAATACCTCATGTAGTCTACTACAAATGAGATAGATAAATCTTATGTTCTATCTAAGAAAATAACTCGACAATTTTCTCTTCCATCTAACAAATGTATAGACAGAGACAGAATTCTAAAAAAAATAAACTTCAAATAATAGAAAATCAGTGTGCTAAAGTACAAAATAATATTCTTAAAGGAACTATGCCATACTATTTTAACCAATTAGACAAAAGTGTTACAACTTTATCGTCACAACATGAACCTGTTATCAAATAACATAAATAAACAGCTTTTTCTTGAATAAAAATATACAACACTTAACAATCCTTCACCAAAATATTGCTGGATTTCTTAATAAAAAAGATTAATTTGAAATTCGGGTTAGTGAGCTTTCTGAAACAATTACATTATTGTATGTAGTGAAACTTTCATTAAATCTGGGGATGAAACAAATGCAACCTTATATGATTATAATTTAGCAGCATCTTTCTGTCGGATTGAAAAACGTGGAGGGTGTCTCCATATTTTGTGGAAAGAATGTTGAGTATTGAGATTGAGTATAGAGTATTAACATTTTGTCGAGTTCTGCATTTGAATCTTGCGGTATTAAACTGCCGAAATCTAAACTGTTAAATTTCATAGGACCCCGAAGAGCAAAACTGATGTAAGTATTATATTTTTGCTAAATTTACTATAATGAGTGCTGCTCGCGACCCCGCCGCGTCACCTGCTCATGAATAAGGGCTCCGTTAGAGTCCGAAACTAGTCGGGCATTCCCGAATATCGACGTGAGTATAACCGGGATATATAGTAGATAATTTTGCTAAATTACAATTACTTACTACTACAACCTAAATATTAATACTCTAAAAATAGTTAAAAACTCAACAGAATTAAAACATGTATTAGTGAAATTTGATTTAAAATTACGTATTACTAAACCAACTCGAAATAAAACCTGCATAGACCACATCATCAGTAATATAGTAGATGCATCAGGTGAGATTCATGAAAGTGATATATCAGATCATAATATCTCCCAAACTTTAACATTTCCTATTCAAAATAAAGAAACTAAATGACTATTGGTATGTATATAAAAGAAATTATAATAAAGAAAATAAAAATAAATTTTATGAGGCTCTAAAATCTTTGACTAAGTAGGTATTAATAATGTTTTTGATGAAACGGATACAAATAAAGCATTTAACGAATTTCATGAAACAATAACATTGTTTTATGAATAACATACTATTTTACAAATATATACAACTTAATTCTAATACAAAATAAAAACAATATATACAAAAATAAAAAGTTAAAAAGCATCAAAGAATTCATCCCCATCGATGTCAACCGGTAACGTGCCCAAAAGACTGGCAGCATTGCCACGTTGAATGGCAATGCTAATTCTTTGGCCAAAAAATGAACCAGCCCTTTGGTCACGTGTGGAGTCGACTAGGCGCTTTGCTAACTCTTTAAACAAAGCACGAATTTATGAATTATGTTTCCCTATAATAAAAGTAAAAATAACGAAATGTCCCAAAAACCAGACTGGATTACAACAGGACTCAAATTATCATCTAAAGTTAAAAGTCAACTACGGTATCAGTATTACTACACTATCAAAATAGCGGACTAAATATTAAAGAGCAATTTACAAAATTTAAACAAATATTTAAAAAGTGTGTTGTAATGTCTCGCAAAATGAGTTACAAAAAGATTGCAACTAACTCTAAAAATGTGTGTAAAACTTCATGGGATATAATAAAAAATAAACTTGATAGAAATACGCGACCGAAAAACTTAGACAAAATTAAAATAGAACACTAAACTATAAGAAGTCCTTATCAAATAGCTGAAACATTTAATAAATATTTTATTGATGTAACTAAAAATAACTGATTATACAATACTGAATAAAAACTTACTAAATCATAATACTAACTGAGTTACCATATTTCTCTCACCAAGTGATTACAAAGAAATTATAAAAATTATCAATTCTCTTAATAATAAAATTCAGTTGGTTATGATGTTATATCGACTAAAATATTAAAATCTGTTATCTGTTGCATTTATTATTTCTCCAGTATTATCCTATATAATTAATTTAGCCTTTGTAAAAGGTGTATTCCCAAATAAATTAAAGAAATCCGTAGTAAAACCTATATTTAAAAAAGGAGATTTAAATAACCTTCTATATCAAAGATTTTTGAGAAAGCAATGCATAATAGAATTTCAAGTTTAAACTAGTAAGACCAAGATGTAATACTAATTGATATGTATAGATAACTGCTTTCAAATGTGTATAATATTATATATAATAAAATATAACTGAATTACAATATTTCAAATGCAAAAATCTTTTATATACCTGGTTAACTGATAAGTATTAATACTCCAACAATTTTTTTTTAAATTATAAAATAACTTTATAAATTGCATTTTATACCTCCTATTTTAGTTTAAGTACCTACATAGTGTTATGAACTTGATATAGTTAAATATAATTTTGTTTTTATACATATTATAATTCAATCTAATCTTTTCTAATGTTTGATAACTCATTTTATATTGGTATATGTTCCTAAGTGTTAAATTATAATTGTTTGTTATTTAATTGTAATAAAAGCTTAGTATTATTATGTAATATTACTATGTATGTACATTGTGCATGCTAGCACAAAAAATTGTATGCATGTTTGGCGAAATGTTGGACTTATTTAAACATGTAACATCTATGTAACACATTTCATGCAAATAAATATTCTAATTCTTATCATGTTTCGATAATTTCTAATAAAAATATTACCGACTTTTAAGAGATTATCAATTCTCATGTTTATATATTTTTTATGTATGTTCGGACATAGCTCCATCCTATATATAGGGATTTGCGAAATTATTTTTTTGTTTGAAAGGAGTTTGTTCTGAAATGGCCCCATTTAAATTTCATATACACATGATGATGACTTTAGAAGACAGACAACGGAACTCCTCATAAGATCATTGCAGAACTGTCGTAACAAGTAATTTTGATTTATTTGTAGTCAATGATTGGCTACAAACAAGGAAGAGGGGGAGGGGGTGGGTTGACATCGGGGTCCGGGGTCCCACCACTTGCCTAGATTAAATAATATATCGTGTGAGGTATAATTTGAAAGGGCTTTTTATAAGTGTTTCAAATGCTAGTCTTACAAAAGTCTGAGGCGGATGAATCACAGGTGGCACTAAAAATTGTGAAATTTATTTTTTAATGAAAAAAGAACTCCCTTCAAAATACGAGCTCATAAGTGGAAAATAATATTTTATTCATTTCACTTTACTAGCGAAGTGGAACTCGGTGTCAAATCCCAATATTAATTATATATTTCAGACAAAAAAGTTATGAGTACTAACGATGTACCTACAAGTAAAAGTAACTATTGACAAAGCGAATGCATAGGATTTGGCGTTGACTTCAACTTCGCATAAAGTAAAGTGATGCGAAGTTCACCGGAAATGAACGGTGGAACATTATTCTTATATTTAACCATTCCAAACTACCAGCTTGCAGCATGTTTTGCCAGAAAGGGAAGCAAGAGAGGAGGATCATGCATACTCGTCAAAAATGGCCTCCAATTTACTGAGTTAAAACAAGTCACAAAGCTCTCTGAACCTGGTGTTTTTGAATGCTGCGCAATAGAGCTCACTCAATATAAGATTGCTTTCGCATGTGTTTACCGGGTCCCTAAACTTAGTAATTTTAATGTATGTATTGAAAAATTGCAAATATTATTACAAACACTTAATAAAAAGCTATATAAAAACATTGTTATAGCTGGTGATTTTAACATAGACATACTAAAACATAACTTACAAACTCTAGATTTTCAATGTTTACTTTTTAATTTTAATCTGAAATTAGCAATAGATCAGCCCACACGTATTATAAGCCAAACATGTATTGACAATATAGTTCATAATTTTAACAAAAAATGCCAAGTACAAGTGCGAGAATTGGGGCTGTCTGACCACACAGCCCAAATAGTTAAATTTCCAGTACAACCTATATACAATAATAAATACTGGCGCGTCACTAAAAGAGACAATTGTAAAGAAAATATGAAGAAATTTAAAGAATACTTAAATTGTTTATCCTTTTCAGAAATATATGAAACTACTAATCCTAATATAGCATATAATATTTTCTTAGATACATTTACTTTGTATTACAAGTTATGCTTTCCTGAAAGGTCCATATTTATGAACATTGTCAAAAAACCTAGATGGATTTCACGTGGAATTCAATTCACAAAGAAGGCACAAAATAATCATGCTATCAAAACCTCAACTAGTAAATCCAAAACAACTTGGAAAATAATAAACAACTCGAAATTAAATATACCAAAGCAGCCAATTAATAAAATTAAAATTAACAATAACTTCATTACTAATCCTAGAGATATCGCAAATAAATTTAATAATTACTTTGTCGACAAAATCATCCCAGTAAACAACTCTGGTAAACTAGTTACGTCTCTGATTAATAATAATTTAAATTCTTTTTTTATTACACCATGTCTCCCAATTGATGTACTTAATATAATACATTCTCTTAAAAATACAAGTAGTGTTGGTTATGATGAATTATCAACAAAAGTCATCAAACTGGTTGCTGGAGAAATATGTTCCCACCTTAGCTATGTTATAAACCTTAGCATCAGTGCAGGCATTTTTCCTGAAGCACTTAAAATATCAGTAGTTAAACCCCTATTTAAAAAAGAAGACAAGGAACTTATGCAACACTACAGACCAATCTCCCTGATAAGTGTTATCTCTAAAATATTTGAAAAACATATATACAAACAATTATATACCTACCTAGAAAAAAAAAAAATCTTACCAATGAACAAAAGGGATTCCGTAATAATAAAACAATAAATATGGCTCTATATGATTTCTTATATAAAGTAATGATAAATGTCGACAAAAATACTCCTGTTAGCACAATATTCTGTGACATGACACAGGCATTTGATTACGTTCATCATGATATTTTAATGAAAAAATTGGAAGCATATGGTATTCGCGGTAACGTGGTCAGTCTATTAAAATCTTATATTAGTGATAGAAAACAATACACAGAAATAACTAAAATTAATACGCATGTACAAAACATGAAGAATCGTACAGATCATCAGTACGTGACGTTAAATACGGTGTACCACAAGGTAGTGTTTTGGGTCCTCTACTGTTCATTCTATATATCAATGATTTACCTAAAAGCATTAACCAATATGTGACACTATTTGCGGATGACAGCACAATAACTATACCATGTGTAAATAAAAAAACATATAATTCTGATATAAATAATTCCCTTACATCTATGATAAAATGGCTAGATAATAATAACCTTAAAATCAACCTAACCAAAACAAATATTATGCATTTTACACAGAGAGGTTCGACTATGTCAGGTCTAAGTACGCACTACCACAATAAGATTATTGATGAGGTTGATAATGCAAAATTTCTTGGTGTCATAGTGGATAGGAAGTTAAACTGGAAAGCACACACCGAAACACTTATAAAAAAGATCAGCAATTCTTCGTATGCAATATCAAAGCTAGTCCCAATGTTAAACATCGATGCCCTTCTGACAGCCTACCATGGGTTAATCTCCTCAAACCTCAGATATGGCGTTATATTTTGAGGAAATTCGACTAACAAAAAATTAGTATTTAAAGCCCAAAAGCGATGCTTAAGAACAATGTTTAAACTAAAAATTACTGACAGTTGTAAACCATATTTTAAAGAGTTTAAAATCTTAACCCTACCATCCCTTTACATTTTAGAAAGTGCCATTTTTGTCAAAACCAATCCTAATTTATTTCCACGGATGTCTGATGTAGTCATTCGCAGTAGGCGGAATGCTAACAAACTTTGTCTTCATGCATCAAATACCACATTAATGCATAACAGTATATTTTGTATGGCGCCTAAAATTTACAATAACATCCCTAAACTGTGGAAAGATCAAAATGTTAATATATTTAAAAAAAAACTTCATGAATATTTAATAACCAAGGCTTACTATAATACGGAAGAGTTCCTAAAAGATAAAATTGAGAGGTAATAGAGACCTATAAAAATATAATGTATTATAATATAATTTAAAAGGCTAATTAGATATATATGTATTTTTTGTTTATTGAAATATATATCACCGTTGATGCAATTGTATCTCCACTGTAACTGTGTAACTTCAATACATATAAAATTTTTGTTCCTATTTGATTTTATTGTCATCATATTTGTACGCCTCAGCGGCTAAAACATGTATGTCTCAATCATAATTATATTTAACATCTTACATGTCTTTTGTGTATACTCATGTTTTAACAAATAAAAATATCTTTATCTTTATGTAAATATTAATTCAGAATAAATCACGTCAATATAAATGATCATTACAGATTCAAGAGTTTTATAATTATTATATTTATTTACAACTTTTAAACTACGTAAATTAAAAGTTTTTAACCCTGCCGGGGATAGTGAGGACGTAAACGTAGGATGGTTTTGATGTTAGTATTTTATTTTACTTCAATAGAATATATTGTAATATAACCCAAATATAATATTGTTTTATTAAGGGCAGCGAACCCGACAGACGTCGTCTTGCCCGCAAAAGCAACGTGACATGGGCTGTCAAGAGTGAAGGAGTGCGGAGTAGGCACCCAACCAAAATATAAAAAAAAAAAAATACTTTTTCAATTTCTTATCGTATTTTTTTTCGAAATTTTGATAGGTATTCTGCTAATCGGGGCGGAGATGAATAGTAAATGAAAATCAGTCCAGCAGTCTATTCTCGAGTTATTAGTGTTCTAAATAACAAACCCGACTTTGTTTAATAGTTATTGTCACCGTAAAATTGTAAATACCGTTAGATTATAATCTATCTCGCGAGATTGTAAAAGAAAAACCAAAGGACTAATCTGCCGCGCGTCGAATTTTTAACTTTGTTGTCAACTCTCCGAAGAATGTCCCTGATTGGTCGGTGAACTGTAGGCCGTTTTATGTCCTTAGTTATCATTCAATTAATATATATAAATTTTAAACTGCACTTCTTTCTTTCATATCACGGATTCATTTTACTTCTCCCCAAACTTCTTATAACTAATTCTAAAGCTGTGAGTTATTTTCAGTACGATATCAATAAAAAAACACCAAAGCACCGTTGGTTTACTTTCGACAAAAAACAAATATGGCGGCGTGGAGCATATGACGGTCAACCAATCAGCGTGCGAGGTGCGTTCAATGCCATTTCGAAGGCGTGCGCTGCATTGAGCGCTGCATGCTACGAGAAGACAATAAGGGGTTAGACTAGCTAACTCAGGAGACTTGGGAGACCCAGCTCTGCATTGCACTGGCTTGGCAGAAGTCCAGCAGCCCTCCATCGTTGGGGGAGGCGCATACATTGAAGGTCTGCCCTTGTCAGGGCGGACAGCGCTGGCGGGGTTGGCGATAAAGTGCTTTAGCGATCCCGCTTCCCAGTCATTTAAAGTGCCGAGCAGGCAATGTCTGGTTTTTAGTGGGTTTACTGCTCATAACTCCGTCGTCTTCCAACGACGGGGTATGCGTAAGACGTTTTCAACATGTTAGTTAAAAAAAAACGGTACATACATCATTATTAAAACTTTTAATGCAGTAAAAAACACATTTCATACTATAATTTTTGTGAGTTTTAGGGTTCTGTACCTCAAAACCGAAAAACGGGACCTTTTTTATCGTTGTCTGTCTGTCAGTCTGTGAACCTCTTTTTGCAAAAACGCGTGATGAAATTAATATACTACTCTGGTCTGCTGTCCCTTGGAGCTGTAAAAAATTGAACTTTTAAGTCACCGTAATCAAAAGATACGAGCAAATATAAATATAGAAACTTACTACACTTGATTATGATTTAACATTAAAAACACCGTAGAAAATATAACGATATGGCTAGACGAAAACAACCTTACAGATAACATATCAAAAACAAAAGCATTACAATTCAGAAATAATAACAGCGTAGTAAATAAATAAAAAATAAGCCACCAAGGATCCGATATCGAAGAGGTTAATAAAACAAAATATTTAGGTATATTGTTGGACAAAAATGTTAACTGGAAAGCTCAAATAAAAAACGTATGTACTCGCATAAGTAAATTAGTATATGCACTTAGGAAGTTTAGAAAATCAAACATGTGAAAACGGCGCTGCTGGCTTACTATGGATACGTAGGATTTGCATTAAGATACGGGTAATACTTATACGGGTAATTCGACGGATATAGGGAGGGCCTTTAAGGTCACAGCTCATTTATAGGGGTAATTCGACGTATATAGGGAGGGCGTTAAAGGTCACAGTTCCTTCATACAGGTAATTCGACGGATAAAGAGACTTTATATCGCAAAAAAAAATTATCCGGGCAATATGTGATGCCGCGCCGATTCTATAGACTCCTGTACGCCTCTTTTCAGAAGACTGAGAGTGATAACCTTTACGAGTAGGTATGTACATTTTTGAAATAGGTGTATTTGTTATAAAAACATGACAAATTATTACAAAAAGTAAGTGGAAATAAAAAATAACCCATCTACAGACCCCAGTAATTACGTTCTTCCCAAAATTTCAACCACTTTATTTAAAAAAATTGCAGCTGCACGACAATCCAAAGGTAATTTTTTACGAATTATTTTATTATTAGAGAACTGCCACAAAATGTCAACCGACGAGCGTGTATGAGGAATGTGATGCATGTGAATGAAGCAAAAGAACAAATAAAGTTATTCAAGACAGTTTTATACGTAAGTTTGAATATATTATTAATGTTTTTCTTACGCACAGTAAATGTCTCCACAAATATAATACAAAATAACAATTTTCGAACGATTCGTTTATTTGTAAAGTGTGTCCTTTTTTATTAACTATAATGTCTAACTATAATCTTTTTTATTAACCGTAACGTTAAGCTATCGAGTAGACTTTAGTAAGACACCTACATTTCGTGCTGCCGATGGCTACAGCTATCGAATAGTTAACGTTATAGAATTGTTTACTTGATATTGATATTGCATACGTGACGAAAGTGCATAATATTCTTGCTAGGGGCACGGAACAAACAAACAGACAACCTCTCACTTTAAGCGCATACACCATCTCCGTTCCGTCGTGCTCGTGGGTAAATAACTCGCAGAAATTGTGCCAATATTGCCATTCAACTTGGCAATGTCGCCAGGCTTTTGGGCACCCTACCAGTCGACAGCGATGAGGAGGAATACTTCGATGCATAATTTTTAGGTCTTTCCATTTGTATATTTTTTAAAGTGTTTATTATAAGTACACTAGCTGTTGCCCGCGACTTCGTCCGCGTGAACTTCAGGTAAAAAACTCTTACAAATGTACTACTTTTGTGATTAAACGCTTTTTCTTTCTTTCTTTCTTCCAAATATTTACCTGTTATGGCGGTACCTTTTTCAAAATATATACATATTAGTTCATATAAAAACGACATTGTAAAATTATATGTTATATATTATATGTATTACTAGCTGTTGCCCGCGACTTCGTCCGCGTGAATTTCAGGTAAAAAACTCTTATCACTAAGGGGTATGAAAAATAGATGTTGGCCGATTCTCAGACCTCCTCAATACGCTCACAAAATTTCTTGAGAATCGGTCTAGCAGTTTCGGAGGAGTATGGGAACGAAAACTGTGACACGAAAATTTTATATATATAGATAGATAAGTGACGCAAATTGGTGTGGCCCATTGAGATATACACATGCGTATTTATCTCAATGGTGTGGCCATAGCTAGAACAATAATTAGAATGTAGACTCTTTTGTGTTTAGTATTTCTAGTCTATGGTCACATCCTAGGTTTATTTTAAACAGAGAATGCCGTGCTCGGCTCTGTCGATTTGTCGCCCTTTTTTTACGTTGTAACTAATATTAGCGGGACGAACTCGACTCGTTTATGCAAGACTGGTCGCTGGCAGCTGGTAACAGATAGATTTGGAAAGAGAGTAGGGAGGCCTTTGCCCAGCTGTGGGACATTCCAGGCTAGTAAAAAAAAAAAAAATATTGTAACTTTTGTCGTTTTCTAAATATTTTAGTCTAGTTTATCTTTTCTATTTTTATTAAACGAGTTTACTTTTAGTAGTGTTTAGGGTTTTATTTCGCCTCGCCGGAGATCCTGACTCATACAGACATGACATGTTAACGGTGTTCTTTTTCTTATAACGTATTTAATTCATGTTAATTTCAGTAATCACGTGAAACGGCAATGGTAAAAAGTGAACCAGCCCTTTCGTCAGTGGCGACTTAGCATTTCGCTAAATCGTTTACTAAATTAATGTTTAGTAATTACCCTAAACAACTAACTAATGTACAATACAGTTCAAAAGACTAAGTAAATAATGTTGCCACAACAATAGAAGTTTAGTTTAGTTAGTCATTCTTTGTCTATGGAAGTATGGATTACTTGACATTTAAAAGTCAAACTTTTCGTTCATTTCATTTTGCTCCTCGTCTGCGTCACGTCGCGTTGGTCGTCTATTCATTTCAATGTACTTCGGATTACAGCAGGTAAGTTCAAATTTCACTTTACGACTTCATCTGCATTTTAGAGTTTCTGATTTGCACTTATCGTTGTGGTAATTTTAGACATGTGCGAAATAGGTCTCATGGTCGTTCTGCAGGTATTCTCCATTTCGCAGATCTTTCGTACAAGGCGGTTTTTCTATTATTTTGTTACAGTTACCATACATTTCAATCAAAATGGTGAACAGTTCAAACCAAAAGACGTTTATTAATTTTAAAACGCCCAGGTATGCCTGGGAATGTTGTGGCCTAGTAGGCAATATGGCGGCGTCCTTTTCTTTAAGTATCTACGTAGCTGTTTCAACTTCTATAATTATATCCTTTTATATCCTTGGTGCACCTACTTAAAGCCGTGACAATTACCTTTTGCCTGAACAACATTATAGCACTAAACGTTATAGAATTCCGTGAATTTAGCCACCACTGTGGAATACAGATTGTAATTATTATTTTTATAATTGAGTTGCTCAAAATTATCTTGTAACAATTGGTTTCATATGGTTAACGAAGTTACATTTGCAATTGCATAATAAATATTAAGGTAGTTAGCACAATAAATATGTACTCAGATTTACGCCATGTTGGTTTCATAACTTACCCAGCCATAGTAAATTTATTTTAAGGTATCTACGCAGAAGTAATCATTAGGTATAGTGTAATATCTTCACAATTGAAGATTTCAGGATATTAATGCAGTCTGTTTATTGTAGTGAGTGTATTAGACCAATAGGTAGAATATATCAGATTTACTAAGGTATCTGTTGATGCAGTTGACATTATTTGTTACATTGTGATATTTATGTAGGTACTTGATGTCCTTTCTCGGGTCTTTAACTTTCTACATGCCAAATTTCATCAAAGTCTGTCCAGTGGTTTAGTCGGGAAGGCATAACAGACAGACAAGAGTTACATACACAGTTGTAGTATGGATTATGGCAAGTTGTTATTCATTGTGGCATTCCAAGGGAGAGGTCTGTTTATTAGTGGACGTCTTCCAGTTAATGATTGTGATATCATGTTAAAATAATGTAAAAGTTAAGTCAGTCCGGGCCGCTGAAGTAAATGTTAATGTTTGTCCCCTATGCATTGCCAAACTATTGATCATATTGTGATGATACTTAAGTCTTTAGAGGAAGCCAGAGGGTTTCTAGCTCTATCTATATCATTTCTCTCCATGCAGCGATGTCATGGGCATCAGGTAGTTACAACTTGAATATGAATCTAATTAAAACCTTTGTCATTACAGTTGGAGTCTCATTTGCTGATCATGTACTACATAAGTCATCAATCCACTCGGCTTGCTTGTGATGCTGCTGTCTCAGAGTATACTTGTAAGTATTCTTAGCATTAACAATTATGTACTATGGATCTGCTAACAGTGAATGTAAACTAACATTGTTTTGTTTTAAAATGTCTAATTAGAATTTAGGAATTTCGGTTTTTCCCTGCTAGACGTGTCAAACAACTAACTTAACTGCTGTACACAACAGATTTTAAGGTGTAAATATTCGAGATTTCAAGATTTTTAAAAATAAAATCCTACTTATAAAGTTATATGTAAAGCTAGTTTAGTTAATTAATCTTACCTTTCCTAAAACTAGCAATGTGTGTGACACATCTTGTTAGGGGTAGCTTCCAGACTAAGCATAGGCAGCCAGATACCAGTATTCTTCATGCAGTGACTGCTTTTATTGCGCACACTTTATTTATTGTATAAACTTAGTGTAGTTTATTCATTAAAGTGACTATTTTTAACCATGGGTACACATACCTGTCACTAACATGTCAATAGACTTCAAAGGGTTTATGTCAAAACAGACCTTCTGTCTTAATCTGTTTTCTATGTACTGGATTCTGCTGAGGTAACTGAAAGATTAGCTAAGCAACATGAGCACTAGTTCACTAAACCGGCACTTCTCCTGTAGCATTCACAACTGGTAGCCAGGATGATTATTGTAAATAAAACCACTTGAAATGGTATTTAGTACTATATTGCAGTTTTAATGTATAAATCAACACATACTTAATTAAAGTCTAGAGAAACTGAACACCACCATTTAGATATGTCCAGGTTTTTAACAACACTATCTAGATACATTTTGAGAATAAAATTAATACAATGGTGCAAGTAATTACAAAATTGAATAGAACACTTAAGTGTGACCATTATAGGTTACAAATCAAATATTATAATTATCCTAAAGACAATTGTTGGTTTGACCACCCCAGGCGTTGAAACCTTAAATTTCAATACTTCTAGAAGTTCTCTACTCTTTGGCACCTAATATAACATCACACCAGTATTAACTTGTTTGCAAAGGAGTATAAAACAGCCTAGTGCCATCAGGAACTTGCTCCTGATCAGTGTGTTAATAAATTGACTGTACTTTTCAGGACGAGATTCGAGATACTGCAGCTGCCGGCTGAACAGCAGTACTGGTGCCACATGTTCAAAAGATTGGTTAGCTACTCTTAACCAAGACGTGGGAAGCTTGTTTCCTGCAGACTACTGGACGCAACAACATAAATCAGATCTTCGGTTCTTAAAGGAGGAGTTCAGCATATGAACCCTACCATCCTGACGTCTGCATCTTGAATGGTTTAACTAGTATCTTGATGTTTTATAAGATTGGTTTACATGAAATAAAAATATTTGAACTTAAAGATGGTTAACTATATTAATGCATCCTTGTTTTTGATTGAACCAATTGTCACACAAATAGTACTTGTTGACCTGTCAACAAGTTTAGTGGGTTGATCGTCTGGGGTGGGATTTGTCATTCTCTGAGACCACTTGTTATAATATCGATGTCCACTAAATTGGCGATAAAAAAGGATACTGTCTTGTCATGTCTTGGATACCAAGAGGTATTGGTATTTCTGCTGTTTTGTATATTGTCACTGTTGTTTCTACAAGGGGTAGGCAGAGGTTTCCTGTTTTGTTTGCTTGGACGATTGTTGGTCAAAAATTGTTCATCTGAAACAATGTTGTTTGGTTGGTTTTTATTGTAATTTCTAAAATGTGTCGGTTACTTCTTATTGTTATGTGCATTTTCAAAGAAATTTCTGGGCAATAGTGAAACAATTATGGTTTTGTTTCAAAAAGAAAGTGAAGGATGAAAATAAAAATTGGAAAATAATGATGTATGAATGGGTGTTAATTATTGTTTCTTTACAATAAAGAAAGCAGCGTCGTTTTTATTATAAAATGGTTTGGATATCAAGTTTTCATTTTTCTGTCTGGTTTGTTTGTCTTATTGAAGCACTGTAGATGAAAATTGTTGTAAATAATTGTTTAAAAAAAATTGGTGTATTGTTTAAAGATAAGATTACAGAAAAAAGAATATTATTTTATATTTGAAATGTCTCGTATAAATGTTGGAAGTATAAACAAATCGATGATCAGTAGTTCTAAGAAATGATGGTCTGTGGGTCGTTTGAAGGGATTGTTAAGTGATTCAGTCACATTTGAAGGGATTTTTAAGTGGTAGTCACTTCGTTTTAAATTGAATGTTGTTAGTTATTCAAACAATGGCCTGTGGAGGAATGAACCAAAAAGTAAGTCACGTTCCTGGATAATTTTGGTCGTAGATTTCAAAAACACACAAGGGGTTAGTGGGGGGAAGTACCTTTTTTTGGTGGGAAGCATAAATGAGTTGATAAATGAGAGATTTGGTATCAAAATCAGTCAAGTCCAATTCACACAATTCGTCATTATAGTGCATAAACTAATTTTTGTTATTGGCAATATTTTTGACAACTCAGCTCAAGGTGATTCAAACAGTCTTTTAAAACTAAACTAAACATATCTACCTTAGTCTCAAACAAAAAAAGTCTGATTTCAAATAAAATCTGCCGGATTTGACCAAATTTGATAGTGGCTGGTCATGGCTTTGGATTTGACTGTTGATTGGTTATTTATGGATTTGGCCATTTTTGTATTTGTCGTGTACGGGAGGTCAGGGGTGGTAAATTTTGGTTTCAAATATTCAGATATTCAATAAAAAAAGTAAAGAATACATAATATAAGAAAACTTTATTTGTTTATTTAGAACTAAAATTAAAACTTTGTGCAACTACATAATTAAAATTAAACAATTAAATTTGGCAACTCTTCCAAAGCTTCACAACCTTCTTCTTCATAAGAATGTAATGATTCAACTGGCCTTGACAACACATCGCTGAAATATTTTAACTCTGGTAGTTCATTCCATCGTTCACCATAATGAGTAGTGAGTAGATTTTTAACGTCTTCTAGTTTCGCGTCTTTAACTTTGACGTACAGAGGTACAGGGTCTGGGTTAATCTGACTAGCAGATTTTCCTTTCTTGCAAATGTTTTTAAAATCTCCCAGACGGTTGTGGTAACTTTCTTCGGCACGCACCACGACGTTTTATTTATTTATTTTATTTTATTTAAACTTAAGTACAGTTGTGTACAAGGCGGACTTAACCCTTTGACCGCCACGCTAATAACGAAAAACCGTGCTCCCGACGCCAAGCAATAAATTCGTTGTATTATACCTATAAAAAAATAGTGATGGGAAACGCAAACCGATAAAACATCGATACATTTTGTTTGTGCATAGTTTACAAATAAAATAATGCTTATACAACTGAAGTTTTACTAATAATGAAATAAAAAAATATTTAGTTTATCATTATTAACCCTTAGACCGATAAAAAAAAACCTTTGAATCGATAAAACATCGATACATTGTGCTTGTGTACACGGTTTACAAATAAAATAATACTTTTACCATTGAAGATTTAGTTTATGATCAAATACCTTACATTAGTGTATATGTATATGCCTCTGTAAATATTGATTTTGCATATAAAAATAACACATTACCCTATTTTCCCGTAACTAGTCGACGCTTTAAAGCGTCAATGGCGAAGGAGAGGGGTAATTTTGTCATAAAAACGTAACATAGACAGTGATGTGATGATAGATTTATTAATAGTTGTCGATATTTATTATAATCAAAGTATGACAATAAGTTATGCGTTAGTGCAATATTTTTATTTCATGATACTCACGAAAACATGTAACACAAAGAGGCACTTTACAAATTTCACACCAAAATCTTGTATCTCGCCTTTTGCGTTTCAAATTACTACATAATTTACAACGTAATTTTTTCGAATCCGGTAAATATGCTGGCATGTGGCGTGCCGCATTTCCTATTAATCGTAATGGTTGGTCTACATTTCGTGAAGTCATCGGTAAGGTCTTGTCTCCTGCGTACTTTTGGATAATTTGTGTTACGACTGCCAGTTGGTACTTGGCAAAACGTAGTGTTTTGTTGTCTTGCAAAACTTTGTAGTAGTTGTAACCGTTTAGCAAATAGAGGTCAATTATATGAAAAAATAACTTTTTGTACCATTTCGTCACTTTTCGAATACTGTGTAAAGAACTTAACATCATGTCATTCAAGTCAATGATTCCCATGTGTTCGTTGTAATCTATAACACATTCGGGTTTCATTTTTGGTAAACCTGTGGACCGATCAATTTTTTCAGTAGGTCCCATTTGATCTTTATGCATAGTAGTGATCATGTACACATCTTTTTTGTCGTGCCATTTTAGAGCCATTATATTGGGAGCATATTTCACATCCCTCTCGCCTTTTTTCAGTTTCTTGAATTCAGGCATTTCTTTGCGATTACGTTTTACAGTTCCACAAGCACCTATATTTCGATTTAATAAAGAAATAAATAATTTGGGGCTGCTGTACCAGTTGTCCATATAAATTTGTCTATTCGAAAAGTAATATTTTTGTAAAAAGGTAATAACTATTGATCCACTTACACCTAGGTCTGCATCGCGTATTATTTCAGTTTCTAAACCAGTATATATGATAAAATCCAATATAATTCTCGTTTCTACATCACATAAGACAAACAGTTTAATGCCGAATCGATTACGCTTATTAGGTATATATTGTTTGATAATTAACCTTCCTTTAAATGGAACAATACTTTCATCAATACATAGCTTCTTGTACGGAATAAAATTAGATTGAAATTTTTGTCTTGCGTCATCTACCACTGTTATTATCTTTGACAATATTAGGTCATTGGCATGCCTTGGTCTTGGTTCAGAAAAATGCAACATTCCTAATATTGTCGTATAACGATTTCTACTCATTAGAGTTGTGTAAATTGGAGAATTCAATAGCGGATTTGTTGACCAATGCTCTTCAATCGTTAAGCGACTGTTTCTAGTCATTAACATAGTAATAGCCAAAAATATATACATTTCTGGAACGGTTACATCTTTCCAAGTCTGCAGCCTCGAGTGGTTCCTCAAATCCGTGTTTAGTATGAAGTAGCGATGATACTGATTAGTGTAGCGTATTATTGTTTTTATTAACTCTTCGTCCACGAACTTCTCAAAAACTGCTAATTCGTTTGACGATGATGTTAAGTTTAATGAAGGTGAAATACCACTACCAAAGTCATCAAAAAAAGGAGTTTCTATTCCAAATGGTTGTCTTGTCCATTGAATAGGAGGTGGTCCTGGTATGTTCTCAACTACATCACTTTCATCCTGAACATTTGGAGGATTTGATGCTGGGAGGTTCTCAGTTAGTACAGCCTAAAAAAGATAAATGAATATCAATTAAAATTAATTATTAAGGACAGTAGTCCTTAGACAGTAAACTTTAAATGATAATTATGAATATCCATAGTAATGGATATTCATAATTATCATTTAAAGTTAATAAACGATTTTATTATGATTTATTATGGACAGCCTCGGTAGTCGAATAGTTTAGGTCGTTATTCCCACATAACACACACATTTGTGTTTCTGTCCGAGTGTAATTTGTACCCGTAATTCTTAGAGTACTCCGTGACACAGGGCGTAAGGGAGCTAAAAAACGCTAAACTAAATTTCGGGCATGCCGTCCAATCTCAGCGGAGTATAACTTGTAATGTTAGAAGTAGGTTTGTGAACTTAGAAATGACTCACCTCAAATTCATCTTCAATTTCACTGTCAGATGCAGATTCAATTCCGATTCCATCATCGACACCTTCTAAAATACGAAGGAGCTCCTCGTGATCCATATTTATCTTTAATAAAAACGCGTAACACAAAACGATCTGCTAGTGAAATACTTATTGCAGTTATAATAATAATTTGTCTTGAGGGTACATCGATAAAATGTTATTTTTTCCTACCGTCAAATCCCAACACTATAACAACCAACGTTCTCGCTTGTGACGTCATAGGCGGACGCTTTAAGTCGTCAACGGCGTTCACGACATAGAAAAATGTGTGATTATTAGTAATGTTCGAATAAGTTGTCGATGTTTATTTAAGTAAAGGGAAAACTATAATGTTACAAGGAAACTAAGTACCTAGGTAAATAAATTATATTTATAGATCAATGTATGTAGGTACTGCAAACAAATATACCTACTTAATACATATTAGTTAGAATTAGAAAGTAGGCACTATGTTAAATAATAAATATTATATTATATTGAAAAAAAAAACTGTATTAAGAATATTCTTTATTTTTTCATCTTCAAACATATCGAAACCTACTGTTTCTCTGTGTCTGATAAATCTATGTTTATTTCGTCAAAGTGAGTGTTCTTTGCATGTTCTAAAAAATTCAACATTTTTATGTAGCAACGTGAACGAATACACGGTTTAATGTACTTGAATTCTTCATTTAGTAATTGACAATAATAGTAGTTCCTTTTATCATCACGTTCATATTTGTTACATTCTAAACATGGGCTTGTGATATTTTTTTCAATATTAGTATGTTGAGAAGTTGCAGCTGATGTGGGCTTATGTTTGGCTTGTGTTTGAGCAACTTGGGGTAGGATGCTCGGCGATTGCTCTCTTGGGCGCTTCAAATCTGTGTAAAATCAGTAAGCGATACAAATAATAATATATATTTTTTCGTAAAATTATGTTTAATTAATACGTTACACATGTTGGCTATACTTGAGTAGTCTTAGAGTTAGGAATTTTATTTATAATACCTATTATCACTTTTGATGTATCGACATTCGAATGGTGGGCCACTATTTCAAAATTATTAAATATTTTGACTCGAGGAATAATAATTTTTCAAGCAAATGCGGTACATACTGTATGCTAATTATATTTTTACTATCAATTTAAAAAAAAAATGTAAATCAAAGAAAAATAACGTAAACTTACCAGTCTTCTTCTCCATTACGGTTCAAAACGCAGCTTCAAATTTATGCGGAAACAGTAATAATAATATGCTTGTCAACCAAAAATACACAGAGCCGTTTACACGCCTCGCTTTCGACAGTTAGTGTAAAATAATATATGACGTAAAAATCTTGACTGGCACCATTTTTGAAACTACCGACCTATTATGTATTATTATTTTTTTCATTCGAGGGTAGTCACAACACTAGTCGACGCTTTAAGGCGTCGTTGGCGGTGTGAGTGTAACTATATAAGTAAATTTTTTGATGAGTTAATTTTTAGTATTACGTGTCCAATTATACTATAGCTCAATGTTTTAATGCATAATTATAGTAGTCGAAGTCAATATGAAGAGTTTTAAATATTCCTGATTCAGAAAATTAACATTAGCTAAGTTTTATTCGTCATTAAAAGTTGAAATGCGATGGACGCTTTAAGACGTCATTGGCGTCTCGATCAAGTTATTGAATGACGCTTTAAAGCGTCTTTGGCGGTCAAAGGGTTAATGCCTGAAGTTGTCGTTTGTCTTTTGTTTGTTTTTTTTAATAAAAAATCTCTTACATTTTTTATTTGAGAAGTGCATTGCAGTTGTAGTTTTTAATATTTTTCCAGTTGCTTCTTTCCATTGCATAGCTTGCACGTCAGTACCTAAATGGAGCACAGTAGCCTCATAGCCTGTTCTTTAAAAAGTTTTCATAACCATCTGGTCCAGGTATTGATTCCACTTTTTTAATTTTCTTTTCGATTTGTGCAAAGATTCTGTCTGGGGGCAGAAAAGAATGGCCTACGATAGGGAAAACAATCTCGATCATTGTAATCCTATCCGGAGCATGATCCATAAGGTACTTAGAGGCCATACCAAGTCCAGAAGAATTTTTATTCTGGCCACTGCAGCCATCTGCGACTAAGCGTATCGAAGTCACTTTTTCATGTTTCTCGACAACAGTACACAAGCAGTGAAACACGGCACTGGCAATTTCGTTTGATGCTTTTGGCAATAAGTCCTCGGTCCAAGTGTATGCAAACACATTCTCGCTATTTAGTTGGGACTTTGAGTGACCAACAACGATAGTGAAGTTATAAATGTAGAGTTGACGCGAGTAATAAGTAATTTGATCTGGCACTTTCGGCATAGGTTGATTTTTTTGGCATTCGAAACTAAGAATCAGCAAACTTTCATTATTTTCTTTTAATAAGTTGTAAAATGCTTTGGCTCTTAAACTGTGTACTCTTTTTTTAATCATAAAATCCTTCTTTTTATTACTGTCTTTCTCATATTTGATCTGTTCTTGTAAGTGCAGGCATGTAGAACAAACGTCAGTCCGTGGGCTTCCGAAACCAATATTAAATGTGGTATTAAAAATTCTTTGAAAGTAAGATGCTTTAACAGTCTGAAATTGTGCCTCTGCTTGCACAATTTCAAAAAAATATTCATTTATTTATTGTTTAAATTTCCAATCTTAAATTAGGAACATACATTTCTCTCTTTCTCATCACAGAAAAAATATCTTTATTCTAATTAAATCAATAAACAATTTATATTATACCTACACTGCAGGCCAAAAGTTTAAGACCACCTTTATTAAAGTAGGAAAATAAAAAAAAAACTCCAGTAAAATATTAAATGTTTAAATATCCTGTTTAATCATCTAATGTAACACTGGTTGACAAACAATATACTTTAAAATCGTAAAGAAATATTAACAATCCATGTTTAAAACCGCTATAGTTAGTTAAACTGATTTTTCATCAAAAAATCCTCCTTTACATTCTATGACTTTTTTCACAAGTCTCGGCATACGGGCAATCAATTTGTTGATGGTGTCTTGTGATATATTGCTCCAACTTTCGTATAAAGCATTCCACATTTCTTCTTGCGAGGATGGGCCACGATTACGGACGTTCCTATCAAGCTCTTCCCACAAAAGTTCAATGGGATTGAGATCCGGACTCTGAGGAGGCCATACCATGTTTTTTAACACCCCCTGTGCCTCTTTTTCTTCTAAATATCCTCTGCATAATTTTGAGCTATGCTTTGGATCGTTATCCTGTTGGAAAATGAATCCATCTCCAATTAATCGCAACCCGGAAGGAATGGCATTTTGTTCTAAAATTTTCTTGTACTGTTCCTTTTTCAAAATTCCTTCAATTTTAATCAAATCACCAGTTCCTTGGCTAGAAAAGCAACCCCAAACCATAATTGAGCCACCACCATGCTTGATTGTTGGGACTACACAGTCTGGCATCATCTTTTCTTGGGCACTGCGTCGAACGTAAATTCTTCGTTTTGTACCAAATAGTTCAAACTTGGATTCGTCGGTCCAAAGAACTTTTTTAAAATCTTCTTCAGTCCAATCTCGATGGGCAAGAGCCCACTGCATCCGTTTTTTCTTGTTTTGTGGCCTTAGCAGAGGTTTTCGAACGGCGACGCGACCATACAATTTCGCATGTCTGTCGCCGTTTTACTGTAGTCAACGATAAAGGTTTAAGGCTGCCTGTCCACCGGAGCGGAGCGAGGCAGCGGAGCGGAGAAACGGAGTAATGCGGAGCGGAGTTGCGTACTGTGTCTGTCCACCGGAGAGGAGCGAGGCTGCGGAGCAGAGCGAGAAAGTAATGCGGAGCGGAGTTGCCACTGTGTTTTTCAATATGCGGAGCTAGGCCGCGAGTACGCGACGAGTCATTTCGAGCTCCCGGCGCACGGTGGGCTGAAAATCGGCTTTCATGGACTTAGGGATTTGAATTCGCAAGTGCTTGTTTTTATGCCGGATATCGCTTCTATTAGTCATTACTATGTACAAAAATGACACCCGAGTTAATTCTGCCCAAAAACGAAGAAAATATAATTTTTTTACGAAGAATTTGTATGGAGCTAGAATGAAAAATCGAATTATCTCGTAAACGGCATGTTTAACCGTAATATCCTTGGAGGTGGTCATAGTGCTAATTATTTATGATTTTTTGGTTGCCAATTTGACGAAAAATTTAATGCCGTTTTTTTTTTAAAAATCGTCAAAATATTTTTATTTATTTTTCCATGTAAAACGGTCCTTATTAGTGTTCAAGTTAAAAAGTTCGATATGTTATTAACCTAAATATTAAGAACACATAAAACAAGAAAAATAATAATAAAAAAATGCTGTTTTTGACACATTTATATTAATTTAAATAAAAAAAGATTATCAAATTATTATTTAAGTAACATTTATAGTTATATTATATACAAAATAATTTAATTTAAGGAATTAATACTAAGCATTTGTAAAATAAAGTAAAATAATAAAAAAATCATTAAATATTCCAAAAAAAAAACCCAAACACACTTAAATACAAATTTACAAATATGTACATTTATATTTTTTTACAAATTTTCCTTATCACTCTCGTTGTCAGACTCCAATTCTGAGTCAGCATCCAGATTGGATATATCCAAAAACTCGAACTCAGTTTCTTGAAATTGAATTAAGTCGAGAGTTTCAGCAAAAAAGCTCTGCTTCTTCTTGGCATCTAACTTAGGCCTTTGTGCACTTAGCAAAGGATCCGAAGAAACAACAAGCATATTTAAAATGTCTTGATTGCAATCCTGCCTGCTTCTTTTCCGCGAATGATGTTCTCGAAACCTCCTAAAATCTTTGTTTCGAGACTCTGAGGCTTCTTCCGAGAGAGTCCCAATCGGCACAATATTATTTTTCTCGATTATGTCAGCCCCATGGATTAATAACTTATGAACGGTTGACGACATATAGTACCAGTCGTATAATAATACGTACTTTTCTGCTGTTTTGCGAGCATAATCTCGAAATTTTATTATATCGACCTGCTCTCCAGATGTAATTGCTTGTAAAATTACAGCAAATCTTTTGATGAGGTCTTCATCCAAACCGGTTATAGCTGCAGTTTTATTAGGAAACTCGAAGAATTTTCTTGCAGTATTACCGTCATTGGTGGTTCCCGAGCCTTGTTTTACTATATCAACCAACAGATTGAGCTCATCTTTGAATTTATTTTGAATTATTTTCTTCCTTGTCTGTAGCATTTCTTTGTGCTCATCACTTCTCGCTGCCCACCGTTGGAAGTCGAGCCTGTATGCAATGTGTAACAGACATTCCATACAATTTATACGGGCGTGTAGGGATGACAAGCCAAACTCATACAGGTCCGAACACACAATTTTTGATGTTACAGCATCTAAGCGGTTCATTTCTGTAGGCTTTGCTAAGCACAGGTAGCACGATGCATTTGATCTAGCTACAGAAAGGTAAGTGCAGACTTTAGCGTCGATCATCGTCATCATTAGTTGATGAGTCACCCTATTATTATTATTGCACTCTGTGGGGATAAGGGCCTCAATTTCTTCATCCATTTGTTTTTTCAGCTCAAGGACAACTGCTTCACTCTCCTTTACAAAAGTAAACTGAACTGGACGACAATACAAAACTGAGCATGGTTTTGGGTTCGTCCATAAAATGTTGTCTCCATCTGTCAGTTTTAGTGGCACCAAGGAGGTCATGAAAATGCTCGAGTCATCTTTCTCACCCTCCATTTTCTGCTTGTATCGGCTTTGGTTAGAAGCACCATCAAATCCCCACTTGGATATCAGCTTTAACTGCTTGTTATGCTCTTCGTTAGAAAGGCTTTGAAGGATTCTTGTAACCGTGATATCAAGTAAGGCTTGAAGTGTAATCCTAGCCGATGAATCAGTAACTGTCACTGATTGCTTCGGAGGGTAGCAATCAAGCTTAGTTTGTTGCACTTTATAGTAAGATGGATAAATATCCTTAGCACCTTCCCGAATGGCAGCCTCACGCAACGTAATATATTGCCACTTTGAGAGTTTTAGCGAAAGAAGCAATCCAAGTGCCTTTTCTGGCGTAAATATGATTGTTTTCGCTGGTTTCTTAAGCGTTTCATTTAATTTAGCGGCTGCTTCAGGATTGTTCATCATGTATTCGATGACAGAGGCGATATCTCCATGCCCTTCTTCTTTTAAACGTGCTGCAGCTGCATATGCCAATTCACTGGAATCTTCGCGTGTGTGTTCATCAGATCTTCTCTTTTTTTGTTTACTTCCCAGATCTTCGAATGGTTTACGGGATCTTTTTGTCATTGTTCCAATGGACGTTGATGTCGACGGTTCTGGAGAGACTGAGTGCGCTCTTGGTATCTCATCAACACTTGGTTGTTGATTAACTAAAGTTTGCACACAACTCGGCCAATCAATATTTGCTCCCAACCAATTCTCGTACTTTCTCCTGAAATTATCAAGGAATCGGTTGGATTTCTGCCACCTTTGTAAAGCGGCTCGCGTAAATCTCCGACAAAATTCTTTAAGATCAGCACGATCTTCGCCAGACAGACAATCGCCTATGCGGGATACAACTGCACTGAACAATACTTCATAATCAAATGAAGTACTCTCACTTCGTAGAAGAACAAACAAGTCTAAATTGGTGATTAAACTTTCCATTCTAAGATTTTATAGTCGCAGATTTAGTGATGGCAGTTACACAGTTGTGAACAAATTGAATTATAAAATAAAACTTTAGCCCTTTTATTGCAAAACGCAAATGATTAGGTAACTACCCTCATTAGTTATCTCCTCATTAGCTAATGAAAATGTATAATTGTCACTAACTATTCTTAGAACTCATAGCACTGCTAATTAACAAATTAGCTTACTTATCAGGAAAAGTTGAATGTAATCCATAATTGGCATTGTCGTGAGATATTGAAAATCATTAAATCACCTATTAAGATTCATTAGAAGACCTTATCAGTGTAGTTACTTAATCACTTCTTTTCGGACTCATTAGAAGAGTAAACAATTAGTAATTTGGTTGTATGAAAAGTTTTAAAACTCATTTTGTGTTGATAAATATCTAGCTCTAACATAGTTGTCTACGTGTGGGTGTGTATTTTAAGTTATGTGTAGTTAAAACACCAAAAGGAATCGTTTCATACTTAAAAAAAAATAAAAATATTTTGACGATTTTTAAAAAAAAAACGGCATTAAATTTTTCGTCAAATCGGCAACCAAAAAATCATAAATAATTAGCACTATGACCACCTCCAAGGATATTACGGTTAAACATGCCGTTTACGAGATAATTCGATTTTTCATACTAGCTCCATACAAATTTTTCGTAAAAAAATTATATTTCCTTCGTTTTTGGGCAGAATTAACTCGGGTGTCATTTTTGTACATAGTAATGACTAATAGAAGCGATATCCGGCATAAAAACAAGCACTTGCGAATTCAAATCCCTAAGTCCATGAAAGCCGATTTTCAGCCCACCGTGCGGCGGCGGGCGATTGGTTTAGTTCTACGCGAAATGTCAGTGACAGCAGACATGTTATCGAAAAAGTTAATACGTTATTACCTTACATTGCTTGAGGAAGAAGAGTTGGAGTCAGAAGAAACCGAATTACTTACCGTATACTATTTGAACAATTCTATAAGGAAACATAGATTTTGGTTAAGAAATCATATCAAACATCGTTCAGAACACAGTGAATATTTTACTTTTTTCCAAACTGCTGATGAAGAAACTTTCGAAAAATCTTATAGAGTTTCAAGATGTACTTTTCATGAACTTCACTCCCTGATTGAACCATATATTCGGAAACAAGACACAAATTACAGAAATTCAATCAGTAGCTGTGAAAGATTAGCAGTGTGTTTAAAGTAAGTACACATTTTGAAATCAAAGTAACTTTTATTTTTGCATACAGTCGATGCCATGTTATATTAATTTAAAAATCATAATCTGTCTCAAAGTTGTCCGCATTTTCATTGGGTCCTGTTTGCTCTGCTGCAGATGTTTCAATATCCTGGGTTGTTTGAATTTGTGAAGCGCTAGGAGTATTAATACTAGTGTTAATATCATTTGGAGCACTAGGAGTATCGATATCGATACTAGTATTGATATTATCTGTTGTAGGTGTTGATGAGGCTGTAGAATAACCATAATTATTCGGAGAATACCAACTATGTTGAAGATTACTTTCTTCAGCTGATATTACCGCATTAAAGCAGGTTTTTTTAATTTGTAGTTGTAAATAATACGGCAGCTTTTTCGCCGATGCAGCCAAATTTAAAAAAAATAAGTCTATTTCATCGTACTTATCACTAGCTGACATCATGTTTTTAACTTCTATCCGTTCTTGTTCCAACAGTTCGCGGCGTTTTTGATTTTTTTTCAAAAGATCTAGAATTTCATCGTTCTTTCTTTTTTTGGATGTGGATGGGAGAGGCCCAGAAGCTGTTGAATCATTAGGAACATCGACAGAAGGAAGATTATTTGAATTTGATGGCAACAAATTGCATGATTCCCGTGAACTCTCATCAATGGTATTTGGCGGATTTGAAGTTTCGCTTACTGAGTCATCCAAGGGCGCAAAATTTGATGACCGGTCTCTGTTACACATGTAAGGCAATAAGAATGACATGGCTTTCTGATATTTCCATTCTTTTCGTTGTTTTCTAGCCTGTCCACTCCTTGTTGCATTTTGTCTTTTTAAGGCATCTCGATGATTATCTCTCAGTTGTTTCCATCGCGACTTGGCAGTTTTAACTGAAACAATCAACAAACACAAAAAATTATTCCATGGTCTATTTATAAAAAAATATTACTTTTATTTTTCAGGTATTTAGCAACCGGCCACTCATTTACAACGATGGGAGAAAATTTTAGAATTGGATTAAAAAGTGTATCAAGAATTATTGATGAGGTTTGTGATGCTTTATGGAATGTATTGCAACCTCTTGTCATGCCGCAACCAACAGAAAACGACTGGAAAGAAATAGCAAAAGATTTTGATGAACTATGGCAATTTAAAAATTGTACAGGTGCTCTTGATGGCAAGCACGTATATATCAAGGCTCCCTCGAAAACTGGGTCCTCGTTTTTCAACTACAAAAAGAGATTTTCTGTAGTATTGATGTGTTTAGCTGATGCCAGAAGGAAAATCAGAATGGTTGATGTGGGATCTATGGGAAGATTTTCTGATGCAGGAATTTTTGATAACAGCATTTTCGGAAAGAGTCTAAAAGAGAAGAGATTGAATTTACCTGAGCCGGTACCATTGTATCAAGGTGGTGCAAAAATGCCGTTCGTATTTATAGGAGACGAAGCTTTTCCATTAATGGAAAATTTTATGAGGCCATACCCACGTGATGGACTAAACGCAGAAAGAAAAATATTTAATTACCGATTATCAAGAGCACGTCGCATTGTTGAGGCAACTTTCGGTGTATTGACGAGAAAGTGGTACGTGTATCATAAAGATTTCGAATGCAAAATAGAAACAGTTGACAAGGTAATAAAAGCAACATGTGTTTTGCACAATTATTTAATTCAAAGACAACCTGACTATATAAACAATATTGAAAATAACATGGAGCAAACATTATTATCAGTTGGTGATATTACACAAACACAACATTCTATTAATGATGGTTTTCAAGTTCGCGAAATGTATTGTTCATACTTCAATAATCAGGGGAAGGTTCCATGGCAAGATACTCGAATTTTGAAAAGAATCTATAGTCAGTGATGTGTGACAGATTTGGATAGTTTGGCCAGCCGCGGACATTATTTAGGTATTATTTTGTTAAATAAAAAAAAGATATCAATATGTACCTACTAGAGGGTATTATAGAATAAAGATACATAATATTATTTACCATCCGATATGTTTGTTTCAATGATTATTTGGTCCCACGCAGCATCTTTTGTTTCGTTGCATTTGTAAAATTCTGAAGATGTGTTCCAAATGCACGGAAACTTTTTCACACTTTCAATAAGTTTTTCATCCATTGTGTTCACTGCGTCGGTCACATACGCACTGGTCGGACTACGGCGGCACACTGCGGGCGCAACTGGCGCCCGCGCCTGCACTCGCTTCCCCGCTCCGCTTCCCCGCTCCGTTTCTCCGCTCCGCCTTGCATCCCCGCTCCGCTTACCGGTTTTGTATGAATTTTTAAACTACACTCGCGAGCAAAAGTATGGAATCACTTACTTGAAATTTGCTTCGCGCAATCTGAGTACTAAATTATTCTGCTAATATTAATAAAAATGGTACCATTTTAAAGATTAAACTGTTACCTTTAAATTGATACCAAATTCATTAAAATCACACCAGTATTTAAGGAGCTATCCTGGATTAAGTGAAGGAGTTAAGGAAAACCTAAGGATAATGAAAAAATAATGAATGAAGAAAACAACAAAAATTGTGTAACAAAAACTTTAATTGGCTTTAAAATTAATTTTCAATATTTTGTGTTCCCTCCCCTCGCCCTTATAACTGCTCGAAGACGGTTCTTCATTGATCGAATCAGCTTCCGAATTGATTCTTGCGGGATACCTTCCCACTCCTCTATCAAAGCCGATTTCAGCTCATCTACACTTGAAGGAGCAAGATTTCTTGATCGGACCCTCCTCTTCAATTCATCCCACATGTGCTCAATGGGATTTAAGTCCGGGCTGAGCGCTGGCCAGTCCATTGTGGCGATACCGACTTCTTCGAGGTATTCAGTTGTGGCACGGGCAGTGTGACAACGAGCGTTATCGTGCATAAGGAGGAAGTCATCACCGATATATCCCGCGTAAGAAAGGACATGGTCCTGCAGAATATCGGTAATGTAGCGGTCTGAAGTTAGACCGCCTCCTCTTCCCCCGCCAGGCACGAAAACCAGCTCCGTTTTACCGTCGAAGGAAATGCCGGCCCACATCATACAAGAACCACCGCCATACGCCACTGTCTCAGCAAAACAACACTGTGCATATCGTTCCCCAGGCCGCCTGTAGACCCGACCTCTTCGGTCGCTGCCATGCAAACACATTCTGCTCTCGTCGGAGAACAGGACACGCTTCCATTGCTCAACCTCCCAATCAAGATGAGAGCGAGCAAATTGAAGACGTGCTTGTCGGTGGCTTGCCGTCAGTTTCGGGCCTGTGGCTGGCCTTTTTGGAGTTAAATCAGCTTGCTTAAGTCTTCGACGAACTGTCCACTCGCTGGCAGCTACTCCACGAACATTTCGGAGCTCCTGTTGGACGTCGACACCAGTCAAATGTCGATTTCGAAGAGAGGTTGACACGATAAAACGATCATCCCTCTCCGATGTGCACCGGCGCCGTCCAGATCTTGGTCTCGAGATAAAGCCACCAGTCTCCCGAAAGCGTTTATAAACTTTTGAGACACAGGACTGGCTTATGTGGAGCTGTCGTGCGACAGCCCTCTGGCTGAGCCCTTCTCGCAATAGGGCGACGATTTGGGCGGCTTCTGTAGGTGTAGTATCCATTGTCGTCCAAATTCAAGGGTCAAAATTAGCGGAGATGTGTACCGGTCAACGTTTGAAAGCAGACTGATAAAGAAAATCCGATAACACGTGCTTTTATAGGGGGTCAATAGGGCGCAAGTCGTGACCTATCAAACATATCTTTTTCCTTACTTCTTGACATAATCCAGGATAGCTCCTTAAATACTGGTGTGATTTTAATGAATTTGGTATCAATTTAAAGGTGACAGTATAAACTTTAAAATGGTACCATTTTTATTAATATTAGCAGAATAATTTAGTACTCAGATTGCGCGACGCAAATTTCAAGTAAGTGATTCCATACTTTTGCTCGCGAGTGTAGTTCGCAACTCCCTGTCCACTAAAGAGGAGCGGAGATTTTGTGCAGTCCTATTGGTTAATATTTCTCCGTTTCTCCGCTCCGCTGCCTCGCTCCGCTCCGGTGGACAGGCAGCCTAACTCGGGTTTTATTTACTTCAACGCGGATTTCTGGTGCTGTTAAGCGTCTATTTCGCTTGCTGGTAACAACAATGAAATTATCTTCACTAGACGTCGTGGCTCTCGGTCTTCCCGAGCGTGGACGATCTTGAAAACTGCCTGTCTCCCTGTATCGAGTTATTGTGCCATGAACACAAGTCTTCGATAACTTAAGTTGTGAAGCAATCTCACGTTCAGATTTGCCTTCATTGTGTAAAACAACGATGGCAGAACGCACTTCACTGCTAATTTCGCGTGTTTTTCCCATTTTAAGATGTCTTCACTGTAGAAACCACAAGTTTAGACTATAGTATAGTTAAAATCTCGCTGCAGACTCGGTCATAAATCATTAAAGTGTTTCGCTCTCTTTCCCACTCATGGGCCTTATGGGCAGGCCACGCCCACACGTAGTCCTGTGCATTACTGCAGTCGATAAGTGATATCGATAGTTGTATATATTTATAACTGGGTGAAAGAAATAAAAACACATTTATTTTTTATATTTTATTATCAACAAAGCATATTAAATAAACAAAAGAACGTCTCTATAATAAATTAAAATTCTTCGTCTGAGTCATCGTCATCATCATCCACATGAATGATGAACTCTTCGCATAAATGTGCTTTTCTTAAATCTTCATCTTGCAGCAATTCTGCATGTTCCACACATTTTTGCCAGTTTTCAATGGAGACATTGGAAATGGCTTCATCGACTAATTTCTCGACATCAGCTATCTTGAAGGTTTTATTTTTCGTTGCAACTTCATTTTTTACTTGAGCCCACACCAACTCGATGGGATTGTACTGACAGTGGTAAGGCGGCAAGCGGATAACTTCATGACCATACTCCAAAGCCATTTGATCCAAGTGATACGTTTTTTCCGGTCGATGTCGACGCACCTTTTGTAAGAGCTCTGGTTTGAACTCTTTTGAAGTAAATTCAATTCCATGCTCTCGAAGCCACTCTTGTATTTCGCTCTTTCTGGTGCTAGATGTTGGTACAAGATTTATTTGCTGGGAATGGTAGCTAGCATTGTCCATTACAATAATCGACGGTTCTTCTAGACCTAGCAGCAATTTCTTGAACCACTCTGTAAAGCCTTCGGCATTCATTTCGGAATGATAATCATCATTTTTTGACTTCACAGCACGAAATACCCACTTAGCTTTTCTTGTAAAAAGCCATATTTGGCGCAGCCAGCATGACAAATAATGAGCCTGCTCCCCTTTCCAATTTTAGTGTTCAAGCCGCCATTACCATCTTCATCGACCCAAACACGCTTACGGCTGTGATTCTGGTTCACCCAAGTCTCGTCTAAATAAATTCTTGGGCGAACATCTGCACTATCTTTTAATGACTTGAGCTTTCTCAAAAACTGAAGGCGAGCACAAACGATGTCACTTCTTTCCATCAATTGCTTACGCCCATCCGGAGCCACTTTAAACTTGTATCCAAGTGCTAAAAGTATACTGCGCATTGACGAAACAGAACATTCAAACCCGTCAATCCTCTCCTTTGCTCTACACAATACTCTAGCCGCAGAGGGGTATTCACCAGCAGAGTAAAACGATGTCACGATTTGTTTTATCACACTTTTGTCAAAGTCATCTAATGCAGTTACTGGAGAAGGCTTGCAGATTGATTCTCGCGGAGCGTTCGTAAACTCACATTACACATTGCTGCAGTAAGGTCACGAGGGCGAGAGAAATTAATAGTCTTCAAAGTTTCAGGATCTTCTTTTATATTTGTCAGAAAAGTTAAAACATTGTTGATAACAATACGCGCTTGAACAGCAATGTTGTCGCCAACAGGTAAAACGTTACTTGGAAAGCCATTGTGTCACTCTTGTAATCCAAAATAGGAATGATCTAATTTATTTATGTAGCGATTTATATATATTTAACAGCACGGCGCAATTAGCGGGTAGCAAAGGAGACGAAAACATATTTGTTAATTACCCTCTTTTTATGTAATTAATTAAGAACAGAAAAACATTAGTTTTTATATAATTACCTTCTGTTTATTGAATTAACTAATGGGTTAATTCAAATTAAAAAAAAATAATATGTTCTTACGAGAAAAGAACATTAAATAAATTATATTACGCATTAGCTACCCTGCATACTTAATGAATGCAGTATGTTTAAGTGATAACCTTAATGATTCCGTTATCGATAATGGCCTTGCGCGCGCGCAACTAGCGCACATCCCTACTCCGATTATGATTTATGACCGAGTCTGCAGCGAGATTGTAACTAGACTATAATTGAGATTGTTTGTGAACAAACTCAAGTAAACTCAGGTAATAATAAGTCGGGAACACGTGTTTTCAGAAGCTAAATAATCCTAATTGTTGACCAATGCGAAACAAAAGCTAAGTAATTAGTAATGAGCACATCATAAAAATATGAATACGACTCTACCACCTGGCTCTAGCGCAGCGTTTGTCGGTGTTTGAAAACAATAGATGTTTATTGTCCAATAACTTGAACGTAAACAAAAGAATGTCTTCTTTAAATATTCGATATTAACAATAGAATTTGCAGATGTGCATTACTTTTATTTATCTTATGGGATTTTGTTACAATTGATAGATAATTATGTTGTCTAAGTGCGGTCTTAAACTTTTGGCCGGCAGTGTATATGAGATCACTTATAAACAATCAACATTGTAACATAAAATCTGGCTCGCACCATTAAAAAAAAAACAACTTTTATCAAACTAAATCAGTCTTTGGACACAGTCAGTACATACCAGTTTAGTATGTGTAGGGCATATGTTACCCTTGCAAAAGTGGCAGATTCGTCTTGGACAATAAATACAGCGCTTCCTCATAGGAGCGATGTCGTTTCCATCAGGTTGAATATTCTGAGGCTGGGGTGTGAATCGCCTTATGATCTGTTTCAATTCCCGAGGCAAAGTTGAAATAGTGGCCCGCGATTGCAATTGAGGACGGCACAATTCAAATGCCAGTGTTTTCAAGAAATACTTCGTCCCATTTTGTTTTCTTGACTTACGGTATCCCATATTATGTGAGCATTTACAGCTCCAACATCAAGAAATATGAAATACAACCTCAGCGGCCAGCGGTGGCAAACACGTGCGACTGAGTAAGTACCGATGAGTTTGTCCACTGTATCTACTCCTCCTTTGGTTTTGTTGTAGAACTTTATGATTTCTGGAAGCTTTTTCGCAGAAGATTCATCTATAACGCCGTCGTGGTGCATTGTTGAAAGCAGTAGTACAGTCTTATCCTTTTTCGGGCAGTAGGAGAGTAAGGTCTCTGTCGGTTTATATCCAAACACTGTGGAGCATTCTTCTAACCCCTTTCGCTTGAAGTCATTTGGGATTTCTGGCTTGTTTTTTCTCAATGTGTCTACTACTGTCAAGTTATAGTTTGTTAGGAGCTGTTCAGCCAAAGGAACGCTGGTAAACCAGTTGTCCATTGTTACATTACGTCCAGTTCCTGCTATAGGTTCTACCATTCTCTTGACACGGGCATTTGTTGATGTATCTTGAAAATATGGACCTTCTAGCTGCTTTCCGACGTATATTTCCAACTTTTTTGTGTAGAATGTTACGGCATCCACCAGAGAAAATAACTTGATCCCATATTTTGCCGGTTTACTGGGCATATATTGACGAAATCGACATGATCCTCTAAAACTCTCCAACATTTCATCTATGGTAACATATTCATTGTTTTTGTAATATGTTTCACAATTCTTCACAAATGCTTCATAGGTCTGTCTGTCTAATTGGCGCCAGTTTGTCAACGGAGTTCCGTTCTTGGCGAGTTGTAATGTCGTCGAAACGAAGGGCTCTGAGTAAAAACTGAAATCGCTGCTTAGAAATGACAGCGCGACATTTTTCGATCCCAGTACCATCAGCCATCCAAATGTCATCAATCGAAGTATGTGATGATTTATGTATCCCAATTAGATACATAACACCAATCAATGCGTTCAATTCAATTAAGTTCGTTTGTTCGCAGTCTCGTTCTCTCTCGTAATTTGTCTGCATAGATGTTATTTTTATATTAGTGCAATCCACAACATGCTGTAACATATCTACGTCCAAAAATAGGAGCCATGACTCCGAAGGACAACTGACCTCTCGTGCTGCACCCTGTGGACCTGGTTGCTCCGTAACTATATTTTGTCGCCTTGTTCTGACACCTTGTGGGTAAGGTGTCTTCCTCCATTTGGAAATAATTTTATAGGTGCCATTTCTCTCTCTCTTTTTGACAATATAAAAGTTCTGTGACGATATATTTATCAAGGGCTCATCATCATCATCACTATACGAACTTTCCAATTCCATGTGCTGTTCATTAAACGATTCTAAAACCTGATCCGGTTCCTCCAAAGGTACCTCATGTTGTTCTGTAGGCACCAAATCTTCACATTCTTGCTCCGAATCCGTGTTATGCTCACTTCTTTCATCCAGACGTGTAGCGACTTCATCTTCTTCCTCCTCGCCACCGTAAACATCTTCAGATTCATCTTCTAACCAACTCAATATACGTCGTTGTTGTTCTTCACACATTTTAGAAGTCAATTATAATCTAAAACAATAAAAAAATAAATAAAACACATGTTACAAAAGAAATCAAACAACAATCAAACAATTCAATTTTACTTACGGGGTTCGTCGCGTGGGGTCTTTTACGGCCCTCGCGCCAAAAACACGTCTGTATCTCACTGCGCTGGCGCGCGAACTGAAGTTAGCGGCGATGCGCGCTAACTATAATCTAATTTCGGAGGATACCCGAAGTACTAAAACTCCTGGATAGTTTACAATGTGTTAATTTTACGTTTTTCTAACACCTAGGCTTTCAAAGACCCCATGCGACGGGCCAAAGGTTAACCCTTAATTGGGCATGGCGTGTGTGCGTTCTACTCGGTTTTATAAACCTAGTGGGAATTTTTTATTTAGGAATAAGATTAAAATTCATTTTTTTGTTTTTATTTTTTTTTATTATTTAAATAAAAAAACAACGTGGGAAATATACTCCTACTGCAAGTGTAGGGCTAAATGAAGGGAGCTCTATGTGGGAAATAATCTACATGTTGGAGAGTGCTGGTGTAGAATGATAATTCTCAAAGCATGGAGCAGCGCATAAGAATACCAAACATATGGAACAAGAATATTTTGTCCTCTGCTCTTTTGCCCGGGTGCTACAGAATCGACACCTTCTATATTTACTAATGCGTGGCATATGTAGTCCAACATTTGATAAACGGGTCTCATCTGGCACACCATAACAGCATCCTTTTTTCGTTTTGAATACTGCAGCCTGCTTCTTTCTGCTACTAAAATTATCAATAAGTGCACGTGCAAGTCGTAAACGGAATTCTTTATGGGTGTTTCTTCGTATTGAATGAGTAGTCATATATACTATATATGAATTTATAATGGCAGCTTCCAGTAAAAACCAGAATATTCGGTGCCAATTTTTTCTGGATTTTCGACCTACAGGATAGGAAGATCTGTAATGGTCAAAAAGGTCAACTCCACCCATGAACTCTGTATATTTTTTTATGGCCAACGGACAAAACATATTTTTCTTTGAACCATCTTTTTGAGTCCTCTTTATTTCAATAATATCTTTGGGATTGAAAGCAGTTGTACACACAAATACATCTTTCGTGTCTCTCCATTTGATAACTGAAAGCGGCGCCGAATATTGGTAAATAAATTCACCAGGTTTTAGTGTTGTCTCTCTAGATTTCTTGGTAATCAATTCTGGTAAGCCCTTTCTGTTTATGCGAACAGTGCCAATTGAAAATATTTTTTTTTCAAACAAAGCTGTCATTAGCCCCAAACTCGTAAAAAAATTGTCAAATACCAAGAGAGTATTTTCTGGCACATCATCTGCAAGATCTAATACCACCCGGTAACCTAAGTTTTCTTCAGATGCATTACCAACTTTACCTGTGTAAAATTGGAACTGGAACAGATAGCCGCTTTTGGAGTCGCACCTGGCCCAACACTTGTACCCCCTTTTTATGGGTTTTTTGGGCATATATTGCTTCATGGTACTCTTACCTTTAAATTTGATCATAGATTCATCTATGGACTGTGTTTGAGATGACGTGCAAGCTTCAGAAAAGGTCTGATTTAGTTTTTGAATGAGTGGTTGTATTTTACACAGTTTGTCATAGTTGGGGGATGTTTTCGGTAATTCTGTTCTTATGTCAGATAGATGAAAATTTTCAGTGATTTTTTTGAACCGTCTTAGGGTCATGACACTAGAAATAACTGGGTTTTTATAAAACACATCTGTGGACCAATATAGCTGGCTATCAGAAATTGGATTGATTGACATCAGTATCATCATACCTAAATATGCAGAGATCTCTTCCTTTGTGACATCTTGCCATCCATGTGATCTTTTTTCATTTGCATATATGTTTGTATTTTCTACAATTAAGTTTAGCATAGACTCCGGAAACATGTCCAAAAAGTAATCTTTTGGGGTACTCCTATTAGTATATATTGTTCTTACTTGCAATGGCTTGTCAAATGAAGGGATATTCAAGTCTCCAACAAATGTGGTCCATAAACGTTCTCTATTTTGCATATCAGAATAACTTGGTCTCGGAGTATTTGATGGAACATTTCTACTTTCAGGAGGCATATTCAACACAGGCTCCTGCTGATTGGACTGTGTATCTGTTATGTCCATTGCTTCATTGTTTATTTGATTTTGTTGAAATACAGTATCTATATCTAAGCTCCTGGTAGAAAACTGTTCATCAAGAGGCTGAATAACTATTTGAGAGCTTGCACTGGAAACAGGCATTCCATCAGGAAAGTAATCACGTGGGGTACATTCAGGCCTGTTGACAAGTACTTGTTCATCTGCATATTGCACAGTTTCAGCTGCGTCTGTATTTATTTCACCTGGAAAAATAAAGGTACTATAAAACTAAGCACTGAAAAAATTCTATTCTTACCTAATTGTTCAATAAATATCTACTTACCACTCAAAATAGCAATCAAGTCGTCTTGAGAAAATGATTTTTGAATTTGGTCTAACATTGTATTCATATGTGATACATCATCTACTATGGGATGTTCATCTTCACTAAGATGGTCAGATTCGTCGTCTTCTGAAGACATCAATATTGACAGTGCCCTTTCCACATTTTCTCCCTTTGAGAGATCTAGTATTTTTCTCTGAAACACATAATTATGTTAGTTGTATATTTTCGTATTAGCTAAAATTAGAGTCAGTTGTGGTCTAAAGTATTATAATTCCCACAAGTTTTGAAGCACAATAATTACACTGATATTGAAACAATCACAAAAAATAACATTGATATCCATAAAACAACTCAAAACCTACAAATAATACTAAATAAAATAAACTTACCACATTTTTCCGCGACATTATAATTTTTTTTTGTATTTGCACTACAATTTTTAGTTCACAACTCAACGAAAACAAACAGCCGGTTTTTTGACTGCCCACAGATAAAAAATTCTGTTACGTTCCGTTTCAACTTCGACGTTAGGGTGAAGACACATTGTTTGTTCGTATAATAATTGACATATTGTGGGATTCATGTAACTTTTGACGGCATAGAGACACTTAAAATGATGTGGGAAGTATTCTCCTTTAGTCCAATTAAGGGTTAACACGTTCTCTGCCGCGTAGGTCATCGGTGACCTCACCTGAACTAGATCGAGACGCCGCGTAGGGCATCAGTGACCTCAAGGTAGACCTAAGTTTGAAACTGATTTATGAGCCGCCATTATTACCGAATATTTCTCTATAGCAGGTGACCGGAATGGCGCTGTAGACCAATCCTTATGGTTTCTGAGCAATCGTAGATTTGTTGAAAATGTGGGTGAAACTGCAAAGCAAATAAGAAAAAACAAAGGCATGCATTATGAATCGTGTTTATTTGTGATAATTATTGAACAGTTAGCTACTACATTATTAAAAAAAACCGTTACAAATATCGGTGAGATTTATTGAAGCATTGTATGATATTAGGCAATAATATATTGTACCAGGACAGTTCTTACAATATGTAACTACTGTTTTAGTTTTATTCCGAGCGACTTTTGACCCATGTGTTTTAACATTTTCTTTGTAGCAACCGACGCAGAAACGTCTCAATTTAGCAACAGGTCCAATCAGTAATGTGTCGTTTAAGGATACGCCATTTATACCCTGGCACGACGCATCGAAGACCACTCTCACTTTCGTGGTGGACTTGTCTTCTCGTATAACCGCATGATGGGGAAGATAAACAGATTCAGACTGCTTATCATCATTCTCTGGAACAGGAATCATGTGACCTAACTCTGAGTACTGTTTGATAACATCTGTATATCACTCTTTTCAGCAATTCGTGTTTCATTCTTTTAGGTCTCTCTTGCTGCTGTTCACAATTTTCTTTATCGACTCCTGAATCCACAAGATACTCGACTAACTGACGCCTGAATTGCACTATACCCTGATTAGTGTTTTTGTTCTCTTTATACATAATCCAAGCATTCACCAGCGCTGTGTTTATAATAAGCTTAATGGCCAGCTTTTTGTACCATTTCACAGTATTTCTGATTGGTGATGAATATGAAGTCATTTGATCACTCATATCGACTGCTTTAACTTTTTGCTTCATTGTATGCAAGTATAATTTTAGGTTTTTTAATAGCTCTACCTTTCTTTAGAACCGTTCGTTAGCCATTTGAGTGTTTCTTCGAAAGCACTAAGACGTCGCGCTTATTCCATTTAAGAACAGTTATACCCCGTTGACACTCCATAGCTATGGATTCGCCTTTTTCCAGTTTGGCGTCGACTACTGCCATTGGCAAACCCCTTCTATTCTTTCTAATTGTTCCAATTAGGTGAGTGTCGTTGTTCAGCAGTTGATTTGCCAAGTCCAAATTGGTATACCAAGTGTCGGTGGCAACAGAGTTTGTATGAGTAACTCATTTCGAATTGTGAGGTGGGACAATGTACCACCTCAAATGAGGTGGGACAATGTCATACAACTGAGACATTAGAAAGAGTTGAGATATATTGTGACATTACTTCAAAAATGAGTTGAGCAGTTGTTTGTGACATTTTACTGACACACGAGTTGAGCTATTCGTGTAATATTACTCAAACACGTGAGTTAAGCAATTTCTGAGACATTAGGAAGTACTACAAACAACACATGAGTTTGTGAGTTGAGCTATTTACTGAGTTGAAATTATAATTAATACAATATTTCTATTTTATGAAAAGTAAATATATATCTCAAAGTTAAATTAAAATAAGACAAGGATCAATAAAATGGTTAAAATTATTTAATGAAAAAAGGGGTTTACATATTGTAACTTAAAAATAATAACGTGTCAACATTTTTTCCGCTGAGTCTGTTCCTTCGTTCGGAAATAATTTGTCCAGTCTTTGAAAAAATACGTTCAGAGGGAACAGAAGTAGCACTGATGCACATTCGCTATTTGACTATTTCATATAGTCTTGGGTAATATCCTTTTTTTTCATGCCACCATTTTAATGGATCTTTGTTCCTTGGTACTATTGGTTCTTGGAGGTACTTGTCTACTTCTATTATACCTGCTGCAGTAGGATTACTGTTTTGAATAATTGCACTTACTTTTTGGTCAAATTCATCCCAGATACTACACGTCTTCTTGTTGGGGATGGTGGTTGTGCATCCTTTTCTGCATCGGTATCATTTTCAACGTCACGCTGTAGAATGATATTAGCAACTAACTGTTTTAAATTTGAACACGCTCGCCCATATGCAGTCATTTACAAAACCATGTTTCTTAAATCTGGGATCTAATAGCGTGCTCTCGGCAAGTATATTGTTTTCCTCGATATTATAAAATCTCGTGGATAGCTCATCGAATAAAACCTGGGCCATTTGTCGAACTGTTTCCGGAAGCGATTCTCTTGCTTAGAATTTACAGCACTCTTTTTAGAGCGTTGGAAATTAAAATAACTTGTGATATGGTTACTTTCTTTTCTGAGCTCATTTCTTCTGTAACATCCTTGAAAAAGGACAATAATTCACAAGCAGTTGTCAAAATCTCTAAGTCGCCGTTATTCATATTATCGAGGTTTGGATATTCGATAGCAATAATAGACATCAGGCTATTCTTTGTATCAATAACACTTTGGAACATTGTATACGTAGAGTTCCAACGAGTCGCCACATCTTGTTTTAATTTTAGTTCTTTATCGCCCAATTGTTTTTGCATAGCTTTAAGTCTCTGTGTTGCTAGCGGACTTCGTTTGAAATGTTCAACAATCGCCTTCACTTTTGATTGTGTGAAAGAGAGTTTTCATAACTTCCGAAACGACGTTTCGATTCTCTATATAAAGTGTTCAGCGATACATTTATTTCAGCTAGAGGTGATGGTTGTCGCATAGATAATCTAATATTGTTTATAATAATTCGGCTTAATGGTATTACTTTCGATAATGATACGGATTTTTCCGAGCTAATTTCTTCAGTCACTTCATGAAAATGCTCCAAGATTGGAACCGCTGCTTCTATAATATTCCAGTCGTTTTCAGTGAGTGACAATTCACTACGTAAGAGTGCAATAGTGGCTACGACTGCATCTTTAATTTTCAAAATCTGGGATAATATAACATAAGGTCAATGTGGGGAAGACCGGCACACTTTTTTAACAGTTAACTTTGATATAACCAAACTACTAGAACTATACATACAGAGGTATGATTATAGTTACAAATGATAAAAAATATTGTCTAGACTATTTTAACCCATTAGAGGTCAAATTAAAAGTACCAACAATTTTCCAAAAATAACTATATTTATGTAATAAAATGAGAACAATCAAACATAAAATTAAAAAAAAATATTAAAAAAATAAGTTTTCATGAAATTACAGGGGTGTACTCAACTGAGTACAATGACCGCCTAAGTGTGAAAAGATTCAAAACAAGCTTTTTCCACACAAAGAGTTTTTAGGCATTTTTTACATTGCCAGCGCACTCTTGAATGGCAAATAGTACATCGCAGTTGTTTTTCCATTTTCGCTGGATAGTGCCCAATTCCATCTTGAGGCAGACCTTCAACTACAGATGCAGATTGGCGCGCTTTTCTTTGATCACCTTGGCGTAAGTAATATCGCGCAATATGACGACGAAACATGAGTTGATCCATGGGAGTATCATTACTCATAACATGTAAGCGCCAAGAATTAGCAATAGCCATGTCTAACATATACGTAAATAATACCCACCACCACTTTTTGCCATGTACCGATATCCTGTACAACCCGATAGATTGATCGAGCTCATCGACCCCACCCATGTTTTTATTATAATTTTGGAACAAACGTGGTATCGCTACGTCTGTCTTCTCCCGCTTTACAGGACACCATCGCTTGACAGATCCTAGTGGTTCAATGGTGTCGTAGTTGGTTGCCATTGTACACACACTGTTGTCTTTCCACCTGACTAATAACAACTCATTTTCCTTGTCAAACCTGTAATCATAAGACGCACGGTCTTTCTTTTTCATGTCCTTCATGCTAGTCAATGGGCATTTTTTCGTCCTATTGTCCCGCACAGTTCCAGTAGTACGATATCCTAATTTTTTCAAATCGACTAAAAGGTCGTAGTTGGTAAAAAAGTTGTCAAAAAAAACGCAATGATTCGATGGGGTACAATTCAGTTTTTCCAGCAAACTTTTGACAACTCGGGCACCCAATGGATCAGACGTCGTTATCTGTGATTTTCCACAATAAAAATCAAATGAGTAACAGTACCCTGTAGAACTGGCCGCAACCCAATTTTTGTACCCAAATCGGACGGGTTTTCCGCGGATAAATTGTTTAGCAGGGTGGTGGCCATAATATTTAACCATTGATTCGTCAGTAGTGTATTATTGGGGCTTCTGCATCACTCGCTTCGCTACGCTCGTCTCGCGATGCAGAGCGCCCCAATAATACACTACTATGCGATGTCATGAATGTCGTAAAAATGCAATTGACTTTTTGTTCTTTGCACCCATCGATACTACTTCTACTGTAGGTTTTGATAAATTTGCATTCATTACATTTTTCATGATCAGTCTGTATGCAGATCGTGTCAGTAATATTCATGTAGGCAGAAGTTAGCTCATTTTGGGAGTAACTGTTTCAGACATTTATTAATATAAACTTTACCCTTCACAGCGTTTAAATAAAAACATTGAGGAAAATGAATAGCATGTTGCATCCAAGGATCATCGTAAATCTCCCAATCTTCTATAATACCTCCACATGAGAAACAAGCTGCTTTATCATTTACACTATTTCCACAATAAAAAAATCCAGCGTCAGCCATTTCCATCACCAATCTTCTCGAATCAACCGTTGCCCAATAGTGATTGAATGAAAACTCCCGCATTTTATATGTGTTATACATATCATAGCGTGGATTGTATTTATTTTGAAACATGTTCTGTTTACTCACTTCCTAGTTCTTGCTGCAGATAATTATAAAAGCATAATGAGGTCGTATAGTTATCGCTAGCAACTTATAACGATTACTTTTAAGCGGGTTTTGGGGGGGGGGGGGGGGAGGGGATTAGGCAGATAATCTTAGAAAAAATTAAACAAGAAAAACTTATTTCAAAATTTTATTCTCGATACACCATTTCTTGAGACATATAACATTTTTAATAGCATATATTGAATCACGAAAAATACAACTGTACAAATCATGAGAATGTTCATATTTTTTGTACAAGCTTATTAAACTAGGACAACATTTATCTTCTAAATTACTTACATTATTATTATTCAAAATATTTTTTAACCATAACACTTTTTCTGATCCTTTGATGTAAACACATTTGTCTCTTAGAATATCTACAATCAAATCCTGATGATTTGAGTAAGGCACAAATCCTTCACTCCAGTGTATCTTTCTATTACGTTCAATCCAATTAACTTGTTGCCTTTCTTGTTTCGTCAAATCGTGATATGGAAATGGCGGCTTAATTAAAAACACTTGTAATTTATCACTACACAATAAAGCAATTTCTTTTAGCACAAATTCATTTGCTTCCGTTTTAAAGCCCTGAACGTCTACAATGGTATTCATGATAATCGACGTACTATATTGCTCAGAGGTTTGTATTCCACAAGTCGATCGTTTATAATCAAACAATACGCTGCAGTATTATCTGGTATTGGTGCTGAACATTCAATTTCTAACCGAACGTCTACTGGACCTGTTTTTAAACTATCGTTTTGCCTTGAACAATCTAAGATGAATAGGGGAGCCTTCTCTTTAAAGTCCTTTAGATTAAGCAGCGGTTCTGCTGGACAGTTGTAATAGGATTGATGAAATTTAGCATACATTTCATATAATATACTGAATTTGTTCTCAGAAAATTTTAAACTTAAAGGTTCATATGGATAATATTGTGAATTTAAGAAGAGGGTGACGTTTGTCACTTCACAATGATCAAATAGTGAACTGTCTTTTAGTTTATTGCTTTTTCTATTAGTTTGTAGGCAAAGAATTACATATCTAGGTTTTTCCAATTGTGATGCAGTTTTAACAGACCATGAGTGCTTTGTAGTTTTAGGTAGAAAAGGATATTCATACAAATCCCAATTTCTAAATGCTATTTGAATAGGCTTATCTTTTTCCAAATGTTTTAACAGAGTCAATCGTTCCCGATCTGAGACTTTTATGTGCGGTACCCTCCATTGTATTCTTTCTATTTCTATTTGGAAATGGGCAATGTCATCAGTAAGTATAACGCTATTTAAATTAGAGTTACTTCTATTCAATATAAGCTCATGTTTACAATTTATTATAATTTTATTATAATCCTCAGCAAATCCTAAAACTTTATTTAATGGTATTAAAGCACTAAAATGTCCATCACTTTTAAATCCAGTTAAATTCCAGCCCCATAGGGCAGCCACTTTATTTTCAGCTTCATTTAATGAAACGTACGATTTTATTGTCGAAGTTATTCCTGAGTTTTTTATGCGATCTATTTCAATACCGTTTATTTCGTACCTGATGTCTTGAAACAAGAACATAGCAGAGTTATTGCTAAACGAAAAAGGTTTTTCAAGCGGTTTTCCATCTTTTCCGAAGAGCTTTGCTCGACCTTCGATGTAAATTGAACTGGCTGATGGTAACACATATATGTCTTGCTGGTGGATGGGAATTCTGATTTCATCGCTTTCTCTAAAGCAGTTATTGTAGGGGTTGTATGAATGGACTTCATAACTTTCGATCGAAGTATCGAAGTGGGGCAAGTCATTAATCTTTAGTATATTCATACTTTAAAGCCTAGAGCTTTAAGAAAATCTAAATTTGTTTTAGTTAAATTCTTCACTTTTTTCTTGCGTCTGCGCACCTGTGTGGTTGTAGAAGAAATAAGGCGTTTTATTTTGATCGGAGGGTATATATTATATAATATCATTTTGTTTTTCTTAAGTGAAGACGCAGTTGGATATGTTCTATACGGTCAATGCAGTAACCAAACTGATCAACAACTTTAATAGATATAGATGAAATGATATTTTTGTTCACTGGAAAGTAAATAACGTTTGCAGGTGTTTCTATGTACTGATGGTCTGCAGCAGTATTAGATATAAATTCATGAATAATATGAGTTGGTAATCCGTTAGTGTAGGATCCGTATATTAAATCACACTCAATTCTAATTACAGGTGAAGTGTTATTATTATTATTAAAATGCCCTTTTGGTATTGAATTCAATAGTGAAAAGGAAAGGTTAAGCAAACCACACTCATATTTCCCAGATAAAGTCAGAGGAGGTTGAAAATATGATTCTAATTCTGATTTTTTACCAGAGATAGTCACTGTTATAGACATACTTGTATACTGATCACTTTTGGATAAATCTATTTATTTTATTCCCTGCTTACACCAAAACTTTCTTAAAAACTTTAAACAAAGATGGCCACAGTTAAAAGGATGATCACCTTGTAAATTATCATAATTATAGTGGACTTTTGAGCCTAAGTATTTTATAAATTCTTTTGGGGGCTTAAGGTTTCCGTAACTGTCAAAATATTCAATATAATAATTGTATTTTGCATAGGCTACCCAATGAGAACCTGGATTTTTAGAACTATCTAAATTAATAACTCCACATTCTTTTTTTAACGGACATTTAGGGAGCTCATCTCTCATAAAGACACCTCTAAAATATGGAATATCATTTCCATGTCTTAAAATATCAAGGTTAGTTAATGCTCGTTTGGGTAGCCGATATTCTAGTTTTTTTCTTTTGTTACAAAAATACCAAGTCCATTTTTATGTGGCTTAAGATGTAGTCCTTTTCCGATGCAAAGTGTCTCCATTTTTTCATTGTGTCTCTTCGATTCTTCATACAGCCTTTTGGCCATCTTAAATTCATTTATAGTTTTAGCAATACCAGCTGCGCCACCTGCTAAGGCACCGACGGCTGACAATCCCGCAAAAATAGGAATCAAAGGTAATACCCCACCAGTTTTTGGTATTGGAATTATCCGAGGAAGTTTAATAGATGAATCATCAGCTAATTCTCTGACAGCAGCCATAGCATATTCTATCGCCATTTTTTTGCATTTTGGTTTTAATTTTTTCATACGTTTTTTCACCACTGATATAACATTTTTTAATTTCTTTTTAAGTCCTTTTCCAGATGTAATTTTTCTTGAAGGCTTTTGACTCCGAGTTTTCATGCCAGCGCCGGTTTTAATTTTTGCTAACATAGCATTGCTTACTAGATGGGCGGCGATTTTTTCTCCTGCACTCGCATCAGGAGCAACTAATCGTTTTTTTGCCATTTTCATTAAAACTAAATCAGCGTTGTGTCGATCCGTTAAGTTTGACGACTTGTGATATGCAATGTCGTGTTTTTTACAATATTCGTCTAATTTATTTACACCTTTATCTCCGCGTGCAAGTCTCTTAATTAATTTTGTACCAGGGCCACAATAATTATATCCTGGCAAATGTAACTCAAATGGTAAATGATTTATAAGCCAATTAAGAAGACTACTCTCTCCAATACACATAATAAGACTGATCAATCAAGGATTAAACACTCAATAAATATATTATCATAAATTAATGAGCTTCACAAGCCTGTTGAGCTTATACATTCTTACAACACATTCGACTTATCAATCCAACTATTTTCAGCAGAAGACAGGCCTAGCCATTTTACTAAAACCCTATTCCCTTTCCTTTTAAGAACTTTCTCAACTAGATACACATTAGGATGTTTTGTTTTTTGAACTTCTTGTTCATAAAAGGCTCCTAAAATAGGCTGACCTCTGATCGTATCTTCAATTAAGTAAGTGATAGGAGTTGTATTCTGTTTGTTTCGAATTTTAAATATTTCTGTTGACCAGTTTGGAGTGTATCCTTTTTCAAATGTTCCTTTATACTTGCTGATGCGCACATAATCACCCACTTTAAGCTTGCTTTTCACGCTAACTTTTTTTACCAACCTTTCATATCTTTGTAATATACGTTTTTTATTTATGTTATCCACACTTGCTGGAATTTCACCAATTGTGCGATGGTAGGCATGATTGTATTTGTAAATAACACTACTGAGGGTCTTACTGAGCCAATTATAATTACCTTTCAGACTGAATTCTTTGTACAATTTAGATTTCAATGTTCTGATAAATCTCTCAACTATTGAAGCTTTTTTTGATGAAAATGTTGAATAATGATTAATATTATAAGACTTCATAAGATTTTGAAATTTATTATTATAAAATTCTGTTCCATTGTCAGTTTGTAAGTTCTTAGGAACACGCTGCTTATCCAGTAAAATCTTAAAAGTATTATATACCGCATCTTTGTTCTTACTTTTCAAAGGAAACGCCCAAGCGTATTTTGAAAATGTGTCAATAACGGCAAGAATAAACCTAAAGTTTTTATTTTCTTTAGAAATCGATTGCATGTCAATTAAGTCTGCCTGCCATAGGTCATCTATATCTTTCATAATAACATTTCTTCGGGGAAAGTTCACCCTTGCGCTTTTATGAATTTCATTTACCACATCGGTTTTGCTCATGTTTGGGAATTTCCTGTATCTTCTAAGTAACCAGATATCTCCATGTTCGAATGATTCTATGACACTGAATCAAAAGCTTATTATTATTAGTATTTATTCCTTAATTATGTCAGCTTCTTTTAATTCTTCAATAATTGATAAAATTTCATTTTCATGATTTGTGTTGCCAGCATCTCTTGATGCTACTAATAATTTTAATCTCTCAACCAATTCATTGGGATCGTCCCAATACACCAAGTCAGTGTTAGTTTTATATGTCTTAAGTTTTGGAATGCTACCTCCAAGTTTTATTTGACGTTTCTCGTTTGAATCCTTGGAGAATAAAGGTTTGATTATTTCGCGATATTTTATGCCTTTATCACCTCTTATTTGACCTTCAGGGTTGAAATCTCTTTTATGAGCATTTGTATGGTGTAAAATGTCCTTATAGACAAGTCTATCTTTGCTTGATATTAATTTTAAATCTGGTTTCCTTCGAAGTAAAAGTTCTTTGAGCCCTGCAGTTAAGTTGTAACTTTTGTCCCCGATTTTAATCAAATACATGATATCGTTATTCAAACTATCAATTTTAGAAAATGTTACTACTGAATTACCCATCATTAAAGTTTTATTATCGTTTCTTATTCCAAAAGGTATATTTAAGCTATCGTGTATATCATAAATATCATCACATTCTAATGAAATTTCTAAATCTTCTACTTTATTTTTAGGGAATTCCATAGAATCTGAATCAGCATCGTAAAATTTATCGCAGTTAGTAGGAGTGCTTATAAAATTCTTTTCCGCTTCGATTTTTTCAGAAATCGCACATGATATACTTTCATCATTTTTTGAATTAACAAGGGTCTTAAGTGGTTCCGTAACAGGTTTTAGCATTTTATCAAGTGATAAGTTCATTGTATGTTCCTGAGTTTTCATTTGTTTTATTTTATTTTTTATGGAGTCAACAGACTTCATTAATTCTATTTTAATATTTTTTTCCATCTTATTTAACCACAACTGTGTTTAACTAAGAGAGGAATAACACTAGCAATGTTTGAGTATAGATTTCATTTATATGCACATCTGCTTTTATTCAAATTTTAAAAAAATATCAAAATTCTGTCTGTACCTTCCATTATTTAATGATGAGTCTTTGTTAATAAGAAGAAAGTTATAAGGGTTGCTCCAAACAGTTTTACAAATGTCTTTGAACTGATTCCATGGTAGATCGGAGTTAACATGTTCTTCATAGATGTGCTTTAAGTTCACATCATCTTGTTTAAATATTATGAGAAAGTTAGCATTATCGCGTAACAACTGTTTCGGGATTTTTGAGTAGGTTTGAGATAAGTAAAAGCAATCAATTAGCTTATGTCTACCCATAGAGAAATAATTGCGAATGTTTATTTGATTTTCACAAGCAACATCATCGAAAATAAATACGGAATTGTTTAAAGCTTCACTCGGAGATATAACATCTTTATCTTCATTGAATTCATTGAATTTTATCTGAGGTACTCTCCTTATGACTTCTCGCAAAAAACGATATTTTGGCTGAAAACTAGTTTTTGAGTACAGGTAAAGATTTTTAAATTTAAGCCCATTTTCATGTAGAAGTAAACTAATCATTACATTTGTTTTACCACAGTTTGAGGGACCACATATTAAACTACGAATCGTATTAGGCAATAAAGTGCTATGTCTAATCTCTTGAGGAGACTCGCCAAGATTTATATTTTTAACGTTCAGTGATATGGGTTGTTTGATCAACTTCATCTTGTCAATTAATTTAATTATTATCTAACATAGACATAAATACTTTATTTTGAACTATCTTTAGACTTGTCACTACAGGAACGGTCTATTCTCGTCTTACAATATAGGCATGTAGTATAAATATGAGCTAGTATAGGTAATGACTTGTGTCATATTGCACATCAAATAATTTTGTATGTATTATGAAATAAGCGATCACTTCGCAGGTGTTCTTTGGTTAAGCAAGTCATTTTGTTTACAATTTTATATTTTCAAGGTAAGTGTTTTTTTTTTAATTATTTAATTAATTATAAACTAATAATAATAATAATGTTATGTATTTTTTTACAGAATTATGTCATACTCGCCATCTTACAGCCCCGTATTAGATATCGTCGACCCCCGAAAAATAGGGGTATGTAACTATTAAGATTATCTTAAATCAAACCTTATCCATAGTTTATGCTGTTTAATTATAATATTCTTGATATTCTTTCAGAATGCGATAGAAGACTCAGACCTCGTTACAAATCCTTTTTACTATGCTCAAGATAGGGACAGCTGGGAAAAGGAAGTAGCAGCCAAAGCACATGAGGAGAGTCGGCTGCAAAAAACAGAGGAACGAAGATTGAAGAAGAAAAAAAGTAAATCTTTTAAAAACTCATCTTTTATCATGCGTAAGGAGCAAGGGCGTATTCGTCACCTAATAAAAATTATGGTCTATGATTTCGATGATCGTAACATGGAAGAAATAGACACAGAAACTGATAATGCGAGTGTGAATGTGCAGTATATAGTGACAAGTGATTATGATGATATCATGGACAAAACTGATCATTTAGTTAGTAAAATAGTACAAAAGTTAAGCAAATCTAATGTGTAATGTTTTATTATTGTAAAAAGTTTCTTTAATTATTATTTGAATGTATTATTGTAAAAGGTAAATATATATTTAAATTTATAGTTTTCATGTTATATATGTATAATAAGGTAATATAAATAAATCAAACAACTGCTGTAAGATTACACAATTATTTATTTCACATATTAAATTTAAAAAAAACATATTTATTAGTAAACTACAAACAATTAACAATTAAAGTTAGGTATGTACTAAGTATTATTACAAGTTGCTCATATATGTATATGCAATAAATAATATAATATACGAAAAATCAATACTTTGTTTTCATTCAAAATATTGTTTTATAATGACCCCATGGGAAAGTTGCTATCTTATCATACATTATTTGTCGTTTATCATCGTTATTTGACAAAACTACTTTATTAATCTTCTGAGTAAAAATTCTATGACGTTTAGATCGAATGATACACATATTATCTCGAAGTATTTCATTTTCAAGTAAAACTTTTTTATATTTTTCTATATCCAATTTTTTAGTAACAGATTTTTTAACACCTTTAGCTTTCTTTATTGATGAAGATTTTGTATCTATACAGTATAACTTTGCCCCTAAACCTACGAATTCAGAAATTATTTCTCCACCCATTTCATCCTTAAAGTAGCCAGGTATCTTAGCATTAACTTTTAGCATGTTAAAAATATTATCATTTTCAAAATTACTAGTATCAAAATATTTTAAATTCACTTTCATATCTTTGTAAAAATCTTTTGTATGTATTAAATACAAAAGACTGTCTGTGTCTGTATAACAAAGTTTCGATTTATTTTCATTGTAAATTCTTTTCATTATTGAATAGTGAAATCTATATAAGTGACTTTTTGCAATTTCTAAAATACTAAAGCCGATGTAAATAGGCCGGTCCAATACTATTTTTGTTTGTTGCATCTGAATTGATACTAGAGATTCTGAAATGACTAAAATATTCTTGAAATTAGGAGCGCTAACGTATTTTTCGGCTCCATAAAACTTTTTAGTTCGATTAGAATTGTCTCTCCAAATATTCGCTAATTTAACATCAACTTGTTTTCTTTTATTCTCGATAGTTTTACCAAATATAGAATTATTCTGCTTCTTAAAAAAATCTTTTTCAAAATCAGATGTTGCGTTTTGCCTCAGTGTAGTATTTAAAGAAATATATGGTTCTAAGAAATTACTTTGTTGGTATGCTAGTATTCTATAAATTTTCAACAATTGCAAACCGTTCTTCAAGCATTCCTTCAAATGAATGTAATGGATAATATATCTATGTTTATCGAAAAGATTAGCAATAAGTTTAGGATTTCGGCTACCAAATGGTACAAATTTTTCAGGTGCAAATGGTAAATCGGAATGATTATCATGTAAGTAGTCAGGGTAATGAAGATCTACTTCTAATATAAATCCTATGTCAGAATCAGGCGTGTAGCTCATAACGTTAAAATTTAACATTTCGGTTTCAGAGAGAAATCTAAAGCCTCCTACAGGCAACTTTTGCATCATTGCATACCCATATAAATTTACACAATCAAGATAAATAAGAAAACTATCAGGTTCTTTACTATTATAGTCTGGAAGATATTTATTATTTGCCTTAGCATATCTGTGAGAACACTGAGCAAGTCCTCCTCTTATACCTTTCTCTATCATTTGATATATTTCTACGTCAGAGATTAGATCTAACTTGATCTTAGTAAACAATAACATAGCATCCCAACTTAGAGATGGCGATGAAACATAATAGCAAGGATCCAAACCATAATGACTTAAACTCATTTTTCTAAATTTTTCAAATACATCACAAAGAAGCAAAACATCACACTTGAGGTACAAATCTGTATATTCACCCAAACTTTTTATATCAAAAGTGTTCCAAACATTTAAAGCATGCTCATAGTCTTTATCAGATATAGATTCAGATGTGAGTTTGTTAAAGAATTTAAATGATTCTGGTAATTCAGTTTCATGATATCGTTCCCAAGAGTCTATGTAATCATAGCAGTATATTCCTTTTCTACGGGCAATATCAAATTTTTTTTTATCAGGAAAGGAAGACTTTAAATTTTTGAAATCTTCAGGGTTCATTGTCTCGACTAATTTATCCAAACTTGAGTTTAAAAAATTATAAGAGTCTATAAATTTTAATTGGACAAAATTTGCGGCATCGATTGGCATGAATTTTGTTAGTGAAATATATTTTTCTTTAGTTCTTGGTATAATATGGATTCGACCATTTATGTTTGACAGCTCATTTATAAATAAATGACAATCATAACCGGATAAGTTATGAAACACTATTGGTATAAAAATACATTTTTTTGCGCTTAAGTTACATATGTTATGGGCAGGTCCTCGGTATTTTCCAGTAAAGTGATCATGGTCCTTTACAATAATATCATTACATAAAAACTTATTTCTACAAATATGGCACTCAGTACTATTAATAAAACTTATTTCTTCTTCTTCAGTAAGTGGATACATAGCTTTATTATCTAATAAGAATTCATATAAACGTTTCACATCATTAGTCAAACATTTAATAAATTTTTTAGAACAGTCAGGTCCGCGATAACTTACATAATCGTTTAAATCAGGGTTTGCGTTACAACAAATAATGTAAGCAAAACACGTAGCCTCATGGACTTGTATATTTTCAACATGAGTAGATTTATTTTTATCAGAATATTCGCGCAATAGACTCTCAAAGTCTCCGTATATTACTATCGGAACAGTCTGAGTTCTTTCATAATTCAAAAAACGTATTTCACTACCCTCCTCAGGTAAAATAGTTTGTATGCCTGCACATTCATGGCTGTGCAATTTGTCTTGAGTATCAAAATAAATAAAACACTCATCACATAAATATATTTTAGTTTTATGTTTAGTCAATTGGCTGTGTACAAGTTTTTCAAAGCTTTTAATTAAACAGAAATGGGTCTTTTCATTTTTGGTAATGTAAAGCAGATTTACGTGGTATAAACGACGTACTGATGTTTTATACAAGGGGCCTGTAACTGTATCATTGTTATCTAAACCATAAATGTTAATACTGATATTAGGATTATTTAATTCAAACTGCTTAATATCATTAAAACTAGGAGGAAAACTCATGCCAGAAATATTTAATAAGTCAGAATAATGCGGATATGAATAAACTCTATTTGGATTGCTCTGAGTAGGAAACATATCAGCTACAACACACCAAAGAAAACAATGATGATCTTCATTTTTTATATTGAGACATGATTTTGTATTTATAATACGTTTAGGTAATGGTAAATAAGAGCCGGCTCGCAAAGGATTGTATTTTACAATATTAATTTCTAAATGGCTAATCGACTCAATTGTCCAGCCTGACTCGGATTGTTCAAATTCGAAACATTTACAAATAAGTTTATCGCAAAATGTTTTGTATATGGGTGAAATATTCGTATTTTGAAATATTATATTATATTTGGTGTTGAATGATTTTAAAGACTTCTCATAATTTTTGGGTAGTATATACCAAACAAATAGTTCAAAATTGACTTTTAACGATGTATGTTTTTTCAACATGTCTTTGATTAAGTAACAAACATTTTCTGAAATTTGCAATAAAAATAATTTAGGCGTAATATTATCTGTTCTAGGATTCACTCTATAACTGATTATTCTGTTTCGAAAAGCAGTTGCAATTATACTAACATTATCAAAATGTGTTTGTAATAAGCAATTCGATTTGTGCACATTTGTTTTTTTGTGGGTAGAATATTTCGGTACTGAAACATTACAGATTTTACAGAAAAACATGTTTTGATATTAACGATTAAAAATTAACTTTTATTTCGAGTTTCGAAGTTCCGAGTTTCGAAGTTTTGAATTTCAAAGTTTTGAGTTTCAAAGTTTATAATTTCGAGTTTCGGTGTTTTGAATTTCGAGTTTCGAAGTTTTGAATTTCGAGTTTCGAAGTTTTGAATTACGAGTTTCGAGTTTTTTAATTTCGAGTTTCGAGTTTTTGAATTTCGAGTTTCGGTGTTTAGAATTTCGAGTTTCGAAAGTTCTGGTAATAAGTAATTTTTAATATTTTACATACATATTTGAGCTTCCTGTAAAAAACACATTTTAGCGTTATGGAAATAAAAAAGAATATAATGTAAACAACAATGGATTAAAGATATAATATATGTTTTACCATTCTAAATATTGAAGGTTTCTAATAAGCGCGTACGGCGTGCGTAATTTCATAGGCATACCATAAATACATAATCGTATCCGAATAATATTATTTGCCTTCATCAAATAGTATTATGTGGAAACAATACAGGCTGTATGTTTTTAAATTCAGCTTTGGCTGAGGCAACTAGACCTCCAACAGCCTTCCATGTCGGTGAATCTGCATATACAGACGCCTTATAATTTAGGAGAGCTTGTTTCCACCGGTTGGTGCCTAACTTTTCCGCATCCTTACGGTTATAAACCCTCAGCTCGATGTAATAGTCACCATCCCGCGCCAAGTCTTGCTGGAAGGAGTTTCCTGATGCGGTTCTTCGGCTCAGAGACGACTTCAGTGCAGCGGGCCTTACCGGTTCAGGCTCTCCTTCATCATCCTGAAAACGATATTAAAAACAGCATTAGATTCTATATGAGATTCTAAGTTCAATACCCGAAGAAAATAAATTCTCCAAATTGTGAAGTATGTGGAACACTTGATGATGTCCAACACTTGTTAATGAATTGTAAAAAATACCAGAGTGAAATAAGAGCATTGATGTGTAAATACAATTTAAATGTTTACGATTGTCTAGGGAGAGTTTTTCAAAGCGTGCTTAACGCATGAAACAGAAATAGGACCACCTGATGACACTGTTTCCATTCTATACAAATTTGAAGCGAGTACGCGCGATCGAATCGGTAAAATAACTCGCTGTAGGCACTAAGATTGAAAGATAAATAAAAGTATTCACTTACTGAGGAATCGAACACACGGAAGCGCTTAAGATTTTTGCTTGTCTTCGGAATCTCCCTGTCGGAATCTGAATCGCTTCCTATTAAATGCTTCGTACGCTGAGTAGTTTTTTTTGATTTGGCGGGTCGCGACTTTGTTGCTGCTTTAGCCCTTTTACCTTTAGATGTAGAAGGCTCAGCCAACTCCACTTCCGAATCAAATGGGTTTGCAATTGACGACCTAAAATAAAATAACAAAAAGTTATAAGACAGCAATCGAGATTACAATCGTTAAACCACAGGTTTGCTACATAAATAAAATTAAACAGCAATATCCTATCGGTTAAGGCTTTAGACGGTCAACCGGGAGTCCAAATCCATCGTCTATTACCAGGATTAAAAAAATTTCATATTAATTACAATTAGAAATTTAACACAAAATTTGCACTGGATTACTCACAGAACCATTTAAGAAATAAAATTAACTAATAACATATTTTTAGATCCAGGAATCGAATCCCGAACATTACATTCGGCTGTTACACTTACGTCTACTAAACCATTGGGAGAAAATAAGTTAAATAAAGAAACTATAACGTGATACATACATACTTGTTAAGATGAAATCAGAAGATAAAATCTGGAACTTGTCACAATCACCAGCACTGACACCACAATAGTTATGCACAAATTAATGTATAATTAAAGAGCAAGAAAATTGAGAGCGTACCTATTTATACCACCCATTATTTAAGACAGCGGCTATATTAATTTTTGCTAGCATTAATATGTACTTCGTCAAATATTATCGTTGTAACTTATATTTAAAGTACTCTTTGAATAAGGCTTATTTTTGTTCCTTTTTTATTAGTCACTATGTCCGCTGCCTGGCTGATTGTACGATTATGGTATTGGCGACGCGATGGTGTCGATATCCGAGACGAAATTCTAAAAAGGAAGTTGCATGTACCTTGTCTGTGCTATGATGGGATCTATGAAGAGTGTCTCATTAAAATGGTAGTAAGCTATTTTGTATACACTATCCAAAATAACTTAAGCCTCATCATTATTTTTTATTTATTAAAAATTCTGTTTAATAACAATTTTCACATATTATGAAAAAAATCGCTCAGGAATATAACTAGCACCGTCCCCAAACATAAATATTGCATTTATATTAATAAATTGTAACATAAATATTATGTAGCTATGTACCCATTGAGATATTGATAATTGCAAACCACTACAAAAAAAATATCGCATTTATATTTATCTATCTTTACATAAATAAGTAGGGACCATGTGCCCATTCAGATATATTTCGGCAAAAAATATTATATTAACACAATATTTGGGTGATTTCATACAACACGTACATTCATATAAATTGTGAGGAAAGTAGTCTAGTATTTTGTCTTATCCTTGACGACACGTTTGGCGCATTGGTTAAGAGATGTCACATCACAATGTAAATAGTAGATTTAATACACATCATATACGCCTACGTCAAGTGTCGCGGGTTCGATTCCCGCACGGAACAAATAAGTATTTGTTCCGGTCCGGATTTTTTTGTTTTGCGAATATATATTTTTTTAATTCTTTCGCATAAAATTAAAAATTAACAGGAAAAGTGAACAAGTAAACAGGAACTAGAATATGTATCAAGTATTATGCTATAGGTGCTTCAATGATAATCACAGATTGGAATAGGCAGTGAATTTTTTTTATAAAATAAAAATATGCATATGATTTCAGAAACACGATTGATTTTACACTAATGATTGAAAAAAAAAAAGAATAAAAAAATCGCGTAAATCAAATTTTTATGAAATCCATTACATTAATTGGTCGTTCGGGAATCGAACCTCAGAACCTTATGCTTGACAGGCGCAATTGCCATCAATAGACAAAAAAAAAATCTGAGTAGCATCTAAAGATGTATAATACTTTGACTTATTAATAAACAATAGTTCACTTTCAACAATGTAGATGCAATTTTGTTGTTAGAAAACATCTGCAATGATTAATCATCAAACATTTCAATCTGTGTTGCAAATAGCATCGTAACTAGTATTGGAGCGCTCTGTATCGTGACTCGATCGAAATTACGTCGTAGGAGTGTGTTATTGGGGCGCTCTGCATCGCGAGACGAGCGTAGCGAAGCGAGTGATGCAGAAGCCCCAATAATACACTACTTTCGTCAACAGAGATGCAGTGATGAAAAACCCCCCACTGTAAAAATTTCTGCATTAGCAAGTTTGCTAATGGTCGTACCTTGAACATTTTATCAGTTGACGTAGCTGCTATGTTGTTGTCTACAAGATGAAAGTTTCTCTTTATGTCTCGAAATCTATGTCTTGACATGGCTTTGGCTACTAGTTCAACGCCTATGTCTTCATCTAAAGACCAATACATTGGTTCTCGAGGTAGCTTGTGGTAACCTGATAAGATCAAAATTCCTAGAAACTTCTTCAAATCAGAGGAATCCAGTTGAAAATCATGTCTGTTGTTTTGGTTTGAATAAAGTTTACTATTAGATATAATCAAATCAATCATATCAGAATCAAAAAGTTTTTCAAATATTTGTACGGGATTTAGGCCTTTTAGTTCTTCACGAATCGCACTTTTTCTATCATAGACTTCAGAATTAGGCTGCGAGGTAGAGGTGTATGAAGGGGAACATTTGCGCCAAGTTGGAATTGTGCGAGTATCATTTTGTCGTCTTCTTTTAGACGCTAGTGGCTCATCGTCACTATCATCGGTCTCACTATCTTCTTTACCTGCATCTCCATGACTCGTGAACACTTCTATAGTACCAGGTACGTCATGCGGTATAGATGATGACACCATCCTCCTCAACCCCTTCTTCTTCGTCAGTCAATGCACTTGGATCAGGTGGTATAATAGCCATATCAAATTCCTCATTTTCATTGTCACGTAAAATAGCCTCAATAGCTTCTTCAAGCCCTTTGTAGCTCTGTTGAGCCGAAAATTTTTGTTTGCTCATTATTCACAACCTGAAGAAAAAAATAAAATATTTACTCATGTATGTTGTCACTGTACTCAGCTGAGTACAGCGAAGTATGGACGTCTATAGTTTTATTGTAACTCTATTTAGTTTACTATATTGTTGTTTATAAAGTTTTGGGATATGTAGTTAGTACAAATTAAATGTGAAAACAAAAAATAACACACTAGTTATACAGGGTGTCCCAAAACTCAACGTCAAGCCGAAACGGGGTGACAGGATTGATCATAACCATCACGAGAAAAATCTGAAAAAAAATCTATCCCATGCAGTTTAAAAATTATGGGCATTTTAAGAAAAACCTAGAAATTTGATCAAACTGTACCATTTTTCGGTTATTGTGGTTATTATTTTTTATTTTTGTTCATTTGAACTTTAGAAACGTAATCCTAAATAACATTTCTAGAATCCCAATAAAAAATAATGACACAATTGCCTTAAGTTCCCGAGAATTGAGACTATTTGTTAAACTACGAATTTAAAATTTTCAAGATTCGTCGACTTTGACAGGCCCTCCTATAAAAAAAATGTACTAGAGTGCCTTGGCAAGTAGCATTAAAAGTTGGCGCATTTAATCAGAATTCTAAAATGGTACAATACTTGTTAGTTCCATACAATAGAAAAGAGTAAAAAAATTAAAACCTCAAGTAACCCGATTTTTGCTATCAGATTTTACTCAGTTAAAATGTTTTTAATTCGCACAAGCTCTAGGTAGGTTCTTAATTTTAAGGCAAAATGATGAGAGAGATGGATAATGGGTATGTTTGCCATGAGTGAGCGAGACAGATAGTGACGCCACGCATTGAGACGGAGATGCGTCGTTTAAACGAGTGCGAATGAAACAGATAGATGCTATGGCATCTATCTGTTTCATTCGCACTAGTTTCAGCCAAGCAAATGGCTACGCTACCAGTCCGACACCAACCAGTTAGTACGTTTCGCTCATTCGTCTACTGCGCACGTTCGTATTCGCTTGTGTTGATTTAGTACTGACAACTTTGGCTTCTCTTTTTGGACTTGAATCTTTGTGAATTGGACTTGTTGATAACATACCGGCAACTTTGGCTTCTCTCTGGACTTTTGTGTTGGCATCCTTTTTATCTACCATGCCTACGCGCTACACTTCACAAGAATATGCGAACATGCACCTCATTTATGGGAAATGCAGATGCAACGCAAGTGCTGCCGCTAGACTTTATCGTGAAAGATATCCAAATTTAGAGCGCTACCCGGATCACCGCGTGTTTGTTAATGTGCACCGTTCACTCACAGAGGGCGGCCATTTCCCGAATCAAATACAGGCTGGAGGTAGACCTGTGTTTCCTTTCCAGGAAGAAGTATTGCAAGAGGTCGCACGTGACCGAAGTATTTCCGTACGTGGAATTGAAGAAAGAACGGGAATACCGAAAAGCACTGCTCATCGTATTTTACAAAGAGCCGAAATGCATCCGTTTCACGTACAACGAGTTCAAAGTCTTCTACCTCGAGATTATCAGGAAAGGATTTCTTTTTGTAGAACAATGCTACAGAGGCATAATGAGAATCCCCAATTCATCCAAAAAATTCTCTGGTCAGATGAATCGACATTTAAAAAAGATGGTTACATGAACTTGCACAATTATCACGAGTGGCATGTGGAGAATCCACATTTAATGCGAGAAGATAGATCCCAGTATCGTTTTAAAGTAAACCTGTGGACCGGAATTTTAAACGGTAAAATTATTGGGCCTATTGAACTGCCTGAGAACTTGAATGGAACTAATTACCTACATTTTTTAAGAGAAGATTTACCAACCCTGTTAGAGGACGTACCACTAGCAGATCTTCGCGACATGTGGTTTCAACAAGATGGCTGCCCAGCGCATTTCGCAGTGCAAGTAAGAGATTTCCTTAACCAGGAATATCCGGGAAGGTGGATTGGACGTTCGGGCACTATCTGGCCCGCCCGTTCACCAGATTTAAATCCCCTGGATTTTTTCTATTGGGGAGTTCTCAAAGAAAAAGTTTACTCAAAGCCCATTGAGAACGTAGCCGACCTGCGTGAACGCATTTCTCAAGCAGCTGAGGCGATCAACTCTCGAAGATATGCCCGACTAATAAGTAGATCTTTTTTAAGAAGATGTAGGGCTTGTATTGAGGCTGATGGTAAACAATTTGAACATTTATTGTAATAAAAAACGTTATTTCTCTATCATCTGACTTTTATTCCAACAAACCTAATTATTTGTAATAATGACGTAAAATAACAAGACAGCACCTGTCAATTATTTGACATTTATAACTTACACTTAGGGATGTAGCTGTACTCAGTAGAGTACAGTGACTTCTAATGGGTTAAAAACACTTGAAGTCCTTTAATATGAAATACCGCTTAATAAAATATATTTTTTTTTAAATCGGCGTGTAGACGGACTTTCCTTGCTTTTTGAGGTAAGTCCGTCTAGTGATCATTTGACACTAAATTTGATAGATATTACAGATATAAACATTTTCTTTCGATAAAGGAATGGATAGCCTTGAAATATGTGCTTTAGAGCCATACATATAAGGCTGCAAATAATTTAAATAAATAATTTTCTCATATTTGAGGTAAGACCGGCATATATTTACGTGATGGGGCTGTAAACATTTTCGAAAAATAAAAGCAAGACATAGGTTCTGAATCATGTTTTAATTTCTTATTGCAAAAATATAACAAATCAGATAAATCGAGTCTTATTTATGTCAATACAAAACTATGTAATACAATATTTGCCTGCAGTTTAGCAGTAATTACTGATATTATCTGTTCTCATATACATTCGGCATGACGAATTAATATTTTATTTTATACAGCTTTAACTGATTTTTGCGTATTTATAAGTCAAAAAGCAGTTGAATCCGTCCAAAGTAAAATCATGATTCGCTATGCCGGATGTACATAGGTGAGAACGATAGTTATTATTTTCTTTCGGAAAAAACAAATCACTAAAATCGACAATATTATTACTTATAAAATTAAATAATTACTTAAACATACATATTTTATATTGGTTGCAATTTACCAGTAATTACGACAGTATGTATTAAGCCGAATAGAATGCCAGTTGATCGAATCTCAAATGATCGAACACTAAATCGAAATCCTAAATACTCAACCGTTCAAAATATCGAATGTTTGTTTGATCGAACGTTCAACGCATAATAATTTAAGATTCAATTATTATGATTTCAGGTACTTAAATTTTAATTTATTAGTGTTATTACTAAAATCAGCAGTCTTATTTATTTATTTTTTAAATAAAAAGAATATGGTATTACCAATTTATAACAATTTTTCTCTATAAAATCCGTATAGTACGTAAGTACTTAAACAAAACACACAATAGAATCTCTTTCCTTAATCATACACATATCCATAAATTGAACAAATCACTAAAATCAACAGTCTTATTTGTTTTCTTTTTTATATTAAAGAACACAATTATTATCAGAATTAGTTATTCCCTATAAAATTCGTAAAGTACGTAAACATAGCAAAACAATGGAATCTCTTTCCTTATTCATACACACAGCTGATATTGCAAAACAATATTACATACTTACGTAATTATTGAATACAAGGTTTAATATATAGTTATATATTAATAAATGTAACAAATAAGGTATATTTTTATTTAAAAATATTCCTCATCTTCAATATTACTTAAGTAATATTGTTTTGCATTAACAGTCTCTATTTCTATCTTTTTAACTATAGACATTGCGGGTACATTATCTCGGTCTTTTCTCTTGGTCATTTTAAAAACTAGTTGTGGTTTCTTCACAGTTTTTAAGAAATCTATAGAATAGCATGTGTCTTCATCCACTACTTTTATATTTTCTATAAATCCAATGTAATAGCTCCACTTTTGTCTCGTATAGTATCTTACAAGCACGGAATCATTTAGGCTGTAAGTGTGCTGTAAGATATTATTGTCACTAGAATTTTCTTGATCCAAAATGTCTTTTGCGGTATAATTGCCCTCAGTATAGAAGTCATCGTCGTTTAAAAGCCTAACGCTCATGTTCGTATCGTTAAATATATTCATTTTATCAAAAACATTAGAAGTGGAATCAATTGGCGACAGGTGGTTTCGTTTTATATTTCTTTTCATACCCCTCTTTTCTGTTAGAGTATTTGGACGAGAAAGTGAAGAATCTTCTTTTAATGTTCTGTCTGCATGAGGAACCGAATTTTCTATACGAGGGTCAAACTGAAAGTTCTTAGAAAATCAAAAACTGATTACATTAGCCAGTTATTAGTTTTATTATATCTTTTCAAAATATTGTCCATTCACGTCAATACACCGCTGCATGCGATGGAACCACTGGGAAAAGCACTTTGCCCACTCGTCTTTAGGGTTCTCTTCAATGGCATCGCGATACGCAGCCACCGCTTCTTCAGCATTCATAAACCGCTTTCCTTTAAGTTTTTCTTTAATTTTTAGAAATAAATAAAAATCACAAGGGGCGAGGTCGGGGCTATACGGCGGGTGACCCAGTAATTCAACGTTTGATGTCGCCAAATAGTCGATCGTTCGCTTAGCGGTGTGCGACGAGGCGTTGTCGTGGTGAAGGAGGATCCTACTGCGAGGTCGTTTCTCTCGAACTTTTTCCAAGACAAGTGGCAAACAATTGGTAGTGTACCATTCTGCAGAAACTGTTTTTTGATCCTCTAACACAATTGTTGCGAAATGACCTATCCTTCCAAAGAACGAGGCCACCATTTTTTTTCCCGCACTTCGATCTCTCTTCACTTTAGTTGGCAACCTCTCGAAAGGAAACACCCACTGAGCAGATTGTCTTTTGGTTTCAGGATCATAACAGTAAATCCAGCTTTCGTCACCTGTTAGTATGTCGAACACAGCATTTGAGTCACCTCCGTTAAATCTTTCAATCATTTTACGGCACCAATCCACACGATGGAGTTTTTGAGCCTCAGTCAAATTATGAGGTATCCACCGGGCGCAAAGCTTCCTGACTGCTAAATGTTCGTGGAGGATTTTGTGCACTTGACTCATACCGATGCCTAAGCTTGTCCGAATCTGCTGATAGGTCACTCTTTTGTCAGTCTCTATCATACGCCGCACAACACAGATGTTATCTTCAGTCGTCGCCGTAGAAGGCCGTCCCTCACGTAAATCATCAGTGAGATTAGTGCGACCACGTTTAAACTCATTAAACCAGTTGTAAACTGTCGCACGAGATGGGGCTTCATCGTGAAAGGCCAATCGTAGTCTATCATAACTTTCTTGTTGACTTAAATGACATCGAAAGTCATAAAAAATCATTGCACGAAAATTTTCTCGTGTTAAATTCATGTTGACGTGACACAGACAATTTTCAATTTGCCGCCAAATCGTAAAACAAATGACAAATTAATGAAATATATACTCAGTAATATTGGCAAAGAGTTCTATTTTCAAATTTTAGAATTATTTTTTTATTATATTGTTTATAAGTGGCCAGTTCTAAGAACTTTCAGTTTGACCCTCGTAATGAGACCAATAATTTCAATTTAATAGCCATATTTCAACAGAGGAATCTTTTAACACGTTCACTGCCACCACATTTTTCTTTAAGTTCATAGCGATGCCGCCCTATAAAATCACGCGGACACGCCAGGCGTGTCGGCGGCACTGCATCTCGTTAAACTTGGACACGCTAGGCGTGTCCAGTGGCACTTCGATAGAGTTAAATTCTAAATCTGTCTTTTTTTCGGTTTAGCGATGAGTATTAGTTAGTTTGCCATTCGCTGAGCAAGAATAAAGGTGATTCAAATACGGTCGTGAGATTTAACCTGGAGTTATGGCTGAAAATAGTTTTTTAGGTAAGTAATTATCGTAATTTTGTAAGAGATCATAAACATTTTGTGCTTATTTTGAAATATTTCATAATATTAACTTAGATAACTCAATTATTGCAATTTTAAGGAACGATAGGTTAGGTACCTATTATATTTTAGTTGAAGATAGCGTATTTATTTAATTTATTGTTTTCTATAATTTTAATTTTGTAAGAAATCATAAACATTTTGTGGTTATTTTGAAATATTTCATAATATTAACTTAGATAACTCAATTATTGCAATTTTAAGGAACGATAGGTTAGGTACCTATTATATTTTAGTTGAAGATAGCGTATTTATTTAATTTATTGTTTTCTATAATTTTCTCACATAGGATATATTTTTTTTATATTAATTGCCAAAAATAGGGGTAAGGGAGGCATAAATACGCAACTATGCAGCCGTGTGCATGGCTGCGAATAACAGAATAAATGATAATAGCAAATAAATATTATGAGCGGGGACGATTATGGAAAACAGTATTAGTACAAATTATGTTACGGCAAACAAAACATTAGGTACCCTCCTAAATGATAATTTATTTAATAAAACGATTTTTATAAACGGTATAACTCGCGTATATTAATCATTTATATATTCTTGACGTTTCAGCCGGTTCTTGACGGTTCGTGGTCGCAGGCAGACCACGAACCACGAACGCTGAAAAGCTTTCGAAACGTTTTTTATGTCTAGTGCTCGCGCAAACCTAAGACTTTATTATGCTAATTTGTTTACTTAATTGTAAGTAATAGTATTTATTTGTTTTACTGCAGATAATCAGGAAGAATGCTCTGATAACTATCCTGAATGTAGTCAGTCAATATTACAAAACTTTCCATTGAAAAGGAAATTTGATGGTTCACGTACTTGTGACACAGAATCAACAGACGGTAGCCTAGATGAAATTACTGATTCTGATGAATGTGTTGCAAAGAAATTGAAAACAGATAAATTGCCAATGACAGAAAATAATGATTCTTTAGGTGAAACCAAAACAAGTCCTGCATGTTGTGCCGCCAAAAAATATTTTAACGCATTATTTGCAAAAGATTTAAAAGCCGAACTGAATACAGAAAACGAACTACCTCCAATTTACGCCCAGTTCGAGCATGATTTGGGTATAATGCTTGCTTTTAGACTTAGAAATGTGCCCGCAAACAGGCGATTGGAATGCTATGAAAAATTAATTCGCACAATAAGACAGTATGAAGATTGAAATAAAAGACAAAGATTAAGACAAAAAGATTTTTATTGATTACAAAAAAAGGAGAACGGACAATCAGATTTGGAAATATAAGCTGTGATTAAGAGTATACCTAATAATTATATATTAAGTATTTTTTATTCAGGAATTAAGTACCTACCTAATCATATTTTGTAATAACTTTGTTATATGTAATAGCAATCAAGACATACTGAAACCATGAAAACCTGGACAATCTGGGCTATCAGATAGAACATCCTCTCTGTTTTTATAAACAATGTTACAGTGTCGATAATAGGCTGTGATTAGAATATAATACTGATACATATGTCATATATGTATATATTTTTTTCAAAACATTAATAAATAATCATATATTGTGGTCCACTACATAATAATGAGACTGATTTACGTAGTAAAAAAAAAATTAAAACTTTAACTGGTCTTTCATTTAGCTTAAGTACTTCGAAATTATAACTGAATAATTAATATTTGTGATATGGTTTGAAGCATTCTATGCACAAGCCTGGCTGTTGGGGACATTTCTCGCAAGCAAACAATGTTGCTACCCTTTTTTTTTTCGTTGTCCAGCAGTGGGCGCATCTTCTTCGCTTAGTTTTGCCTTTTGTGTCTTTTTCTAATTTCATAATGCAATGAACATTTGTCCCCAATGGAAGTCGCAAATCCGGTATTAAATGAGGCTCGATAATAGATTTTATTACATTTAATCTAAAATCATATAAAGATATCTTGTTATTCGCTGAGTACTTATTGTACAGGAAGAAAGAATTTATTAATATTATTTGCATAATGTGGATTATAACTTTTTTATACCACCTAAGACTCTTGTGTTCACATGAGTAATACGATAGCATTTGGTCATGTCGATCAATGGCACTCATATTTTCATTGTAATATTTAATTATTTGGGGTTTAAGTTTAATTTGCCCCCTGCGATTTCTGGTACTATCTAAATTACCATTGTATTTTGTTGAGATAGCCAATACCTCCCGTTGATCCATCCATTTAATTATGCAAATGTTATTTTTATGTAATATGCATAACTCACCCTTTTTTAATTTTGTTTTTAATAATGTTTTAGGATTGCCTTGCCTCATTTTTCTCAGAGTTCCTGTACAATAAGTATGTTTATTATATAATTCATCCACCAGACCCACGCTTGTATAAAAATTATCTATGAACAAATGGTGTCCCACATTTATATATGCATCCATTAAATGTTTAACGACTTTTTTAACGTGGTTTGTTCCACCAACAAGCATATCAGAGGCACCCCCATACAGATGCAATTTTAGCACAACCCCTAGCTGATCGGCAAGTGCATAAAACTTCAGACCATACTTATTTTTCTTTCCTTTCATATATTGTCGACATTTTAATCTTCCTCTCCATAACACCATTGATTCGTCAATCACTATATTTTTAGTGGGATAATAAATTTCTAACATTCTTCTATTGAAATAATCAATTATTGGTTTTATTTTACAATTGCTTGTAGTTCCTCCTGTATTGACGCACAACATTCTTAAAATTAATAAAAAAGTATTACGCGACATTGCTTTAGAAAATACTGGTTGGTTAAAATATGAATCGGTTTTCCAATAATCTGATAGTCGATTTATTTTTATGAAGCCCATGTGGAATAATAATCCAAAGAATAATTTTATATCGCTGCAACTTATGGGTTTCCAAAACTTAGCTCTGCTTTGTGCACTTCTGCTTGCAGCTCTTTCCTTTTCCCCGTACTCGTTGGTAGAGCGAGTTAATAAATTAAGCAGTTCTTCATTGCATAAAGCGTTAAAATAGCTGATTGGTGTTTCAGCTATGTTTTCTTAGAGACCGGTAGTCTTGGTGAAAGGAATTTCGTTATATTGACCAGATTCCCTGGTTGCCATTCATCGTTAAATGTATCAAGAGGTAAAGTTTCTTCTAGCTCATTTAAATCTATTTGGCAGTCGTCGTCATCTGTATCTATCTCATCTAAAACATTTTCAGAGAGGATCCCTAAGAGCTCAGAGTCAGTTAAAGCTGAAGGTGGCTGGTTCAAGGGCGGAGTTGAATTCGAAGATTCCATGGCTCCTACAGTGTCTTCGATCCAAGGGAAATCCCAATTAGGGCTTTCCCAAGAGCAGGATGGTAGTGGATTCTCGAAGGGGTCCATAACCTAAAAAAAAACAACAAGAATAAAAAATATGACGAAACGGTTAGCGCATTGGCTGAGCGATTGACTGCTGCGCTGCGTGTCGCGGGTTCGATTCCCGCACGGAGCAATTATTTGTATGGCCTACAGGTAGTTGTTTCGAGTCTGGCTGTTTGTGTACGTGAATTTAAATGTTTGTAAACGCACCCACGATACAGGTGAAATTCCTAGTGTGGGGCAACTTAAAAAATATATATCCTGGGAGAACTTACACATTTTTTTAAAATGTGATCGCATTGGAATAGTAATATTTTGTTAATATATATATATTAATATAATATGTTGTTAATATTTATAAGTATTTTTGGTGAGTTTCTCCACAATGGCTGCGTGCACATTTTTTTTTAAATATAGGTACACAATTATACGACGTCATACACTAAATATCTGCATAATTAAAATCTTTAAATTCAACAACATTCCGCTGCGCGAACGCACACGATTATGTGTGTGATTATTTCACACATTGTTATGTTTGAAATAAATTGTACTCACCAATTTTGTAGACAGGTATATCAGTTCACTGAAAGTAGACTAAGTTGAAGTTGTTGGCAGCAGTCCCGAAACAGTAGCCGATGTCTTCGTGAGAGCAATCAAACAGTCCCGAAACAGTAGCCGATGTCTTCGTGAGAGCAATCAAACAGTCCCGAAACACTAGCCGATGTCTTCGTGAGAGCAATCAAACAGTCCCGAAACACTAGCCGATGTCGTCGTGAGAGCAATCAAACAGTCCAAAAATATAAGCCGAAGTCGTCGATAGAGCGATCAAACAATATTCAGTAAACGTAAGTTACGGAAGGAACCGTCACACATGTGCTATGTCGAAAGCTTCGAACACTGCACTAAACAAGTTTAACTGCCGGCGCACAGTGTGAGAATTTCGCAATCTAGGGGGATTTAATTCCAGGTTGAATTAAATAAAAGATACAAGTTAAAAATAGTGTTTATTGGTATTCAAATAAATAAAAATACTGAAATAGTGACAGAAAATATAGTTGTATAAAAAAAAATGCGATATAAATAAATTTTATTATTTTAGTTACTAAACTCCACTTTCGGCCTCATTTACGGTGGGTACAGAAAGCAATTTTAGGACATCAGGATCTAGAGGACTCCGTTTTCTCTTCATTATAAGCCTTAAGCTAGATATAAAAGGGTCTGATGATATAAGAAGCCTATTAAGTAGGTCGGTATTGGTGTTTATTCGTGAGGTTTTTCTAGTGAAGAATTCCCTATAACTTCGGTTATCTTTGTTTCTAGCCTCTTGTGGCTCTTCCGACAACTGGCCAATCGGCAAAATACACGAAGCTATGACATCGCGGCCATGAAATAAAACTTTGTGCACACTAACTGGCATGTTATACCATGAGTATTCCCTAAGATACAAGTTTCTGGTTTCTTTTGTGTAACTATTAAAGGAATCTAAATCGACTGTAAAACCAGACCCGAGAGTTTCTAAAATTATATGAAACCTCGTTATTAATTCTAAATTTACCCCGGTAATATCAGCTGTTATTGTAGCACTTCTAAAAAATCGGCGTGCTGTGTTGCCGTCATTGGTATTACCAGCTTGCTGAGTCGGCAAATCCACTAATAAACCCAATTCATTTCTGAACCGTGTTTGTATGTGTATCTTCCTTGCCTGAACCTTATCTTTATTTTCTTGACCTCTAGCTTGCCACATTTTTATATCAAGTCTGTAGGCAATATGAAGTATACACTCCATAAACCTAATCCAGGAATGCAAAGGAGAAAGCCCAAAAGACAATGCAGCTTGATCGAGAGGTTTTATCAAAATAAGAGATGGTTTATTCATCTCTGAAGGCTTTGCTCCACATATATAGCAAGTTTGAGGTGAGGACGAAACATTAGATAGAGCACTACATATTTTGCCGTCTATCATAGTCAGCATAAAAACTGGTTTCACTAAAATCTTAAAGTTATCTAGACTTACTTCGACGGTCGACAACATATCGATTTGGTGTTGTATCGTGTCAACCTCTTCTTTAATTAATGAAGTAGTCTCTTTAGCAAAGTTAAGTCTAATTGGTCGACAGTACCTTGTTGAAGAAGGTGCTGGATTTTGCCATACTATAATACTATTCCCTTCAACATTTAACCTTAACTGTATAGGTACCATGGATATGCTAAAAAGGTTCTCATCAAATTTATTTTCCGAACAAAATTTTTGTTTATATGATTTTTGTTGTGCTCCATCACAACCCCACTTAATTAATAGTGATAGTTCCTTTACTCTACTGTACAATTCCTCTATTGACCCAAGAACCTCTTTCTGAGATACACAAAGTCGTTCGATACTGTGATCAACTAATGATTGCAGGTCACACGTTGCAGTTGATTCTGTTACGGTTTTATTTGAAGGATAACATTTCTTCTTAGCCTCTTTTATTCGGTCATAAGATGGCAATAAGTTTTTAACCAATTTATTTATCCTTTGCCGTATTATCTCATATTGATGTGTTGATAAATCAGCATCTACCATTATGCTTAATGCTTCATCGGCCGACACAGTCACTTGAACGCTTTCGGTAATCATTGTTTTACGTACGCTTTTCATGACGGAACCTCTCTTAGGTGAACTCATAGAAAGTTCTTTTACGATAGCTGCAGAGTCCCTTTTACCTGCTTTTCGAAGGTTACATTCATGTGCAATCGTTATTTCTTCAGGGCTAGTAGATGATATTAGATTCTGAACTTTACGTCTTTTGGTTTTTTCGCAACATTCTACAAATTTTTTGTGTGATCTTCCTGGTGAATGGCCAGATGTAGATGGTATTTCATTTAAAACATTATCTGGTAATTTAATGTATTCATTCAACCAGGTTATATTCTTGTTTAAAAAGCGTTCACGATGTCTTCCGCTTGCTGACCATTTTTCGTTAAATTTGTTACATAACCTCCTTAAAAAGAACTTAATTTCACTTATAGCACCTTCCGAAAATTGCACTTGAGGGTAATTACCTATTATAAAAGCAAAAATAGCATCAATTCGCTCCTTCTTCGCATTTGAGGTCCAAATATCAAAAAATTGTTTTTTTGTAATTTCGGCGGACATTCTGAAAACCGAAAAAAAATGTATGACGGTCGCAAAAAATCGCAGGTTTTATCAATTGTTCTCAAAAGTTAAGACTCTAAACCATAAATTAAAAGAATAAAAACACCGGGATATTCAGGTCACTTTTTTTTATACACCTTTTGTTTTGCAACTCATCTCTAAAAAATGCTGAATTTGACTGTGCTTTCAAATGATGTTATTAGATCAATGTATAACTATTACTTAAATAAAATACACTGTAACTTACCTTGAAAGATATACACAATACAATAATAAACCAATAAACAAGACTATACGTTAATTTGGTCAGTAATCTTAAGAGAAGATGACACTTTAATGTTGTTGTTCGTATTGTAAGGGTACAACAATTATTATCTACCCACTTCAACATTTTTTATTTATTTTTTAACCTATCTACAAGAATTCCTAATACGTAACTGTGACAAATAGGGTCTTAGGTATAAATAGGTTATAACTATATTATCAGTTATTAAAATTTATATTTTGATTTAAATCCCCCTAGATTGCGAGATTCCCACACTGTGCGGCGTGAGAAAATATTTGTCAACAAAAGCTTTAACACAAATAAAATTACAAAAATCTTACTTAACGGGCTTATTTTAAAGTTCAAATTCAAAAACCCAAGTCAAAGCTAAGTTAACAATAACAAACAACACGTGCGCGATCTTGCCGTTTTGTTCAATCTTTTGATTCTTTCTAACGCTCTTAACAAGCGTATCTCGCGTACTCGCTCTAAGCTAACCCTGGCCGCCGTCCGGCTGGACCGGTTTGGTGGGAACTTGGACGCGCCCCGAGTGTCGATTTTATGTAGGTAATTTGCAAAGGTATCTATTTCAAACTACGTCAAAGTTGGAAAAATATATGCGAACAGTAGAACTTATTTTAGAAACTTAAACGGTAGGTATTTAGTTTTATACAATCATTTTATCTAGGTAAGTACGTTACCTAGATAAAATAATATTGTATAATAATGATTTTTGTAAATACGTACATTATTTTAGCTATATTATACGTCTTAGTACAAAGGTTGAAAATCTCTGATTAACTTGTTTAGGTGGACACGCCTGGCGGGTTCTCGGCGTCACATAATCACTTAAAAAAAAAAAAACTAATTAAGAGATTTTTCCGGGGGCCACCTCAAAAATCCTTAAGGTGTGTCCAAACACGGCGTGCATGGTGCGCGGCAGCTACGCGCGGCATTCGCAGGACACAAATTTGCCGCGCGACTAGTTTAAACTTTCTGCGCGGCAGTGCTGCGCGGCATGTCCGAGACACGCCGCGCTCTTTATTTCTGTTTAAAACTACAATGAAAGCGGCCGCGTGTGTTGTTGCTGTGTTGTTGTTGCGTAAATTACGTAGAAGAAGGAATAAAAGAAAGTGTATTAAAAAAAGGCAGTGTTGGATGCGACCACTCTTTCAACAAAGGACAAAGAATCTGGAAGGGATCTATTACGAAATCAACTACCGAACGCCACAGTTTTTAAGATTATCTTTGGAAGAATTCGAAACCATACATACATTGGTAGAACCATTTATTAAGAAAATGGATACTCACTGGCGAACGGCAATAACGTCGAAGGAGAGACTTGCAATAACGTTACGATATTTGGCTACAGGAGATTCCTATTCCAGCCTACAATACACGTTTCACGTCTCAAAGCAAACAATATCAACAATAATTCCAGAAGTGTGCGATGCCATAGTTAGAGCTCTTAAGGACATGGTACAGGTAAATTATTATGAACTTTATGACTATGATATTATTTTCATTATTTAGCGAAATATTCTAAACTACAGATTGTTAATTTATTTATTTATTTTCATAACAAAGTAGTAATTAAATACAACACAATCATCATACGTCAATCATAGTTGTTCTCAACTAATTCACAATATTAATCTACATCCGTGTCTAAATCACGAATCAATTGTGTAAGGCCAGTACTCATGTTACTAGAAGATGATGAGTCAAGATCGGTAAACTGTGAAGTGAAATATCCTCGTCTGTTTTCAGCGTTATATTCTTGTGTTGATGATTGATTTAGGAGCTCCATATCAGCTTCGTATAGTATAGTATTTATTGAATGTTTGACTCTCGTAAACATTGTGGCATCATATTTTCTTAGTTCAGCTGCTATGTGCATGCCAAAAGATACGTAAGGATCATTACTACTGTCATTTTGTCTTCGCATTACTTCTAATGCTTCTTCTATCATTTGATTTTCAGCGTCATACTCTGATTCTTGGTATGTCCTCTTGTTAGCGCGCTTTTCTTTTCTTGGCTTTATTGTATTTGTATTTTGGTCTCGAGTGCCTTGTTCCGAAGTTCCTGGTTCTGAAGTGCTTTGTCCTGAAATGCCTTGTTCCGGAATAGTTTGTTCTCTATTATTCGGCTCTGAGGATGAACCACAATCCTGAAACAAAATAAATAAAACGTTAATTTTTATTTCAGCTACCAGTGTCAGAGCAAGATTGGAAAGCAGTATCTAAAGACTTCGAGGAAAAATGGAATTTTCCGCACACTATTGGGGCGTTAGATGGAAAACACATAACTATTCAAGCTCCTTTTCGTAGCGGCACTGAATATTTTAATTATAAAAAGTTCTTTAGTATCGTGCTATTAGCTTTAGTAGACGCAAACTACAATTTTATGTATGTAAACATAGGAAGCCAAGGTCGAATTTCAGATGGAGGAGTTTATAAACATTCCGAATTGTATCGAAAGCTAGAAAATAATCAACTTAATGTACCAGCGCCAGAAATTTTACAAATACCCTACATAACCAAAATACCATATGTAATATTAGGAGATCAAGCTTTTGCACTAAGCACACATTTTATGACACCATTTGCAGGAATTCATCCAAAAGGGTCAAAAGAAAGGATTTTCAACTACAGACTATCAAGAGCACGCCGAGTAGTAGAAAATGCTTTTGGAATCATGTCGGCAAAATTTAGAGTATTGAGAAGTACAATGATTTTAAGCCCAAAATCAGCCAAAAACATAGTTCTAGCTACTGTTCACTTGCATAACTTTCTTCGCAGAGACTCTTTATTAAAAAAAACAAATAATTCAACGATTGAAATAGCTACTTTTACTCCAATTCAATTTAATACCACTCCTTCTGATATCCGTATTTTTTTGTCAAGATATTTTATGACAAACGGATCAATTGATTGGCAAGAAAGATATTAAATAATTACATAACCTATAAATGGCCAAAAATATTATTAATAAACAGCAGCCAGCATTATTTCATCCCATAGATTTTGTAGTATGCGGGCTGTATGTATAATCTAGACAAATATAAAAAAAAAGATTTTTTTGTTTGTTAAGATTTAACTCAAAAACTACTGGATCGATTTTAATTTTTTTTTACTATTACAAAGCTATATCTTCACTGAGTAACATTAGGTTATAATTTATAAGAAACCACCAGACCACGCGGGCGAAGCCGCTGGCGGAAAGCTATGGTCTAATAAAAATATAAAAGAAACTTACCACTGCATCAATAGGGTTATTCCTGTCATGTAAAAAACTAAATGCTTCATAAGCAAACCATTTAGATTTATATCGGGCTGGTACATTTTGTCGTCGTCAACACGTAGCTACATGTAAAAGTAAAAATATGCTTGTTATTTTCGAATTAAACGCATAGATAAAATCATTATAATTATAAGGTAACGTTCTTACATATTGGTGATTGGTTCCAAAAATGCCCCTATAATCTTGTTCCGTAGAATGCCTCAGTCTTGTTACGCTATTAATATCGAGGATTTCCAAAATTTTTCTTCCTCGTAGGCCTTGATATGGTCTATTATTACGTGACATCCTATGAAACAGATAGAAATATAATAGAGCAATAACTAGTATCTACATGAATTATTTACATAACTAAAAAAACAATAACTAATATGTGCAATCGAACCATTGAAATTGAATGAAAACAGCTTTTAACAATCATAATATTAAGAAAATAATCAGTTTACATACCTGTTGGAACTTAATATTGTCTTTTCTATATACAAATAACACTAAATTCACTCAAATTAGTTATTAATAGTAAACATAGAAACGACTCGATGAACAAAGTAGTGCTGTCTTGCCGCGTTCGCCGCCAATAACTAACTGATTGCCCCTCCCGCGCATGATGTTCCTTACCAAGCTGCCAACATACCTCCGGAATCGACAAGTCGCGACCAGTCAGTACGATTCGAATGAAAGCACAGAGCGGCCGCGTCAGGATGTAGTTAGAATATATTGCCGGCAAAAATTACATATCTTTTTTTATCAGGTATTGCTACACTTTGATATTTTCTCTATATGACTGGTTACAGAGAAATGACCTTTATGCACCTATGTATAACCCTATTTTAAGCATGAAACTGCTATAAAACGAAAAATCGTCAGTGTTAGTTAGGAGGTATTGATTCTTCATCGTCGACATGTTTGTCGGTTGATCACTTTGTACGTTTGCCACGTCCACCATGTCCAACTCGTTTTCGTCCGAGTCCACGCTGTCAAACCAATTTCGTAGATCTTCTTTTTTTTCGGAATAGGAACCTGAGACAAACACATTGTAAGTTCTTCAAGGATTTTAGCATCGAAAATATTTTTAAATTGCAACAACATAAATCAGATCTTCGGTTCTTAAAGGAGGAGTTCAGCATATGTACCCTACCATCCTGACGTCTGCATCTTGAATGGTTTAACTAGTATCTTGATGTTTTATAAGATTGGTTTACATGAAATAAAAATATTTGAACTTAAAGGTGTCTGCCCACTATCCCGTAGCATACCATGAGCGTGCTAGGAACGTTTCCGGCACGGAAAGCAGTCCTACACGCTCTATTTTGCCCACTGAAGCGGGCCGACAGCGTTCTGAACCCGTTTACAACCCGTATGTAATCTGTATGATGCCCGTATGTAACACGGCAGGAATCCTTTCAATACGCTCGTAAAGCATCGGTTCATTCTCGTACAAATATCAGTGTTGCGTAGACGCGTGTGGTGAAATATTGAAATAGTTATGGCTATAAGGAAACTAACGATTGAACAACTAGCAATGATTGCTATCATTTTGGATGAAGAGGAAGAGGAATGCCCAAAAAACACTCGACGCTACTGGATTCACGATTCTATAAAAAGACGCAAAACGGAAGGAGAATATTGGACACTATTCAGGCACTTAGTTGATGACGAAAAAAAGTTTTTTCAGTACTTCCGAATGAGTACATTCCAATTTAACGATTTGCTGAAAAAAATTGAAAATGACATTGTTAAAAAAAACACAAACTTTAGAGAATGCCTGCTACCTAAAGAAAAACTTGCTGTGTGTTTACGGTAAGTAAAAAACAATTTGTTTATTATTAATATTTAATCAACTTTTGATCTAGTATTTATGGTAAAGCTTTATGCTTGATTATTATTATGCCACTCGTTAGTGTTCCAAAGCTCAGGAGACGGAGGCATAGGTGTAGCACTCGCTTGTACACTCGAAGAAGTCGACGCTGGAGATGAAGCATAGGCATACTGTGGTGTAGCTGTAGCAAAGTTAGGTGGTGCGAGCTGCTGTAACTCCATTTCGGAAACTAAACTGAATATTTTGTTTTTTGCGATGGCTTGTAAGTAAGGAGAAAACTTCTTTACTGTATCTGATATATGCAAAAAAAAAACGGTCTAATTCATCATCTTGTCGTGGAGATTTATTTTACGCTTCTAACAATTTCGACATCAATACAGCGGATGCAGCTCAACGGATTCTAAAGATTTTCTCTCGATAAAGAACGAAGCAACAAAAGCCATTTCATCTTCATACTTCCATTTTTTAATGTTTTTTTGCTGCTTGTCCACTTTTGCCTTTTTTCTTATTTAATGCTCGTCTGTATGCATCCCTTAGCCCTTGCCATCTTTGTTTGCAAGCTGCAGCTGTAAAAAATAATTACACGATTAATATTGATATTTTGTTTGCAGGTACTTAGCAACAGGCGATTCATTTACAACCATTGCTTTTAGTTATCGTTTGGGAATCAGTACTGTGAGACGTGCTGTGCTAGAAGTTTGTGATGCTGTAATAAAAAATGTACTGCGAGAAAGTATGCCGACGCACTATGGGACCAAACAGTATTTTCCATCTCGAAAATGGTTGTGACGAAAGGCGTAAATCCATTGATTTCTTTATGGTTTTATACTCTCAAAGAATGGAACTTACGAATTAATTACAAAAAATATTGAATAACTTAGTTTTACGCTTATAAAATGAACCTCAAACATTGGTCATAAATATTTTCATGGCAATTAAATTACCGTTAAGGAAATTCATTACAAAATTATTCGGAAGTTTACCAAGGAAGCATATTAGTGTTATACATTCTTAGATAGCTTAGAATGTACACTTTACAACCAAATAGGTTTTTGTAAAAAAAAAATTATGTTTATTTTTTTAATAATTTTTTTAGTGAAGTAAAGAAAATTCCGTTTTTGTTTAATTCAATTGGAGTTTTCCTTGTTGCCGAAAGCTGCCGGTGTCAAGTAAATTACTCTATTAGAGACCTTACCTATTCAGTAATATATGGATAAAAAAAAAACTTGCGCCTTTTTTGCGCTAGTGGTGATTTAGAAGCAATAATGTCAATCGGGAGAAAATACAAAAATCCCCGAAAATTACGGTTCATTTGTTTTTTAAAATAATATATTATATTTTGATGTCTATCTTGTTTTTTTTTTTCATTTCTATGATAGAGAAGCATACAATAACAAATTAATATACTACTATTATATTCAAGGAATCTTCCCATGGTAATTTTGTTTGCGGTAATCACCTTAACCACAAGTATGATAAACTATATTGCTGCGGAAGTTCTAGTTATCTGTCGTGGTAATTAATTACAATCAGTACTGATTACACTATTTCGGTGAGAACTTCCATAATCAATTGTCCCATGGTTTTTGCACAAGGCACTAAAATATTGGTCCTATATATACTCGTGTTTTCAGCATACTATTCATCAAAGTGTTCACATACGTTTTTCAATAACAATTAACAGACAAAAAACATATAATTATCTAACAATGAGTGAATTTGTTTGTGTTCGACGTGATCTTTGTGATCAAATAATAAGAGGAAAAAGTACTTCAGACCTCAAAAAATATTTGGTGGACAACTTTCAACTATCGGAAACTGACGTTAATACTGTAATACAGAGTATCCAAAAAAATCTAACATCAAGTTGCAACCAGAAATGGACCAAAGCTCAAAGAAAGTCAGACAGGTTCGAGAGTCTATACTCAAATTGGTTAAATGGTGAGTTTAAAGTACCATTGAATTCTTGCAGTACTTCAACATCTCAAAATTCTGGCTTGGATACTTCTGGTGATCGTGGTAGACCAACAAAACCATATGACGAGTGTTCGGAAAGCACAAAGAAACGAAAAAATATGGAACTGGTCCAGGAGTATGGAATGGGACATGTCCGTAACGCTTATGTGCAAGGTTTACGATCCATGGGTGAAAATGACGAAGCGTCGATTGTGAGTATTATAAGAAGTAAGGAAAAAGAAGAGAAAAAAGTAATTTTACAAAACATACTCAATCCAGATAATGCACTTTCCTTTACAAAAGAGGAGGCCTTGAGTATGTGTATTGAAACAGATTTAACCAAAGCCCAATATGCGTACCTAAGAAAAAGGCTCGTTGATAAGAATTTAAGTTCTGTATTGCCTTCTTATCAAATACTAAATGAAGCAAAAAAGGCTTGCTATCCGCCTGCATCCAGCATAACGGTGACAAATATAAGCGCAAAAATAAATCTTCAAGATCTCTTAGACACTACAGTCTGCCGTATTATAAAGATAAAGTCTGAACCGACAAATTATAATCGTCTCAAGTTGTTTACTAAATGGGGATGTGATGGATCCTCCGGGCAAAGTGAGTATAAACAAACTCTACCGGAAGAAAACGAACAAATATCGGATGCTAATTTGTTTATAGTTTCCCTTGTACCACTGCGACTAGTAGACGAAGAAACTTCTGCAGTTATATGGCAGAACCCTGCTTGTTCATCTGTTAGATATTGTAGACCAATTTCATTAGAGTTTGCAAAAGAAACACCTGAAAAAACTACAGCGGTTGTCAGTGAAATTGAAGCCAAAATTAATCAATTAATACCAACTCTTGTGTCAATAGACGACAAAGTCATTGAAGTTAAACATGAACTGTTTATGACAATGATTGATGGGAAAGTTGCTCAAGTGTTAACGAACACATCATCCAGTGCTACCTGCACTGTTTGTGGAGCAACTCCCAGACAAATGAATGATCTTTTAAAAGTTACAACGAGAGTGGAAAATGAAGATGCGTTTAAATACGGTTTGTCGACACTACACGCATGGATAAGATTTATGGAAATGATCCTCCATATTTCTTACAATTTAGGTTTTGAGAAGTGGTCTGCAACAACTCCAGAAAACAAGCAACTAAAAGAAGACAAGAAAAAATATGTCCAAAAACGTTTTCGAGAAGTGCTTGGTTTGCACATTGATAAACCACGTCAAGGTTCCGGTAATAGCAACGACGGAAATACGGCAAGGAGATTTTTTCAAAATTACCAATGTTCTGCAGAGATAACCGGCATTGATGAAGAATTAATCAAGAGATTATATATAATTCTTCAAACTATGTCATCGGGATTCCCTATAAACGCAGAAAAATTCGGCCAGTATACATTGATTACTGCGCAATTGTATGTAAGCAAATATAACTGGTACTATATGCCATCTTCGGTCCATAAAGTACTTATACATGGTGCTAAAATAATAGAGCATTATGCAGTTTTGCCCTTAGGACAATTATCCGAAGATGCGCAGGAAGCCCGAAATAAAGATTACAAGAAATATAGGTTACATCACGCTAGGAAGTGTTCCAGATCAGCAACAAACGAAGACGTTCTGCATATTTTGTTATATACATCTGATCCTTATATATCTAGCTTAAATAAACCAAGTTTTCTAATATCCAAAGAATTGTTTGACGAAGCTAAAGAATTGTTGAAAATGGAAAGTGATGAATAGGATAAGCGCTAAAAATATATTTGTTATCATGTAAATGTTTGTTTAAAGTTAACAATTAGTTAGTTGTAGTTTAGTTTTAAACTTATTTCCATAAAAAGTGTAACTTTTATTAATGTAACTGTATAATTATATTTTTAATATAACTGCATAATTTTTTGTATAAAATTTCGTATAACTTTATCATTTTCATTTTTTTACGATAAATATATAATTTGTAAAATGATAGTGTTGGATTTCTTTTATTGCCTAGATATTCACAAATACGTAAAAAAAAAATCAAGGAGAAAAATCACAAAACTACAGAGTTATCGATTATTGAGATGGAAACTACCGTTTGGTCCCATAGTGCGACGCCTGGAATCGAACAATGGGAAAAAAATATAGAAGAATTTTGGAATAAATGGAATTTTCCTAATTGTGTAGCTTCTATAGATGGAAAGCATGTTATTATTTTAGCACCACCAAACAGTGGTTCTTTGTATTTTAATTATAAAAAAACATTGGCTTTAGTTGACGCTAATTATAACTTCATAGCTGTTAACGTTGGAGCTTTCGGTAAAGACAGTGGTCAAAATCAAAAATGGGCAGAGCTATATTCGAAAATAAATTTAATATCCCCAGTAATAGATGTTTGCCGGGGACTAATGTCAGTGCACCGTGTGTTATATTAGGAGATGAAGCTTTCCCCTTAAAAAATAATCTTCTAAGACCTTATCCCTCACAACAGTCCATAAACGATAGCAAGAAACGTCATTTTAATTATCGCCTTTGCCGTGCACGTCGTGTTGTAGAAAATGCTTTTGGAATTTTAAGTCAAAAATTTCGTATTTATAATAGACGTATGCATTTAAAACCAGAATATGCCGAAAAAATTGTACTAACTACTTGCATATTGCATAATTTCATAAGACGCGGCGAAACTGTATCCTTTACGGAAACCAATACTCCTGTACAGTTTAACAACCTAAGACACCAAGGAGGTAATGCAGTTTCTACTGCTTTTGAAGTACGCAATAAATTTGCCGATTTTTTCCAAACGACTCAAGGGCAATTAGATTGGATATCTACTTTGTAATTAAATTACTTACCTACTTAAATAAACGATAATTGAATACTTAATAATTGACATACCTGGTTGTTTTAGTTACTCCGAAATATCCTTCCAAGCCTTTTCTTTTTTTACACTATCCATATACTTCGGATGTTGTGAATTATATATAAACTCATATTTACGTACACATTCTATTAGTTTTTCGTCCTCCATTATTACACATCTATACGCATTCACGCCTCGCGTTGAACTAATGAACGGACTGGCAACGGAGCAACGCTGCTACAACGCATTTAAAACGGGTTTGTAACGGTCATACTCCCCGCTCAGTCACCGTTTAGCCGCCTGCGCGCAGCGGTCTGGCAACGTCGCATGCCATGCACGTAGCGTATCCGCACCGGCAAAATATTCCCTCCGACAAATAGTTGACGGCCCGTGCATGGTACGCTACGGTGTCGGCCGGTGACGGAACGGTCTAGTGGGCATAGTCTCATACTTCTCAATACAAAGAATAGTTTTTTGTCCGAAACGGTCCTAGTACGGTCATGGTATGCTACGGGATAGTGGGCAGACACCTTTAGGCTTTAGACGTCCAGATCCGGGGAGCGGTGAGGGCATGGCTGAGGCTACCGAAGGATGTGCCTGTCGGGTACTTCCACGCGGCAACCAAGGACGGCGGCTTGGCGATCCCATCGCTTAGAACCTGCGTGCCGGACCTCATTCAGATGAGGTTCGGTCGTTTGGATTCTTCGCAATGGTCAGTGGCCAGAGCTGCCGCCAGATCCGCAAGGATCCGAAGGAAGCTGCAGTGGGCCGATAAGCAGCTCCTCAAGTTTACCAGACCCAACCCCAGTACCGGGGAGCGGACGACCGCAATTTATTGGCGTGAAGCCCTGCATGCATCCGTGGATGGACGGGAACTTAGGGAGTCCCCGCGGGTTCCTGCGTCCACGAAGTGGATGAAGGAGCGTTGCATGCAGCACACGGGCCGGGACTTCGTGCAGTTCGTGCACGCGCATATTAACGCGCTACCATCGCGCGTGCGCAATTCGAGAGGGCGCAGGGATGGTATGCTGTTGGAGTTGAACTGCCGTGCAGGCTGCATGGTTAGGGAGACAACGGCACATACCATCCAGCAGTGTCACAGAACGCACGGCGGCCGTATTGAACGCCATAATTGTATAGTGGACGTCGTCAGCTCCGCCATGGAGGAAAAAGGTTGGCGTGTGGTGAAAGAGCCGAGGATCATGACCTCAGCGGGTCTCCGAAAGCCTGACATAGTCGCAGTCAGGAGTGGTGTGGGGGTGATAGTGGACGCACAGGTGGTCTCGGGCCAAAGGCCTCTTGATGAGCTCCACCGTGAGAAACGTAGCAAATACGGGACTCACGTGGAGTTAGTCGAGAAGGTTGCTGGCATACTAGGACTCCCTTGTAAAGAGAGCGTCCACGCCACTTCCTGCACACTGTCCTGGCGTGGCGTGTGGAGCCTTGGCTCCTATAAGGAGTTAAAGCGTTTGTTGGGGCTGGAGGAGTCACTTTTCTCCTTGTTGCCATCACTGGTGTTGCGGGGCTCCTGCATGAACTGGACGCGCTTCAACCGCATGACCACTCGAATGTAGTGAGGCGCGGAGCGAGGGTCCAGGGTCCTGTGGACGTGGGCGACACCGGGCCCGGGGTCGGCCTCCCTATAGCTTCTTTCCTTTTATTTAATGTAACATATCAGCCGACCCTACCGCATCCCACCGGTGAAATGGCCGCAGGTCAAGTGATGGTTGGGGACAGTGGGAGTCCCGTCACTTTGGGTCCATAATGATTACATTTGGACGTCCTAACGACGATGGCATCCTGTGTGCTTTATAATATGTTCTCGAAACGTGAGTTTGCGATCTAGGGTTACACCGAGATATTTGGCTTGCTGCTCCCAAAGGATGAGCTCGCCGAAGAGTCTAATCTGAGGGGGGTGAGGGGGTGCGGTTCTCTTCTTACAGAAGAGGATCGCCGCGCTTCTTGGTCGGGTTGATTTCGATTCTCCACTTCCTAAACCACTCCCCTAGGGTTGTGACGTAGGATTTGAGAACTTTAACTTATAGACAGACTTCGTCTAGGGTAACCGGTGCGAGTGGGAAATCTGGGCCCTCCACGGGGGGTAAAGCGGCTCTACGTTCGACCTCGGCATCAACTCTCGCGAGGTGGGCCTTGTCTACCGGTAGACTGCTGGGCTTACATTGTTTTCCTAAACTGTCGGCTAGGCATTCTGCCTTCTCATCGTCGTCAAAGGCAGGGACAGGGCTGTTTTCATAGTCTGTAAACGATATTCCTCTAAACGTATCTTCTTCTCCGTAAGGTAGGAAGTCATATACTAAATCAGATACTCCAGCCCTCACAAAAATCTTAAATCCCCATTTCTTCGGTTTTTTTGGGAGATACTGTCGTCGGCTTCCAGCACGAGTGCCCTTGTATGGAACCATCATTTCGTCGATGCTATATCGCCCTTCTTCTTCAACTAATAAGCAGTTACGTCTTATTTTCTCAATAATAGGGCGGATTTTAAAATAGCGGTCATCGTTGGTGTCACTCTTGTCAGCAAAATGTAGGTACCTTCTTATTTGCTCGTACTTCTTCAGAGGCATGACATCTGCTATATGAGCATATCTTAGAGTTCTACTCCAATAGTCTCGGTATGATGGCATTGGAACTACCCCCATCAGGATTGTTATAGCCAGAAAGTCACAGATGTCAACTTTTGTTGCGTTTATACATTTTGATAGGCCACACTGAACGGAGTATTAATTCGTTTGTTCTATAATAAGATCAAGAACATCATCAGAAAAAAAATTAAAAAGTAATCAATAGGAGATCTTGGGTCTATTGGCGTGCTGAAATCAAATTCTTCTATAATAGCTGCATGTCGGAACTTGCCTAACTTCCATTTAAAATCTAGTGGCTTTCTTACATATTTTTTCGTCCTTTTTGATGAGATAATAGGCTTATTGACAGCTTTTCTCTTGGACCGGGTATTTGGTTCTAACGGAGATATAAGTGGCGAATTTAATATAGGTAGTACAGCCACCTGACGGAAACATCTGGTTTATTAGGGGCGTCAACGGAACAGTGTCTTCCTCATAAGGGAGCATGGGTGAATCTGCTGAAGCAATTACGCTGTCAATGTCGTCTAAAATATTCAATCTCTCAAAAGAGGAATCTACAGACCTCGGCTCTGAACTAATATCTGATTCTTCATTCGCCATACGTATGTTCTGAGGCTCAGGAAACAGATCTTCATCTTCCGAAGTTCCACTACTGTCTGAAGGAGCACGCGCTGGTGGCACTAGCGCCATGACTAATTTTTATTTTGTATTTATAACTTGCCATCACATTAAAGAAACGATTCTGTTCCGATTCTGACCACTGCAGTTATCAGACCAGAATCGGTAATCTTTTATACCTGCCATAACTGTTGGTTCAGTTCAATAAATTTTAAAACGCAGCTAGCAATTTCATTTGCTCCTCTTTTAGCAGTTTGTTGGTGCCAGGCAAAGCAATAACCTTGATGATGTCCTCAACTGTCTAGCTAAATCTTTTTGTTTCAAGTGCTCTGCCTGTTTTTCTGCTTCTTGTTCTGTGTGTTGTTTATTATTTTCAAATATGTGACATTCTCCACATACATCTTTTTTTGGCTTATGGAAACTAATGTTTTTGTTTTTTTCTTTTACAGGTTAATAGAAAATGATCTAATTATTGTTAATACACAAAAAAGTGCGATTCTTAAAATTTGTTTGTTTCTTAAAAGTTGACTCAGTATACTTAGGAGCCGTCGATTTGCCCCTCGCTTTGCCACTGTTTCGTCCCACATACAATAGGCTTTTTTACTACCCATATCGAAAATTGTAAAATCCAAGCAGGATAATTTACGCTTGTAATAAAACTGACTGACTTGACCATGAGGACAAGATAAGACTTTTTGAAAATCAAAAACAGCAGTTAAGATTCGACCATTAGATTCCACAGCATCACGTTTGTCAATAGTTTTTAATTTACGAGCTTCATTTTTATTGGACAAATGTACATATACTGTACATTTCTTTTTCTTGATCAGTGTGATCACTTTTGTTACGAAAAATATGACAAAAATCACACTGGTCTTTCTTAGGAATAAAAAAACCTAAATTAAAATTTTTATTAACACATATAATGCCTTGTCAGCCACATATGGCTGACATTTTCCAAACCAATTCGACCAAAACGACTTTTAATAATCAAATAAAATTTTCTTTATTTTCTGTTTTAATAATTTTTATGTTTATTAAAATAATTACGTGCTGCCAATTTGATTTCGTCATCTCCAACATAACTTATTTTCCCGGACAAAATCCGATTGATCGACCGACACCATCTGTATATTATTATATTTATTGTTGTGTTGGCAAACATTTTCTAAAATTTATCTTTATGTTTGGTACATTTAACAGGGTTGCTGACTAGCAGGTCTGTCATCAAAATTGTATTCGATTTTATGCATTTATTGGGCACATTTATTTTTAAAAGAAATGGCCATATTTTGTATATCTTTAAATAAATTTTCTGTTTCCTCACTGGGATAGCAAAGCCATTGCTTTTTGTTGTATTCTTTAGCCTTTATAATTTTTTTATTTTTATTGGAAGTGTTGTCTAATAACGTGCTTTTACATATATTACATCCTTTGACGACATTTTTTAAGCATTTGCTTAAGACCCGACCACATACATAGTTGCTTTGACCAGCATCACTTTCATGTTGCTGTTCAAAGCAAACTTCATTATTGAAATGGATCCTATTATTTTCTTCGGAAACATTAGGGGTTGCAACTTTTTCTTTTAAAAAAAGTCTAAGTTTTCTAGGCATTCGTTGAAATCTTCTTCGCAATTAGCTCTCCCCGAATGAGGAAAGCTAAAGTTATTTAAAAGTAGCGCTTTCAACGCGCCCTCAAACCCTACTGTGTTAGGCGCGACATTTCTCGCTCCATAACTCCTAATGTTTCCAAAGAAATTTTCTAAAGGATCCTGATTAAAGTTTCTGGTCATCATGTGATCGAGTCTATATTTACGAGACAACACTTGCCAAAGGAGTTCTATCCCTGCTATCTGTACGCATACACATTCGTCACGTGGACCGCAGAATGTATGGGTACGCTGTATACTGGATTGGTGGAAGTAAAAACGCAGTTCACGAATTTCCGAAGTTTATTTTTCTTATCCAGTCTTGCTTGTTAGGAGTACTGCTGCCAACTGTGTCGGCTCACAATTTTTGCCCTATTTTATATTATTTTTACACGTTAATTCCGGCGCTCCTATTGGCTGTCCAATCAGAAAGCTTACAATTTAACCAATAGGATTCTTATCAGACAATTTTTCGTTACGTCTAAGTACGACGATTCTTTACCTTAACGAGAGCCACGTATACTGTTATTTCTTATAAAAACCCTTATAAGGTATGTATGAACAAATTAAACAATCAACAATTATGATACTAATGAACTTAAATAACTATCTACTTAAAAACTATACACGCACTGCACATAACCACTTTGAGTGTCTCGCACAATCACTTTAAGTGTCTCGCACACTATCGTTTTAATAAAATAGATATCAGACGGCACCACTTTCTCTACGAATCGGATTTTGTTCCCAACTGGAACTTTTTGAATAAATTTCATTGTTCTTAAAACTAATTTCGCTTTCTTCCACAGCTCATGGTGAGGTGAATTCCCTTTTACAGGTCCTTTAAAAACTTTGCCATTGGGTATGGAGAAACTGCAACCGTTTAATGAGTCGAACACATTATCAATTAAAAGGGTCAAGTCAACTATAACTTTCTGTCTGTTATAACTGTCTGCATTCGATTGGTAGGCCGCCCCTTCCTGTTAAATGTTCAGTCACAACAGCAACACTGTGACTAAACAATTGTGTTGCCGACTTGACCCGACTGATTTGACTACTTAGTAAAATAACTGAGGAGGTAATATATTTTAAATTCTTTGTTTTTAAATTGTTTCTCATACCTTTTATGAGATGAGGAATGTCATAAAGTGTAACTACGATGTGACCCTTAAAAGTCTTATTGTTTCGGCCAACATGTGATTTCATTTGTGCCCATATTAATTCTATAGGGTTTAGTTCACAATGATAAGGCGGAAGGCGCAAAACATCAATATTTTTTTCAGCTGCCATTTCATCTACTACTTTTGTATTGTAGTGTTCTTTGTTAAATTTAGTTATTAGTTACGCTTTAATGTCTTTCTCGTTGTATGGGATTCCTTTATTGTTCAGCCACGCTTGAATGTCCGCCTTCCGCCAGCTCATGTTTGGCACTTTTTCGGCGTGTCTAGAATGATATGGTGCATTGTCCAAAACTATTACCGACCCCGGTTCTATTAAATTCAAAATATCCTTAAACCTGTAAAAAGAAACGGAGTATTGAGTATTATGTTGACATTGCTACAAATAGACAATAGTATAAATAAAAATGTAATATTATTTACCACTTTTCAAAGTTGTGAGCATCCATTTCGCTGCGGTAATCGCCTTCTCTATCGGTTTTTTGGCTTCGAAACCCTGTAAAAAGCCATCGGTGCTACCAATATGGGTCACAATTAGCCGTTTTCCTTTTTGTGGGTTTTTTAGTCCAGTCGACAGACCATTAAGGAATGCTTGGCGACTATTTGTTATATTGTCATCCACCCATACATATTTAGCGGTGTGACCTGTAGACAAGATATATAATAAATATATGTTTAGAGTGTCCTGAGTCTGGAGTTTACAATAATCTCGTGGTTTATTTAAATTACCTTCGTTTACCCATGTTTCGTCTGAGTAATAAATCTTTCTGTTCTCCTTGCGGTACTCCTTTATTTTAAGGAGATATTTTCATCTCCAAATCATTAAATCTGGCCTATCTAATAAGATACATACATACATACATACATAAAGTCACGCCTGTTTCCCTGAGGGGTAGGCAGTAATAAGATGCTCTTTCTTAAACGTTTTGTATAAATAAAATTTATTTTTTTGAGTATGTTGTGCATTGTACTTCTTTTAAAACTCGGCAGATGCTCGTCATCATTAACGACCTTTAGTACCATGTCAATTGTTGGCAACTGTTTATTAAAATAAAAGGTATGCACTTTTCTTCTTATTGCCGAAAGAGTAAAATCGTCTAATCTTTGTACAATCTCAGACTTAGGCTTCGAACGCTCCTTTTTTTTTTAGGTGTGGTCTGCCGCAGTCAGCCCCGGGAGAGGCTTTTACTGCTTTACCGAACTTTGTGGCGAGACCCGAGAGCCTCCAGCCAAGGCTTAAAACTAAAAAATAATTAAGCGAGTGTGTCAAAGGGCGTCCCCTGCGGGACTTTGCACATCGCTGACTAACATGAGAAAAGGGACGGCTGGATCTAAAAGATTATTTAGGGACGGTTTTAAATCTACTGCTACGCTACTGATTTTTGCTCGGCCCCGGGCCGGCATCGGGAGCTATGCTAGTACTGGGGGGGGGGGGGGGGGGGGGAATTTACTTTCGTTTTCGATCGCGGCGGACCTCGACGGCGAGATCTTAATATTTTACGACGGTTCGTCTGTGTAGTGTTGGATGTTATTATGTTTAACCGTTCCTGGAGGACGGTTATTTCATCGTCTGGGCTGTTTAGTACTTCCCTAGGGCGCTTTATCGCGGACAACCGGGATGGCGTATAGTTAGTGGCGGGCCACTACTAACGGGTTTTTATGATCTTTGGCAGAATCAAAAAATCGGGTGGAAAGACGCTTTATGAACTGCCCGATTGTCGGCAGTTTAAGATCACAGTGAAGCTGCGAGTTACACACGAACCACGGACAGCCCGTGGCGCGTCGCATTAAGCGATTTTGGAGGGTTTGGAATTTTTTAAAACGATTGACAGGCACGTGTGCGAACACAACACTACCATATGTCATAATGGGTCGAATGCATGTTGTGTAAAGTCTGACTTTACACTTAAGGGACATACTACTACGTGCATTGACCATCGGGTGGAGTCTACTTAGCGCAAAAGCGGCTCGCGCGCGTACCTGCTTTATGTGCTCTACAAATGTGAGTTTTCGATCAAGGGTAATGCCCAGGTACTTTACGTGCGTCTCCCAAGGGATAGGCACGTTCGACAGGGTGATCGGAGGCGGGAGAGGAGGCGCGTATCTGCCCTTGGAGAACTTCTGTTCTCTAGCGCGCTCTTTGATGGGTTAATTTCGATCCTCCACTTACTGAACCACTCCCCTAGGGTCGTGACAGATTTTTGTAAGTCTTTGTACACGGCAGAGATGTATTTATCTGAACGATAAAGGGCCGTATCATCCCTGCACAGGACGCAGCTAGGCGGCTCCGTGCAGAGGGTCCGGGTCCGGTCTTTCGGGCGCGGGCAATCCCGCCTGCCAACCCATGGTCCTACCCGCCTTGCGGCATACGGACCGAATCATCGGAGACGCACCTGGTACTTGCGAATGCTCTTTCCCAGGTTGCGTTTCTTGACTCCTACAGATCCAATTCCTGTCCCTTCCGTTGTCACCTTTCCCCCTTCTGGGGCGTGATACGTACACAGTATGTTACTTCGCGCACGAGCATTACCCTAACTTTCCAGCACCTTTAGCTTCCTGTGCCACCCGTGCGCGAAGGTACGTAGTCTTGCGAAACCCTCCCGGCTCGACACCAGTTCCCTGTGGTAAACTGAGCCGGCCATGTCTCTCGCCCAGCCGTCCAGCATCTGTCTGCACAGAATGTGGTCTCTGGTCTCGTCGTTTTCGTCGCAGTAGCACCGCGCTGTGTTGCTAAGTGCCATTGCGTGGAGACGGCTTCTATAACGTCCGTGCCCAGTCAATATCTGGGACACGATATGGTCTGGCTCGACCCAGACGTACCTACGCCAGTCGGTCCTCGACCTCCGGGAAGAACATATGCAGCTCCCTGCCGTCTTGGCTTGTTTTCCAGCGGTCCCGCCATTGCGCGACGACCTCCGCCCTCACTCTCCTTCTGGCCATGTTGCGCTCCCTGCCTGCCAAACCCAAACACTCCTCCGCTAGACGCCCCGCACGAACGACTTCCAGGTCGGCCGGGAGTACGGCCGCAAGCACAGGTAACGCTGCGGTGCTGGCCGACCTGTAGGCCTTCGTGAGCAGTACCAGCGCTGGGCGCTGCGCGCGTAGCAGCGCGCTCCGTACAGCGTAATTCGAAGATCGTCGCCACCAAACTGCTGCAGCGTAGGTGAGCGTCGCCACGTATGTTCCCGCGTATAGCACCTTAAGGGCGCGATACCGGATGCCCCAGGTCGATGCCGAGACCCTCGACACTTTCCCGAAGCAGTCCGCCGCCTTCTGACCTATGTATTTCGCGTGGGGCACGAACGAGCCGACATCGTCGATTACCACCCCCAGTATCTTAGTTAGCGGACGTGACGTTCACCATTGATGCTCCGTCCATGCGTATTGTTGGAGCTCGCTTAAAGAATCATGCCCACTTTCCATACATTTAAAAACCTGATTGTGAAAGTTTGTGTATAGTTATACTGTTTATTAGAAAGACTACCTGTAAGTTTAGAAAATAACGTCCTATAGTCATTTTTACTATTTAAACGCTACGAAGTCCAAAAAATATTAATGTTATTTTTAGGTTAGGATTTGCCGTTATCAAATAGGTAATATGAAATAAATGTGCTAGAACTTAGTATTAACGCTCGAAGTTTAGTTAGGAATACTTACTCTATGGTCAACTGCAACAGTTTAAATCAACTGCTCACCCTTAGGTTACTGCGTACTCTCGGTGATTGTCACTATTCGAGCACTATCTATCTGCTGTATCTCCAGCACACATAAGTACTTACTAACTTCATTTTTAGTAAGAAAACGATAGATACCTAGTTTCATTAACTCTAAAGGTCACAGCTCATTAGAGCCACCCGGCACCCACTCCGCACCGCCTCGTCGTACGGCGTCCACTCGTTGTCGACAGGTGGTTCACGGGTGGACGCCACGTTATCACCAAAACGTTGCACGATCAACCAGTGAACCCCGCGCGGTCAACGAGTGAACACCGCGTGGTCAACGAGTGAACGCCGCGTGGTCAACGAGTGGACGTCGCTTAGTCCACGAATTTTCGAGTAGTCTGTTAACAATTGGCATTAGGTCTACACGTGTGTTTCGTAATGTCAAATTTTACAAACCTTGAATTGGCACTCATAGCAGTCGCGCTTGATGAAGAAGAAAATGAAAGACGCAACAAAAAAAAGAAAGCTTATTGGGTGCACGAAATGTTTAAACAAAGAAAAAAAGAGGGCGAATATTGGACCGTTCGTAGGCATTTGTTAGCCGACGAAGAAAAATTTTTTTCGTACTATCATATGCAGCAATGTGTGTTTTATAACATCCTGTCTCATATTGAAGACTCGATAACAAAGAAAAACACAAAGTTCAGAGAAGCGATCACACCCGAAGAGAGATTGGCTGTGACTTTAAAGTAAGTAAAATTTATACATTTACTACCTCGCGACACATTAATAAGTATACCTACTGTGGATGTGTTATTATGTTAGTCTTAGAAAGTATTTTCATCGAAATTAATTAGTCTCCTCTGCACCATTGATGGCGCAAGTAAAAGGTGCACACGGGAAAAGTATGGTGAAGTAGTTGTATTAATATTAATGGTGCAAACGAAACTAATTAGTCTCCTCTGCACCATTAATGGTGCAGATCAATGGTGCTTATGGTACAACGGGCAATTGTCTAAGAGCCTTCTATTTTTACCCGACTACGGCGAAACAAAAGGAGGGTTATGTTTTTGACCGGTATGTCTGTATGTATGTGGATATTTCTCTACTAACTGGGCAACTTTGAATAGTCCTCTGCCAAGTTCGATGTCGAATTACTAACAATATAAAAATTAAATTCCTTTTTTCATATTAATATTGATATAGTTTGCGATTATTAACATACGTGCAATCATTTTTTTCTTTAAAAGCATGGTTATTTTGTCTTTAAATCGGCTACAGAGGACTGTTTTTTAACCCTAAGGACACTTTTAGTGTTTTAAAATAAATATGAAATCCAATGAAAATAGTAACTTTTGTTTTAAGAATATTTGCAAAATCCTAGTCATTTATCAGAAATATTAGTTATTTAAACTCATTTTAATTTAAATCTGGGTTTGGGACACTCCAGGGGACTGTTTTTAGACATATTTAAAAAACCATAACAAACAAATTAAATGCTTTTTAAAATAAAAAAGATAGGTTCCTAAAAACTATGTTCATCTTTTATGGAAATTGCATTGTTGGGGATGATTTACTATTAAAGAAGTAGTTAAAATTGACTGAGACAGTAAGTTGCCCAGTTTGTAGAGAAATGCCCATGTATGTATGTATGTCTGTCTGCCTGTATGTATGTATGTATGTCTGTCTGCCTGTATGTATGTATGTCTGTATGTGTGTATGTCTCTCTAAATGTATGTATGTAAAAGTAAAAAAAGTAAGAGCATACTAAATCAACCTTTATTTTTGTAACTTCGACATGAATTTGCCATTCATTAAGTACTAATCATTCAATTTCTTAAAATAATTAGAGAGTAATTTCAAAGTATAGGAGTAGAAATACTTTTAAAAATCCGATAAATCTTTTTCAGTCACACTCAATACTGGTGTGTTCAGCTGTCTGGCATTCCTTTCTGGATCATAGTTCGGTGTAGTACTGTATCCTGCAGTTGAATAATTTCCAGAAGGTCCTGGAGTTGAATAATTTCCAGAAGGTCCTGCAGTTGCATGTATTGCATTACTGCCGTAGTAATTATTTCCTTTTTCATTGATTTCTCGGAGTTCCATTTGTGAAACAATATTAAAAATTTCAGATTTGATCATTGCTTTGTTGTATTCATTAAATTTCTTCACCGTTGCAGCTATACCATAAAAAAATTTGTCAATATCATCTTCCTCCTTTTTTTTTTCCTTTAGTATATATTTCATTAACAATGACGATGCAGTAGATCCATCTTCCACTTCCACCCTTGACCTTTTTATATTTGGAAACTTGGATGTCGTTGTAGACAAGCCAGATGTTGGACGATCATCTATTATTGAAATATCTGATTGGTAATCCGGAGCAGACAATTGAGAATCTTCATTGGCAGTACTTTCCTGATCACTATCTCTGAGTAGTGAAGATACAGTTGCTCTTTCTTTATAATACGGTAGCAAAAAACTCATTTCATCCTCGTATTGCCATTTTTTATCACTTATTGCAGCTTGACCACTTTTGGTACTTTTTTTCTTAATAGCCCTACGATGAGCTTCCCTTAAATTGGACCACGTTTTCTTGCACATTGATACTGAAAAAATGAAACAGTAATTGTAAAGAATGATACATAAAAAAGTTAGGGAATTTGTTTAGTATCGAGTCAGATTCCAGCCCTAAAATATTAACTAAGTACAACACATTCTTGTTACACCCTATTTTGCTTAATACAATCTCAAAAAACTTTTATATTTCAGATATTTGACAAGCGGCGCTTCTGTCAGAAATTTATCTACAAGCTTTAGATTAGGCGAAACGACTATTAGGTCAATAATTAAGGAGGTGTGCAAAGCTATTATTGACAAAATGATGGGTGTTTTTATGCCAACGCCTACAGCTGAAGATTGGGAAAAAATTGCGGAAGGGTTTAATGACAGGTGGAATTTCCCAAACTGCATTGGTGCCATAGATGGCAAGCATATAAATATAATAGCTCCACCCAACAGCGGATCGCTCTACTACAACTATAAAAAACATTTTTCGATAGTTCTCTTGGCCATAGTTGATGATAAATACAGATTTACAGTTGTTGACATCGGTGCTTATGGCAAAAACAGCGATGGTGGTATTTTTGCATCTTCGAAAATTGGAAAACGAATTCAAAATACTAGGTTCAATATTCCAAATGACAAAGCATTGCCCGGGACAAACGTAGCACTTCCACATGTTTTTGTGGGGGATGAGGCTTTTCCATTACAAAAGAACTTAATGAGGCCATATTCTCGTTCTCAAAACCCGTCTCAGGACCAAAAAGAATTTAACAATCGCCTGTCACGCGCACGCAAAGTAGTCGAAGATGCATTCGGAATATTATACCAAAAATTTGAAATATACAACAAAAATATTCGTTTATGTCCAGACATTGTTGATAATGTTGTTTTGACAACATGTATATTGCATAATGTAATGCGAACTTATAATATCGAATGCAACGAACAGTATTGCCCCAGTCGCAGGTCAGCGCATCAAAACTTACATCAGGAGGCATTCAGTGATCTACGTCACATTGGTGGAAACAGTACCGCTTTCGACGTACGTGATTCGTTTGCTGCTTATTTCAAATCATCGGTTGGGCAGCTACCATGGAATACTTAATTTAGTTTTTTTTTTTATTATGCACTAATCATCACGTACCTACATATGTGTAAATGTCTAATTAATAACGAATTATGTGGAAGTACCTTGTTTCGCATTATACCGTTTGAAAAAATATCAATTTGGCTCTTGTTCATTTGATATACATTGTAGGTTAGATTTTTTTTTGTCCATTACTAGCTCGCAATGTATAATCGAATTAACATTAGACTATATTAATATTTTGCGAAACAAGGGAAAACCGAATTATGTAACAAGTACCAATCTATTGTACTATCTTTCTTTAAATATTTGAAATAAATAAATATTACCTGGTATCGCTAAGGTGTTGCTTATTTCCATCCATGCTTCTTCCTTTTTTACAGTGTCACTGTACTTTGAGTCACTTAGATCATACAATAAATTATATTTACGAACTTCTTCGATAAGTTTTTCTTTATTCATTTTTAAAACAAAAACGATACGTCCGACTCGTTCGAAAGAAATGCTGGGAATGAAGGGAGGGTGGGGAGCGGCGCATTGCCAACGTATCGTCCTCGCGTGAATCACTCGCGGGCAGCGCGCGGTCCGCTTCGGACCCGCGCGTTGGCGATGCGCAGTCAACGCAGGGCAGCGAGTTGTCACCGAGTGGTCCACCCGCCGTCCGCGCGTGGACGGCTTACGATAGAGGCGATCCGGTGACGCTACGGAGTTGATGTAGTGAGCGCATACCCATACAAGTCCATATCAAGAATACTAACCGCACGCGGCGAGGCGGTGCGGAGTGGGTGCCGGGTGGCTCTAATGAGCTGTGACCTTAAAAAGACTGACTTAGTTCTTGTATTGTCAAAAGTGATCACTTACATACATACCTGATGAACAAAACGGATAAAACAAATAAAACACTATGTTAAAGTGGAATGGTTTATTAATAATCATCATTTTCATCAAAATCTCTGACAAATACGTCATCCGGAAATTCTGCTGGAGCAGAGACATTGTCTTGATACCTAGCCCATCCAAGGTACCACACTAACGTCATAACGTGAGCGCAACGTCCAATGGTTCGTCGACAGACCAAACAATTACAATAATATTCGACGATACCAGCTCTGCCAGACACATTATTTTCTATTAAAATGTAGACATAATATTGTTTTCTTGAAATGTGCCTGGACTTAATTTTTCCTCTTATTAGTGTTCTATCACCACTTCCTCTGAGATTATACTGAGAAAAATCTTGTGTATCCCTACATATTTCTATTCTATATGATCCATGAAATCGAATATGTTCTCCGTAATAAGATCTGGCTTGCCTTATCTGGTAAGTACCCAGAGCAAATAGTATCAATTCACTATAACTTAATCTAGGAAACATAAATAAATTATTTCTGTCAGCTGTTATACTCTGAAAAACAGTAGACCTTTTATTCATATTTAGTTCCTCAACCAATTGGGCTAAATTATTTTCAAAATTAATTCTCTCTCTAATTATTGTGACTATTTCATTAGAATCATCTCTATCACGAAAACGAACACCAAATCGGTTAAGTAAACTGGCCGCTATCTGAAAGTTCTGCATCATATTTGGCACTGATTTGTTAAAATAGTCTTGCCTCAAGAGCTTAAAATCTCTTTTGAAATGTCCATTTACTGCCTCAACTACCCAGCGGCATATTGTTACACAGCGGCTCCGGTTGGCCTGCCGTGTTGTTAATTGGTGTTCGCCTTCTGATAGAGAATCAGGCATATATGGCCGATAATTACAACCTTCTAGCATTCTTATAGAATCTCGGAAACCCCTATCCAATATGAACACATCATAATCTTGAAAATATAATCTAAGAGGAGAGTTTTCATAATCAAAATGGGAAATCATTATGTCAGCATCGGATGTGGTAGCCTTGTATGGACCGTAACAATCTAAGATGTAACCATCACATGCCACTAATAAAAATGGCTTTAATAGATTTTTATATTTGTGTAATGAATATGTATATTTTTGGAAGGAGTAATTGGAACTTTTATTTATATTTATGTATGTCCCATCGCAAATAATTATAGCATTTGTATAGTTTTCATTGTATATACCATTTGGTATTGTAAGGTTATGATCCATTAGACTTTCTCTCGATATGTGAGTAATACCCAGGTGCATAGGTACAAAATCTTGAACCAGGATTTCCCTGCATTTGTTCATTAGTCGCTCTAATGTGCTACGCGGTACATCTAATAATGTAGACAACCGAACATCTGATTCGCCAGTCCTCATTTTCATTAACAATGCAGCTAATCCCAAAATGCCTTTGTGCATTCCTTGTATGCGAGGAACTTCATTAAGAAGGATGAAAAAGTCTTGTTTGGACCTTCCTGTCCAAAAGAAAAATATGTTATCTTCAATTTCATGAATGGCTTCCACATTTGTAAAATTAAGGTAGGGCTTGAAAGCATTAACAAATGAAAAAATGTGTTCTACTTGCTGTGAAGTAAATGTACTCATGCTATTACTCGAATCATACAGATTACTCCACTCGTTACTCAGTTTATGTTCTGTACAGACACGGCTGTGCACAGGGATATAATATTTATATGTACTGAGTATTGTTGCTCTAAATGAATCTGCCATATTGTGCAGATTAATATTAGTACATTGAGGGAAAAGGCAGTGAGAAGCAGTATTTGCTGCCCGTCTATAATTTTCCAATGTTATGTCACTAGATACAACTTCAGAAGGCACTTCTAGACTTTCATTAACTGGTTCAGCAGTGATTGGCTCAGAGTCACCTGGTTCATGGTCGACTTCTTCAGTCGTAGAAACTAGACGAGCTTCATTAATTGGTTCAGCAGTGATTGGCTCAGAATCACCTGGTTCAAGGTCAACTTCTTCAGTCGTAGAAACTCGACGAGCTACATTAAGTTGCTCAATACGTATGGCAGCACGCTTACAACTCATCCAGCATGAATGGCATATCCTATCAGATGATGATATCTACAAAAGAAAACATTGAATTAATATCAGATATTATATTATATGTATATTAATAAAAGACATGTGATTTTCATGGTCAAAAAGCAATAATTATTATTTTCATGTTAAAAATATAATTATGTACAATATTTTTTACTATTTATTTGTGGCTAAAATTATTACAGCATCAGTCAATCACTAATAGATATAATCATATCTGTCCAGAAGACAAACAGAGTACTCATCTAGAGTTACAGTATGAAGTATTATACTGGCAAATAGTGAATTATTTAGAAACATAAATACCTGACGTGGTGCAATTCTTGTTTGTATAACAGCATTTATCTGTCTTTGCTCTTCTGAAGGATTGTCAAAAACAATATAATGACTCTGACGATTAAGTGTTGACCGTCCACAAATACTGCACACTTGTCTTCGACCTGGTTGAGATGACCCTGAAGCTTGAACACCATCACAGGTTGTTGTTAATTGCTGATTTATGCTTCTCATGAGGAGTTCATTACAACGTTCACAAATGTAATCTTCCTCAGTAATCTGAAATAGGTAACTCAATATAAACTTCTATTGATACAACAGCTTAATGCCAGCAGCACATGTTGAACAAATGGTTCCAAATTAACAACAAACAAACAAAATACACAACAAACAAAATTGTATTAGTTTAGTCAATATATAAATAATCTTTAGTAAGCATAAATACTTACGATTACTGGTGATATCCACTCGCTAAGTAACGAAATAACTCTTGTGTTGAGCTCATGAACGAGATAACGTCGAAACGTATTTATGCAGACGTTGCAGTTTATGCAAAGTATACGTCGACTTTTTGCTGATGGCGGCATTGTCAAGAGGACGGATTTACAACGGTATGGTAAGCAAAGGTCGTCAGATGAGGAAGATATCGAGGTCCAGGGGCGGTAAATAGGGTCGTAAAAAGAAGTAACACACACAAAATGGCACAGTACACAACGAGACGCAAACGCAACAACGAAGGACTGCGCCGATGATGCCAATCGCAAACTGTCAAATGTCAAAAAAATCCATTTCACTAGTGCGCACTCAGTGAAATACTACATGATTAATTTATTTAATTATTGTTATTTCTAATTAATCAGTACTATACAAAGACTAACAAATAAATACTAACTGATTAAATAAAACGTAAAATAATGTAGAAAACTCAGAAACAGAGTTGAATAAAGTCAAGTAGCAGTGTGTAAAATGGAACGTCCTAGAAAAAGGGTAGATGAGGTGCGTTCAAATTATGATAAAACGTTTACCCTTTGCGTAGAATAAGCATAAAGAAATATCAAAAAATATTTTTTTCCTGCGTTTCTTTTAACATTCTGATAGGCGTAATTAACTAACAATTCAATTAGCTGAATTTTAAGATTTATTTCATATCTATACATAGTCAGGTGAAAAATGGGCATTCTTCTTTCCCTTTTAAAGTGAGGGTCTGCGACTTGGCGGTAGAAAAACTCAGTCGGTTCCGCTCACCCCATGCGGACACCGACTCGAGCACCATGAGAGCATTCCGCTCTATGGCAGCTCTTGACGGGGCCTCAATGGTGATCGACACGTCGTCTGCATAAGCCACCATCCCGACGCCCGCCGGCAATGGCAACCTAAGTATGTCATCCAGCAGAAGGTTCCACAGAGTGGGGCCCAGTACAGACCCCTGTGGGCAGCCCATGGTGGACCTCTTCCACACCACCTGCTGGCCAATGAACAGTCCGACTCTTCTATTACTGAAATAGCTTATTATTAAGCGGAAAATGTTGGGTGGACACCCACCTTGCTTCACTTTGGTCAGGACCATTGGCCACCAGGCGTTGTCGAAGGCGACCGAGATGTCCAGCAACACCAACTGGCAGTACTGCTCCGCGGTGCTCGTGACTCGGTCCTGGATTGCTTTTATTGCGGTTACTGTAGACCTCCCGTGCGTGAAACCATGCTGCGATGGTGAAATATTCCTATGCAAGCAGGGGGCGCACGCCACGACCATGCGTTCCAACTTATCACCGTTACAAGAAACGGTTTACGCACCCGCAGCTGCGGTTGGATCGGAAAAGTAACTTAATGCAATTACGCTTAAGTAATCGTAAAAAGTTTGGGACTCGTTGCGTGCGTGCGCACGCTTCAAGCTCCAAAATCGGAATGCTCGTCGCCTGACCGTAGAAACCTGCGCTTCTTTTATAGGATACTTCGACCAATCAGAAAGTGCCGAGTTTGCACACGGCACCAATTTATTTTGTCAGCCAATAAGAGCGCTGCACGACTTTTGTATGGAAAACTTATTTTGGCGTTTTTCTATGGTAAGACTTTCCTTACAATGTTCCAACTATTTTTCAGACATGTATATTTGTCTTAATTTAAATAATAACAAAATCTTAAACTAATAACTCCAAAAAACATACTTAAAATTAATAAAATGTGTAAAGGCTCGCAAAAACAGAGGAGTTAACTTTAATAAACATTTATTTAAATAAATTACAATAAATGCTCAAATTGCTTCCCTTGTATATATATAATACACGCTCGGCATCTTCTTAAAGAGCTGAGCTTTTGAGTCTTCTCAGGCTTATTTCCGATATTTTTCTTGCTGCAATGTTAACCCTTGCTCTCAATTCATTGGATCGGTTTTTCATAGACTTTGTCCTTCATGGCACCCCAATAAAAAAAAATCCAGGGGGTTTAGGTCCGGAGACCTAGGTGGCCATAATATCGGTCCCAGTCGCCCAATCCACTTGCCTGGATAAGCTTCATCTAAGTAGGCTCTTACTTCCCGGCCATAATGAGCAGAGCACCTATCATTTTAAAGCCACATCACCTCTCTTAGCTCACTCGGAACATTTTCAAGGAGCGTGGGTAGGGTTTCTCGTAAAAACTCCAAGTAATTATTGGCATTTAATGTAGGTGGAAGCTCGACGGGACCCACAATCTGGCCATTAAAAATCCCACACCATAAATTAATTTTGAATTGCTACTGGGACCTGTCTTCTCTTGACACATACGGATTTTCTAATTGCCAACTATGTAAATTATGCAAATTCAAGTAGCCGTCCTTTCTGCAGGCTGACTCATCACTCCACAACACCTTGTTAAAAAAGTTTGGGCCCTCCCGATGCATTTCAAGCATACGGCGGCAGAATTGAACTCTCGGCAGGTAGTCTCTAGTTAAAAGAGTTAGCACGCGTCGTACGTGAAATGGATGGTATCCATACCTCTTAAGTACTGAATGAACAGTGGACTTCGGTATCCCTGTGCGCCGTTGTATCGCCCTAACCGAAGTTGTCGGGTTTAGTTCTCGTTCCTGAAGCTCTATGTCTTCGTCAACAACTTGAGGCCGTCCACCGCCACGTTGACCAGGGAGTCTGCCTTCCATGTAGGAGTTATGCACTCTGGTAAACATTTCATGGTGTGGATGTCTCCTATCGGGAAACCTTTCCCTGTAGAGGGTGGCAGTAGCTCAGGAACTTTGGCCAGCTTCTCCGTAAATAAGGTGCATCTCAGCATTCTCTCACTGGGTATAACCAGGAAAAACGCGGCGGTTGACCATGTTATAAAACACAAAAGTCCAGGTGGTCGCCAAGTCGTCGTTTTTTATTTTAGTAATCACAATAAAAAATCCAAATCGTAAGGCAAACAAAGTCCGGGGTCCAAGGCACAAAACAGTCGGCAGTGCGAAACAGTAATTTGTGAACACAGAGATGCGTTGCGCACGGTTTAAGAGCTCCCGCACACGGGCCACCGGCCACAACCACAAAACGCCGCCACTGGCATATTTCCTGTATTTTTCATACATTTTATATGGACTCGCCGCACACGGTTGGCGCCGGTGGCGGCCACACGCTTCAAATCGTCGCAGCTTGCATCTTGTGGCTCACTAAACGCCGACACAAAAAGCCGCCACACGCCCCTCTCTCCCTTGCCTCAGTTAACCTGTGTAAGTCGGTAACGCACGCACGTAGTCTGTAGTTCATATAGGTAGATAAATATGGATATAGAATTATTTATATCAGAGATACAATCCCGTCCTGCGATTTGGGATTCAAAAAGTGATAGTTATAGTAATAGAGGAGAAAAAGTAAAGGCATGGGAAGAAATCTGCGAATTGTTTGTGGGAGATTTTTCGAATAAAACTGCCAAAGAAAAGAACATTTAAGGTAGGTTTAATAAAATAATATAAAACCATATATTTATATTCTATTTTCTTGCCACGGTTGTTTCGGACGGCAGGGACACAAGTCAGTGTCCGCACTACCGTGCCTGGGACAATCTCCCAACCCTATGTAACGTGCGCCCTTGTCGGGTAGCGCTGGTGACGCACGTCCCACGCACCCCTGAATGCGTACAAGGTGTAGTACGAGATGTAGCGCTAAGACGCTTTGCGAGACCACGAGTTTTTCTAGGGAGACGGACAGCCGGGAGACAATGAAACAGCTTCTGGTTTTCAATATTCGTTTCGGACTTTAGCTCTTCCTATTTGATGTTGTCACTTCGACGGCTGTGTTGCGACTGACTTATTGGATTTTTTTTTTCGGAATACTTTATGTCGACGACCCCGAGGGGGGTCTTATTGGACGTAACCGGATAAAGGCGAGACTGCATGAGCCTCCAGCCAGGCTAACTACTTATAAGACTTTAAGCGACGCTACCGAGGGCGCCCCCTGCGGGACTCGAACCTCGACTCGGTGCGTCGCTGTCTAACATTCAAAGCAAAAGGGATTGCTGGATCGAACATATTATTTGGGGACATGATTTTTATAAACTAGAGCTCGGCCCCGGGCCGGCTGTATTGCAAGGGACGGGAGGGATATTTGTTACGTTAAGGGGTAACGATCGCGGCGGACCTCGTCGGCGAGATCTTAGTATGTGACGACGGCGTCTGTCGTGTAGAGTGTTAATTGTGTCCGGGTTTAACCGTTGCTGTAGCAAGGTTATACTATCGTCTGGCTCATCGAGTACGCGTTTAGGACGTCTGGTCCGGGAGATCCGCGATGGTACGTATCGGCCGGCCGATACGACCAAGGGGTTGGGGTGGGTTTCGGCAGATTCGAAAAATCGGATGCTAGCTTGCTTCATGAACTGCTTGATGGTAGGCAGTTTAAGGTCACAGTGAAGCTGTGAGTTCCGCACGAACCACTGGGCGCCAGTGGCTCGGCGCATGAAGCGATTTTGTAGGGTTTGGAGCCTGTAGAGGCGGCTATCTAGTACATGTGCGAACACAGGACTAGCGTAGGTCATTATGGGCCTAATGCACGCCGTGTAAAGTCTCACTTTGCATCTAAGCGAGAGTTTACTTCGTGCGTTAATCATCGGGTGGAGGCGGCTTAGAACAAAAGCGGCACGCGAACGTACTCGCTTTAGGTGTTCTCGAAACGTGAGTTTGCGATCTAGGGTTACACCGAGATATTTGGCTTGCTGCTCCCAAGGGATGGGCTCGCCGAAGAGTCTAATCTGAGGGGGGTGAGGGGGTGCGGTTCTCTTCTTGCAGAAGAGGATTGCCGCGCTCTTTGTCGGGTTTATTTCGATTCTCCACTTCCTAAACCACTCCCCTAGGGTTGTGACGTAGGATTGGAGAGTTCGACCTATCGCCTCGGGTGAATAACCCGAGTAGTATAGTGCCGTATCGTCGGCGAAGAGGGCTAGTTGGGTATTATTACTCCTACAGCGGGGGATGTCGCTAGTGTATAGCGAGAAAAGAATCGGGGATAGCACCGAGCCCTGCGGGACTCCGGCGCGGATCGAGTGAGGTGAGGACAGAGTGCCCTCTATCCGATAACGAAAAGAGCGATCCGACAAGTAGTCTCGTATGATGTGCACGAGACGATCTGGCACCTCTAGTTGGTATAGCTTGTATAACAAGCCATTGTGCTAGACTTTGTCGAACGCTTTCGCGACATCGAATAGGACCATGCCCGTGCATCGTCCGTGTTGGAACGCGTGACTGACGTGTTCAACAATACGGTGAACTTGTTGAACACACGAATGTTCGGCTCTAAAGCCGAACTGTTCGTCGGGGATTAGATTTCGGAGTCAGAAGGACTCGCTCGTAAAGTTTACCTAAGACCTTGAGGAGGCTTATGGGGCGGTAACTGGTCGGGTCAGTCCTGGGTTTGCCAGGTTTCGGAATCCCTATAACGACCGCCTCCTTCCACATGTGCGGAAAGAGGTTGTTGTTGAGGGCCGCGTTGAATATCGCGGTCAATAATCCTATCAGGAGAGGTGGGAACGATCGTACCACCCTACTGGTGATACCATCGGAACCGGGTGCTTTTTTGGGGTGTAACCCTTTAACTAATAGACGGACTTCGTCCTCCGCGGGAGGTATAGCGGCTCTACGTTCGACCTCGGCGTCAACTCTTGCGAGGTGGGCCTTGTCTACCGGTAGAGTGCTGGGCTTACATTGTTTTTCTAAACTGTCGGCTAGGCATTCCGCCTTCTCATCGTCATCAAAGGCAGGGACAGGGTTGTCGCTACGTATGAGAGGAAGCATGGGCGCCACGTCATCCGTTTTAAGCGATCGTTGTAGTTGCCAGTACGCTAAGTGCGTTGGCTCTAAATCGTCTAATAGTTTGTCCCAGCGAGCTTCTCGCATTTCCCGCATGCGCTTCTTAACAGCGCGCTGCATTCGGCGCATATGGGCGCGATTAGACTCGTTGGGAAGCGAGTCGTGGGCTCGTATGGCCGCGCTCTTCTCCCTCAGTAGGGCACGCACGTCCGGCGGCAAATACCAGCGGTTGTCTTCAACCTCTGGCACCCGCCTCGAACTTGCGTTCAAGGCTGCCTGTACGTGCTCTGTGAGCGAGTCGATCGCGACATACGTGTCGTCGGGGGAGTTGATGAATTCCGGAATTCGATCAAGGAAAGCGGATGGGTTCGACTTGAGACGGATCTCAAGCTTAGCCCAATCCGTGACTACTTTAGTCGGGGGAGGCAGGCCAGTGTCGCGGGCGGCCCCGCGCGGACCTAGACACATAATGACTGGCCTGTGATCTGAGTCTAATTCGCGGATAACTTCCATAGGACGCAACGCGAGGTTGACGTTTTTCAGGAGAGCTATATCTAGTATATCGGGTTGGTGACCTAAGATGGCTGGGAAGTGAGTCGGCGTCATAGGCGCTATGACGTCGAACTGAAGCCTATTGCTGAGATTATCTAACCGTTTTCCCCGCGGGTTACGAGTGCGGCTATTCCACGACTCGTGTTTCGCGTTTAGGTCGCCTGCCACTAGGACAGACGGGCCTAGGGAAAATAATGTTTCTAAATCGGAACTAATATCGGCCGGGCCGGGTGCTGCGTACGCGGAGACTATATGAATCGGGCCGTGTCCTGTCATGGCTAGCCGACAGATAGATACTTCTACGTGCGCGAGAGCGGGCGGGTCTATTGGTATGCAATACAGAGAGCTTCTAAAGTAGATGAGAGTGCCACCACCGGCGCCTCTAGTCCTATCATTGCGCACTACATTGTAGCGCCCAATTTTAGGATCCCTCTTAGACGGGGTTAAGAAGGTCTCTTGTATTAACAATACGTCTAACTGATGATCGCGGAGAAACTCCGCGATCTCGTCGCGTTGTCCCTCAACGCTGTTGGCGTTGAAGAACCCTATTTTAATCGAACGCGGTTTGAATCTGCCTGTAGGGAGCATTACTGAACGGTAACAGCACGCATAAGGTGGGAGAAGTCGCTGGGTGGATATTCAGCGACGATACGGGCTGAGTCCTCTGCGGTCTTGCAGAGGCTCAGGCGGGTCATGAGCAGTGACCACCGAGCCTGCGGGTCGGCTAACATGCTCATGTAGAGGCGGAAACCTCTATCTAGCCGCTCGGTTGCTCGTCGCAAAAGTAAAAAGAGGGTCGTTTGTCAGTGACCTTTGACCGCATCTGAGCGTATGAAGCGCCGTTATAAAACTTTGATTGTGAATCGCTCCTGTATCGCACCTCAAATGTTTTAATTGTTCTGAATAGTTAATAAAACAAGCTTAAACACTGTGCGATTTTTTTTTATATGACTTGTTTCCGTATTTTTCACTGTACGTTTAAACTTTAACTACCCAAAATATTAGTTACTTGTTTGGAAAAATGCGGTTTACTAGTAATTAAGATCGACAAGAGCATTGTTTTTTATTTTATTCATAAACTAGATTAATTACTAGACACATTTAATCACACATGCATATATTTTATGTGGAATGAAATATTTAAACATTAAGAGAATCGTAGCGTAGAATGCGCTGGCTCAGTACTTTACCGCTGAATATTTACGTAACTTCCATGCGACTTTGTAAGAAAACTACAATACATAGAACAAAAATAAAAGTATTTGTGGAAAGGACATTTCATTATCTTTGTTTTAAATCAAAAAAATTACAAGCTTTCATGTGAATTCTAGTCAATATTTACAAATTAAAAACAAACAGCGCATTTTTTTGTCAAGTCGCCTACTGTGTTTTATTTGCTAATTTAGAAATTACGACCAATCTTTCAACCAATTAAATCTATACATTAGATATGTATAATAATCAAGTATTAAAAAAGTACAATTCTTGTCGTTAATGTTTTCATATACAATTAATAAAAATTAAAAACCAAAAGCAAACAAATAGCCCGAATTCGCTAATGGTTAATGTCGTCACGTGACATATCGCAAAGATGGCGGCCATTAGAGCAAGGGTTGTCGCAGCTTTGACGTGAAATAAAATACAAAGAAAAAGTATTACATTTATTTATTTGTTTTTTCAATATTATTCTAATTACACTTAGTTTTACATAAATATGTGTTGTTTTTTTTACTGAAAAAAAATATATTTGTATGTTAATATTTATATATAGATTTTTTAACTAATACATATTTTTTATTTTTTAATATATAATTATAGATATAAGAGAGGCATTTGTTGGAGCCCATAAAAGGCTAAAAGTTTGTCATGGCATGGTGTGATATTCTTTAAAACATATTTCTAAGCACAGGGAAACTTGACATTGCTCGCAAATGTACCTTGTGCGACTTTTTTTGCACCACACACACCGAGCCAACTTACATGGTCCTTGACAAATAAAGTGGTTTCCTCTTAAAACGGGCCGTACTTTTGTTTTAGGTGCCTGTATCGTCTTAATTGTTTGTACACTCATTTGCTGTACAATTTGAGCTCGCTGAAAAACTTTTACAAGTCCTTCAGCCACCTGTCTCCTAAAGTCTCGCGCACTACATTGTTGGCGGGTGGAAAATATTATATGGGCGTTCATTAACGTGGTATTAAGTAGGCGTCGGAAGACCTTTTTATACCATACAATATTTCGCACTCGCTCTATTGGGAATGCCGACAGGAGTTGATCCTTCCTATCGACACCCCCCATCGCGCGATTGTAATCAAGCACAACATTAGGCTTGTATTTGAACCGGCCATATTTTTCTGCTCCCCCAACAACACCATCATGATATGTCGATATTAGAGAAACTACGTTGGAGTCGCGCCACAACACGACACTTAAATCTTCGGTGTAGCTATGGACGATCTCGCCTTCCCTAAGCTCGTGCTTCTGAATTTTCTTCATTGCTTCAGGGACAAACTCTCTGTTTAGTCGAAGAGTTCCGAAGCAGTCTGTCCTCTTTGATTTGAGGTAACGAGCTAATAAAGGCGAATTATAGAAGTTATCCATGACTAAAGTGTGCCCTAGATTATACAAGGGCTTCACCAGATCATGGACAATTCTAGAGGTGGCGTTGGGCGGTAGTGGTGGCATGTCGCTCGGTCCTTCAGTCAAATCTATAAGTGCGTCTCTCGGTTCTCCAGTCAAGTCAATCTGTCCATCGGTCCGTCCTTCAGTCAAGTCTGTCTGTGTGTCTGTAAGGTCATTTGTATGTCCGTCCGTCTTTCCAGTATAGATGAAAAATCTCCACAAATAGCCGGTGTCTGATTCGCATAACTCATAGGATTTTACCCCTACTTTCGCAGCTTTGGTGGCAATTTTTTGTGCGAATGACAGACGACCTTGCCATTTGAGGAGAGATTCATCTACAGCTATCTCCTGTCGCGGAAGATACAGCGAGCGGAACTTCTTTTCCAAGTGATCTATCACTGGCTGTATCTTTTGCAGCTTTTTTTCGTCATTTGTCAAAATCTGGCTGTCAGTCGGGTCACTAAAGTGCAAAAGTCGTTTTATTAGCACAAATCTGTTGTATGTCATTATGTCAGCGAAATATTTTAGTGTGAGATATCCATTTTCCCCCCAATAATTTTTCTCGACAGGATTCGGGAACAAACCCTGTAAGATTAGTATTGCGAGGAACTTGGCTATTTCATCTCGGTCCACATTTTTAAAATAGTTTAGTCTTGAGTGAGGTGTCAAATGTTTGTCAATCTTTCTAGTCGCGTTTTTATTTGTCTGCCTTATAATGAGATCAAAAAGACAGTCGTCAAAAAATTTAAAAAAAATATCGAGTGGGGTCATATTATCAGTGACTGGGAAGGTCGGTCCTGCAATTCCAGTAAATGGTTCACGCTTCCCCCGGAAAGCGTTATGATCATGAACCCAGTCAAAAGATAAATGGTCAGTCGGAATTAATTCTGTCAATACTCGATCAGATTCTTTGTCGTCGTTTGTCAACCAGGTATGCAAGTCTGTCGTAATCTCGTCAAAATCGTAAGCAGTCGTCATTTGATGGGGTAATATGTTTGTCGGTTGATCACTTTGTACGTTTGCCACATCCACCATGTCCAACTCGTCTTCGCCCGAGTCCACGCTGTCAAACCAATTTCGTAGATCTTCTTCTTTTTTTTCGGAATAGGAACCTGAGACAAACACATTGTAAGTTCTTCAAGGATTTTAGCATCGAAAATATTTTTAAATTGTTTATAATATAACACTTATTAGTTGGTGAAGTCGAAATGTAGCTTCGTTTTGTTCACGCCCATATACGTACCCAGGTTTATTTTCCTGACCTTTGCCGGTGGTGCCTTGTCCACTTCCACCGCCGGGGAGTTTATAGCTGAATCCAAAATAATTTTCATTATTAAATTCTGTTTAAATTGTAAAAATCTGTTTAGATTTTACACTATAAAACTCACCAGATTGTTTTTGAGACACTTCAGAAATAGGCAAGCAAAGCCAATTTCCCTCATCACTTTCTGAAAGTTACGGTAGGGTCATTATATGTTCAATAGATATAAGTATAAAAAATAATAAAATAATTAGTTAACTTACTTAATAAACCACTTGTGAAGTCTACCATGAGTTCACCTACGACCGAGCTTTCGCCAGTGCTCATAGTGCTGAAAAATGTTTCAGTCATATAATCACAGAAATGACAAAGGTCAAGTAAATCCTTAAGTTACGATATACCTATTTGGAGTTGCACACGAATCCTGCCTCGCCAATACATGGTCTTCTGGCTCTTGTTTTGACGCTTTTGTGGCGTCAAATTGCTGCTTGCTGAAAACAATAAAGGATGAGTTTTCGATTGTACTAATAATTTTTTAATATTGTACCGTACATACCGTATTTCCCAAGGCTGTAGTTTAGGCGCTGGCGGCGTAGTAGGAATACCAGAAGTCAATCGGCAATGAACACGTTCAGGAGATATTTTTCTAAAATTTTATTGATTTTATTATACGTCCGAGTAGTATTTTTATTTCATATACCTATATATTAATAATTTATGTATATATCCTATATTTACTAACTTTTGTCTCTTTCGAGGGGGTGCATCAGGAAGAAGCGATCGCGAAAGTTGTTTCAATCGTTTTCGTGCATCGAGCTCTTTTTGCACTCCCGGTTCGAGCTTGGACAATACTTTTTTAGTATTTGTTTTTGATTTACGCATCAATTTAATTTCTTCTTCATAGCTTCTGAAAGTAGGTAAACAAAACTAACTAAAATATAGATTCGAAATTTCAAAATATTTTGTGAAATAATACAATACCTTGTTGTTGTACTTGGCCCAGGGACTGGTTCTAATTCACTGCTGCTTTGTTTAACCTCCCTTATATTTCCAGCTCCTCTGCCTCTTCCCCCCCTACCACTTTGAGCACTTCCTCTCCCACTTTGACCACTTCCTCTGCCCCCTCTTCCCTTTTTACCACTTCCTCCACTAGCCAAACCACATGCTTCTTGAACATTACTACAAATTATAGATAAATTAAATATATGTACAATATAAAAAAAAAATTGTACATTTTCAAATAAACAAAATAGTTAGTAAGTACATCCAAAGCTTTATAAAACGAGTAAAAAAAATATCGAGTAAGTTTGTTTGCTGTTAACCAAAGCATAAAAACCAAAAACACCTAAAAACCGCAAAAAAATACATTAATAATCAAGCCACCAACACAAATCACAATAACACAAAAAAAGCAAACGTGCGATAAAACGCGTGCTAGGTGCCAGCCCTGAGAGCAAAACTTACTTTGCTTCGTGAAACGATTGTTGCCAAAACAATCGTCTGTTTTGTACATACTCACGGGTCGCCTATATTCGAGTAATCCAGAACATCTACAAAATATTTAATGATTTTAGAACATATTATAGTTAAAATAATGTCTAAACTATAATATGTCACGTAAGTTTTTACGTGGTTTTGAGTAAAAGACACCAATTACTTATTTAAAATATGTAAACACACGACGGCAGTGTGAATGTGTTCGGATCCTTCGATTTTTGCTTCATGTAAGTTGAAGTATCGTATAAAAATATAAAAATATGAAAGAATAGTATTTCTAGATTAATATAATACCTCAACTTTATTAAATAACAATACATTAAAATACTTACGGCATTTATTCTTTCCGCACACAGACACGCTCACTTAGAAAAACACAAAATGGCGATGTCAAGCTTTTTTTCGTATAGTGTCATATGAATTTGATTTATTATGTTGCCAACTTGTATTTGTAAGTCGGATAATATATTAGTCTATGGTTTAAAAACGATTCACGACGACTTTATGTACTAGGGAATAAGGTTTAAAGTTGTTTAATAAAAACTGGTTGTTGGAAACGATTGTTGCCAAAAGCAATCACGGGTGTTCAGTTTTGGAAACAATCGTTTCCAAAAGCCACTGAGCGGCTAGTTCGGACGTAGGGATTGCAGCCACAGGGGTGCTCGGGGCCTTAGGGGCTTGCGAGACTTGTGGGACCGGTCGCGGTTGAACCGAGCTCGCGAGCGGAGCCGGGGGGCCTTGAGGAGGCATGGTGCCTTGAGGAGGCCGGTATGAGGGGGAGTCCCTCAGCGCGGGGAACGACCTCTGGTGGTTGAGGGCGTTCCAGGGCGAGCCCCGTTGCGGGCTTAGCCTTTGCGGCAGCGCGGCCGAGAAAGAGAGCGCGTGGCCGGCTGGTGCGCGGGGAGCGACGTTACGCGTCGCTCTTCTTGTCGGGGGGGGTTGACGGGGTGCGCGCGGGCACCCCCTAAAATTGGCTGTGTGCCCGGACTGGCCGCAAAGCACACAGCTCGGGGGATCAACGCAGAGTGCGCGATCCCGGGGACGGGAACAGTCGGCAGTGCCGTGGTCGCCCAGGCACTTGACGCACCGAGGTCTGGCGTAACAGCACCTCTGGGCGTGGCCGTAGAGTTGGCACCTGTGGCACTGCCCTATCTGTTGGCGCTTGTGCGGTGTTTCCACCGACACTCCGGTGAGGTTACAAATCTGCACCAGCTGGGCTATTTTGATTTTCGCCCCTGGGACGTTTTCTAGGAGTACGAGTACGATCTCGTACGGGGCGGACGGGTTTCGCGCGGAGCGGCTGGTAGTGAGGCGGTGAACCTCTTTGCCGGGGATACCTTGGGACTTAAGGTCCTCCAGGATTTCTGTAGAGGTAAACTCTACCGGGACACCTTTGATGATAAACCTTAAGGGTTTATCCTCCGGAAGGGAGTAGGTATGATAGGGGTAACCCCTATCTTGAAGGACGCGGGTCAGGTCTCTGAAGTCCTGTACGGTCTTCAGGTTGAACCTGATGCCCTTTTGGGTACTGCGGGCAGTTGCAGTAATGCGCTTTTCAGTGCATATGGCATAGACCTCCCTGAAGAGAGCCTTGTCTCTCAGGAAGATCGGAGGTGGAGGAAGGGCCCTCTTAGCGGGGGCGGGCGGGGTGGGGCCTTGCGAGGCGGTGGGTAGGCTCTGCGAGGGAGCTACCGGGGCGGAGGTGGGGACGGCTTGCGACGAGTTCGCAAGCGCGTCAGGTCGGGGTACGTCCAAGGCGGTCCGGGCCGCCTTGGCCGGACCCAGCGCACGGGACTTCTTCTTCCGTTTTCCGACGACCTCGCTGAAGCCATCGGAAGAGGAAGCGGAAGAGGAGGAGTCGGCTCCTGCATCGCTGCAGTCGTCGACGTCGGACATCTCCGCGTCGGGCGGAGAAGGGGACACCGCCGGTGTGGGCGGGGGCTGGGGCTGGGGGGGGGGTCGCGGCTAGGGCCGGGACCGTCTCCGGAGCGGGCTGGCAGTCCTCAGACGGAGGAACTACCACAGCGGCGAGAGGCGCCAGGTTATGGAGGGTGGGGGGGGTGAGGCCCCGCTCCCCTAGTACTCCTAGGACCACCGGGTCCGACATGACGGCTCGCAAGAAACCCAATAGGTTGACAAGCTCGCCTGTCACGTCCGCCCCGACGGCGGCCATCGGCTGGTCTGCCATCCCCGCGGGGGGTGGCTGGCGCACGTACTCGGCTAACTCTGAGTGCAGATTCACGACTAAGCGTCTACCGTGAGAAGAATCTGCAAGAAACTCCCGGCACGCTGCCTATTAAGTAAACCTAATTTACCGCCCCGGGTTGGATGAGCCCGGGGGTGTGTACAGTGAGTGCACTCCCCGCCGGGGTAGGCGGGGAGGGGTGGGTACCTACGGTGAGCCCTAAGCTTGTAATCCCCGGAGCCAATCTTAATGTGCGACCGGGGTTCCTAGCAGCGCAACCGCCGAGCGCAGCAAGCCGGGGCTATGCTACACAAACAGCGACTACGGATGGGATAGGGGAAGGGTAGGTGGGAGGGGGAGCTGGTTGGGGTCGACTAGGGGTCCCCCCAAGGCCGACTGATCCAACCCCGTCCGGTTGTACTACCCCGCTCTGAGGGAGCGGGGGGAGTGCCACCGGGGCCGGCACCCACTCGGTTTCGTTGGCACCGTGAGGTATCCACCGAGTACCGTACTATCAGTGTGATAGTACACGGTTTCCTTAAAGAGCTCAGCTGTCTAGAAACACAACGACGCAACGCCTCGAAAAAGGCGCGCAATCGTCTTACAACCTACAGTTACGTTAAACTCGTTCGCTCTAAAAAGAGCAAACTCGTAAAAGCGTAACCGTAAACAACTGCTTACGCTTGTCACCGTTACACGTAACGGTTTACGCGCCCGCAGCTGCGGTTGAATCGAGAAATTACTTAATGCGATTAAGAAATCGTAAAAAGCGAGAACTCGTTGCGTACGTGCGCACGCGTCAAGTTCCAAAATCGGAATCCGAATCGCCGAATCGAATTTTGGCCGACCAGAATGACTGACTTATTGGATCAAGTGTGCCCGTTTTTATACGATCCGACATTACCTTAATGGGGCCATACTTTTTTTTTACTATTTTTTATCCTTTTTTCGTCTGAGCTGCAGTCTTTCAACGCTTATTTATTAGAATCCGATAAGAATTACACATAGTATTATACATCAATAAATTCCTTATCTTATACACTATAAAGATACATAATTAATTTAGATTGTTTTATCGTACACAAAGTTTTCTAGAACAATACAATTTTAGTTTTCTGAGTTAGTGATGGGCCGAACATATTGTTCTTAACAACTAAGTTACTTAACCTATACGTTTTTTACAGAATATACTCTTATTAGATTAACTTCTTAAAACAAACAAACAAATTAGTCTAATTGGAACGTTAAATTTAGTAACTACGTTTACGGTACTTCCGCCGCTACTTTGCCCGCTTGTTGGACGGGGTCTCGTCGTCGACAACGGTATTGCCCCTTCATTCATAAAATAATCTTTTAACGTATCTCTTGCCGTAGACGCTCGTGTTACTGGCCAGCCTGTATTTTGTATATTTTCGAGTCCCACTATTTTCAAAGTATGCCGAAAATTGAAGCCATCCCTTTTGCGAATAAAGTTGTGCAAAATGCAACAAGCTTTCACAATGTCTTCTGAGAAATGAACAGAAGTGTTTAATGGGCGATGTAATATTCTCCATTTGTTTGCTAGTACGCCGAAGGTACACTCAATGCAACGTCTGGCACGGCTTAACCTATAATTGAAAACATTTTTTGTCTAAGTCCAAATATTTTCCAGCATATGGCCTCATCATATTTTCACTGAGGCCAAATGCTTCATCACCAACAAATGTGTTGTTCAATGGTTGTCGATTACCGACCTGTCGTGGTGAGGGGATATTTAATGTCTTTCTGTGTATTTTGTTACACAGTTCACTTTCTCTAAATATTGTAGAATCGGATGCTTTACCGTATGCCCCAACATCCACGAACGTAAAAAGTAAATTCGAGTCGCAACTTGCTAGAAGTACTATTGAAAAAAAAATTTTATAGTTAAGTACAAGGAGCCGGTATCGAATGGATGAATAATTCTTATATGTTTCCCATCTATGGCGCCTAAACAATTCTTCAGGAAATGCCAACATACACTCGACACAAAAAGCTTCTACATCTGTTCAGCCTTCTCCACTTCATTCACATTATTCCGACAAGTCTATGCTTGACATGTCATACTCTACACAAAACGCTTCTACATCTATCCCGTCTTCACCTATAATTCAGCCTTCTCCAACTCATTCATATTATTCTGACCAGTCTATGGACAACAGTTCTGTTATTGAAAACATGTTCCGTGATGATGACGAGTGATACCAAATTATAATAAAGACATAATAACTAAATACAAATACCTACGTGTTTTATTTGTTAACTAGCTATTCTCTAGTAGAAAAAACAATGCACATTGATTAGATAAAGTATAGATTATTTTATCATAGTGTTCTGTGGAGTTTTATGCTAGTGATTATTTCCACTTACCTTAATGTGATAGCTAGTCTTTCCGCAGGTGCGATGCTTTTCCGCATGTTGGTATCGTGGTGCTTTAATCCAGCATATAATAGAGCATGTAGTTCCCAAAACGTACCTATGCTTAAACGAAAATGTTTGAAAAACTTTTTAGGATGGTTTAGAAGATTATCGAAATGTTCGTTGCATTTGTTTACATTCGTTAAAATTGGATGTATCCAATAACTACGGTTTCGTCTTCTACGACGACGTCTTTTTATCAAAAGTAGCGCAATTAAACCTTCTTCGTCAGAGTCCATTATGATACTGTGCGCAACACGCAAGCGTTAAAAAAAGGACAACAACAAGCAGCCACCGACCGCAAGTGTCGACCACCGGCCACAAGTGGCTGTCGCGCGCTTCAGCTACCTTTGTAGCCGCTTCTAGCTTCTAGTGGCGGCGCGGCGTGTAATAGGGCCGCCACTGCCTCTCGTGCTTCGCTTTTCAGGCAACTTCTTAAGCGCTGTAGGTTTTCAGCCGGTGACACAATGTACATGTTTGTGGTGTCTTGGAAGGCCGCTTTAAATGGTAGCCATTCGCTTACAGTACCCGAAAAGGTTGGGAGATCCGTGTGCCGCAGGCGAGGCCTAGCTATCCTTTCTAAGGTCTCAGCCAACTGATCTATGCTATTTCTGTTCCTAGTAGGCGTCGGGTGACCTTCCTCTAGGTACGTTAAAACGTAAGTTTTTGTCCTGATCTGCCGGTCCGACACCCTCCCCCCGTGAGCTGAGAGGGTTGGTGCGCAGCCACTGGTCAACCTTCTGATTACGATGTTCTTCTGGTTGGTCACCGTGAACGCTCTCCTCTTCTTGTATCATGGAGACATTCATAGCTAGCCTTGCCTTTACTAGGTCCGCTTCTAGGGCCAGCTCCTTTCGCTGAATGACAGCCAGCTTCTCGGCTGCCTCGAGTTCAGCCAAACTTATTCTGGTAGTCACACTCGTATTGGACCTCATCGACCGGGTCGGCGATCGTACTTGTTGCCGCTCCGCCGAAGGTCCCGCTGTTGCTAAGTCCGGTACTACTACTCTACTACATTCTATCTAGTACATTCGGTCATTTCTACCTGAGGTGACGCCGGCGGGTCGAGCGATAGTCTTCTATATCTCACAGCTCTAATTCGCTCGGCTTCTTGCCGACGCTCAGCTTCTTCATGGGCCCGTTTCTGCTCCTCAATTTCGACCTGGTCGGTCTGGCTTCGTGTCACAACCATACTTAGGTCTTAGGTTTGACACTAGACCCTAACACAGATTTTAATCAAAGTGTTACAGGCGTCGATTGTCTCGCACACGAACAGTTTTTATTTGGGCACTAATTGTCTCACTATTAGATCGTTTTAAGCACTGAGTCACGTCTAGATTTTAGGCACTGAGTCTATGTTACGTTTAAGCACTGATTCTACGTTACTTTTATTTAAACACTGATTTTAAACTAAATCCGGCTCGAAGGACCAAATGTTGGGGGTGGACTGTATATTGTGTACCTACTTTAAATTAAATCAAACTACAGCAAACTCTAGAAAAACTTATATTGAACATTACAAATTACATTAAAAACAACGAAAATTACAAGAACGACAGAGTAACGGCACAGAGTTAAGAGTGTCTACAACTACTACCCCCGAACTGCCCGCATCGCCTATTTATCATCTTTACACTGGGGCGCAAGTAGTGGGCAGGCTAACAATAACGCTTTCCTTTGTTATCGCCGCGACATGTCGAGACTTGACCGCCGTTCGTGGTACGATCGCCCCGACATGTCACGACGACTTGCTTATTACTTATTCTATCTTATTATACATATTCTTAATAATCCTTATTTATAAATCGTACTTAAAACTATCGAATCGTACTTATTAAAACTATCGTCGTCCGTATCAATGATTATATCGCTAGCTTGAAATTTGCAAACGGCACTCCTACTAAAAAGGTATCAATACAATCTGTAACAAATAACTGTTGGAACTCGACGATAATGGATTTTAAAAGAAAATTTCTGACCGCAAAACATTTGAGATACAATGTACATGTTTGTGGTGTCTTGGAAGGCCGCTTTAAATGGTAGCCATTCGCTTACAGTACCCGAAAAGGTTGGGAGATCCGTGAAGAACAATAAATCTGAAAATGAAGTTCACATTCTTACAATTACCAATACCGATGGCACTTATTAAAACATTGAAGACAATAGTGGGGTAGTCCAGGACTTTCAGGACAATAGGTAGCCACTTTTTTGCCTTGTTTTTAGCAAGTCTTGATCCAAACGTTGTGACACTGGTTTTGTAGCATTCTACACAGAAGCGCTTGGATTGCCTTCCTTCGCTTTTAATGTATGATAGTCTTTTATGTCTCTTAGAAATAGATTCATTTTCGGTTTCATTTTTACCAGAGTCTACGAGATATTCCACTAATTGACGTCGGAATTCTACTATTCCTTGTTGAGTTGTATTTTCTCTTGATTTTTTCATATGGCAGTGTAAACAAAATCTTTACTAAAATCAAAAGTGTTCAAGAACATTGTTTTACAAACTTTTTGTAAAGTGATTCCACCATCGGAATTGATGGGAAGGTGATAATGTAAAGTGTGTGATCGACGACTTGATTTGCTTTCAATGTTAGTGGCAGTCTTTTTATTTTTTTGTATCACATATTTGGCGACGATTTCCCATTGCTTCACGTGATGGCCAGTATTCCAAAACTTATCAAATAGGTCAATACGAACCTTTTCGCTTATTTTATTATAGCATTTCATACGACAGTTGACACAACTGGCTTTGATTCCTCTAGCAGTTTTAGTTTTTCCTTTTGCCGTGATATACTCTAATCCTTTGTTACATACAAAGCTATCAATAACTTATGACAATGACGATTACGATTTTATAATAATCCACCACACACCGCGCAGTTACATCAAACAGTGCGCCATGTGACTTTAGACTAAAGTAAACAAACAAGCGGCGCGTCCCCTCCCCGCACACGCGCCGCTAACAGTACTTAGCGTCGTTTAGATCGAGTGAATCCGAAAAATACCTTTACTTAGCTATGTATAACATTTGTAACTTCGTTATTTTTGTATATTTCGTCGTGATTTTTGATGAGTTATAAAACAGGACATTTTAAGCTACTTGGCATAAAAAAATGAATTTACCTAAAAATCGAGTTAGCGTAGTATAAATTACTGGTGTCGATCTGTTTCACAACCACCATGGAGTCATTTGATGTGTGATTGGTAGCTCCATATTGTTGAAACCAAGTCCTAGAATTCACTATTCTTGAATTTTCAAGTTCTGGCTCTTAATTTATCTGAAGTACTGTTCAATGTAGTGCTTTCGCAGTTTGGAAATACACAGTGATGAGTTTCACAGTCTTTATTAATTATATTTTTAGTTCCGTGAGATGTTCCTTCTCCTGATGAATAACTACATCTGCGTCATTTTCACGATCACTTGAGGGAGGGGTGATCTATTAATAATTGTTGTATTCTTCTATCAGTTTTCTTCTTTTCTGTGTATCGTTTGCTATTTTCTTTCCATTTCTTTCTTTGAAGCCTTTTTTCCCTAGGAGTCATATCAGCCACACTTTTAGTTTGCTTTTGCTCTTTTCGCTTTTGGTATCTCAGCCTTTCTTTTTGAATTTCATATTTCTCAGGATCGTTTTTAATTTCTTCATACTTCTTTCTTCTGCGTAATTTGGTTCTACTAACTTTTCTTCACGAGATTTTTTCGGCTTTGTTCTAGCCATATTCTGATCTGTAAATACTGCCTGAATGAGCAACGGCCTCTAAAGGATATCAGCTGTTCGTCCAGAGTCATTTCAGCGCTTGGGACGAAAAAACTTTGAAAGTTTTTAATAAACAAATCAAACATTTCACGGATCGGAGACAGCTTATCAGTTTTTACACGTTCTTGACGGTCACTTATGTCATCGAATCGTAAAACTCTGAGAAGGAACTTGAACCTTTGTTCAGACATGGTCGAATATATTGCATCAATTCCAGTGTGTTTTACACTTAGTGCAAATATCTTGCGATAATTCAGCAGTTGACAGATTTAATTACTTGATCATAAATTATGAAAATGAGTCCAACCACTAGTAGATAAATTATTTTCTTGACAAAACTGTTTTGGGTTGTATTTTAATATTAATTCCTTTAAACGGTCCTCATACTCCTGTGGAAACTTGTTAGCTGGTTCAAATTGACGTCCTCGAAGATCAGGTATGGCACTCACTTTGAGATTCTTATTACACTGCAAATAATTATTTTTCAAGACTGACTGTACAGCTCCATCGTTTGTAAAGCCCAAGGTCCTTAGAAAAAAAACTTTACATACTTTGATGTCATTGAGCGACCATACTAAGGTGTTGTGCCTTCGAGATTCGCCTTTTGTTTTTCTGCATGTGGTAGGTAACCTTAGAGCATTTAACCAACTGCTCTAAGTAGGTAGCTTATTAACACTCCTCGACAAATAGTCGCGGCGCCGTTGCCTGTCAAAGTTCCAAAATTGTGCATGTATAGACTGTCTTTCAATCTCAGGAATCTTTTGTAAGCACTGTTTTTTACATAAACAAGATGGTAATAGTGGATGTTTCAGTCTTTGTTTCTCTAATACAGCTCCTGGATCTCTATTTCGCTTAGGTTTCTTTATTGTTTGAGAAATATTATCTTCAACGGTAGGTTCCTGGGCGGCTATGGGGGTGATAGGTCTTTTTTTGCCAAGTGGAATAAGACTTGCGGTAGACGTTGAAGGTGTTGGAGCTGAATATGGGTTGTTAGTATCGGTTAAACTCTTATCAGAAATCAATGCAGGCATTCATCAAGCTGAGTCTCACTGAGTGGAACGATAGGACTTATAAAGTTTCTTACCGCTTGGTTCTAACCGCTTGGTCCAGCAGTATCCTGGTTATCTGAACCCATAATTGGTTCAATTCTCTCCATCAATTGATTATAATCCTCCATGGACTGGTCACTTTCACAGTCGTGGTCTTCATAGTCGTCACTTTCATCTTCGCTGTCGCTGTTCATACCGACACTGATAATGAAGTCCTCTATTTCACTCTCCCTACCTATATCGCGATTCCAATATTCTTCTTCGACTCTTTTGATGTGGTTTACTTGTTTCTTCCAGTCGTCTCGCGTAATTGAAGCTATGGCCTCTTTTTTTAACTCCTCATTTTTATTTTCGTGTTGCTTCACATTTTTATCTGCGACCCGTTGTTTTATAAAATTCCAAACATGTTATATAGCTATCGGGTTCAGGTCGCAGTTGTAAGGAGGGAGTCTGAGGACTTCATGGCCATGTTCACGCAGAAGTTCGTCCACCAAATACTTTTTCTCTGGGCGATGCTTTTTTAACTACATGAGCAGCTCTGCTTTGGAGACACCGTGCTCCTTCATCCATATCTTTATGACCGCTTTGCGGGTTGCAGTCGTTGGCGCTATATCCAACTGCATACGGTGGTAGGATGCATTATCCATGACGAGAATGGAGATTTCAGGCAGATTTGGTATTCGTTTTTTTTTTAATATTTCGTAAAGTTATTACCATCCATCTCGTCATGGTAGTCGCCTTTTTTTGATTTAGCTTTAAATAATAATCTTGCACCCTCCACAAACTCATCCTCTGAGCCGCGGCATAAACCCATCACCCACCTTTGGCCAGGACTAGCATTTTTTGCGAACTGTTACCAAGCCGAACACGTTTGTCTTTAAAAAAAACAATGTTTTTACTGGAACCACTTTAATTCACCACAAAATACAATATCACGGACTCACAAGTTCTTGGGTACTATTTTTGGCAATGTCCCTCTTAATTGCTCCTTTAATTTAGGCAACTAGTATACGCGACAGCGTTCAGAATCTTACTCAATTACAAACATTATTTCTGTGCATTCGGTAAAAATGCAACATTAACACTTTAATACTGGGAAAACACACTAAAAGCTGACTTAGGCTCTATTGCCTTGTAATAAGGGTTATAACAGAACGGCTTTGTCGATGGATGACTGCCAGCACTTGCTGACAGTATAATGGGCATGGATCCACGACTCGTCCATATACTACTTTCTTTTTTTCCGCACCCATGGCATCATTTTGTCAGAGAAGGCGTAAATATTTAACTCGACACGCTTTTATATTATCGCGCTCTATAGCCGGGTCCACACCGGACGATCCAACCTGCATCAGCGATCGCGCGATCCGCGATCCAGGATCACGGAGTGTGGTTCGTGGATCGTACTAGGCCGATCCAGTTTAATTGAACTGCGATCCTGAACCTACGCTCCTAGCGATCCATAGGCGATCCATGATTCAGTCGAACTCTTGCTTGAGATGGAGTCACACGTGCAGCGTCGGCGTCGAATTGCCGTGGCAGCAGTAACCTATATTTTGCTTAAAAATTTGCGCAAAAAATCACAAAAAATAAAAAGACGGTTCTGGATAAAAACAATATACAAAAATCGCTTAAAATCTGGCACTCAGCTTTATGCAGAGTTAGTGTCAGATAAAGCTGAACACAATTTTGCAAGAATGAATGTCAATAAATTTGAGATATTGTGTTCGTTACTGAACAACAAGCTAAGAAAGAATGATACAAATTATAGAGATGCCATTACTGTGAAGGAAAGATTACTACTTACATTGCGATTTTTAGCGACTGGAGATTCATATGTCAGTTTGCAGTATCTCTTCCGCATTTCCAAACAGTCTATATCGAAAATTATTCCCGAAGTTTGTGAAGCAATCATTGACTTGTTAAAGGATTATGTAAAGGTAAGTAAAACCATACTTTATTACTCAATAAAAAAGTAGTGTATTATAATTATAGTGAAGTAACATGTTTACAATTAATCAACATTATTTGAAAACATAAGAAAACAAGAAAGAATAGGTAGGCACTTATTTAATTCGGTGGTGACTGTGGAACTGAATAATCCTGAGGTTGTTGAGACTGGGACTGCGCTGAAGTTGAGGCTAGATGAGTAGATGGTGATGCCTGTGGAGGTGGAACTGGAGTATGCGATGAAGTTGAGGCCAGATGAGCAGATGGTGGTGCCTGTGGAGGTGGAGCTGGAGTGTGCGATGAAGTGGAGGCTGAAGGTGTGCTAGGATATGAATTAGTGTAATATCCATAATTGTTATATCTTCCTGTGTCAGCTTCAAAAATTACTTGGCATATAGCATTTTTGACATAAGGTAATGTTACTGCATCATATTTCCGCAATTCAGTAGATATATACTGCCCGAAAGCAATGTAAGAATCTGTGTCTGGTTGTGGTGGCTGTGCACATTGTTGCAGCAGTTGGAAAGCTTCTGCAAGAGTATCATCTGATATATCATCTGCATTATTAGAAGTAGTTTTCTTCCTTTTTTTTGCTCGATTGCTTGTTGTTTGGACATTGGATTGTACACTTTGAGCATTCTGCTCTCTACTCAAATCTGTGTGTTGGTTGGCTCTTTCCGGTTGTATGTCACTACTAACAATGTTACTGTTCTCGTTTTCGCTCACTGTAACATTTACTTCAAGTTCCCGTTCAGTCGTATTAGTTTCTTCCTGTAACAACATTATTATTATTATTACTACTTATTTTTATTTTCAACTTTTTATTATTAACCTTTAACTAGTGACGTGTAGCCTCACAGGCGTCGCGTAGTTTGCAAATTCTTAGAATTAACCCTTTCCCCCCACTTGCCTCAACCCTGCTTCTCAGTAGCTTTTGTTTTAGGGCTAGGGTGGACGTGTCATCGGTTGATTTATACGTAAGTAATACTAATTACAAAATCGGCTGTAGCCTGTGAGACTACATGTCCCTTAAAGTGTTATAAATTTGTCATGTCCCCAGTTAAAGGTTAAGGATCTCACGGCATCTTTATTTTCAGGTGCCATCTACTGAAGAAGAGTGGCGTAAAATTTCTCAGCAATTCGAGGATAAATGGAATTTCCCACACGTGATAGGAGCGATGGACGGCAAACATGTTGTTTTGCAATCGCCTTTTAATAGTGGCAACGACTTTGATAACTACAAATTATTTCCTAGTATTGTTCTTTTTGCATTAGTAGATGCAAATTATAAGTTTCTGTATGTGAATGTTGGGACTAAAGGCAGAATATCAGATGGAGGCGTGTTCAAAAACACAAATTTATATAAAAAACTTGAAAAAAAAGAACTAAACATTCCACCCCCGGAAATATTACAAGTTCCCTATAAAATTGAAGTACCCTATTGTATACTAGGTGATAAAGCTTTTCAGCTGAATGATTATACAATGAGACCATACGATGGTACTCGGGAAAGGGGCTCGTGTGAAAGAATTTTCAACTACCGACTGTCAAGAGCACGTAGAGTAGTAGAAAACGCATTTGGAGTACTTAGTTCTGTCTATAGAGTTCTGCGTAAACCTATGCTTTTGGAACCAGAAACTGCGACTAAAGTCGTGCTGGCAACGGTTCATCTATATAACTATTTACGTAGTAATTCTAACTTTACATCGCCTGGAACGTTTGATATGGTCCAGGACAATGGAGATGTAATACTTGGAAGCTGGCGAAATGAACCACCATCACAATCACTACAACCGATGGCCGTCATACCAAGAAGAGCAGTAGAAAGTGCCCATACAATACGGTCCCATTTAGCAAGACACTTTGTTACAAACCATACAATAATTTGGCAAAATGAATATCAGTGAACTTGACTCACGTGTTCCAAAGTATCTCGAGTAGTTCCGGGTTCATTTTTATCCGCCATAAAGTCGAAGTCATCATACGCAAACCACTTTGATTGATATGTATCTTGTGCACCTGAAATAAACAAGTAATTCATTAAATAACGTTTTTTTTTTCAACATAATAAATTTAAAAACAACAACAAAATTATAATTTATATAAAAACTAACTGAACTCCCGCAGCTTTGCCCGCGTCGATTTCAGAAATGCGGGCGAAGCTGAGGTAAGATCGGTTGCGGTATTCAAGTGCCGTGCACTATTCCGGACTGTTCTAATATGCAGGTATGTAAAAATTCAAAATTCAAAGCATCTTTATTCTGTAGGCCCTCACGGGCACTTAGACACGTCTTTACATAGTTATAATATTTTGAATAATTATAAATTTAAATTAAATAAGCTACTCTATAAACTACCACCATTTCGGAAGCAAAGCAAAATGCCCACCGGTAAAAGAAATGGCGAAAAAAAATCGGTGAGAGTGTGTATGAGAAGATTACTTACCCGATCCAGTTATACGGCTTTGTTTTTCTCTAAATTTTTCCCGTCTATAGCCTCCCGCCAAAGACCGCATTTTTTTCTTTAGGTCTTCTATTTTTATGTTATCCATTTCGCGAGAAATCTGACGCCAAGCATCGTCTCTTATACCTCTATTGGTATAATTAACATCTTTTGGGTCCCATAAACATTTAAATTCCTTATAAAGCGATATCAGACGACGACTTTGCGAGATGTCCATGGCGTGAAGGATCGCGCGAACCACACACAACTGTCCACACCGCGCGCGGCACGCAACTGAGGCACCTTTGAGGCTGGCAAAAAAACCGACAACGCACGGATCGGGCGCAGCAGGGATCGCGCGCTCCAATACTTGCGCATGGATCGCGCGCGGCACGTCCACACCGCCCGCACATTTGGATCGCGCTCCTGCCGCGCGCGATTGGAGCGCGATGGATCGTCCGGTGTGGACCCGGCTTATGAGCATCATTCGGTTCTGGCGGCATTTTTTAATTTAAATCCGAGCTTTCCTTTTAAAATCTTTCTTAATGTCGATTTGGAGCCTTTATAGTCACGTTAAATTTAATCACTATGTTCACGATACTTCCGCCGCTACCTTCTCTCGCTCGTTGGACGGGGTCTCGTCGCCGACACATTACGATAAAGTCGCCAAGAATTAACCACAGCTGGATCAATGAAATGAATTATGACCTTCAAGGTCCATTTTCTAGTTTTAATAAAAGCACGATAATATTCAATTTTCTGATCCAATACATCTACTCCTCCCATAAACTTATTGTAATTAGATATGACATTTGGACATGATACATGAACATACACTTTCCTGGTTTTATCCCATCGTTTACTAATGTCGTATGATCAGCCCCTGTGCAGTTCGAAATCATAATTACAGACTTAGTCTCCTTCCATTTAACAAGGGCCAGATCTTCACAAACAAATTGCAGTGATTCTCCTTGTTGAAGGCTCAATCGGGATAATATAAATTAAAAGCAGTGGACTGTATATATGGTTGTATTGTTTGCTACAAAGTTAACGCGACCGTATAACAAAAGAGTGCCCGTAGCGGAGCGCGTCTGAGAGCCGAGTGGTCGAGTGGTGGCGGGGCTGGCCGCGGCGCTCGCGCGGAGCCGGTTCGGTCCCCGCGACCCCTCGCGTTCCCCGCGGTTGCTCGGTGCGTTTATGATGCGCCGACATATTCCCCGGGTTGAAAGGAACTCTTCAATTGCTGACAGGAAGGGGGCAAATGCAGTTGAAGGCACGACGTATGGTGCCCCTCTTCGTCTTCAATTCTGCCACTCTCGTGACCCCGTCGACGCCGGGATAGGTCTGTATGACCCGGCCCAGGGACCAGAGCAGAGGTGGCGCTGTTTTGTCCTTGATCAGGACTAAGGACCCCGGCTGCACTTCGCCTCTGGAATGAAACCACTTCGATTTCGCCTGCAGCAGAGAAGTATATTCGTTATGGAATCGTTGCCAGAAATGCTGCCTGATGAACTGGATTCTCTTCCAACGATCCAGCCTCGTGATGTTGGCTTCAGTCACCTGAGGATGCGGTACCGATAAGAATGGCCGTCCAATTAGAAAGTGAAATGGAGTGAGTGCCGAAAAATCGTTAGGGTCCGAAGAAAGAGGAGTAAGAGGGCGTGAATTTAAGACTGCCTCAATATGAGTGAGGCAGGTAGCCATCTCCTCAAATGTAAAATGAGTAAAATGCAGTAACCTTTTTAAGTGATGCTTACAAGATTTGACAGCAGCTTCAGCCAAGGAATTAAAATGAGGGCTGTACGCAGGAGTGAAAATGAAATCAATACCCTGCTGCGCGATTTCAGATGCAACATTTGATGATTGTAAAAACCTATACATCTCATTTGATGCACCTACGAAATTAGTCCCGTTATCGGACGTGATGCTTCGAGGCTTGCCACGACGCGCCACGAAACGATTTAAAGCGGCCATGTAAGCCTCCGTAGTGAGGTCGGAAACGAGTTCCAAATGTACAGCTTTCACTGGCGAACAAACAAAGATGCACATATAGGATTTTGTCAGTTTGCATCCGCGGCCTTTACGATTGGCCACCAATACTGGCCCAGCATAATCTACGTAAGAGTTTAAAAAGGGGAATTCAAGATGAGTCCGTGAACTGGGTAATTGACCCATTATAGGCTGTACGTTCTGAGCCTTGTGTCTAAAACATCTAAGACATTTATTCACGACAAACCTAGACAAATTTCTACCCCCTAGAGGCCAATATGTTTGTCGAATATTTGACAATAACAATTGTGGTCCTGCATGTGCGAGCTTTAAATGTTGCATTTGAAATATAAGCTTTGTAAATATGTGCTTACTGCATAAAACCATAGGATGTTTCACATTAAAATCGTAGGGGGAGTTATCGAGCCTCCCGCCCACGCGAATAAGGTTGTGATCGTCTATGAACGGTGTCAGAGGAAGCAATCTACTTTTGCGTGGTAATTTCTGTCCAGACTTCAACAAACTATACTCGTCAGGAAACATTTCAAGCTGGGAATGATGTATAATTAAATTCAATGAAGTTTGAAGTTCTGTAGTCGAAAAGTTACCACACAATCTATTATTATTTTTTATGTTGTAAATAAATCTTTGTATATATGCTACTACATTTATAATTTTTGTTAGGCTAGAATACCTTACTAATAAGTCATGAATGATGGATGAATGAATCGGTACGTCTAAATGATTGATATTTAATGAATGATTACTATCATCACTATCACCACTAATGAAGTGAGTCACTACTTCCGGCAGACTATCTTTCCCGGAGTTTGGCATGTTGGGCCACTCATTTTCACTACGTTGCAAAAATGAGGGTCCAGACCACCATAGAGGTACGTCATTGATGACGTCAGCCCTAAGACCACGGGAAACAAGATCCGCCGGGTTGTCCTTCGACGGTACGTAGCTCCAGGTATGACCACACGTAATTTCCTGTATTTCGTTGACTCTGTTTCTAACGAAAGGTTTTAATTGATTGGAAGGACTACCGAGCCAACCCAGGACTATAGTTGAGTCACTCCAGAATCTACATTTATGAATGGGCATGGTAAGTGATTCCTGAACCTTAGTACACAGCCTTGCACCTAAGAGAGCCCCACAAAGTTCAAGCCTCGGTATTGTAGTAGGTTTGATAGGCGCCACTCGGTTTTTGGAAACTAAAAGCTGTACACCTATCGATCCACTGCCATCAAAAGACCGAATATACACGCAAGCACCATACGCCCTCTCGGACGCATCAGTAAAAACGTGTACTTCGTGTGTGACAGAGCCTTCACGCAAAACCCAACGAGGAATTTTTAAATCGTTTAAAGCTGGTATTGAACTTTCGAATGTAGACCAAAGGTGTCTGATGTCGTGACATACTTCGTCGTCCCAGTCATACTTACCAAGCCATAGACGCTGCATGATTATCTTTGCTTCGACGACGCACGGACCTACGAGGCCTAGTGGGTCAAAGATCTGACTGATAACAGAAAGGACATGACGTTTGGTGACTTTAGTAGCGGGGGTGATATTAATAGAATAAGTAAGTGAATCTGTGTCACAAACCCAGTTAAGACCCAAAGTTTTAGATTGAGTTGAGGTTGGACCTTGTTCAGAAAAATGTAATGTATTATGTAAGTCACTATTGAGTGTTAAATGTTTAAGAATTACAGGATTATTTGATCGCCATTTACGTAAGTTAAATTTTGCAGATGATAGAACCGTATGTACCCTGTTTGAAATGTCAACAGTTTCAGCTATGGTATCCCCTCCACTGAGAAAGTCATCAACATAAAAGTCACGTCGTATAGCACGTTGTACGCGAATGTCGTCAATGTTATCAGCCAAACTCACAAGACACTTAGTGGCTAAATAGGGTGCAGAAGCGGTACCATAGGTAACCGTGTTTAACGTGTATGACCTAAGAGGAGAAGAAGATTCGAATCTATATATTATTTTTTGAAGAGGTCGTTGACTTGGATTTATTTCTATGGCCCTGTACATTTTTTCCACGTCACCTGTGACCACGTACCTATGCTGACGAAAACGTGTTAAAATGGAAAACAGATCGTCTTGAACTACGGGACCGACCATCTGAATATCATTAAGTGACATTCCCGAACTGGTAGCGGCTGATGCGTCGAATACTACGCGTAGTTGTGTAGTGGTGCTAGAACTGCGAATGACTCCATGATGTGGAATGTAATAAGTTTTCATGGAGTGTTCGAGTGATGGAGTACAGTCAGAGTCTAATGTCATATGACCTAGGCGCTCATATTCCTTCATGAATTCGTTGTATTTGTCATGAAATACTGGATCGCGTTTAAATCGCCGTTCAAGGGAAAGAAAACGATTCCTAGCATTGCTAAAAGAATGCCCTAATGTACTAGGATCCCCTTTTAAAGGCATTGTCACGACAAATCCACCAACTTCGTTACGGGTGGTGGTTTGAGCAAAAGACTGCTCACACAATCGCTCTTCAAGTGAGAGTAAGTGTTTTGATGAAACATTGTCAAGCTCCCAAAATTGAGTAAGGTCGGGAGTGACATTGGAATGATGGCATAAATGATTATTGGAAAAACATGACTTTTGCGAAATACTACCTGAAACTAACCATCCTAACTTGGTCTCGCATAGTTTAGGTAGGTTTTTCCCTAAATCTATCGTTTGGTTACCTAAGACATTCCAGAAAACTTCGGCCCCTACCAGGATGTCTACGACCGACGGAACGTTAAAGTTCGGGTCTGCTAACATAAGACCTGAAGGAATAGGGACATGGCTAACATGCACGAATGAAGACGGCAGGACCTTTGTGATTTCAGGCAAAACAAGACACTCGACATCTGCAGTAAAGGCACAGCATAATGACTCTATCGAGAGGTGGCAAGACTGTGTACTGGTAGATGTGTAATTATTTATACCCGTTACCTTGGTGCTCGTACCGCGTCGTAACAAACCCAGCTTCTCCGATAAACTCCGCGTAATAAAGTTGGCCGTACTGCCGTTGTCCAGCAGAAGGCGCGCTGTATACTTCTTACCCGTCACGCTAGTCACGTTCACCATAGCTGTGGACAGTAAAACATGCGCAGAAGTAGCAAGCTGCATAGAATTGGCTGATAGCACAATGTTTGAAGAAGGTGAAGCGGAAAGCAAGGCAGAAGGCATGGCAGAAGACAGAGGATTGGAAGCAAGTTTGGGCTCGTTATTATCTAAATGTAAAAGCGTGTTGTGCTTTATTTTGCAATACTTGCAATGTGAAAGTCTGCATTTTTTTGCATTATGGCCAAGGCGTAAGCAATTAAAACAAACATCATAATCTTTAGCCTTTTGTATGCGTTGTTCGATTGACAATTTCCTAAATGACTCACATTTAAACAAAGTATGTGCTTGGGAGCAAAGTGGACATTTACTGTTATTTAATTTTTTATTGTGTTGTGCAGGTGTCGAATCAGTTTTGTTAGTGTGACTATAATTTAAGGCAACGATAGTACGACTTTCTAAAGGAAAATGATTCGACTCCACTGATTCTAACCAGTCCGCTTTCCTGCTTAAAAAGGAACAAAATTGAATTAAAGTTGGGTCGTCCTTAAAGGTGTTGTTTCTATGTTCTTCCCAGTCACGACTTGTTACAACGTCTAATTTTTTAACCATAAAGTAAATAATAATGTCATCCCAATATTGTGTAGGCCTTTTTAATGTAGTTAGTGCCCTCATATTTTTATTAATTATATTAACAAGGTTTCTGATGGAAACACTTGACTCTTGTGCTATAGGTTCACTATCAAATAAAGCCTGGAGATGATTTTTCACTAAAAGCCGGTTATTATTATAACGTTCGCACAATAAATCCCACGCAAGTGTATAGTGATCAGCTTTAAAGTCAATATTCTTAATTATAAGCGCTGCGTTTCCCTGGAGTGAAGCTCGCAGGTAGTGGAATTTATTAATATCACTTATGCTAGTGTTGTCGTGAATCAATGACCCAAATGTATCCCTAAACTCAAGCCAGCATTGGTAGTTCCCATCGAAATGAGGCAAATCTATTTTAGGCAAACGAACAAAGGAATTCCTATTTGAAACATGTGCACCTGAGTCAGCATCTTTGAAGCACGCCTCCGACGCAGCACCGTTGGCCGAGACACCGAGCAGACTGCGCGTGAGTGCCACCAGGTTAAAGAACTGGCGGTCAAAGTCCTCACGCTCAGCTAACGAAGACTCGTCGTCATCGGAAAGCACTTCGATCTGTGTCTGAAACGCATCAAATTCGGTGTGTAGGGCTTGGAATTTATTAAAACGTTCTTCTAAACCTAAACGCTGCAACTCAGATATGTCGGAACTGCTTTTTATTAAATTTAAATAGTTGCTGTAAATAGTAAGCTTCGACTTAATGGAACTACGTTTCTTTATTAATGTTTTTAAATTATCTGCCTGCATTGTAAAAAATATAAAATCACAGCTGATCGTAACAACACTAATGAGCTTAATAGAAAAAAAACTGTCCGTTAGAGAACAAAGGGATCAAGGTCAACTACGTAACACGTGTTTACCTCGTGCTAATGACCGAGTGTTTTGCAACAAAATTATGCGTATTTCATCAAGCACTTAATAAGTATTGTATAACTATAGAAAACACTGGAAGATGGGAAGGAGAAACAACGATTTTTGGCAAATTAGAAATTAGATAAAATACTAATTGGAACGGCTCACTCAAACACAGTAATACTCCCAGAGAATGACATCAGCTCCCACGATGATAATGCAGGCTTCCTCGGGAACGACTTCTTTGTTTCAATCGGCGTGGTCGTGGCACGTGGTGTCCGCGAACGGCCAAAGTCCACACAGGCAAGCACGGCGACCGATGACGATGACGGCGTTTACTCGCGGCAAAACCGGTATTATTTCGCGATCGAAGGACCAATGTTGAAGGCTCAATCGGGATAATATAAATTAAAAGCAGTGGACTGTATATATGGTTGTATTGTTTGCTACAAAGTTAACGCGACCGTATAACAAAAGAGTGCCCGTAGCGGAGCGCGTCTGAGAGCCGAGTGGTCGAGTGGTGGCGGGGCTGGCCGCGGCGCTCGCGCGGAGCCGGTTCGGTCCCCGCGACCCCTCGCGTTCCCCGCGGTTGCTCGGTGCGTTTATGATGCGCCGACACTCCTCGACTCATTTTATTATCATTTTTAAATACTAAGTTTTTACGTTCGCTAATTCGATTTAACATGTGCCATGTAAACCTAACTGTGTTAATCTTTCCAAAAGGGGAACACTAGTAAAAAATCTGTCAAAATATAAACAACTTCCTGGTGGCACAGCTTGAGCTAAATGCAAGATGACTGATGCACCCACACCCAGCTCCCGCTCAGTAAATGCTGTTCTAGCTCCCAAATAGATGTCGAAGTCTATCATTAGCCCTTCACTGGTGGTAATCAATCTTAAAATATACTTGTTAAGTTTTTCAACTAATTTAAAAATGGCACTTAGTATCACATTATGTAATAGGAATAAAATCATCAGTCCTATAAGAGTATCCTTATTAATTACCTAATCATCCTCATCATTGTCGTCAAATGGATCTTGGACATTTTGATCAAATTTTAGGTTTTGGTAAAAGTTGTGATATTTTTCTGGAATTATATTAGTTTGACACAAGTTCATTAAGTCTTTATATTTATTACGACTGATGAGATCACAATCATAGGCCGGTTTAATTTTAAAATCACGGGACAATCTTTCAGTATTTCATCATTTTCATTTATTCGACAAGAATATGGTACAAAAGATGTTCAATATATATAAAAAACCGACATATCCGCCTTTAACAGGCATTCGAATATTATTTAAAGTTTAAATCTAAAAACACATGGAACTTGAGATCAAAACAATTTAATAAAAAAATTAAATATAAAAATAAATATAAATAACCAACCAAGGCGTTTTTCCAGAAAATAACAAATTAAATTAACATTGTAAATAAAATACCATATAAAGGAACCAGAAAAGAGATGTCAATTTCTACAATGCATTTCTATAAATTTTGTATCTACATGAACTTTGTTTAAAAAAATCTTCGATTGTGTAACAACTTTCTTTTATCAACCATTTCTTTAGGGTATTACAGAATTTATTATATGGTAACTCTACGATCGACTTCGGCAAAGAATTATAATTTCGGTTACCAGATCTTCAATTTTTTATAGTTTTAGTCACCTCTCTTAAGCGAGTCCATTGAATTTTTTCGTTGTCGCTGTTTTTTGACCAATTTTTATTGGCTAACAAAGACTTGGTTATCTGTGGTTTTCAGTCATATACATATATCTGTGGTTTTCATTTCTTTAACTTTATAGGGGTTACCTTCAGCTTTAGCCTAGCGAACAAGACAGAACCATTCTTCTGGCACATAGATTAACCTGCGGTCACTAGCTCGCTCAATAGTTGAATGTACACTATCGCCCTCGTTTTGGGTGTGACCCTTTTCCATAAAACGATGGGCGATAGTGACTCCAAATTCTTTTGCAGCTAACAAGTAAAGGGAAAAATACAACACGGATTCTGTTTTGCCCAGCACAGTTATCTGACCAAAAACGAAATGTTTTTACTTTATTTTGTATAACTTTTTGTTTAATGAACTGATAGAGGCAACTAGAGACTTCGTTCGCGCCACGTTTTGCTATTGCTTCGTGCCACATAAAGCAAGTGGCTTCTTTTGTAGCTTACTCGTATAAAGTGAAGTTCAGTGTACATAACTCTAAATAAAATAATAAAAACGATAAATAAATCTAAAACTCATGCAGCGTGCGTTCACCCGTGCAACATGGTCCGTACTGGCACAACCGCACGCGCTTCCACCCCGCGCGCCCCGCAATCCTTGTCGCGAGTTGACAACCGTCATTGTTAATTTGTATTTAATTTATATATGTTAGTCTGTAAGGTATATATCTATGGGCCATTGAAGCCTGAAAATAAATGATTATTATTATTATTATTAACTAGCGGTCCTTACACATCTGACAATGTTAATGTGGCTATTTTTATAACTACATGTAATTTTTTTTTTCGTCACACCTACTAAAAGAATATACTTTTTAAGAGCAATTCATGAAATAAAAAAAATATGTCAAAATTGCATATCCGACAATGTTAATAGGGATAGGCGATATTACGACTACTTGTTTAACTTTTTAAAGCCATTCCGAGCTTAATATGCTTTGACGTTTTACATTTACCATTATAAAGGGTGGTTAAATTTCAAGGGCCGATGTTGATTTTGAATAAAACACAAACTATTTAGGAAATTATTGTAATTTTATTTTATTATGATATATTGGTATTACTCAATTATGTATGGAATAAAATATCGGCCAAATGGGCGCCGCGACCACGGCGGCACACCTCCATCCGATGGTCCAAATTTTCGATGACCCTGAGGCATAATGGAGGTTCTATGCCGTTAATGTGCCGAATTATCTCATCCTTTAGCTCTTGAATTGTTGCTGGCTTATCGACGTACACCTTTTCTTTCAAATAACCCCAAAGAAAAAAGTCCAACGGTGTCAAATCACATGATCTTGGCGGCCAATTGACATCGCCATTACGTAAGATAACACGGCCATTGAATTTGTTGCGCAAAAGAGCCATTGTTTCGTTAGCTGTGTGGCAAGTGGCACCGTCCTGCTGAAACCACATATCGTCCACATCCATATCTTCCAATTCGGGCCATAAAAAGTTCGTTATCATCTCACGATAGCGAACACCATTCACAGTAACTGCCTGACCGACCTCATTTTGGAAAAAATACGGCCCGATGATGCCGCCAGCCCATAAACCGCACCAAACAGTCACTCTTTGTGGGTGCATTGGTTTTTCGACAATCACTCTTGGATTCTCATTCGCCCAAATGCGGCAATTCTGTTTATTGACGAATCCACTGAGGTGAAAATGTGCCTCATCACTGAAGATGATTTTCTTCGAAAATTGATCATCCACTGTTGCCATTTCTTGCCACCATTCTGCCCATTCACGACGTTTGGAATAGTCAAGAGGCTTTAGTTCTTGAGCCAATTGCACCTTGTAAGCGTGTAAATGCAAGTCTTTATGCATAATGTTCATCAACGACGAGCGTGAGAGGTGCAATTGTTGGGCACGACGACGAGTTGAGGTGGACGGCTCTTCAGCCACACTATCGCGAACAGCAGCAATATTTTCTGCAGTACGAGCTGTACGAGCATGCACTGGTGTTCTCACATCTTCTACAGACCCGGTTTGCTCGAATTTTTCCACGATTTTTGCGATTGTACGCACATTTGGACGATCAAATTGACCAAAAAAATCACGAAGTGCACGATATGCATTTTGATTTGAACGCCCAATTTCATAATAAGTCTGGATAACTTTAACACGTTGTTGGATTGTGTATCTCTCCATGGTTCAAATTGAGTAAGTCTGAAATAGAGAAATTACACGGATTACTGAGTTACCAGTCCACGCTCTCTGTAAATGTTGTCTGCTGAAGACAAAACTACAACCGTAGTTCAGAAAAATGCATGCCGTCAATGTAGTACATAGATACAGTAAAACAAAGATACATTCAAAATTGAAATTCCTTATAAGCAAACAAATCGTGTCAATAACTTTCCTGTTAGTCACTCAATATTTACCGATCATACCCATAAAATCGGTATAACAAGTAAACTAGCCCTATCTTAATTTGAAATATACCTTTATCATTAAAATACTATGTATATTCCATTCGGTAAGTAATTTGTAGTGTTTTCCACTTACTTACAAAATCTGATTATAGTCTACTGGTGTTTTTATACGAAATTCACGCGGACGAAGTCGCGGGCAACAGCTAGTGTCAAATAAAATTCGGAAAAAAACTTGGCGTTTAGGTGTGGTTCACATTCAACATCGGCCCTTACAATTTAACCACCCGTTATATGGCATATACAGCATCCTGGCTCAAATATTTTACTAATCGAATACCTTTTGCTGTTACTTCCTGCAATAAGAGTAAAATAAAAATTGGGATAAGTCTTCCGGTACTGAAACTTCACCGTCCTCAAGGTCTTGTACAAATAAATTATTCGACAATTTTTTTTCTCAGCTTGCAGTACTGATTTCCTCAAAATTCAAGCAGCTTTATTAAGAATTTCCTCATCTTTTAAATTTTCTAATAACTTCTCATCAGTGACAGAGACATGTTTCGGTACAAGTAGCTTCTTATTTTAACACATAAGAAATTTGACATCCTTCGTAAATACTTTATTTATTTTATCCTCTAAGTTATGAGGAGTGAAATTACCAGCAACTTCTTCACAGTTTCCCATTTCCTCGTTAAATAACTCTATATAATGTCTGTGGAGATAGGTAAGAAAGTGATATCGACCTTTTTCTATGACGTTTTGTTGTATAAAATTACAAAATTCATCAAAAACTTATACATCGTAGGATTGAATAAGTTTGTCAACATTGTCTACGCCGCTCTTGGGTTTATTATAAAAAGTTATAACTGCAGGTTTTTTCTTCACGTCTGATTCATGATCTATTTCTTGGTCATGATGAAGAGAAGAAAGCATAAACACTTTCTTTCGTGGTTTTGTAATGTACGACACCAAAGTCAAATTCTGTTGAAAACCGAAGAGTGATGAATATTCTTCACGATTGGCTTTGAATTTCGCAGGTATGCATTACATAACATCACGCCTGTATTCCCCAAAGGGGTAGGCAGAGGTGCACATATAGTACACCCACATTTCGCCAGTTATGTTTTAGGTCCCAATGTAATAGGGGGCGAGCCTATTGCCATCAACCGGGCACAAATCCAGACTCCGTGCTGCTACTGAGAATTACCTAATGGAAAAACCCAGTAACACTTTGCCCGACCCGGGATTCGAACCCAGGACCTCGTGCTCAGCAGTCGCGCTTAGCAACCACTAGACCAACGAGGCAGTCTATGCATGTTTTGTTACATTTCATTGTACCAACAGCAGTCAATTTATGATGGCTGAGTAGATATTCAAAAGTTGGATAACTCGTGAACCAGTTATCCATCGTGAAATTTCGCCCTGATTGTGAAATAGGTCTAACAAGACGATCCACCACGTCATGTGGCTTATTACTCACTTTGTACTGTCCTTCTGGCTGTGTTCCAGTATAAACTTCTAAATTCAAACTATAATAAGTTTTGGCATCTACAAGTCCAAATATTTTAATTCCATATTTGGCTGGTTTACTAGGTAAATATTGCCGAAACCCGCAACGACCACGAAAGGCGACGAGCTGTTCATATATACGTACCCTTAAATGTCTGTAATACACTATTATGCAGAATTTGTTGAATGTGAGTTATAAGCAATTCGTTAATTCTGTAAACTTTGACTCCTTTAAGATACTCGTGAATGAAGTTAACTTCTTTTATTTTACTCTAGTAATTTTTATCGCCGTTTGTCTTTTAACCAATTCTTCCCTTTTATCAGCTCTTTAAAATCTATAAAATTATTCTGTCATTTGTTTTACTTGGTATTTAGGCTCAGTAACTTTGGCATTCTCTATCAAGCTATACATTAGATCGGACGTGTGTATAGTATGCCTTTTCTTGGAACGCTCGATTGTAGCATGCATAGTCTCCCTCCGATTGTACAAGTGATTCAAAGTGACATACAATATTTAGACACTAATTTTGGAGTTTCAGTGTCACCAGAAGAGAGGCTTGTTATAACTTTGAGGTATATGAAGAAAAAAATACATGAACATTTCTCATACAGCGGTTTAAAATATTATAATAGTAAAACACTTATATGTATATTTTTAACTACTTGCTTTATTTGTTCAAAGACACCGTCTTATTTATGGTTTACAATTATTATTATTTTGTTCAAATTCGATTCGTTTGTTGAACATTGTCTGCCGGTGTTGGCTTATAATCTAAACTGGTCACAGATTCCCCAGGTTCAACCTTAAGTTTTTTGTTGCGCACTTTTTTCATGGGATCTGGGCCGCGAGTTTCGTTCAAGAACTGTAACAGCGCATTATCAATGTTGTAGGCAGTTTGTTAATAACCTTGTCTGGATTTAATGGATATATAGGTATGCACCTAGGCTCTCAGGGACACCACACGCACACAATTTACAATGATCCTGGCGTCGCCGTGCGCAATATCTATTTCGATTTTCCTCATACCGGTATATTTTTAAATCGTTATAGTACGTGACTAGCTTATTTTCACTAGTTTAACGCGAATGGCCGTTCTTCGGCGTCACGTCTTTTTATGAAGATATCGGTGCTCTACCGGTTTGTTTTTTTTTGCGAGACCCAAGAGTCAAAATCAGCATCTAAACATCTGATAGAGAGATGCTGTACGTACTGCCTGATGTCTGGTAGATTAAGGCTAATTGTAACTACGAATTCTGCACGAACCACGGGGAGTCCATGGCTCGGCGTATGAAGTAATCACATTAAAAGTTTTCTTTATATATAAAAAATATTATTTAAGTAAACAATTTAATTCTAAATGCCTGTCACCAGTGGCAAAGCTTTTGTCACCCGTTAAGGTCACTACTGTCTCCTCAAACTCAGAAAGCTGCACCTGCCCTTTACCACCAGCAGTCTTATTTCAAGTTTTAAAGCGTAATGCACACTTCTTCGTAACAGCCCTTTTTTATCAGTTTAATACTAAAACAAGTTAACTTTTTCGATAATAATGACTAACAAATGTCGGTCGGCACTTTTCATACTCTTTACGAGTAGCCTGAATAAAATTGTACGAATGTTGCCAAGCATCTGTATTGGTTAATGTTTTATTTTTAAGCGTGACTATTGATTGGCGCCACCTATTCATCGATGGTGTTATATCTGTTTTCATTTTCGTCGCATTGGTATATTTGTAAGTCTATATAGTGCGTGACTAGCTTATTTTCACAAGTTGGACGCCAATGGCCGTTTCTTGGCGTCGCGTCGTGTTTGGTTGTATGGTTTCCGTCCATAAGTTTGCGTGACCTTAGAGTCAAAATCAGCATCTAAATATCTGATAGAGCGACGCTTTATGTACTGCCTGATGGTCGGCAGTAGAATGTTATTTTTCCTTTCGTAGTGTTATTGAAAGACTTATCTTGCGAAATGGTAAGGTTTCATTACTGATTCCAAATCTTTATATTCTATCTCATCAACAGCCCTAATCGAAGAGACAACGACGGGTAACACTCCTTACAGGGTTCAGTGGGAATGCTGTCTGAACCGACACACTGGTGAGGTAGGATCACAACTCTGTTTTGATTTTCGTCGAATTGGTATATTTGTAAGTCTATATAGTGCGTGACTAGCTTATTTTCACAAGTTGGACGCCAATGGCCGTTTCTTGGCGTCGCGTCGTGTTTGGTTGTATGGTTTCCGTCCATACGTTTGCGTGACCTTAGAGTCAAAATCAGCATCTAAATATCTGATAGAGCGACGCTTTATGTACTGCCTGATGGTCGGCAGTAGAATGTTATTTTTCCTTTCGTAGTGGAGGGGTGTTATTGAAACACTTATCTTGCGAAATGGTAAGGTTTCATTACTGATTCCAAATCTTTATATTCTATCTCATCAACAACCCTAATCGAAGAGACAACGACGGGTAACACTCCTTACAGGGTTCAGTGGGAATGCTGTCTGAACCGACACACTGGTGAGGTAGGATCACAACTCTGTTTTGATTTTCGTCGCATTGGTATATTTGTAAGTCTATATAGTGCGTGACTAGCTTATCTTCACTAGTTTGACGCGAGTGGCCGTACTTCGGCGTCACGTCTTTTTATGAAGATAACGATGCTCTACCGGTTTGTTTTTTTTTGCGAGACCCAAGAGTCAAAATCAGCATCTAAACATCTGATAGAGAGATGCTTTACGTACTGCCTGATGTCTGGTAGATTAAGGCTAATTGTAACTACGAATTCTGCACGAACCACGGGGAGCCCATGGCTCGGCGTATGAAGTAATTACATTAAAAATTTCTTTTTATATATAAAATATTATTTAAGTAAACAATTTAATTCTAAATGTCTGTCACCAGTGGCAAAGCTTTTGTCACCCGCTAAGGTCACTACTGTCTCCTCAAACTCAGAGAGCTGCACCTGCCCTTTACCACCAGCAGTCTTATTTCAAGTTTTAAAGCGTAATGCACACTTCTTCGTAACAGCCCTTTTTTATCAGTTTAATACTAAAACAAGTTAACTTTTTCAATAATAATGACTAACAAATGTCGGTCGGCACTTTTCATACTCTTTACGAGTAGCCTGAATAAAATTGTACGAATGTTGCCAAGCATCTGTATTGGTTAATGTTTTATTTTTAAGCGTGACTATTGATTGGCGCCACCTATTCATCGATGGTGTTATATCTGTTTTCATTTTCGTCGCATTGGTATATTTGTAAGTCTATATAGTGCGTGACTAGCTTATTTTCACAAGTTGGACGCCAATGGCCGTTTCTTGGCGTCGCGTCGTGTTTGGTTGTATGGTTTCCGTCCATACGTTTGCGTGACCTTAGAGTCAAAATCAGCATCTAAATATCTTGTACGGGATCGAATCGAACGGGTGTGTTCCTGTCTATACCCGTACCTCTAAGTTGCTGGATTGGAGGAAGTATAACTGGTTCGCAATAAAAACACCAAGTGATACACTGTTTAACTGTTATTTATTTACACCACAAACTTAAAACTTTAACTCACACTATAACACAATTATTAAACTTAGCCCTAAACTATAACTATAACTTAACACCGAACTATAACTATAAACTTAGCACTAATCATAACAGGAATAAACTATAAATAACAACTGAACTATAAACTATGAACAAACTCTGAACTGTATTGCACTACACTGATCTTGCACTACATCGCACTTGAATTAAACTGGACCGCTGCTAAAACTGAACTGTTGCTAAAACTGAACTGACTTAAGCGCACAATGGTCCTCTATATTATTATTATTATTATTATTATTTATTATTATTATAAAAAAGATACAATATTTATTTAAAACAATCTCCCACAAAACCATATATAGTGCTAAATCAGATGCACACGTAGTGCCAGCGTAACCGGCCAGTCAAAACCTGTCTGACCAATCAGAGCGCTCGGCTCTCGGTTCGGAGTCAGACAGGTTACTACAGGTTTCGACAGGTCACGATCGGTTACGCTGTCGATTTACAAGTACTTATTCTATCTTAATACTATGCTCTACAATCTATTTGATAAATACACGCTATTGATCACTTAATTCTATCGGGTATCCCGCACATATCTGATAGAGCGACGCTTTATGTACTGCCTGATGGTCGGCAGTAGAATGTTATTTTTCCTTTCGTAGTGGAGGGGTGTTATTGAAAGACTTATCTTGCGAAATGGTAAGGTTTCATTTATGATTCCAAATCTTTATATTCTATCTCATCAACAACCCTAATCGAAGAGACAACGACGGGTAACACTCCTTACAGGGTTCAGTGGGAATGCTGTCTGAACCGACATACTGGTGAGGTAGGATCACAACTCTGTTTTGATTTTCGTCGCATTGGTATATCTGTAAGTGTATATAGTGCGTGACTAGCTTATTTTCACAAGTTGGACGCCAATGGCCGTTTCTTGGCGTCGCGTCGTGTTATGTGGTTGTATGGTTTCCGTCCATCCGTTTGCGTGACCTTAGAGTCAAAATCAGCATCTAAATATCTGATAGAGCGACGCTTTATGTACTGCCTGATGGTCGGCAGTAGAATGTTATTTTTCCTTTCGTAGTGTTATTGAAAGACTTATCTTGCGAAATGGTAAGGTTTCATTACTGATTCCAAATCTTTATATTCTATCTCATCAACAACCCTAATCGAAGAGACAACGACGGGTAACACTCCTTACAGGGTTCAGTGGGAATGCTGTCTGAACCGACACACTGGTGAGGTAGGATCACAACTCGAGTTCGCTTCTTGGTTGGTGGTGATTCCTCGACCAATCGTATCGATCGTATTTTTACTGGGACGTCAGTAAGCATCGAACAAGGCACCCTAGGGTGTACAGGTCGCACTTTGAAATAGGTCGTCATTTGTGTTAGTGTTGTCAACAAAGTGAAGGAATATAAAAATATTCTTTCATATTTTTTTAGTGTCATAATATTTGCAATTTCGGGGAATCTCAACGCTTTGCTCCAATAGTCACACCTATCAAAAGGGTTATGCCGATGATATCAGTTATGTCGTGTTTTCTGTGAATAGATCCTTTGTATCATCTGAGAAAAATTGCAGGAATTGAATCACTAAACTATTGGTGTCCCTGGCACTGGGAACTTTAAAAAAACTTTCGCAAGACTTGGGTTATTCTCCCAAAAAAATTGTAGGCCATGAATTTAGGCTGTTGAAGGGTAAGCTGCTCTTTCTATTGGGCTGTAATTATAAATTTAATAAAGGGGTTGGCTAAGTATCATAAAAAACTGATAATAATAACAAAATTACCATGTTTTATTCTGTATTTTGTTGATTAGAACACTAAAATGAACTGTTAAAACATAACATAACATCACGCATTTGTGGTAGTGTTTTTCGTCATCCGCACTAGCACCCAGAAGAACAGTTGGATTGTCTTTTCCAGGCGCTGCAATGACGGTATAGTAACGGCATAGCTGTTCACCCCAACTATTGTTGTTTTTGATGGGTCCTTCGAGAAGCTTGTCTCGTCCAAGTTACAGATAGCTTGTGGTTTATCTTGTAAATTTAATTATTTTAAAGTTCTTTTTAATATATCATAATATGGAAAAACCATATGTTGGTCCTATTGCTATTTTACGAGCATAGTCAACAGCTTGCGGTTTTTTAATGGATAATTTATTGTGTTTTGCATTTATGAAAAAGCCAGTCTTTTCTCAGTACTCTATATTTAAAAATAAATGTCCGTTTTTACTCCAGTATTTATTCAAAAAGCGGATAAATACTGCCTATAATTTTAGTTACGTTATCTCACGTAAATTTTGTTTTTTACAAGCAAAAGGATTGAAATAAATGAAAATGTGCAAATATAGATTTGTACCGTCCTTTATTAATCACTTGATTACCTCTTGGATTTGTCTATGTTGAGTGTAGTAAACTTTGTGCTAGATCTTGAATGCGATTCTGGAGTTCTGTGTCCTCACTCACGCCTTGGTCCTTACTTCCTGATGAAACAAGTCGAAGCCTCGGTCCGCCAAGTTGAATATTATTCTCCTCGTCTGAGCTTAGATTTAGGCTTTGATTCAGGAGATTTATTTTCACATTCTCTAGTTTATTTAAATCTTCTTGACTTACATATGTCAAAATCTTCAAAATCGCACATGACGAAAATTATTTACGCAACGAAATACGTCCGATATGGTAAACAAACGTGTGCGCATTATCCATGTTGCGACGGACGAGCCACCGCAGCACTGGTCGGAGCGTGCGCGAGATAAAACGATTGCGCGGGAATAGGGAAGTGCGCGGGCGGTGGGCGACGCGGCTCCTTGTAACGAGTTTTCGATTTTCTGTTCGCGTAAGCCGCTACGGTCACTGGTGTCCGACGCACAATATCTCGGTATAAACCAATAAAACAGTGCCGGTGTTGAACAAAATATATGTTTTCTTTATCATATCTTTATATTAAAGCAAAAAAATACATCAAATTTGGCAAAATGTATGACTTTTTTATATTATAATTTTTGATGATCTCCTGTCGGTCACTGTTGACTGTAAAATTGTATGTGTAGAATTCTTGCTGTGGGTGCCGGCGGGAGTACTTGAGAAGAGGTGCCGCATAAACAAAACAATCTTGAACTGTTCGCTTTTTCTTTATTTCCCTTTGTTTATTTCCGAAGATTTACATAATCTAAAAGCTATCCTTAAATTAATAAAAACGCTACTTAATTATAACACAACAAACTTATATAAAAACAATTCTTATACTTAAAACAATATTTACGCTTAATAGGAACAATATTCACGCTTAATTGCCTTTCGTCACGCGACAATTACTTTTCGTCGCCAACATTCTCCCCCACGGTGCGTAGCACTGCATCACCTTGAGGCGACGACGCTGCTGGAACCAACACCACGATTCGCCGGGTCGGACGACGAAGCACTCCTCCCGTAGTCCGCACGTCCAGTACTCTTGTTCTTCCATCAGGACCGGGATATGTCTTGACGACTTCACCGCGAGGCCATGAATTTCGCGGTAGTGTTGCATCTACAATAAGTACGATGTCTCCTTCTATTGGGTCGTTGTTTTCTCTTCCATGAATCTTCCTAGGCATTAGGAGAGGCAGATACCCTTTGATCCACCTTTTCCAAAAGTGGTCTGCCAGTCTCTGCGTGGTGCGCCAGTTCGCCTTCCCAATTAAATCCTTGTCATCGAATTCGCCCGGTGCCATGGTTCCACACGATCTGCCTAGTAAGAAGTGGTTCGGCGTTAAGCTTTCTTCGTCTTCGGGGTCCATACCGACTGGGGTGAGAGGTCTAGAATTTATGATATGTTCGACCTCAGCCAGTAACGTATTGAGCACTTCTTCAGGTGGATGCCTTTCGTTGAGAACCACCGCCAGTGCGGTCTTGACTGACCGCACTAGTCTCTCCCAGGCGCCTCCCATGTTCGGGCACCCTGGAGGGATGAACTTCCAGTTTATACCCTTTTCTTGAGCGGCCTCTTCTAGTTCTTTATGTGCTCCGACGAAATTGGTTCCGTTGTCGCTGAATATTATCTTCGGAGTTCCTCTTCTGGCTGCCATGCGTCGGAGTGCCATGATCATTGAGCTTGTGCTAAGAGAGGGTACTAGCTCTAGATGCACAGCCCTGGTAGTGAGGCAAGTGAACAATGCCCCCCAGCGCTTCTCGACTCTTCTTCCTACGGTTACTTGCATTGGTCCGAAGTAATCTACCGCCGCACGGTGGAGTATTTGGCCTCAAAATCCGGTCAAAATTATTTCTCGCTTTTTTTTTACTGGATATTATTTAAAATGATTATTTAAATACTATAAGGTATATTTGACTTAACAGTCTTAAAAAAAAATTGTAATATATTTACACTTTAAATATTTATTTCCAAAATCTGTAATAATTTAACATACAACAGACTTCAATACAGTCAAATTAATAAAAAAATACCTAACATGATACACCTTCAACTTTCTCCACTCAGTTCTTGGATATTTTCAGGGTCCATTTCCACAAACAACTCAACAGTTTGTGGTAAGAAAGACCGGCTGCTCCTCAGCTTTCGCCGTTTTCGCCCACAGCTTAGAAATGGATCTGAGGTCAGCAAAAGTCTATTGAACACATCTTTGTTACAGAGTTCTCTTGAAAATTTTCTTGTAAAATCGAGTCTGTAAGATCTTATATGTTTATTTCTGGCTTCAGCTGCCTCCTCAGATAGCTGTCCAATAGGTAGAAGGGCATGCTTAATTATGGCAGGACCATGTACGAGTATCTTATGTAGTGTGGGTGTCATAGGATGCCAACCATATAATTTTACATACAATTCCGCAGTCTTATTTGCCAAATCTGCAAACTTATTTTCATCAATCTCGTAACCAGAAGAAATGGCTTCCAATATTACTCTAAATTTTTGAATGAGACATATGTCGATGCCTGTAATTTCAGCAGCTGTTTCAGGATCACTGAAAAACCTTCTAGATGTATTTCCCGAATTTGAGTTCCCGAAACCAGCTTTAGGGACGTCTACTAAGAGTCCTGTTTTTTCCTTGAATTCTCTTTGTATTTTCTCTTTTGTTTGTTTTACAATGTTTTTCTCATTCTGGCCGCGTGCTTGCCACTTTTTCAAAGGTAATTTGTAGGCGATATGTAGAAGAGTCTCAAATAACCTAATTCTCGCATGTAATGTTGACAATCCGAACCTGAGTGCTTCTGGATTCTCTATCTTAGTTGTCTTAAAATCGTTAAAATCTTTTGATGTTTTTCCACATATGTAACATCGCATAGTAGAGGTTGTATTTGTAGCCGCATTGCACACTTTTGCATCTACCATAGTTGGAACCAAAGTGTGCAGAACATTCATTGCTACTCCATTCGTATTTGTCAACTCTGTTTTCCTCAATTGTTTATCTTGATCCTCTATATTCTTCATTTCAGCTCTTGTAATATCGGCAGTTTCATGTACGAATCTGATTCGAATTGGACGACAGAATCGTGGTGAAGATGGCGTTGGGTTCTGCCACAAAATTTTCCGTTGGTTTCTAATGTTAGCTTGCAATCTAATGGGAACCAACGAACTTAGGAATATATTTGAATCATCTGCTCCTGAATCGTCTTGAAAGTTTTGCTGATATCGAGCCTGTTGACTACCATCACATCCCCATTTTGTTATAAGTTCCATATTAATTAACTCTTCTGGAGTACAGGTTTCAAGCACATCCTCAAGATACTTGCATAGTCTTGAAGTTGTGTGATTTAATAAGTCTTGAAGTTTAACTTCAGCGCAGGTTTCTGTCACACGCATAGACTCTTCCCTTGGATAACAATCTTTTTTTGCTTCTTTAATAAGCGTATAACAAGGATAGATTGTCTTATTAGATTCATGTAGTATCTCATACTGACTCTTGGTCATATCACAATCAATGAAAAGGGACAAAGCTTCTGACGCCGAATGTTTCTTGGCAGACACTTTTTCGGACTCACGTAATGCTTTTTTAATCTTTTTTGCCCTTGTAGGTGTGGCAGTGACTTCTTTTATAATCATCGATGCTTCAATATTTCCAGATTTGCGCTGACTAACACTGGCAGCATATGTTAATTTCTGGACAGGCACTTGCTCTCGAAGTTCTTTTGTTTTTCGTCTCTTGCTACGATCAGTTAATTCCTGAAACGTCTTCAGTGGTCGTCCTTGTTTTGATGCAGACAGAGTCGACCAGCTATGTATTGTAATAGAACTGTCAAGCCATTTTTTATTTTGTACTATAAACCGTGCTTCTGTATTGTTGGCTGAGCTCCATCTTAGCTTCAAATCAGATTTAAAATGTCTCAAATCATTCTTTAATCTATGATATTCATTTTCTGGACATTTTGTAATCTCCTTAATTTTTTGTTGCATGTCTAATAATTTCTGATCGAGTTTTCGTTCACTACTGTCTCTAAAAAACGTGTATAATACTCTTCTAGACATTTGGATTTCATTTGTAGCCGAACCTATAACAAAAACCAACCTATTAAGTAAATATGCAAATTTACGGAAAATTACATGTGAAATATAAACTGTCTTTAAATAAAATTGTGGGAAGATGGGTGATATATTTTTACTTGGATAACATGGCTAAGGTGCATAGTTAACTATTTAAAAAAAACTTCTGCCCGATCATGCCCGGAACTATTACAAAAACACCTTTTTTCTAAACAATATAGTAAAAAAATATTAAAAAATGGTATGAGTTATAAGAATCTCAAAATGAAACTAAACACACAGAAAAAATAACATATACTAGTGCTATGATAAAGTACATACCCTGAGCTTCAATATCCATTGATAATCTTTTTTAAAATCAGCACAAACTACTAAAAACACAAACTGCAAAGTTGTTAAAATTTAGGACGTATCGAAAACAAAGACGTGTGCATTCAACATCGACTAGATTCCGACTACCTGCACATTGCGGGTACGGTCGTCAACCCATTATTGAAACCGGTTTATGGTAGCTAGACTAATGACGAGTGCGAACAATGTAAATTTAGTATCATTTGTTAAAATATGTTTTTGTGACTTTTAACCGGATTTTGCATACGAATACTCCTCCGTGCGCCGTGCAGGAAAACGGAAATTGATGATGCTGTAGTCTTTCACTTGGTAGATCTCCCGTTGGTGGTATCGCTGGCATGCTCTTTTTCGTCTTACACCATTGACAGTGGTGCATGATTGTTTTCAAGGTTGCTCGTAGACTCAGGATCCAATATTTTTGTCTGATCTCGTTCATGACAGTGGCGACGTTTCCGTGAAGGAACTTCTTATGGTAGTATTGTACGATAAGACGAGTTATCTTCTGCTTCCCATCTAAGACGATCGGGTTCATCTTCCTTCTATCTTCGTCGCGGAACTTCATGGTCCTACTTCTTAACTTGATAATTTCATTGTCAGCCACGTAGACATCAATCTTCTTAAGTCGACTAGCATTTTCTAAAGGTTTTTCGGCCTTCAGTCTTCTTACTTCGTTGGCGAAGCTTTCCCTTTGACTCATTTTGATCAACAACTCTTCAACCTTTTTTATGTGTTCGTCTTCCAGTGGTAAGTATGGCCTTCTCTCGATCTCTTTGCCTGCTGTGATGGTGATTCGAGTCTTCTCCTTCTGGGATTTCTTCTGAGGTCCCCAGGGTTCGTCCTTCCGGCGAATGGCGGCAACGGCTGTTCTACGGGTCTTCTTTAATAAGAGGCATGCGAAAGCAACCACTCTGGCCACGGTTCGCAGTAAGCGCTCCCAACTCGAGAACTTCTCCACTTTGATGAACTCTTCCTCTGCAGTGTTTATTGCCATCACCTTTCTCTCGATCTTCTCTTCCAACATGGTACTTTCTGGCTTGAAGCTTCGGAACGGCCATTCTTCTTCTGGTTGACGAAGGAATGAGGGTCCTTGGAACCATCTTGCATTATGATCAAATTCGGTCGGGGTTCCCCTTGTGGCATCGTCAGCTGTGTTTTCTTTGGTCGGAACCCATCTCCATTCGTCCGGCTTGGTCTTCTCCTCGATTTCTGCCAGTCTGTTAGCCACAAAGGTTTTAAATTTCCTTGGCTCTGCCTTAATCCACTGTAGCACCACACTCGAGTCTGTCCAATAAAACCTTTTCGACACTTCAAGTTCTATTTCTTCTTGGACTGAGGCTGCTAATCGGCTGCCCAATAGGGCCGCTTGTAATTCCAATCGTGGTATTGACACCGGTTTCGTTGGTGTCACTCTTGCCTTTCCCGCAATCATAGAGACGTGGACTCTTCCATCGGGTTCGACAGTTCTCCAGTAGACTACTGCTGCGTATGCCTCTTCGCTTGCGTCGGTGAACGTGTGTAGTTGACCTCTTCTGTTGTGGGGCGAGACACATCTTGGAATTTTCAATGTTGTTAACGCCGATATTTCTTTTAGGTACTTCTTCCAGGCTTCTCTCTGGTCTTCATTTATTGTGTCATCCCAGTCTATCTTCGTTCGCCAAAGGCTTTGGATTAACTTCTTCCCTTGTATCAGGACAGGTGTTGCAAATCCCATCGGATCAAAGGTGGACATTACAGCGCTTGTTACTTCTCTCTTCGTCGGGGCTCTTATGTCATTTAGTAAATCTTCCGGTGTATTGCGTAGTCCGATGTTGAAGGCTAGAGCGTCTTCTTCTATCAACCATCTTAGTCCCAGGGTCTTCTCTTCTTTGTTCAGTTGCCGGGAGTCTTCTTTGTTGACGCTTCCTATTTCCTTCAATACTTCTGAGTTGTTACTAGCCCAACCCTTCAGATGAAAGCTTGCCTTTTCATGGATTTCTTTTACTTCTCTTGATATCTTCTTAGCTTCGGTCAAAGTTGAGAAACTTTGTAGGTAGTCATCCATGTAATGAATGGCAATACACATAATTGTGTGTAATATTACTACACTTTCTAAAAAAACAGTATTCATCATTCTTAAATAAAATAAGTAGCATCAATATTAAACAATGGAATTATAAAAACTTGCAAAAAAGGAGGGTATCAATTTCTTTGTTATCAGTTCTTTTAGATCTTTTTTCTTATTTTGTTTCTTATATCTGAGGGATCCCTGGACACTGGGAACCCCGGGGAATCGGCTGCAGTAAAAACACGTCAATCGTGTAACAGATTTATTGAGAGACTGGCTCACACATGCAAGGTTGTACATACCCACTTATTGCTATGAATATAAAATAAAGAAATATAAAATATAGCATTACGTACATCACACCTCCACACTTAAACTTCTAGTATATAACTAATATAGGAAGATATAAAACTAAACGTTAACATTAACTAACACACTAACTTAACCTAATTATAACTAGACTTTTACTCTATGTACTAATGAGCAAAAACTGTACAACTGAGAACTGTTGAAAGCGTTACGTTTCGACGATGCAGTGACCCGAGCAGCTCGCCGGGAGACTGATGCTTATACGGCTATTGCTGAACTCTTTCAATCTTTTGTGCATCGCTGTCAAGCCGTTTATGCAATAGGCTATTTTGCTTGTATTGATGAGATGTTGGTTGCATTTCGTGGAAGATGCAAGTTCAAGATGTACATGCCAAAAAACCATCAAAATATGGTATAAAAATCCAATGCCTTACAGATGCGAGGACGGGGTATCTACTGAATGCATAATATATATATTATTTAGGCAAAGATTCTGATGGGCTCAATTTATCAGCAGAATTGATGCAAATGAAAAAACCCAGCCAAGCTGTAATGCGTCTTATTACTCCAATAGAAAATTCGAAGAGAAATGTTACCACTGACAACGCCACATTGGTGCTCTTCTTCACTGTGTTTCTCTTTATGATTTTGACATAATGTGCAAATGTCTGGTTTAGGAAGAGATGTAGACAAATTAATTTGTTTGATGATGCCATGAAAATATGCCCAGGAGCATTTTCTAATTTGAGTTTCATCGCCATGTATGATCTATATAAATCCATGAAAGACACTCCACATGGCAATATTAAGCTCTGTTACCAACCCCCCCCCCTAGCTCAAGCTCAATGGTGATGGGACAAACATTGGTGACTTATACGTTTAGCATGTAGCAACTTGAGCCTAGATAAACCGTATTAATAGTACTGTAGTTGCTACTTAACGTGATTTATCTAGACAAAGTTTATACGCGCCTGACGTATGAGTCAACAGTTTTTCACAAATCACTGCCAAGCTCGAGCTAAGAGATGGGATGATTGTTGCTGCTCAAATGATATATATGTATACAGAAATAAAACAACAAGACTAGGATAATATGTTTTATAAATCATTTATTTCTTTGCGAATATGGGTACAATAAATAGTTCTTACAGAAATACTATATGTACGGGATCGAATCGAACTGGTGTGTTCCTGTCTATACCCGTACCTCTAAGTTGCTGGATTGGAGGAAGTACAACTGGTTCGCAATAAAAACACCGAGTGATACACTGTTTAACTGTTATTTATTTACACCACAAACTTAAAACTTTACCTAACCCTATACACAACTATTAAAACTTAGCCCTAAACTATAACTATATCTTAACACTAATTAAAACAGGAATAAACTATAAAAAACAACTGAACTATAAACTATGAACAAACTCTGAACTGTATTACACTTGCACTGATCTTGCACTATATCGCACTTGAATTAAACTGGACCGCTGCTCAAACTGAACTGATGCTAAAACTGAACTGACCTAAGCCCCCAGGAGGGGCTTTTACTGCTTTACCGAACTTTGTGGCGAGACCCGAGAGCCTCCAGCCAAGGCTTAAAACTAGAGAATAATTAAGCGAGTGTGTCAAAGGGCGTCCCCTGCGGGACTCGAACCTCGACTTTGCACATCGCTGACTATCGTAACAAAAGGGACGGCTGAATCTAAGAGATTATTTAGGGACGGTTTTGAATCTACTGCTACGCTACTGATTTTTGCTCGGCCCCGGGCCGGCATCAGGAGCTATGCTAGTACTAGGGACGGGAGGGGGTGAATTTACTTTCGTTTTCGATCGCGGCGGACCTCGACGGCGAGATCTTAAGATTTTACGACGGTTCGTCTGTGTAGTGTTAGATGTTATTATGTTTAACCGTTCCTGGAGGACGGTTATTTCATCGTCAGGGCTGTTTAGTACTTCCCTAGGGCGCTTTATCGCGGACAACCGGGATGGCGTATAGTTAGTGGCGGCCACTACTAACGGGTTTTTATGATCTTTGGCAGAATCAAAAAATCGGGTGGAAAGACGCTTCATGAACTGCCCGATTGTCGGCAGTTTAAGATCGCAGTGAAGCTGCGAGTTACGTACGAACCACGGAGAGCCCGTGGCGCGTCGCATGAAGCGATTTTGAAGGGTTTGGAATTTTTGGAAACGGTTGACAGGCACGTGTGCGAACACAACACTACCATATGTCATAATGGGTCGAATGCATGTTGTGTAAAGTCTGACTTTACACTTAAGGGACATACTACTACGTGCATTGACCATCGGGTGGAGTCTACTCAGCGCAAAAGCGGCTCGCGCGCGTACCTGCTTTATGTGCTCTACAAATGTGAGTTTTCGATCAAGGGTAATGCCCAGGTACTTTACGTGCGTCTCCCAAGGGATAGGCACGTTTGACAGGGTGATCGGAGGCGGGAGAGGAGGCGCGTATCTGCCCTTGGAGAACAGAATAGCGGCGCTCTTTGATGGATTGATTTCGATCCTCCACTTTCTGAACCACTCCCCTAGGGTTGTGACAGATTTTTGGAGGTCTTTGTACACGGCGGAGATGTATTTATCTGAACGATAAAGGGCCGTATCATCGGCGAAAAGCGCGAGCTTTGTGGGTCTACTGCGTGGGATATCGCTGGTGTACAGCGAGAAGAGTAATGGCGAGAGTACGGAGCCCTGGGGGACTCCGGCTCTGATAGGATGTGCGGAGGAGAGAGTCCCCTCCACACGATAACGGAAAGAGCGGTTCGACAGGTAGTCTCGAATGATGTGAACGAGACGGTCGGGCACTTTGAGCTGATATAGCTTGAAGATCAAGCCATCGTGCCATACCTTGTCGAACGCTTTCGCGACGTCGAAGAGAACCATACCAGTGTAAAAGCCGCGTTGGAATCCGGCACTAACGTCCTCCACGATACGGTGGACCTGTTGTACACTCGAGTGTTTGGCACGAAAACCAAACTGCTCGTCTGGTATGAGACCTCGGGACTCTGCGTAGTCCTTCAGTCGGGAGAGGACGACTCGCTCGTACAGTTTCCCAAGAACCTTGAGAAGACTGATAGGGCGGTAGCTATCGGGTCTGTCTTTGGGTTTTTTAGGCTTTGGAATACCTATGACTATTGCCTCTTTCCACCGCTGTGGGAAGAGGTTGTTGCTTAAGGCCGCATTGAAGATGGCGACCAAAAGGCTAATAAGGAGGGGGGGGAAAGACTTGACCACCTTATTGGTGATCCCGTCGGAACCTGGGGCTTTCCCTGGGTCAAGACCCCTGATCATCGTCTGGACTTCGTCAACGGTGACGGCTACTATAGGATACTCGGGATCCTCTATGGGCGGAAGAGCGTCCCTGCGTTCGACTTCAGCAACAACTCTTTCGAGGTGCGCTTGGTCTACCGGCAGGGTGCTCGGGGTACATTGAGCCTCCAGGCTGTCGGCCAGGCATTCGGACTTTTCTATGTCGTCAAACGCCGGCGTTTGATTAGGACGAATGAGAGGAGGCATGGATGCCACAGTGTCGGTTTTAAGAGTCCGCTGCAACTGCCAGAAGGCGGTGTGCGACGGTTCGAGGTCAGATAGGGTTTTATCCCAACGATCGTTCCGCAATTCCTGAATGCGCTTTCTCACAGCACGCTGTAATCGGCGCATCTCGGCACGGTTCGAGTCGCTGGGGAAGGAATCGTAAGCTCTGATGGAGGCATTCTTCTCCGTCATCAGAGCACGCACGTCCGGTGGCAACTGCCAGCGGTCATCGCTGACCTCCGGGACCCGCCGCGAACATTCGTTCACGACAGATTGCACGCACTCTGTGATAGAGTCGATTGCGATGACAGTGTCCTCAGCTGACACTATATTGTCGGGAATGTGATCTAGTTGGGCAGCGGAGATAGACTTGAGGCTTTCGCCCAGTCTATTCCAATTTGTCACCAACTTAGTGGGCGGAGGGAGACCGGTGTCTGAGGGACCTACGCGCGGACCTAGACACATGATCACCGGTCGGTGGTCCGAGTCTAACTCGTGAACCACCTCTATAGAACGCAACGCTAGGTTGACATTCTTGAGAAGGGCTATATCTAAGAAGGAAGGTCTAGTACCTGCCTTGTTTTGGAAGTGAGTTGGCGTCATCGGAGCGATGACGTCGAACTGGAGAGAGCTAGATAAGCGTTCGAGTAGAACTCCCCGCGGATTACGAACGTGGCAATTCCACGACTCGTGCTTCGCGTTGAGGTCACCCGCTACTATGACGGATTCGCTGAGCGAGAAAAGTGCTTCTAGATCGGATTTTAGGTTTTCGTCTTTGGACGGTATCGGGGAACAATAAGCCGAAACAATCGTTATCGGTCTGTGTCCGGTCATGCCTATTCGACATACCGAAGCCTCAACGTACGAGAGCTGAGGTGCGTCCAGAGGGGACGCGTGCAGGGACCTTTTGTAATAGATGAGGGTGCCACCACCGGCACCACGCGTCCTATCGTTGCGCACTAACTTGTAGTTTGCAATTCTAGGGTCTCTAAGATGGGGTTTGAGAAAGGTCTCCTGAATCAAGAAAATGTCGGGTTGGTGATCTCGGACGAAAGTCGAGATTTCACCGCGTTGGGACGCAATGCTGTTCGCATTGAAGAAACCTACTTTGAGGGATCGGGGTTTGATTCTGCCACTACTTAAAGGGAGCATTACGGCGATTTAGGGGTAAAGGTACCCATTAATGATGCTACGTCGTCCAACGAGAATTTGGACCGTAGTCGTTGTTTTTCCTCTTCTGAGGGACTCGCCTGGATCCTGTTAAGCAGGAACCGCAATTTTTGGCGGGGGGAGCAGTCGCTTTCTAGGAAGAAAGCGATCAACTCGTCGTACTCCTCCAAGGTGAATTCCTCGTCAGAGCACGACCGAGGGGTCGGGACTTTGGCGGGGAGCTGCCTGGCGGCAGGGAGGATCGCGGGAACGGAAGAGGGGGGGGCATGAGCCTCACCCTCTTGCGGGATGGCCTTGACAGGGCCGGGCGTGACGGGCTGCCTCAAGGCGGGGAACGCCTTGAGGTGGTTCAGAGCGTTCCATGGCGATTGCCTTGGGGGACCTAAACGCACTGAGGACACCGCGTTCAGGGCTGGAGCCTGGTTACGGGGCACAAAGCGCTTTGTCGCTTGAGGTGGAGGACGGGGGGCATTTTTGCACCCCCGGAAGTTTGCCGGGTGTCCGGACTCTCCGCACAGGACGCAGCTAGGCGGCTCCGTGCAGAGGGTCCGGTCTTTCGGGCGCGGGCAGTCGGAGGTGCCGTGGTCTCCCAGGCACTTTACGCAGCGAGCCTTGCCGAAGCAATTCTTTTGTGCGTGACCGTAAAGTTGGCAGCGGTGACATTGGTTCACCGGGTTTCTGCCCCTAGGCTTCTCGATTCTTATGCCACCGAGGTGGCACAGAGAGGAAAGCTTAAAAACTTTTTTACCCTCCGCCGTGTTGTCCACCAGGACTAACACCATTGCGAAGGGTGTACTGTTGTGTGCGCGACCGGCGCACATGCGGTGGACTTCCCTTGCGGGGATGCCCTTTGACCGGAGGTCTTGGATGACGTAATCGGTGGAGATCTCCACCGGTACGCCTTTGATCACTACCCGGAGGGGCTTGTCCTCCGGGAGCGAGAAGGTATGAAAGGGATATCCCCTTTCTTGGAGCGTGCGAGTTACCACACGGTACTCGTCCGCGGAACGCAGGGAGAACTTAATCCCCTTGCGAGTGTCGCGGGAGTGGGAGAACGGAATTTTCTTCTCGTCCATCATTTGCACTACTTCGGTCCAGAGGGCCTTGTCGTGCAAGAAGATCGGTGGGGGGGGGAGGGATACGCTTTGCCCTAGGGGCAGGGGCGGATCCCGCCGGGGATTGGGTGGCCACTGGGGTGGCGTCGGCGACCTTAGCCGCCTTCGCCGGGAGTTGGCCCTTGGCGTGGGTGCGCTTTTTGCGCTTTCCCTGGACCTCAACGAAGTCCTCGGAAGATGAGGAGGACGAGTCCACTGCCTGGTCGTGATCTCCAGTGTCGGAGAGCACGACCATATCGGCATCGATAGGGGTGGGTGACCCCGCCCGGGAAGGGCGGGGGGACGGGGAAGGAACGGGGGCCGGTACCGGGACCGGCTCCGGAAGGGTCTGGTAGACCTCTGATGGAGGAACCACCTGTTCGGCGAGAGGCGCCAGATTATGGAGGGTGGGGGGGGGGGTGAGGCCCCGCTCCCCTAATACTCCCACGACCACCGGGTCGGAGTAGTATATATATATATACAGTACCGCGCGCAAGAACCCCAAGAGGGTGAACAGCTCTCCGGTAACATCCGCCCCGACGGCCATCGTTTGGTCTGCCATCCCCACGGGGGGTGGCAAGCGCTCGTACTCCTAACGATGTGCAGATTCGGTAACTAAACGTATACCGCGAGAAGAATCTGCAAGAAACTCGCGGCACGCAGCCTAACTATGGAATAAGAGATACTGCCCCGGGTTGGATGAGCCCGGGGGTGTGTACGGCGAGTGCACTCCCCGCCGGGATAGGCGGGGAGGGGTGGGTACCTGCGGTGAGCCCTAAGCTTGTAATCCCCGGTGCCAATCTTAATGTGCTACCGGGGTTCCTAGCAGCGCAACCGCCGAGCGCAGCAAGCCGGGGCTATGCTACACAAACAACGGCTACGGATAGGAGAGGGGAAGGGTAGGTGGGAGGGGGAGTTGGTTGGGGTCGACTAGGGGTCCCCCCAAGGCCGACTGATCCAACCCCGTCCGGTTTTACTACCCCGCTCAGAGGGAGCAGGGGGAGTGCCACCGGGGCCGGCACCCACTCGGCTTCGTTGGCACCGTTTGGTATCCACCGAGTACCGTACTATTGATGGTAGTAGACGGTTTTCCTAAAGACTGATCTGTCGAAGAAACACAACGACGCAACGCCTCGAGAAAGGCGCGCAATCGTTCTACAACCTACAGTCGCGTTAAAACTTGTTCGCTCTAAGAAGAGCAAACTCGTAGAAACGCAACCGTAAACAACTACGTGTGCTTACCCCGTTACAAGTAACGGTATCCACACCCGCAGCTGCGGTTGGGTCGGTAGGTTACTTAAAACAATTACGCACGCGCAATTGCTATAAGCGGTTTGGGGGTAGTTGATACGTACGTGCGTACGCGACAACTGCCGGTAGTCGAATGTCCCACTGACCTAAGCGCACAATGGTCCTCTATATATAGTGCTAAATCAGATGCACACGTAGTGCCAGCGTAACCGGCCAGTCAAAACCTGTCTGACCAATCAGAGCGCTCGGCTCTCGGTTCGGAGTCAGACAGGTTTCCACAGGTTTCTACAGGTTTCGACAGGTCACGATCGGTTACGCTGTCGATTTACAAGTACTTATTCTATCTTAATACTATGCCCTACAATCTATTTGGTAAATACACGCTATTGATAACTTAATTCTATCGGGTATCCCGCACATTCCTCCCGCCGTGCGACGCCGGCCGCTGGTGTCGCAGTTACAGATGGTGCGGGATCGTCACGTTCCACTCGTAGTATTATTGTTTTCTTCACTGGGCGCCGTAGTGTTCCTCCTTTGGTGACCACATCCACAGTGCGTACCACCCCATCTGGGCCGGGATAAGTGGCGCAAATGCGCCCTCTGACCCACATATTTCGGGGGAGATTGCCATCTACTATAAGCACCAGGTCACCGACCTCAGGTAAAACGCCTTTGGTGTGTGGATTTCTTCTATTTTGTAATTCTGGGGGATATTCCTTGAGCCACCTCCCCCAGAATACATCGGCGAGTCTTTGTGAGGCTCGCCAACTTGCTCGGAGGCGCACGTCATTGTCGTTGAACTCCCCGGGAGCCGCGACGCGACCTGGGCCACCCAAAATGAAATGGTTTGGGGTCAGCGCCTCCGGATCGTGAGGGTCCACCGATACATGGGTGAGAGGTCAATACTCCTGGCAGCGATTGTAGCAGGTCTGGGCCAGTGAGTAGCTGATCGTTCAATGAGACTCCTCCCGTTTTGGCTGCCGCGTCGCAGACAATCCTCAACTTGTCTGGTTTCATCGGGTTGAACACGGCAAAGTGGGGTAGGACCACGTTTGATTCTTCAACGTCGTGGATGGAGCTAGTTCGGCGTATCCTTTCGATACTAGTGCTTCCATCTGTTCAGCGTACCTCCTCTTTAGTTCGGGTTGCTTGTCTAGTCTCTTTTCTACGCCCATGAGTCTGTTCAGGGCGCTGCCGTAGTTGTCTGGCATCTTCACTTTCTCGTCTCGCCACAATAAAGCAGTTCGGTATCTTCCTTCTGGAGTTCGGGTCGTATGTTGTACGGGCTGTTTACTCGCACATATATTAAATGTTATAAAATGTTAGTTAATGAGTAAAATAATACTCGTGTTATGTTGTGAGCGTTTATTGACACACTAAATCTAATACCTAATTATTTTAATAAGTGCGCGCAGGCATGTATTTGCAAAGTAGACAAAAAATATAAAAATACCGATGTACGAGTCCGTACATGCTCCCAACTGAGAAGACGAAACAAGTAGATAATAATCTAACCAATTTTACATAAAATAAAGGCTAACAATAAATTTATTTGTGTGCCGTAACTGGTGAACTCGCTGTATCTCTTCGACCTTTTGACGAGCATTCAGTGTGCGTTGAATTGTCGTCAGATGAAGGGTCGCTGTGTTCCGGCACTGGTTCTGTCTTAATGTCGGGTTCCTCATTCGCCTGGCGCTTGTCCTGGAGAAACTGTTTTAGTTTGAGAACGCCGTATGCTCCCACAATGATACTGACTACCAATGAAATCGCGTACATCGCGTAGTGGTGATTAACATGCGTCTCAGCTTGTTGAGTTAATTCGGTCTGTTGCCTTTTCACCATCTCCAGTCCATGCTTAATGTCTCGAAATTGGTCTGAATGATCTTCAGGCATAAACGTATAAATACTGTGGTTGATGATGTGGTTAATTCCTGACTCTGGCCAGTACTCTGTATCTCGATTAATATTGACTGTATTTTGAAACTTCTTCTGAGCATGAATCAAAATATCTTCACTCTTTAAAATGCAGCCTTCACTCAGCGTAATGACCCCGGTTTTATGCAATGCTTGAGACGTTAGACCAGCTGGACAAAATATGCGCACCTGGCATTCTCCGCAACATGAGAATAGCCACGCGCCACGGCTATGCAACCTGATCCACTCGTCATAACAATCGGCGGCCACTGTGTTGCAACTCGATATGTTTCTGTTGTTAATTAATTGCGCTTCACATACCGGTGTTGTTGCTTTTATATTGTATTCCGGCAACGTGAATGAACATATTAATTTATAATCGCTTAAGTGTTCACACGAAGATACGTCATTGTTATTAAGTTGTAGAAGTAAATCTTTTCTTAAATTTACTGCCAAGTATACGGATGTTGGAATTATCCTTATTGTTTTCTCACCTTGCAATCTGGGTATAGGGATCACACGATTCAACTCATATTGTTCATTCGAGATTAGAGGTAGTTTCACTTCAAATATGAGGTAATCTTCTATAACTCTCATATGCACACGAGATAGCTTGTACATCTGTTGTATGCAGTCACGATCGTTTATGCATGGTATTGAGAGTTCGTTAGGAATCTGTCTTGAAATAATATTAAGTTGTTGTTGAAACTCGTCAGGGCGCAATAAGTGTGTATCTAAGCGACCGTTTCTTACATCCGTAACTAGATCCAACAAAACTCCTTGTATCCGGTGTAGGTTTGAAATTATCATGTTCGCTGCGAGAATGCTTGTTGTGAAATACATCATCCGGTCACGGTCCACTTTGACTTGATTGTCTATCTGTTTAAGGTGTCGGCTGATGAGTGAAAACTGCCTGTGCATAACTTCTTCATTGCGCTTCAGCAAGTTATATTCACCTTCTATGAGAGAAGTATGTTGCTTGTAAAGGTTCAATAGATGATTTTCGTTATCTTGCAGATACTTAATGTCCTTTCGGTACTTATTCGCAAATCTCTCATCTAGCACCCCGAACAGGGAGTTGGCTACGTATCCCACACCGTTGATGAGACCTCTTCTTGTACGTATTCCATGTTCCGAGCGGAGTATGTTGTTGTAATGTTTCAGTTCATCTATTTCATGTTGGAATTGGGTCGCTATGGTGAACTCAGCGACATCATTCCGACATAAACCCTTTAGGTGACTCACATATTGTTCAAGGTTTGTCAAACTTTGCCAGTAAGACGACATGTTGTAATAAACCACCATAGTCCATTGATCTTGTATCACGTGCATGTCCGCTACTTTATCAAAGTAGACGAGTTTTTCAGTTTCCAATTCGGTGATATTGAAAAATTGTGAAACAGGTGAGGCTGTGCAAGTCATCAGGCATAGAAAAAAGATGCACAGGTAAGTGAATAATGATGTTGACCTGTTTTTTCTAGTCTGTTTAGTCAGAGTGGTTTCGGTGACAGTTTGTTTACCCAGGGAGTCCGCAATGTTCTTGTCGATTGGTAACAAGGTTAACTTAGTTACTGGTCGTTTTAGAATGTTGTTCTTTGTTTTTACTGTGACGACGCGGACTCGTCCGTCTGCTCCTGGGTGAGTCCCTGTTACTCTTCCAAGCAGCCAGCGACCAGGAGGTATGTTGTCTTCCTTCACCAAAACGACATCTCCTACTTCAAGATTTTTTGTAGCGCGATACCATTTGCTTCGCGGCTGTAATGACTGCAGATAGTCTGATGACCACCTTTTCCAGAAATCTCGATGCATGTGTGCTGTTAGCTTCCATCTGTTTGTGAGACTAATGTGAGTATCCTCTATGGTCCCAGGAGGAGCTAATACCGGACCTCCGACGAGGAAGTGTCCCGGGGTGAGGTAGTTGAGATCTTCTACATCATCTGTAATAGCAATCAAAGGTCGGGAATTGAGACACGCTTCAATCTGAGCAAGCAACGTTGAAAACTCTTCAAATGTGAGCTTCTGTTCACCGAGGACTCTTTTCAAGTGGTGTTTCATACTTTTCACGGCCGCTTCCCATAGACCACCAGCTGAAGGCCACGCTGGAGCATTGAAATGCCAGGTGATTCCTAAGTTGGATGTGCTATCAATAATTTCACTGGTGACATAGTGTTGTAAGGCTTCTTTATATTCTTTCAGAAGTGTCTTAGCGGCACCCACAAAGTTGGTCCCGTTATCGCTATAGATGTGGCTCGGGGTACCTCTCCGAGCACAAAGACGCTTCAAGGCCGCAAGAAAGGTAATAGTGCTCAGGTCAGAGACTAACTCCAGGTGTATGGCCTTGGTACACAAACAGATAAATATAGCGATGTAGCCCGCTGTAGTTTTAATTCCTCTGCCTTTGTTCGCCTTTACTTCAACTCGACCAGTGAAATCCACTCCTGTATGAGTGAAAGGGCGCGAAGGTGTCACGCGAGGTTTAGGTAAATCTGCCATTATCTGACTGTTCTTCATTTGCTTGTATCGATGACACTTAACACATTTAAGCAACTGTTTCTTGACTGTTCGTATTCCTCCTAAAATCCAGTACTTGTTTCTTAGGTGAGACAAGGTTAGTCTTGCTCCACCGTGTAACGTTTGCTGATGTGCTTGTTGTATAAGTAGACCAGTCAATCGGTGGTCGTTGGGCAAGATCGCAGGATGCTTACTTGATTCACTCAATAACGACTGGTTTAATCTTCCTCCAACGCGTAATATACCGAATTTGTCTAGCACCGGATTCAAACTTAAAAGATTGCACATAGATTGCACTTGTTTACTATTTCGCAATCGAGCAATAACCTCATTGAAGCAGTTGTGTTGTACTGTTTTTATTATAATATTGTGGGCATTTGCTAATTCTGCTGTCGATAGGTTAATCGTTTGCGTCATATGCCCCTTATTGCGACTATTGTTTATAAAACGTAAAATCCAACTCAGCACTCGTATTATATGTACCATAGAGCTATGTTTCTGTAGAAGCTCCTCGATTAGTAATGTTATTTGTTCTGTGGCACATACTTTCTTATGTTTGTTTTCCTCCTCATGAGTGATAATTGTTTCTTGCTGAAGTGGTGTGTTCCCAGTCTTTAGCCATGCCGGTCCTTCCCACCATAGGGGGTGAGAGAGAAGCTTGGAAGGAAGCACGCCTCGGCTGGCGCAGTCTGCAGGATTATCTGCCGACTTGAGGTGCTTCCAGCATGTTGAAGGAAGGTTTTCCGTGATGGATCTGACTCGATTCGCGACAAAAGGTTTCCATCGCGAACTGTCACCATATAACCAACCTAATACTACCATTGAGTCGGACCATGCATGTAATGTGGCTGTCTGTACGCTTATGGACTCTGTGACCTTTTTCATCAATCTTGATAACAATTGGGCCGCGCAGAGTTCTAGTCGAGGTAGAGACACCGGTTTTTTCACGGGAACAAGCTTTGTTTTTCCAGCGACTAATCTGATCTGTATTAGATTTTTGTCATCAGCAGATTTGCAATAAATCACGCATCCGTATGCTTTCTCCGATGCGTCACAAAATCCATGCAATTCGACAGGACTCAGTGTATTTCCTATCCAGCGTGGTATAGTTATGTTGTGTATGTGCGGAAGCTCTTGACGAAATATTTTCCACTCTTCCCTGATATGTTCAGGGAGGGGTTCATCCCAACTAATGTTAGCAATCCAAACTTGTTGAAAGATGATCTTCGCTCTAATAGTTACCGGTGATAACCACCCCAAGGGATCATATAATTTTGATAAGTCCGACAATAATGATCGCTTAGTTGTTATGTCATATGAGTCATCAGTGTCATTGACTTGTTTGAATGTAAACTGATCTGAACACGGATTCCACTTGATACCGAGCGCTTTGTTATTTTCAGCTTGTTTAAAATTAAACATATTCTGATTAATCCACTCCTGTGGGAGACTGCTCAGGAACTGTCTATTGTTACTAGCCCATTTTCGCAGCGTAAGTCCTCCACCCTCCAACATTTTGATCAACTCTTGTTGAGTTGTACATGCTTCCTGAAGAGAGTGACTTCCGCTGAGTATGTCATCTACAAACCGGTGGTTACTCAATACGTCAGCAGCGAGTGGATACAGATGACCATCGTCTTCCACCAACTGTTGAATCGTTCGCATTGCTAGAAAAGGAGCTGCCTTTGTACCGTAAGTGACAGTACACAGCTGGTATTCTTGGATAGTGTCGTTACTGCAATCTCGCCACACGATTTTTTGTAAACTCTGATCTTGTTCATGCACCCTGATCTGCCGATAAAATTTTTCTATATCAGCAGTATACGCAAAACGATATGTTCTCCATCTCAATATCAACGCTTGTAGGTCTTGTTGCAATTTTGGACCACATTCCATCAACTGGTTAAGACTGTAACCGGATCTTGTTTTAGATGATGCGTTAAAAACGACGCGTAGTTTAGTTGTAGTGGAATCAAGTTTCACAACTCCATGATGCGGTAAAAAACAGCTGATTTCATTTGTTTGTTTACTTAATTTCATGTGACCGAGTGCCAAATATTCTTGAATAAATTCTTTGTAATTTTTTGATAATGAAGCGTTGACCGCTAGTCGTTTTTCCAATTGTCGGAATTGTGCAATTGCTTGCGGCTTCGATTCGCCCAATGATTGTTGAAACTGTGGCTTCATTGGAATTCGAACTTCATATCTGCCGTCAGTCAGTCTTCTGGTCGTATTCCGATATAATTCTTCGCAATATTGTTCTTCTGGAGTCATGCTTGTTGTGTTTTCATCCTCAGTGATTTCCTCCGACTCCCAAAATAACGCTATGTCATCCAAATTGTTCAATACAGCATGACAGTTAAATGTAGTGACATTGCCTAACAGGATCCATCCTAATCTCGTTTGTTGAGCGATAGGCGCGTGTCTAGGACCTCGAAGAATGCCCTCCAGCACGATCTCAGCGTAGACGCTCGCATCCAGCAAAATATCTACTGGTCTCGAGATGTTGTAATCTGGATCAGCTAGATTAATGTTGTATAGATGCGGCCAGTGTTGTTTCTCAAACGAGTAGTTTGGCAGGTTGTCTAGAACCTTTGTCATCACCGATGCTTCAGTGGTGAAAGCGTAATCACCATACAGTGACTCACATTGTAATTGTATGGTTCCATGGCTCTGGTTTGCTGCCATTCCAACACCTAGCACCGTTGCCTTTTGCCTCCGCCGTTGTAAGCCCAACCGTTGAGCCGCGGACTCTGTGATTAGATTGATCTGGGACCCTTGGTCAAGTAGACATCTCATTGAAACATATGTTCCATCGCTCGCCGCAACTTTCAATAGGATAGTTGCCAATAAAACCTCACTATGGCTACCAGCAACGTGATTTGTCTGTCGTTGCAGCGCCTCGGAAGATGTAGATGGTTTATTCGACTTTATACCCGCGGTCATTGACATCTCATTTGTTTGAGGCTCTTTAGTTGCAAATACGTCATGTAATAACGTATGATGTTTGTTATTGCACGTTTTGCAAGTTTTACTTGAAGTGCATTCTTTTCCATTGTGCGAATACATGCAGTTTTGGCAAATGTGTAATTGTTTCAATGTTTTGAGCTTGTTGTTAGGTGACATGTTGCGAAACACCTTGCAGTAGGCCAATAAATGATGTGTCTTGCAAATTGGACACGTGCGATCTGTTTGCGCTCCATATGTTCGTAAGTTTGATTTAAAACTTGTGAATTCTTTATTTGATGTGTTGTTCGGTTTTAACGAACTTGTTTTGGTTTTCTTGACCGGTTCCAAAGCTGTAAATTTGCTTTCTAGAAATTTAATCAGCTCTTCAAAAGATGGTAGTTCTCTTGGAGCCTTCCTCATTTCCATATATGAGGTGTAAGTCTCAGGGTCCAATTTTCCTGTTAAAATGTGAACTAAAATTGGATCCCACGTAGTTGTATTGACACCCAGGTTGTATATAGCATGTATTGTCTCCAAACTGGTGTCATGTAACCGTTTTAGTTCGAATGACGTTTGTTGTTGTACTGCTGGTTGATTCATAAATATTTGAATTTGTTTTGTAAAAAGTAATTGTATGTTATGGTATCTATGTGTCAATATCTCCCAGCAAGTGTCATAATTCTCCGCCGATATATTCAAATGTTGCACGAGCCGTTCAGCTTCTCCGCGGAGTTTGCCTTTGAGATGCTGCATTTTCTGGGCTTTTGTTAATAATGTATTAGTATGAATGGCTTCTGAAAACAAGTCCATAAATGTTGGCCACTGGGCGTAATTGCCAGAGAATGTAGGTATCTCAATCTGTGGGACTGCCTGGTAGCGATGTTTCGTGCTATACAAAATGTTGTGCAACTCACGTTTCGTTGCTTCAAAGACCGATTCATGTTTGGTATATTCTTCTTCATAGTCCAACTCGGTGCCAACAAGCAAATTATCAATATGCCAATGTAGCTCATCGATGACCTTCCACCGAGCCTGAAGCGTCTGAAGTTTATCTTCTATATCCCATGTCTCCTTAGGGTCAGCAATTTTAATGTTATTCACAACTCGCATGAACGCCCTAAAATTCGTGTTCTGCTGGCTCATTAATTCATCTGTTTTCGATGGGATACCTTTCTCTTCTGACGACGGACCTTGCCAATTCATCATCACCTCACGTATCGCTTCATATTCCTGCTTGACCTTATCATAGGCCCGTGAAGTGAAATATTCGTTGGCCTTAAGTTCCAATGACGTCGAAAGTATGGTGTGGTTAAGTTCGAATTCAGTCCAAAGATCTTCCAGAGCTTCCAACCTTTTGTTGATGTACTCGGCCGACTTGCGTTTGGCTGAATCCTTCTTAAAGTTGGTAACGATTTTTCGGATAGTTTCCGAGGTGATTTGCTGTCTTTGCAATTTCGCTTCCATTGTGAACTGCTTCCTTTACTGGTACCTTGTTTTATCCAATCCGATATGCACGTAGTGCCACTTCAAGATGTACGGCTTTTTCGCTTAATCTCAGTAACCCGCGCCTGGGATATACCTAGATGCAAATCCGCTCTTGTTGTAGCATTACACAGTACTCCCACGGATGTAGGCAGATCGTACTTTGCGTGCGTCAGTGCGTTTGCGCTCCAAATCCGATAAGTGCGTCCTCGTCTCAATTCAACTGGGGCGACCCGCTTCTGGGAGACCAGCTGAACCGATTCGCTCTCGTAATTGAAGACACTAACACTACACACTTTTCACGGTTCGAAGGACCAAAATGTACGGGCTGTTTACTCGCACATATATTAAATGTTATAAAATGTTAGTTAATGAGTAAAATAATACTCGTGTTATGTTGTGAGCGTTTATTGACACACTAAATCTAATACCTAATTATTTTAATAAGTGCGCGCAGGCATGTATTTGCAAAGTAGACAAAAAATATAAAAATACCGATGTACGAGTCCGTACATATGTTGTTGAAGGATTTGAAGTGCCTTTTCTTCAGGATCGCTGATGGGTTTCTTTGGGCTGACTTGTATGTTGTCTATTGTGATATATTCCTTCACCAGCTCATGTAGTTCGTCATCGGTATTGATGTTTCTGATGAAGTTTACCCTATGGCCAAGCGCTCGCGTATGGCTGCCATGCAGGACCCAGCCCAGTGGTGTTAGTGAGGCCACTGGTTGGCTTCTCTTTCCCCTTTTGACCGTAGTTGCGATGAGTAGATCCCAATTGTCTTGGCCAATCAGGAGTCTGGGTCTGGCATCTTCGCCTACCATATCCCTGGCGATGTCACGGAGATGTTTGCATTCTCTGACCGCCTCCCTGGGAATCTTTTGTGCAGCCAATTCTAGTTGCTTGATCGTTCTTGCGTGCAGCTTGCGTTCGGATGTGTGACGACCTTTTATGAGAAAGTTCACCCTTCGTGATGACGCATCAACCGTGGGCTCACCGTCAAAAGACGCTATTTGAAGTGGCTCACTGGATCCTTCTGCCCCAATTTGATTGGCTAGGCTCTCGTCGATCAGCGTTACGGTAGAGCCGTCGTCGAGAAGTGCATAGGTGTCGGCGGCTCCCGCCGGTCCGGAGATGCGTACTGGTATAATCTTCAGAAATGATACCTTCGGTGTCCACATTGAATGGACTTTTTCTTGTTCTTCTCTAGCGCTGTCGACTTCTTCTTTCTTAGACGCTGCTCTACTAATGGAGTGCAGCATCTTGTGGTGGAAGTGTACACAGTTGTCCATGTCGCATTTCTTCGGCTTACAGCTGTGTTGCTTCGTTCGGATTCTGAGGCACCGAAAACACAGACGATGCTTCTTCGCAATGTCCCATCTTACATCAGTAGCTGCCTTCTTGAATTGTTCGCAGTCTACGATGTTGTGCCCCTGACGATCACATAATCCACAATTTGGTTTGTTCGCTTCTTGGGTGGTGTGTACCCGTTGTTGACGGCGCTTCGTATTATGATCGTTTGTAGTCGCAGCGGCGATGTGTTCTGGTAGCGCATACGGACTACATAGCTCCGCCTCTATTTTAACAAACCTGGTGAATTTCAACAGGTCGGGTTCCGCTCTGGGTTGCGTTGCCGAGTATTGGTACCATTGCCTCTTCATTGTCGGTGTGAGCTTCTCAACAATGGATTTTGTGACCTCCGGATTAAAGAGGTAATGTCCGCAGTTCAGTGCTCGTAGCGTACCCACGATGTTCTCCACTTTGGTGGCAAAGGTACAGACTTCCCGCGGTGATTCTGTGAGACGAGGTAGACTTCGCAGACGCTCCAGCTCGGCCATAGCGATTGAGTCTGGCCGGCCGAAACGTAGTTCTAACGTTTTCATAACCTCATCCGGGTCTGCATTCACTATAAGCAGACCTTGGACTGCTTCTTTAGCTATTCCACGCAAGCTTCTTCGTAGTCTTGACATATTTTCCAGCGCCGTTAGTCAATAGGCTGTTTCGCAATAGGCGGCGCGAAAGGTGAGCCAGTCCTGATGAGCTCCGTTGAAGCTTGGTAGTTCAGCATTTCTCATCGGCTGCTGATACTGTGCTGCTTGAATAGCCTTTATCTTCTCTCTTGCTAATTCCTTCATTTTTCTCAATAGTTGACTTGGTTTCTGGTCTCCTAATTCCATTTCTGATACTAATTTTTGCACTTGTCTTGTTTCAGATTCTTCGTATATTTGCAGAAGTCGTTTTTTTAGTGTTTCAAATTTTTCGGTGTCCGGGGGATTGGCCAATATGTCTGCTATTTGTTGTACCACATCCTTGCTTAGTTTTCCTACCACCATGTAATATTTGTTAAGGTCTGACGTTTTTTGTGGTGCCAATATTGCCTCTACTTGCATAAACCAAAGACGTGGATTTTCCGGCCAAAAGTTCGGTATTTTATCTGACACTGACACTGCGGAAACTGTCACTGGTTGTTCTTCGTATTTTATAGCACTCGGTTGTGTTGGCGCGTACTGCGGATTCATCGTGCGCTTGTGTCGAGATCGGGGTCACCACTGTTCGTGTAGTTGTGTATAGGGTTGCCTATCGGGATGGTAAATGAAAGGCTCGAGAGTCAAATGCCAACTGAATTATATTTCACGATCCTGTTAATATACACTGTTAAGTGAGGGCGTGTGTGTGTCCCCACACTTCCATAGAACGCAACGCGAGGTTGACGTTTTTCGGGAGAGCTATATCTAGTATATCGGGTTGGTGACCTAAGATGGCTGGGAAGTGAGTCGGCGTCATAGGCGCTATGACGTCGAACTGAAGCCTATTGCTGAGATTATCTAACCGTTTTCCCCGCGGGTTACGAGTGCGGCTATTCCACGACTCGTGTTTCGCGTTTAGGTCGCCTGCCACTAGGACAGACGGGCCTAGGGAAAATAATGTTTCTAAATCGGAACTAATATCGGCCGGGCCGGGTGCTGCGTACGCGGAGACTATATGAATCGGGCCGTGACCTGTCATGGCTAGCCGACAGATAGATACTTCTACGTGCGCGAGAGCGGGCGGGTCTATTGGTATGCAATACAGAGAGCTTCTAAAGTAGATGAGAGTGCCACCACCGGCGCCTCTAGTCCTATCATTGCGCACTACATTGTAGCGCCCAATTTTAGGATCCCTCTTAGACGGGGTTAAGAAGGTCTCTTGTATTAACAATACGTCTAACTGATGATCGCGGAGAAACTCCGCAATCTCGTCGCGTTGTCCCTCAACGTTGTTGGCGTTGAAGAACCCTATTTTAATCGAACGCGGTTTGAATCTGCCTGTAGGGAGCATTACTGAACGGTAACAGCACGCATAAGGTGGGAGAAGTCGCTGGGTGGATATTCAGCGACGATACGGGCTGAGTCCTCTGCGGTCTTGCAGAGGCTCAGGCGGGTCATGAGCAGTGACCACCGAGCCTGCGGGTCGGCTAACATGCTCATGTAGAGGCGGAAACCTCTATCTAGTTCGGACGTAGGGATTGCAGCCACAGGGGTGCTCGGGGCCTTAGGGGCTTGCGAGACTTGTGGGACCGGTCGCGGTTGAACCGTGCTCGCGAGCGGAGCCGGGGGGCCTTGAGGAGGCATGGTGCCTTGAGGAGGCCGGTATGAGGGGGAGTCCCTCAGCGCGGGGAACGACCTCTGGTGGTTGAGGGCGTTCCAGGGCGAGCCCCGTTGCGGGCTTAGCCTTTGCGGCAGCGCGGCCGAGAAAGAGAGCGCGTGGATGGCTGGTGCGCGGGGAGCGACGTTACGCGTCGCTCTTCTTGTCGGGGGGGGTTGACGGGGTGCGCGCGGGCACCCCCTAAAATTGGCTGTGTGCCCGGACTGGCCGCAAAGCACACAGGACTGGGATCAACGCAGAGTGCGCGATCCCGGGGACGGGAACAGTCGGCAGTGCCGTGGTCGCCCAGGCACTTGACGCACCGAGGTCTGGCGTGACAGCACCTCTGGGCGTGGCCGTAGAGTTGGCACCTGTGGCACTGCCCTATCTGTTGGCGCTTGTGCGGTGTTTCCACCGACACTCCGGTGAGGTTACAAACCTGCACCAGCTGGGCTATTTTGGTTTTCGCCCCTGGGACGTTCTCTAGGAGTACGAGTACGATCTCGTACGGGGCGGACGGGTTTCGCGCGGCGCGGCTGGTAGTGAGGCGGTGAACCTCTTTGACGGGGATGCCTTGGGACTTAAGGTCCTCAAGGACTTCTGTAGAGGTAAACTCTACCGGGACACCTTTGATGATAAACCTTAAGGGTTTATCCTCCGGAAGGGAGTAGGTATTTATTTATATATACTTTATTGTACACCAATTTACAATGAGTAAAAGAACGCAGACTTAAAATTATGTACAAAGGGCGGTCTTATCGCACAAGGCGATTTCTTCTAGACAACCTTTGGATGGACAAAAAGAATAATAGGAAAATTACAGTTTACGGGCAGTCGCGGTGTACATATTACAGACTAATCGCAGATATAGTTTCTTAAATTTCAATAATACATAATTATATAAATACATACGTAATACAAATGTAGTAAATGGGACAGAAATAAAAGTCAACAAGCTCTAAAAAAGAGTTACAGCGATAGGTAAAACTCCTTGACAAGCTTTTTGAAAGCCTGCAACGATTGTGCACGTCTGATATTGAGCGGTAAAGCGTTCCACAAGCGTGCAGCTTGAACTGTAAAAGATCTATCAGTGAATTTTGTGGAATGCGGTGGGATTCTAAGATACAAATTTTCTGATGAACGTAAAGATCTAGAATGTGTGTCACAGAGAAACGAAAAGCGTTCTTTAAGGTAGAAAGGGGCAGAGGGATTAAAAAGTACGTTGTAAAGAAGCGAAAGAATATGGGTATTCCGGCGAAGGCGGATAGGCAGCCATTTGAGCTTTGTGCGAAATTCTGAAATATGATCATATTTACGCAAGTTAAATATGAACCTAATACCAACATTTTGAAGTCGCTCAAGTTTATCGAGCTGCTCTTCTGTAAGGTCAGGATAGCAGGCATCGGCATAGTCGAGAATCGGAAGAAGAAGTGATTGTGCTAACGTAATCTTGGTGGATATGGGGAGGAAATTACGGAGCCGCCGCAGAGAACCCGCTGAAGCAAACATCTTACGACTGACCTCCTGCAGTTGAGTAGTCCAAGATAGCGTTTTGTCAATGTATATTCCCAAGTTTTTGACTTTATCGCAAAAAGGAATTAAGTTGCCATCAAAATAAACTTGAGGAAGGATAGACCAGTCGACCCCAGAAAGCATGCGCGAGCTGCCAATCACGGTTACCTGTGATTTGGTTGGGTTGACCTTAAGACCAAACTTTAAGCTCCATTCGCTTATCCAGACTAAGTCTCTATTTATGACGTCGATAGCTTCGGATAGTTTACCAGGAGGAGCCTGGCAATAAAATTGAAGATCATCTGCATAAAGGTGGTAGGAAGAAGTGAGACGTTAGAAATAGAGTTAATAAAAATAGCGAAAAGAAGTGGAGAAAGCACGCCACCCTGTGGTACGCCCGCACAAGTATTGCTCCAGGAGGACAGGGTATCCCCGATGCAAATGCGCTGCCGACGGCCAAACAGGTAACTGTGAAACCAGTCAATCACTGAAGGAGATATGTTACAGGAGCATAGTATGCCAAGCAATATATCGAAATCCACGGCATTAAAAGCATTGCTGAAGTCTAAGAGTGCAAGTACCGTGAGGTTTCCGATTTCCATGCCCGACCTGATATCATCCGTAATATGAACAAGGGCAGTAGTTGTACTATGACCGGGACGGAATCCAGACTGGAAAGGATTAAGATTATTTTTATAAAAGAAAGCGATGAGTTGGTCATGAATTAAACTTTCAAGGACTTTAGAGAGGAAAGGTAATATGGATATAGGACGATAATCACTGAAGGAAGCAGGGTTGGATTTTTTGGGCAAAGGAATAATTTGAGCATCTTTCCACGCACTGGGAAACGTGCTGCTAGTGACAGAAAAATTTAGGATGTGGACAATAATAGGAAGGATTTCGTTAAGGATGGGTAAAATCATTTTACGGCTAACCCCTATCTTGAAGGACGCGGGTCAGGTCTCTGAAGTCCTGTACGGTCTTCAGGTTGAACCTGATGCCCTTTTGAGTACTGCGGGCAGTTGCAGTAATGCGCTTCTCAGTGCATATGGAGTAGACCTCCCTGAAGAGAGCCTTGTCTCTCAGGAAGATCGGAGGTGGAGGAAGGGCCCTCTTAGCGGGGGCGGGCGGGGTGGGGCCTTGCGAGGCGGTGGGTAGGCTCTGCGAGGGAGCTACCGGGGCGGAGGTGGGGACGGCTTGCGACGAGTTCGCAAGCGCGTCAGGTCGGGGTACGTCCAAGGCGGTCCGGGCCGCCTTGGCCGGACCCAGCGCACGGGACTTCTTCTTCCGTTTTCCGACGACCTCGGTGAAGCCATCGGAAGAGGAAGCGGAAGAGGAGGAGTCGGCTCCTGCATCGCTGCAGTCGTCGACGTCGGACATCTCCGCGTCGGGCGGAGAGGGGGACACCGCCGATGTGGGCGGCGGCTGGGGCTGGGGGGGGGTCGCGGCTAGGGCCGGGACCGTCTCCGGAGCGGGCTGGCAGTCCTCAGACGGAGGAACTACCACAGCGGCGAGAGGCGCCAGGTTATGGAGGGTGGGGGGGGTGAGGCCCCGCTCCCCTAGTACTCCTAGGACCACCGGGTCGGACATGACGGCTCGCAAGAAACCCAATAGGTTGACAAGCTCGCCTGTCACGTCCGCCCCGACGGCGGCCATCGGCTGGTCTGCCATCCCCGCGGGGGGTGGCAGGCGCACGTACTCGGCTAACTCTGAGTGCAGATTCACGACTAAGCGTCTACCGTGAGAAGAATCTGCAAGAAACTCCCGGCACGCTGCCTATTAAGTAAACCTAATTTACCGCCCCGGGTTGGATGAGCCCGGGGGTGTGTACAGTGAGTGCACTTCCCGCCGGGGTAGGCGGGGAGGGGTGGGTACCTACGGTGAGCCCTAAGCTTGTAATCCCCGGTGCCAATCTTAATGTGCGACCGGGGTTCCTAGCAGCGCAACCGCCGAGCGCAGCAAGCCGGGGCTATGCTACACAAACAGCGACTACGGATGGGATAGGGGAAGGGTAGGTGGGAGGGGGAGCTGGTTGGGGTCGACTAGGGGTCCCCCCAAGGCCGACTGATCCAACCCCGTCCGGTTGTACTACCCCGCTCTGAGGGAGCGGGGGGAGTGCCACCGGGGCCGGCACCCACTCGGTTTCGTTGGCACCGTGAGGTATCCACCGAGTACCGTACTATCAGTGTGATAGTACACGGTTTCCTTAAAGAGCTCAGCTGTCTAGAAACACAACGACGCAACGCCTCGAAAAAGGCGCGCAATCGTCTAACAACCTACAGTTACGTTAAACTCGTTCGCTCTAAAAAGAGCAAACTCGTAAAAACGTAACCGTAAACAACTGCTTGCGCTTATTGCCGTTACACGTAACGGTTTACGCGCCCGCAGCTGCGGTTGGATCGAGAAGTGACATAATGCGATTAAGAAATCGTAAAAAGCGAGAACTCGTTGCGTACGTGCGCACGCGTCAAGCTCCAAAATCGGAATGCCTCCGAATCGCCCCTCAAGTGCACAATGTTCCCCTATATATATCCTAAATCAGATGCACACGCAGTGCCAGCGTAACCGGCGAGTCAAAACCTGTCTGACCAATCAGAGCGCTCGGCTCTCGGTTCGGAGTCAGGCAGGTTTCGACAGGTCACGACCGGTTACGCTGTCAATTTACAAGTATTTACTTAGGTCCTATACTTATATTCTACCTTAATACTATGATCTACAATCTATTTGGTAAATATACGCTATTGATCGCTTAATACTATTGGGTATCCCGCACACGATCAATATTGATAAGCTTCCCAAGGAAACTGTCTGAAGAAGAACATAAAACCTTTTCACTAATTCCACATCAATTTTGGTGATTTCAGACGTTCTCCTAAAGTCCTGAAAAAATCTTCTCGCAGTGTTACCATCGTTGGTAGTTCTGTATCCTTGTTTATTCTATCCTTCTTGCTTTGTTGTATTCTTCCTTGCTTCTTTAAGATTCTTGTTATCGCCACGAGCTGACCACATTTTGAAGTCTATATTATAAGAAAACGACTTCCTCGTTGGTCTATTGGTCGCTAAGCGCGACTGCTGACCACGAGGTCCTGGGTTCGAATCCCGGGTCGGGCAAAGTGTTACTGGGTTTGACCATTAGGTAAATATCAGTAGCAGCACGGAGTCTGGATTTGTGCCCGGTTGATGGCAATGGGCTCGCCCCCTATTACATTTTTTTTTCCTCTATTTGGAGAAAGGAAGTAACGCTAGAGATACGTCTTCATCCTTTCATCCTGGTTGACGGTTGAGGGATATTAAAAGAAGGTTTTAGGGATACTAATAAAGATGATGGAGGGAGAATGTTGTTATATATAAAGTGTAGAGGCACTTTATGTATGAATATATACAAATTAGTAAAATATAAATAGTAAAAAGAAAAGGGGTAGGAAGTTAAAGGTGGTTAAAGGATGGGTATAGATGGCGGATAGGAAAGTATGAAATAAGTTTTTTCAGTACATTGCATAGTGCAGCACACAATACAAAGTATAATACATGAGCTTAAAATGTAAGCTATACTAATACAATTAAATTTATAACTTAACCTAATACAATAATATATTAGTAGCTTAATCTAGTTACATACTTGGGTTTACAATGAAGTGAGTTTTTTTTTTGTTTTTGTTTTGATATTAATCTTACAAAACTAGGTACTTATTTTTATAATTACACAAATAAGAAAATTATACAAATTAAGTAAATATACAATTACAATATGTTGACAAACAGGGAAATATTTACAATGCAGAATCAGGTGTGTTAAACTTTTTTAGGTTGATAATAATGTTATGTACATGCATGCCTACCGAAGGTTTCAATGCATTCCGGGTGCTGAATTATTTCAGTGAGGTCGTATGGGTTCGTGAGCCTGTGACATGTACCGAGATGATTGTATCTGGTATGGGCGAAGCGTGGACAATCGCGAAATAAGTGTGACAATGATTGGGAAATTGAAGCTTGGGGGTCGCATGAGCAGATGTCGTCAGCAGTAATGTGGAATCGATGGAGGTATGATTTGTGATAGCCGTGGTTGGATAAGAATTGGGTAATAGGGAAATTGGGTTTTATGTGTGACAGAAAGGCAGGGCCTGAAGGTGATCGAAGGTAGGTAAAAGGGTTTTAATGTAGGTAGATTTATTATAAAGTTCTGATGCGTCTTTTCGACATGATAGGGAGTTTTGATATTTAATGAAACTGATTGGGATGGCTGTGTATTCGGGCGAGCAATGAAGGTCAGCGGCCGATTTGGAGGCGGTATCAGCGAGTTCATTACCGGTAATACCAGTGTGGGCTTTGATCCAAGCAAATGTTACTTCTAGACCAGCATTTGCCGAGTCGAGAAGCAACTTATGGATTTGTGTGGTTAATGGTTTGGTGCTGTAGGGGTTGGAAAGTTCGGTAAGGGCTGATTTGCAGTCTGAGAAGATAGTGTAGGATGGGTTATTTTGTTTGAGTATCCATTTGCACGAATGTAGGATAGCGTACATCTCTGCCTGAAAGACGGAGCAGCAGTTGTGGAGTTTTATTTTTCGTTGGTAGATGGTATTTCCGTTCTTAATTACTACTACGGCAGCTCCTACCTTGTCATCGTGTTTACTCCCGTCGGTATAAATTTGTACGTTTTCGGGCGTTTGTGGCGTTCTAAAGGGGAGGCCTTTGTTCAGCAGTGGACGTCTTCCGGCTGATGATGATGATGAATAAAAATATCAAAAAAAAAGCTGGTCTTCTTATTTTTCCCTAATTACATTACATGCTAGGTATTACTATTGATTCCAGACTGCAATGGGGCGCCCACATCTCAGCCCTATCTAGCAGGTTGAGTTCAGCTGCGTTTGCGGTTAGAAGAATTAGACAGCTTACTGATGAAGCAACAGCTAAATTGGTTTATTTTGCGTACTTCCACAGCATTATGTCTTATGGCATCCTGCTGTGGGGGTCAGCGGCCGAAATCAATTCTATTTTTGTTTTACAGAAAAGGGCTATACGAGCCATCTATAATATGGGCCCACGCGAGTCTCTTAGGGAAAAATTTAAATTGATCAATATTCTGACCCTTCCATCTCTATACATACTAGAAAATATCATGTATGTACGTGCGTAGGAACTTGCAAAATTTTAGTATAAATAGCGATTATCATTGTTTAAACACTAGAAACAAACATAAATTAGTAGTGCCTAAATATAGGTTAGCAAGAACTAACTCCAAATCATTTCTCGGTAATTGTATACGTTTTTATAACAAACTGCCAAAAACGATAACTGATCTTACCGGTAAGAAATTTAAAACGTGCGTGAAAGCTATTTTAATCAAGAAAGCTTATTATAAAACTAAAGATTATGTTGATGATAGAACAAATTGGAGTTAATGTCTTCTGCACATGTGGCTTCCCTGGCAAATGTAACACCATTATCCCTCTCTTATTAATGCTTAATGTTTTGAAGACCCTTATCTTCACCTTTACTTTCGTAAGTCCTCTACCTCTGCCCAGTTTTCGGGCAATTTATTTTATATAATTGAATCCAGGTCTTCTTCAATATTGTAAATGTGACCACAATGTAAAGAATAGTGATAGCTAGTAGTTTTAATTGCACCGTGGGGTTTTGGCCCAATTTGTTATTTTTTTCCCTTCTATCACTATTAGTTTGCTTTGTTGTCGCATAATGAAACTATGTAAAGGGGAATGCCCACTGGTCATAGACACTTCGGCCCTAGGTGCACACATATAAAAGCATATGGAAATGATAATATGCAATGTAAAGAATGAAATAGATAGGGAATTGGTTTAGAAAAAAGTCCGGATTTATAAGATATAAATGTATTTTTTCCTAATATTTTACGTCTAGTAAACACATATGTTATGAAGTTTTAATTTCATTTTTGACATATTTAAACGATTTTATACATCATTTGTATCATACACAATCAGTACATCATCCAAGAAGTATGCAGGAGGATGAATATTAGTCTGATGCCGTGCCCAACCCAAATACCATATTACAGTCATAACATGGGCACAGCATCCTACCGTTCGACGGCCAACAATACAGTTACAACAATACTTTTTAATTGCATGTCTTCCAGAATCATTGCCATTAATTAAAATATATATAAAATATACTTTACGACTAATGTGTCTACTTGCAATTTTAGCCCTAAGTAAAGAGCAATTAGGACTTATATTTATTCCTTCCATAATGCTGCTCCTGTGGTCACTACATAATTCTATTCGGTAGCAACCATTAAATCGTACATGCTCACCATAATACGAACGAGCTTGCTTTAATTGGTATGTGCCACAAGCAATTAATATTAACTCGCTATAAGTTAAAACAGGAAACTCCCTAACATTTTCAGAATCCACATTTATATTTCTAAAGTTAGCCCTAACTCTATTCAGATTGTGTTCTCTAACATAATCTGATAACTTTCGTGAGTGTTATCCATATTATTTACTATATATTCCGGTTATACTCACGGTGATACAGTTCGGCTCGCGACTCTGCCGCGTAACCAGCTCATGAATAAGGGCTCCGATCGAGTCCGAAACTAGTCGGGCATTCCCGAATACACCCGTGAGTATAACCGGAATATATAGTAAATAATAATCTGATAAGTCATTATTTGTTTCCATATTTTGTTGAACTATTTCTAGTATGTTAGCTGCATCATCCCTGTCCCTTATTTTTGTGTGGTATTTATTAATTAAAGCAGCAGCCACAGCAAAGTCTATCATCAAATGTGTAGATGCCCTGTTAAAATAATTTTGGCGAAATATTTTAAATTGAGTTTTAAAAATACCATTTACTACCTCTACAACCCATCGACACATAGTCACAGCTCTGGACTTATTAGCATCTCTTGTTGTCAACTGAGATTCACCATTATCTGGAGATAAAGGTACATGAACCTCATAGCCACAACATTCTAAAAGAGCCAGTGAGTCCCTAAAACCTCTATCTAGGATAAATACATCTCCAGATTCAAAATATCGCCTTAATGAACTGATTGATCATCACCAAATTCTTTGTTTATGATATCTGCATCTGAGGTTGTTGCAGGAATCAGGATAAGGACCCAGAATATCTATAATATAACCATCACTACAAACAATAAGGAAAGGCTTTACAAGATTGCGATATTTGTGTAATGAGTAAGTTTTTTTTTGATATAAGTAATTTGAACTTTTTTCTATGTATACGTATGTACCATCGGCAATTATGATAGGCCTCCTATCTTCTCCCCCATAAAGTCCATTTGGGATTATAAGATTTCTTTGAGCTATTTCTGCTCGGGATATATGATTACGATGATTACGCGCCATATTCATAAGCCGTTCTAACGTGCTTCTTGGCACTTGCAATAATGCTGACATACGTTCGTCACTATCTCCTGTTCTTAACTTCATCAAATATGCAGCAAGTGCAAAAGAACCCCTATATTTATTTAACAGTCTCGGAACTTCAGACAGAATTTGTTGGTATTGTGCCTTTGTTACGCCTAGATAATAATGTATAGTATGCTCAGGCATACTCTGAATATTTTCAAAGTCTAAATGATTGTACATATTATCTTTTAACAATGTAGCAAAATCTTCAATTTGTGCTGCACTAAATGTTTTAATCGGATTATATATTGATTCTAACAGTAAATCCCAAGAGTTACTATTTAAATGATAGTTACAAATTCGACATTCTGAAGGTACATAATAATTATACTCGCAAAAAAGACGTACCCGCAATGCTTCGGGAACAGAAAGTCGATTGGAATCATTACAACCAGGAAAAAAACATTGATTTTGTGTTATTTGTGCTCTTACATAATTAGGCAGCAGTATACCATCTGATGTATCTGAGCGTTGTTGTTCCGTATTCATCACATTACTAGTTATTTCAGACTGCGATGACGACAGACTAGATGGTTCAGAAGGTTCCAATTCTGCAGTTGACCGAGATGCTGCTCTATCAGTCCTTCGCCAACAATTATGACACACACGAGACGATGGTGGCAACTGTAACAATAATAAAAATAAGAACTGAAGGCCCAGTAAACAAGATAAAATAGATTTATTTAGTTTTAAACTCAAATATAATTAAAACATTAACATAAAGTTAAATCAAATAATACTGCACAAAGGCAGGCTTAATGCCTTATATGTATTGGGCAATCAACCTCACATCTACCTTTCTGTTGACTGGATAGTCTTATTTACTATGGCATAAATAAACTATTATAAAGATTGCGCAAATATGAAAAAATAAAATTACTTTTTGGCTTAATATGCAAATGGTGTAATAAGTAGGTATGTAAAACTGTTGGAAATCACCACTTACAAGAATTAAAAACTGTTAATTACACTAACCTCACGTGGTGCAATATCATGAGCAATCACATTCCGTATGAGTTCCTCACGTGGAGAGTCGGACCCAAGTGTGTGTGATCTTATTCTCAAAAGTGATCTGCCACAGCTGATGCATAGTCCATGACCAACAATCGGTACATGTTGTTGTTCTTTTGTTGGATGTCGTATTTGATTCCAGGCTGCAGTCCAACACGAGTGGCACAGTACACTGTCACTCGAAACTTGTACCTAATAAACAACACATAATTCTTAGATATTGATATTATTTTAAATCAACACAGTTAAAATACATTCCTCAAGGTACGATACATTGTTTAAGTATAGTTAACTTAAATGGTGAAATAGATCAAATATTTACCTGCTGTGATCGAAGCCATTGTTGTATAAGATTTCTCACTTCTGCAATTTCCAACAAATGTCTCCGCATTTTCGTGACATTTAAACCACAATTGACACAGCGTAAATGTTCTCTTGAATGAGTAACTGAGGGCTGAGAAGAACTCTGGCCGATGTGAAAGCTAGGGCCATCATTATCAGTAGATATCAAGTCCAAGTTCGTGCAAGGGTGGGTCATCGTGAGAAGCGTGAGCGGATTCCATGTTCAAGCCGTGATCAGTAGGGTAAGAAGAATTGTCAGAGTCCATTTAGAAAGCCAATTCGTTGATTAATAAATTAAATAAGAAATTCGCAAGAAAACAAACAAATGTTAACAAAGTCAACTTGTGATTTCAAATGACACGGGCTAACTGTCATATACATAATTTAATATTCGATGTTGCCACTTAATACACAAAATATCGAAAAATTAACCTTATAGGTAATTATATTTTTGAGCCGTTTGGGGTCGAAACACTCGGGTCATGGGGTCCGAGTGCGCGTCTTCTTTTTAGTGACCTTTCTAAACGGTTAGTTGACGCTTCACGTGACCAAAAGGCTGGCCTGTTTTTCGGCCAAAGAATTAGCATTGCCATTCAACGTGGCAATGCCGCCAGCCTTTTGGGCACCCTACCAGTCGACAGCGATGAAGACGAATACTTTGATACATAATTTTTAGTTTAAATTTTTTATTTTTGTATATATTTATTTTTAAGAATCGAAAAATCGATATCGATCTAATATTATTCGATTTATAATTTATTAAAAAGCAATAATCTTTAAGGTGCTTTAAGTTCTACACGCCTTTTAATATATATATATATATTATATAATAATTGTATAAATCATTAAATTGTATAGTAGCGATTGATATGACATAAATAATTAATCGTAAATCGACTAGCAATTCGCTTGTTTTATTAATGAAAGTTGTCTTAGGGTCTTGACGTGTTGGTTTTGACTCGATGCTTGTCTCCCAATGATCCAAAACTACAATATACCCATGCAAGAAAAACATCATAATATAAAATCGATATATAAAAGAATCGATTATTTTTAAACGAAATTAGTAATTGGCAACACTAACTATCTGATCCACAAAGTAAATGAAGTATGGAAGTTGCCCTTACTTCATTTCTATCTTTTCAGTTCTTTTTTTTTTGAGTAAAAATGTTGCAAACTTGTTTGGATTCATGAATAACGCCATTAATAAACATAAAACAAAATGTATTTTTTTTAACAAAACCAATTAATTGTGCATTTCATGGCCGAATATGGGCATTCCCCTTTACAAATTTGTACCATCTTTCTTTTTTAAATGAGTAACCTCTGGAGTTTCTTGCCGGTTCTTCTCCATTGGAATGACATTTTGGAACCGTGCAACTAGCATCCTAACGTTTCATTAGCGCCTTGTCGACGACGAGACCCCGTCCAACAAGCGGGCAAAGGTAGCGGCGGAAGTACCGTAAACGTAGTTACTAAATGTAACGTTCCAATTAGACTAATTTGTTTGTTTGTTTTAAGAAGTTAATCTTATAAGAGTATATTCTGTAAAAAACGTATAGGTTAAGTAACTTAGTTGTTAAGAACAATATGTTCGGCCCATCACTAACTCAGAAAACTAAAATTGTATTGTTCTAGAAACTTTTGTGTACGATAAAATAAAATAAAATAAAATAAAAAATAAAAAAGCCTTTAATTTCCTACTCTTACAATTTAAGTTACAAGTTAACTATTTTAATACATTTATCTTATACATATATATTTATATTCTCCTATATTTATAATCTTTGATTGCTTTACCTGTTATTATATGTATAAATAAAACACTTAACTATTCTTATTTCTTTTAGCTGCTTACCTATTAACTATCTTAACTTTACAATTTAGCTTCACTACGTTTTATCTGTAGGAACCCCGTATTGGGTAAAGGCCTCCTCCAAAGATGCCCAATTGTCTCTGTCCTGTGCCGTTTCTTTCCAGTTTAGGCCGGCTGTTCTTATTATCTCGTCTTCCCAACGTGTCAATGGTCTTCCTCTACTTCTTTTACCTTGAGGACCTTTCCAAAATGTCACCTTTAGGGTCCATCTCCTATCTTTAAGCCTCGCGATATGTCCTGCCCATTTCCACTTGAGTTTCTGTGCGTAAGTCAATGCATTTGTTGCTTTTGTTAAAGACCTTATATTTGTATGTCGTATTTTATCTATTTTCTTTATTTTTAGCATGCTGCGCTCTAATCCCCGCTGACAAGTAATGATTTTATTTTTTAGTTTAGAAGTGAATTTCCACGTCTGGCATCCGTAAGTCAAGCACGGTAGGAGGCTGGAGTTCATAACCTTTGTTTTTATTGTTACAGGAAGATTACTTTTGAAAATTTCCTTCAAGCTCCAGTATTTGTTCCATGTTTGTTGTACTCTTCTTTCCACTTCTAATTCGTTATTTTTCCTGTCAAAACTAATTCGCTTTCCTAGATATATGTATTTGTCTGTATATTCAAGTGACATTCCATTTATTGTTAATAATCTTTTCCAGCTATTTGTCATTGCCATAGTCTTAGAAAGATTCATTTCTAGTCCCACATTAACACTAGCTAGATGCAGTGTTTCGACCATGTGCTGTAGCTGGGAGCTGGACTCTGATAACAACACTAGGTCATCTGCGAATCTTAAGTGGCTTAAGTATTCGCCCTTTATAAACAGCCCTGACTTGCTCCAATCTAACTTACTGATGATAGCCTCCAGGATGGCTATAAATATTTTTGGAGATAGCGGGTCGCCCTGTCTTACGCCTCTTTCGATAGGAAAACTAGGTCCGAGGGTTTCCAGCTTAATTCTACCCTTATTATTGTTATATATGCTTTTGATGACATTTATGTATACGTCTTCTACTCCCTGCTGTTTTAAGCAGTTTGTGTACGATAAAACAGTCTAATTAATCATGTATCTTTATAGTGTATAAGATAAGGAATTTATTGATGTATCATACCATGTGTAATTCTTATTGGATTCTAATAAATAAGCGTTGAAAGACTGCAGCTCAAACGAAAAAAGGATAAAAAATAGTCGAAAAAAATGCGCGGCCCCATTAAGGTAATGTCGGACCGTATTAAAACGGGCCCACTTGATCCAATAAGTCAGGTCTGGCTGGAGGCTCATGCAGTCTCGCCTTTATCCGGTTACGTCCAATAAGACCCCCCTCGGGGTCGTCGACATATCTCCATTTCGAAAAAAAAAAAAAAATCCAATAAGTCAGTCGCAACACAGCCGTTGAAGAGATAACATCTAATAGGAAGAGCTAAAGTCCGAAACGAATGTTGAAAACCAGAAGCTGTTTTATTGTCTCCCGGCTGTCCGTCTCCCTAGAAAACTCGTGGTCTCGCAAAGCGTCTTAGTACTACATCTCGTACCACACCTTGTACGCATTCAGGGGTGCGTGGGACGTGCGTCACCAGCGCTACCCGACAAGGGCGCACGTTACATAGGGTTGGGAGATTGTCCCAGGCACGGTAGTGCGGACACTGACTTGTGTCCCTGCCGTCCGAAACACGCCTGTAATAGGTTTATATGAAATAAAAACATTTTGAATTTGAACATAACTAACTGCAGTTACTGTATAGCCTCACTGTTTAGCTCGGGCTCAATTAAGGGTTAACAAAATCGCATACACTGAAATAGTAGTACTGTTTAAATTCTAAAACAACTCCATAGCACACATTTAAAATTGAACAAATGAAAATAAAAAGCGTGACAAAGTATCCGAACGCACTTTATACCCTGACAATACTACTTGTCATGTCGACAATTTGACATTGACGGACGGACTATGAAACTTATATTTTCACGTAACCTCTTGGTAAAAGAATAAATATTAGTATTAGTGAGAAACCCACGAGAAACAACGAAAAATTACTTATTATAACAATACGGGGGTATGAGTAACAAGGAATACATATAGCTTAGTGCGTGGAACTAAAAGATACCTGGATGCTATGCGGATAATGAGAGATACGACAGACATCACTTTTTAGCTGCAGCACGCTTTAATTTGGGAGCTTTTACTACAGGAATCGGCTGTGCGGTACTCTGCTCCGGTTCGGTGGCGGACGTCTCCCGTTGTGTGTCTGTCGACGGCTGACCAATTTTGTCTAGGTCGTCGAAACAGACGACGCGTCTACGTTTGCCATCTTGACCGAGTACGTACACGGTGCCGTCTCTAGTCCAACACTGGTTCACCCCGAATCTCTCGCGTGCAGACATAAAAAGGTTGTGCCGAGCCCTGGTCAAAAATTCTGAGACAGTAATACCTGAGCCTTTCAACTTGGTCTTGTCAAACCAGATCTTATCCCGCAGCTCAGACCTGTAGAGCTTGAAGAGGATGGGCCGGGTTCTATTCGACGTGCGACCCAACCTGTGACAGCGCTTGATGTCTGCTGCTTTGAAGTCATTCAACTTGAGCCGATCCCTGACAATGTTGGCTACAGTCTGAGCAGTATCCTCGTCCTTCAGCTCTGACACACCATGTGTCCACATTTAAAGCAAGCATGTGTACTTGATTTTGAAGACAGCTAAGCGCTTGAATTATAAATGCTCGGAAAGCAGTGAACTCACTTGCTTAATCCACATTTTTGAAATAACCAAATGTGAAAGAAGTGTTCTAAAACATAAACTTTCTCATTTTAAATCAGAGTTCATACAGAAATGGACTACAGCCTACAGAAAAACCGCCAAAATGTTTCGCTGAATCGAGTCAAAGATCTAAACGTAGGAAAACAATGGAGATACGAAAACAGCCTGCTGCCATCGAATTAGCATATGCCACGCAAATGAGCTTGCGAGCTACAGGAAACGTGGTCGCTTCAAATATTTTGAAGGATATCACAAAATCGCCAACAAGAGCGTTAAAGTTTCGAAAATTTATGACTCGAGCAGAAAGCCTCAAAATAAAAAGCTCTCGCCTACAGAAGCGTTATCTGTGTTTGGAGAAGGAGATTTTACAAGAAGACAGTACAATATTTAACACAGCAGACAAAGCTCGCTTTCCCTGTTACACAGAGATACAAAAGGCTAAAAAACAATGTTACCCTAAGATTGAACGTGTTACGTCAACATGTGCAGAGGTGAAGTTACAAGATCTTTTGGACCATACGTGTTCTCGGCTTTGTCTTTATTTGACGGAAGTATTTGAAACATGCGACCCCGAAGATCTAGATAATTTAGAACTGACAGTAAATGGGGATGTGACGGTTCTCAGCAGAGTCAATACAAACAGAAATTTGAAAATATAACGTTCTCTGATGCAATGCTTTGCAAATCGCGTTACTAAGTCGCCACACATATTCCAGAGCTCCCTTGTCTCAACCAGATTGGTTAACAATAAGAGTCCAGAAATAAAAGTAATCTGGCAAAACCCATTACCATCGTCTCATCATACCAGTATTAACTAAACCCATCTAAGCCTTTTAACACCTGTATTCTTTGATAAGCAAACGACAGTGACGGGTATCATTTAGTCCATGGTTTAAACGTCGATTTTGTAGACCGATAAGGATTCGTTTCATACACGAAACTAAAGATGTAACCCTAGATGAGATTCAGTATATAAAAAAACAAATAAAAAACCTAACCAAATCTAAAGTTATTGTTAATGAAACCGAATACCAAATTAAAAACAGTCTACTGTTCACTATGGTAGATGGGAAAATATGCAATGCTGCAACTAATACATTATCTACTATGCGATGCTATTTGTGTGGTGCAACCTCGAAAGCTTTTAATGATTTAACAGTGAAGAAAAATTTGAACTTTGAATCATTAAATTTTGGACTTTCCGCACTTCATGCTAAAATAAGATTGTTTGAAAGTATTACTAACTGCCAAGAAATCTTGTTACCTAAGATTCCACAAGGAAAAGTAATTATTTTTTATGTTTATGATCTGTTTGTCGTTTTCGAGAAGTGCTCGTACTTAATTACTTTTATGTTTTGTTATTTTTTTAAAGAAATTGATTGTACCTATTCTCATAAAATCTTGTTTCCTATAATTCCACATGGAAAAGTAATTGTTTTTTATGTTCTGTTATTTTCGAGAAGTAATTATTTTTATGATTATGTTCTGTTAATTTTTCGAGAAGTTGATTGTATTGTTTTTATTTTTTAATTTTACCTTCTATAATAATTTTAGAGCAATGTTATTCTCAGCTAGAAATGACTACTTTAATGTTTTAACTAACATTTTAAAAGGCTGTTTACCACAACTTCACGTACCTAGGCATAATATGCCATGTCCGTTTTATGTGACGTAGTTTTATGAACCACAATTGCACATACAGGGTGCAGTTTTGAAGATGCAAAATATTTCGGGAGGTAATTATGTTAGTGATCCTCGACCCGAATCAACAATAAAATTAGTAGGTATTTTTTTTAATATTTTTTCTTACTCATGGAAATCGGTACATGTGTACTTTCTTAAAACGCGGCCAGTCTGATACTCGCCCTATTACCGCGCTTTCACACACACAAACACATTTCATTGATCCATAGCGCACTAGCGCTACCTGCACGCAACCCGTTACGCCGCGCCATCGCACAGACAGGTATTTGGCCCTAAAAGTCGGGCGAAATCCACTTTTTTGGTTTTAGTCAGACGCCGTTTTTTCTTATTCCACGAAATACAATGGTATCCCCACCTACCTACAGCGTGAACCCGATGCGCTAAAGCCTTTCCCCCGCTCCATGCGCTCAGTCGGAAATTACCGTTCGCTTGCCGTGGTCGTGTAATTATTCGATACGCTCAAATTTCATTGTTTTCAAATATTAAATTTATGGTGAAAAAGTCAATTTCTTGTGAATTTCTACTATGGATTTTACACAACCAGGTATGTGTTGGCGACGAAAAGTAATTGTCGCGTGACGAAAGGCAATTAAGCGTGAATATTGTTCCTATTAAGCGTAAATATTGTTTTAAGTATAAGAATTGTTTTTATATAAGTTTGTTGTGTTATAATTAAGTAGCGTTTTTATTAATTTAAGGATAGCTTTTAGATTATGTAAATCTTCCAAAATAAACAAAGGGTTTTTAGTTGTTTTATTTAACACCAGAGGGCACCACAAGTACCAAGTGGTGTAAAAATACTAAGGTACGAAGACTGCCTCGTTGGTCTAGTTACTGCTAAGCGCGACTGCTGAGCACGAGGTCCTGGGTTCGAATCCCGGGTCGGGCAAAGTGTTACTGGGTTTTTCCATTAGGTAATTCTCAGTAACAGCACGGAGTCTGGAGTTGTGCCCGGTTGATGGCAATAGGCTCGCCCCCTATAAAGCGCAATACACATTGAGCCCGCCGGGCCGCCGACAAAGCCCGGCGACACAACCCGGCGGCCTGTACGAAAAGAATCATGTCGGCAACATGCGTCTGCGCGTGTTACCCGCCGACATGTTGGCGGCTTGAGTACGCCTGCACTCAGTTGCCCGGCGACGCTCGACCTGTAGTGACGTGCTTGTATTTTTTTTACGACATGGAGTGGGACGACGAAAAATGTCTTACGTTAACTGCCGGCGTGAGAAAATATTTGTCAACAAAAGCTTTAACACAAATAAAATTACAAAAATCTTACTTAACGGGCTTATTTTAAAGTTCAAATTCAAAAACCCAAGTCAAAGCTAAGTTAACAATAACAAACAACACGTGCGCGATCTTGCCGTTTTGTTCAATCTTTTGATTCTTTCTAACGCTCTTAACAAGCGTATCTCGCGTACTCGCTCTAAGCTATCCCTGGCCGCCGTCCGGCTGGACCGGTTTGGTGGGAACTTGGACGCGCCCCGAGTGTCGATTTTATGTAGGTAATTTGCAAAGGTATCTATTTCAAACTACGTCAAAGTTGGAAAAATATATGCGAACAGTAGAACTTATTTTAGAAACTTAAACGGTAGGTATTTAGTTTTATACAATCATTTTATCTAGGTAAGTACGTTACCTAGATAAAATAATATTGTATAATAATGATTTTTGTAAATACGTACATTATTTTAGCTATATTATACGTCTTAGTACAAAGGTTGAAAATCTCTGATTAACTTGTTTAGGTGGACACGCCTGGCGGGTTCTCGGCGTCACATAATCACTTAAAAAAAAAAAAACTAATTAAGAGATTTTTCCGGGGGCCACCTCAAAAATCCTTAGGATATAGCTAAAGGATTATGTACTGAGTATTTCAAAAGGCAATTTTGGCTAATTTTCGAAATATCACTGAAACATTTAGGACACGCCTGGCGTGTTCGAGGCGTAGTTATAGAAATTCGCAAGAACACGCTAGGCGTGTCGGCGGCATTGAACGTGTTAACTGGTCTTTCATTTAGCTTAAGTACTTCGAAATTATAACTGAATAATTAATATTTGTGATATGGTTTGAAGCATTCTATGCACAAGCCTGGCTGTTGGGGACATTTCTCGCAAGCAAACAATGTTGCTACCCTTTTTTTTTTCGTTGTCCAGCAGTGGGCGCATCTTCTTCGCTTAAGGTGCTCCCACACAGCAGTTATATAACGTTATATAACATTGTGTAACACGATAACATTTATTAATAGCGTGTAACAATACCCTACAACATGTTAAGAAATGTTATATGTTATAAACGCTCCCACATTGGTTGAACTCGTTGTATAACATCGTATAACATTATGTTCAATCAGTTTGGGTTTGTCTTTCGAGGAAGGTGGTAGTGACCCAATAATGGAGGAAGTGCTGATAGGTTTGGCGTTTATTTTTTGTTTGAAAAAAAAGAAGAGACGCTCTTACTGGATGCGTCGAACTCTGAAAGCGAGAGAACAGTACAGTGCTACACAATATTTGGAAGATTTGGGCATTGATGGCTGTTTGAACGATTTTTTAAGAATGAACAGTTCAGAATTCGAATTAAGGCCGGGACTCCACCAAAGCAGAGATGTGTGCGGTGTGCTGTGTGCTGTGCGAGAAGAGATGTTTTTCAGCTCGCGGGACTCCACCAAAGCGGAGATGTGTGCGGTGTGCTGTGTGCTGTGCGAGAAGAGATGTTTTTCAGCTCGGGTGCGGGGCGTTGAGTGCTCAGTACGCATTCTGACACGAAAGGTAGACGATGTCGCTATTATTACAAAAAAAGTATCTTCTTTTACTTGAAGAAGAACTACAGTCTGAAGAAGCAGAATTGATAGCTTTATACTACCTAAACAAAAGAAAACATCGGTTTTGGAAAAGAAGTCACTTGTATTACCATACCAGTCATGGAGAATTTTTTACTCTGTTTAATGAGTTAGATGATGAAAGTTTTACCAAGTCCTACAGACTACCGAGGAATATATTCTACGAACTACATAACTTAATTAAACCGCATATATTTAAGCAAGATACTAACTACAGGAGATCTATCTGTACCCAAGAGCGGCTAGCAGTATGTTTGAAGTAAGTACCTACCTAATTATTTTTTTGTTAATGTGTGTTTGTGTTTATGTGTGTTATCTGCGTTTGAATGTGATCAGTCTTTTTTGAGTGTTTGTTTTTTTTTGTGTAAAAGGGCTAAGTGAGAAGTACTCAAAACGAGAATCAAGAAGTACGAGAATACATGAAAAATATTATGTAAACTGAGGTATGTAAGGATTACGAGAAATCGAGATCCGTTGTCTCTTTCTACCCCTCCGGGAGACTGGAGTGATGCATATTATGTAAAAACCAAATATATTTTTATATTATCTTATTTATTCATAAAGAAAACAAAAAAATCAACTGCCGTTCTGGCAGTAGCAAAAAAAACGTAAGGTTATATTAGAAACATAACGTACAAAAAAATTATAACAGTAAATCACATGAGACATATTGCTTTCTTTTCCATATAGTTACAAATTATCATATGTGTCTTCTTCGTTTCTGAATGCTTCTATCTGTTCATCGGTCATGTGCGTATCTTCCAAGCTTGGAACAGGTGCCTGTGTCGAACTTGGACCCGGTATTTGTGTTGAGCTAGGAACCGGTGCCTGTGTTGAGTTAGGACCACCGGCCTGTGTTGATGTAAGAACCGGTGCCTGTGTTGAGCTAGGACCCGGTGTCGAACTTGGACCCGGTGCTGAAGTGTAACCGGGGGAATACCAATTATTTTCATTTGTGTTATACCATGTGTTTTGTAGCTCAAGTTCTTCCAATTCTAAAAGAACATTGAAAATTTTACGTTTAGCCTGAAGCTGCATATATTGAGAAAGCTTTTTTACACTTTTTGATATCGACAGAAAAAAAGTGTCCATTTCGTCAAGGGTATTATTTTTCTCTATCAATGATTGTATTTCTAGTTTTTCTTGGCGTATTCTTTCACGGTTTGCATGGTGCTGTATAAGTAAATTACTTATTTCATCCGATTTTCTTGTTGCATTTCTGCATGTCGAGGCTGAGACGCTTGATGTCGGTGACGGCGAATGTTGTACAGATGGACGATCTTCTGGAGTGCTTCTTGTATGATTGCTTGATGTTTCAAAAAACTCATCGGTTACATTACTTTCCAATGAATTTGTTTCCTGTTCATTTATATTTGTTTGTGAGGTATAATTTGTAGTCCTGTTTCTATTCGTCATATATGGTATCAAAAATTCCATTACCTTCTCATATTTCCATTCACGAATTTGTTTACCACTCTGTCCACTTCTAGTGGCATTCTTCCTTTTTAATGCGTCCCGGTGGCTGTCTCTCAACTTTTTCCACTTAGATTTAGCCGTTTTTACTGAAATAAAAATAATTGAAATCATTATAAATATTAAATGTTGACATTGCCATAGTCAAAATATACTTACCGCATTATCACTCATGCAGAATTTATAACCATTATAAATATTTAAAAAATACCAGAGTTTCAAGGGAAACCAATTTATAAAAAAAAATATCTGAAATCAAACAAACAAAACGGATTGTATCTCTCGTACGTGGTCGCGGCAGACGGCGGCGTCGAAATTTGAAATGTTAATAAATAACGAGTGATAAATCCATTTTATTTGTTTGATTTCAATGTGTTGTGCTCGTGTGAATCTTAGACTTTTAATTGTTTCTTTTCTATTATTTAAAAATGGCTATAACTTTTGAACGAGTGAAAATTCTGTAAATACATAATTTCAGTAATGCCTAATCTTTTATAGTTCCGGAAACAACACGACACTGATTAAGATATTATTTTGAAATGACCCTTCTATTCTAACTGAAACCACGACACATAAATATAAATCTATATTATAATTATTACAGGTATTTGGCGACTGGTTCAAAATTTTCACAAATAGCTGAAAATTTTAGGATTGGAAAATCGACTGTTCCAAGAATTATAGAAGATGTCTGCGATGCCTTGTGGACAGTATTACAACCTTTGGTTATGCCAGAACTTAATGAAAATGATTGGAAAAAAATTTCAAAGCAATTTGAAGAAATCTGGCAATTCAAAAACTGCGTCGGGGCCATTGATGGCAAGCATGTGTACATGTTTGCACCCCCAAAATCTGGGTCCTCATATTACTGTTATAAACACAGGTTTTCAACTGTAATGATGTGCGTAGCCGACGCTACCCGAAGAATAATTATGGTAGATATAGGTTCAATGGGAAGGTTCAGCGATGGTGGTATTTTTGCTGATAGTATATTCGGAATTCGTTTGAGAGAAAACAGACTAAATCTACCACAGCCACAACCCTTGTACCAAAATGGAGAACCTGTACCGTTTGTTTTTATTGGAGACGAAGCTTTCCCTTTGATGACTAACTTAATGAGACCATATCCACGCGATAATTTAAATAACGAAAAACGAACATACAATTATAGACTTTCAAGAGCTCGTCGTATTGTGGAAGCTACATTTGGTGTATTATCACGGAAATGGTACGTATACCGTAAAGAATTTGAATGTAAAATAGAAACAGTGGAAAAAGTGATAAAAGCAACGTGTGTTCTACACAACTTTTTAATTGACAAGATGCCTGGCTATCTAGATAATAATGAAACGGGTTTGGCCACGACTATGTTTAACGACACAAACGTGGAAAATCTATTATCGAATGACAATATGGATGCCTATCAAGTTCGAGAAAAATTCTGTAGTTATTTCAACAACGAGGGCGCCGTTCCATGGCAAGACACTCGTATTACAACATTACTTGAACGAAATACTTAATATAATAAATTGCACTTACCGTCAGATAATTGAGTTTCTTTCAAAACGTTCTCCCAAGCTGCATCTTTGACGTCAGTAAGTTTATAGGTATCTATTGATGTGTTCCATAGACATGGATATTTTTTTACTGATTCAATAAATTGTTCATCCATTACGTTTTATTTAAATTAACTAATTGTTTACGTTGAAAAATACAAACTGCACAAATTATTCACGATAAAAGCGTGTGCTCGCGCGCACGGTACTAGCAAGATGGCCGGCCGGCGCGCGCGCGGGGTTCTGCGGGTTGCTAGCGGGCGAGAGGGGGGAGGGTGACATCGCTCACTGCACGCCGCTCATATCTCTCGTCTCCACTGCGCGTCGTCCGCGCACAGCTCACATCTCCGCTTCCATCGCGACATACAAATATTACACATCTCCGCACAGCGATCTCCACTGAAGCTGAGCGGAGAGGAGACGTGTCAATAACTCAATTCTATTGGTTGTTTAAAAAACATCTCCTCTCCGCTCGTCTCGTCTCCGCTTTGGTGGAGTCCCGGCCTTATCCTGAATTTAGTCGGAAAGAATATTGCTAAGCAGGATACTAATTGGAGAAAAGCAATAAATTATACAGAAAGATTAGCAGTTACATTAAGGTTTTTAGCAACCGGTAGCAGTTATGGTAGTCTTGGAGATGTGTTCAAAATATCACACCAACTTATAAGTATGATCATACCAGAAGTGTGCGAGGCTCTCAACGAGGGATTAAAAGAATATTTACACGTAAGTACAAATCAGTTCTTTTATTTCAATGTTAACATTAATAATATTTTATCAGAAATGTTCAATGAAAATACAGTAAGCTAAAAATTAACTTTTGCAGTGGGTATTTTTAATGACAAATACAGCAAGCAAACTAAAAATCAATGTTGATCCAAAGTTATCATTTGTTTTGGATTGATTGCAACAAATCATCTAATGATTGCGTAGAATCTTCACTGAATTGTGTTGCGCTAGTGATTGAACAATTATCCGATAAAGTGGATGGACTTGGTGTATTGATGTGTTCTCTGCCACCAGTGCTAATATTAACCGCGGAAGTGGATGGACTTGGTGCACTGCTGTATCCTTTGAAAGCACCAGCAGCATTACTGGGTGTTTCCATCGTAGTGGTTGGCCAATCATATTCTCCCATGGAAGCATTGAATAAAATATTATTAATATGATATTGCGCGGTATTTCTGGCATAAGTATTTTTGATTTCTTTAAGTTTGCTTGCGACATATTCTCCAAAAATATCAGTTTCATCTCTGTCGCGTCGACTCTAAGGCTGCCTGTCCACCGGAGCGGAGCGAGGCAGCGGAGCGGAGAAACGGAGTAATGCGGAGCGGAGTTGCGTACTGTGTCTGTCCACCGGAGAGGAGCGAGGCTGCGGAGCAGAGCGAGAAAGTAATGCGGAGCGGAGTTGCCACTGTGTTTTTCAATATGCGGAGCTAGGCCGCGAGTACGCGACGAGTCATTTCGAGCTCCCGGCGGCGGGCGATTGGTTTAGTTCTACGCGAAATGTCAGTGACAGCAGACATGTTATCGAAAAAGTTAATACGTTATTACCTTACATTGCTTGAGGAAGAAGAGTTGGAGTCAGAAGAAACCGAATTACTTACCGTATACTATTTGAACAATTCTATAAGGAAACATAGATTTTGGTTAAGAAATCATATCAAACATCGTTCAGAACACAGTGAATATTTTACTTTTTTCCAAACTGCTGATGAAGAAACTTTCGAAAAATCTTATAGAGTTTCAAGATGTACTTTTCATGAACTTCACTCCCTGATTGAACCATATATTCGGAAACAAGACACAAATTACAGAAATTCAATCAGTAGCTGTGAAAGATTAGCAGTGTGTTTAAAGTAAGTACACATTTTGAAATCAAAGTAACTTTTATTTTTGCATACAGTCGATGCCATGTTATATTAATTTAAAAATCATAATCTGTCTCAAAGTTGTCCGCATTTTCATTGGGTCCTGTTTGCTCTGCTGCAGATGTTTCAATATCCTGGGTTGTTTGAATTTGTGAAGCGCTAGGAGTATTAATACTAGTGTTAATATCATTTGGAGCACTAGGAGTATCGATATCGATACTAGTATTGATATTATCTGTTGTAGGTGTTGATGAGGCTGTAGAATAACCATAATTATTCGGAGAATACCAACTATGTTGAAGATTACTTTCTTCAGCTGATATTACCGCATTAAAGCAGGTTTTTTTAATTTGTAGTTGTAAATAATACGGCAGCTTTTTCGCCGATGCAGCCAAATTTAAAAAAAATAAGTCTATTTCATCGTACTTATCACTAGCTGACATCATGTTTTTAACTTCTATCCGTTCTTGTTCCAACAGTTCGCGGCGTTTTTGATTTTTTTTCAAAAGATCTAGAATTTCATCGTTCTTTCTTTTTTTGGATGTGGATGGGAGAGGCCCAGAAGCTGTTGAATCATTAGGAACATCGACAGAAGGAAGATTATTTGAATTTGATGGCAACAAATTGCATGATTCCCGTGAACTCTCATCAATGGTATTTGGCGGATTTGAAGTTTCGCTTACTGAGTCATCCAAGGGCGCAAAATTTGATGACCGGTCTCTGTTACACATGTAAGGCAATAAGAATGACATGGCTTTCTGATATTTCCATTCTTTTCGTTGTTTTCTAGCCTGTCCACTCCTTGTTGCATTTTGTCTTTTTAAGGCATCTCGATGATTATCTCTCAGTTGTTTCCATCGCGACTTGGCAGTTTTAACTGAAACAATCAACAAACACAAAAAATTATTCCATGGTCTATTTATAAAAAAATATTACTTTTATTTTTCAGGTATTTAGCAACCGGCCACTCATTTACAACGATGGGAGAAAATTTTAGAATTGGATTAAAAAGTGTATCAAGAATTATTGATGAGGTTTGTGATGCTTTATGGAATGTATTGCAACCTCTTGTCATGCCGCAACCAACAGAAAACGACTGGAAAGAAATAGCAAAAGATTTTGATGAACTATGGCAATTTAAAAATTGTACAGGTGCTCTTGATGGCAAGCACGTATATATCAAGGCTCCCTCGAAAACTGGGTCCTCGTTTTTCAACTACAAAAAGAGATTTTCTGTAGTATTGATGTGTTTAGCTGATGCCAGAAGGAAAATCAGAATGGTTGATGTGGGATCTATGGGAAGATTTTCTGATGCAGGAATTTTTGATAACAGCATTTTCGGAAAGAGTCTAAAAGAGAAGAGATTGAATTTACCTGAGCCGGTACCATTGTATCAAGGTGGTGCAAAAATGCCGTTCGTATTTATAGGAGACGAAGCTTTTCCATTAATGGAAAATTTTATGAGGCCATACCCACGTGATGGACTAAACGCAGAAAGAAAAATATTTAATTACCGATTATCAAGAGCACGTCGCATTGTTGAGGCAACTTTCGGTGTATTGACGAGAAAGTGGTACGTGTATCATAAAGATTTCGAATGCAAAATAGAAACAGTTGACAAGGTAATAAAAGCAACATGTGTTTTGCACAATTATTTAATTCAAAGACAACCTGACTATATAAACAATATTGAAAATAACATGGAGCAAACATTATTATCAGTTGGTGATATTACACAAACACAACATTCTATTAATGATGGTTTTCAAGTTCGCGAAATGTATTGTTCATACTTCAATAATCAGGGGAAGGTTCCATGGCAAGATACTCGAATTTTGAAAAGAATCTATAGTCAGTGATGTGTGACAGATTTGGATAGTTTGGCCAGCCGCGGACATTATTTAGGTATTATTTTGTTAAATAAAAAAAGATATCAATATGTACCTACTAGAGGGTATTATAGAATAAAGATACATAATATTATTTACCATCCGATATGTTTGTTTCAATGATTATTTGGTCCCACGCAGCATCTTTTGTTTCGTTGCATTTGTAAAATTCTGAAGATGTGTTCCAAATGCACGGAAACTTTTTCACACTTTCAATAAGTTTTTCATCCATTGTGTTCACTGCGTCGGTCACATACGCACTGGTCGGACTACGGCGGCACACTGCGGGCGCAACTGGCGCCCGCGCCTGCACTCGCTTCCCCGCTCCGCTTCCCCGCTCCGTTTCTCCGCTCCGCCTTGCATCCCCGCTCCGCTTACCGGTTTTGTATGAATTTTTAAACTAGTTCGCAACTCCCTGTCCACTAAAGAGGAGCGGAGATTTTGTGCAGTCCTATTGGTTAATATTTCTCCGTTTCTCCGCTCCGCTGCCTCGCTCCGCTCCGGTGGACAGGCAGCCTCATACATGTCTTTCAAGAGTTTCAAAGCTTCCTCTGATGTTCTGTCTTGTGTAACTTGTTGCCTGAATCTTTTACGAAATGTTTTCGGGACAGTGAATGTCTTCTCATTTGGTATGTCTGATTCAGTATTTGTGTCACTCATTTGATTTCCGCTTTGAGTTTCGTTGACCTGAAATGAATAATAATTAAAAGAATTTACAGGAATAGCAACTTTACTACCTACAATAGAAGGTTCAAATTGTAGTGGCAACGAAATTGAGATTATAATTTATTCTGTAAGTAACTAGTACTGCCCTACCTGGCAGTTATCGCTTTCAATTCCAAAAAATATTATCTCACATGCGTTGCCGCTACAATTCGTACCTTTTACTGCAGGTACTGCTGCATTATTCTTGTTATACGTGTCACATCAGTGGCTAATTTAATAAATAAAGCTAGTGAGGAATGTTTACTATGAAACAATTTAAACTTATATTACATGTTTTATTTTATTTCAGATGCCAACTTCTGCTCAAGAATGGTTACAGGTCGCAAATAAGTTTTTTAAGCAGTGGAATTTTCCCCATTGCCTGGGAAGTATCGACGGAAAACACGTAGCCATACAAAAACCAATAGGAAGCGGAAGCGAATATTACAATTACAAAGGATTTTATAGTGTTGTTCTTTTGGCATTGGTTGACGCAGAATATAATTTTTTATACGTAAACATTGGGTGCCAAGGACGTATAAGCGATGGCGGAGTATTTGCAAACACACCCTTTCGAAAAAATATAATTGAACGTAATTTGAATTTACCAGGAGATTGTCCACTTCCAGGAAGAACCACACCTGTTCCTTATGTATTTGTAACAGATGACGCATTTCCGTTAGAAAAGCATTTGCTAAAACCTTTTGCAGGACCCCAGGATAACAATACTAAAGAGAGAACATTTAATTATAGAACGAGCCGCGCAAGAAGAACAGTAGAGAATGCATTTGGAATTTTGTCAGCCAGATTTAGAGTATTAAGAAGTATAATTTTATTAGATCCACAAAAAACTACTACTTTAATTATGACATGTGTGCTTCTGCATAATTTTTTGAGGAAAACCAAATCAAGCACTATTTACGCCCCACCTCAATATTATGATAGGGAAAATTCAGGTGCTGCGCATACTTCTGGAGAATGGAGATCAGAAACGCAGCAATTAACATCTCTGGAACCAGTTGAAACACAGACAGAAGATGGGAAAGTGATAAGAAATGAGTTTGCTGATTATTTTTCACATGAAGGTTTACTGGATTGGGCATCTAGCTATTATTAACCATAGTCAAAATTATTACTCACAGACAATCCACCATCAACAGTTTCTTCTGGCTTGTTTCGATCCTTTAAAAATAAAAGATTTTTATACGCAAACCATTTTGGTATATCGTCAGCCCCCGCACCTGATTTAGGCTTCTTACTCTCTCTCTGAAATTGACCTATAAGTGACCGCATTTTTTTTTCAATCGACTGTTTATCCAAATTAAATTCAGCCGCAATTTGCATCCATGCGTCATGTTTTTTATTTCGATCCTTGTATTCATCAATCTGCGTATTCCACAAGACTTGTTTCTCTTGAAATATTTCAATCAATTTGATCACATTTTCATTACTCCAAGTAAAACGAGACATTTTGACAAATCACATATAACACGTGCTTCACCATTGCACCGAATGAACCGACTAAAACTGTGTACGTGACGGAGACGATCGCTCGCGCAACCCCCCGCGCCCTTCCGCTAACGTCCCGCTGAGGCTCTGATGAAGTTATATAACAAAAGTTATATTTTGTTATATCATATTGTAATCAGTTGTAAAACATTTTGTTAAATGAAGTTGTATAACATCAATAACAATTTATAACTTTTGTTATAATTTGTTTAAAAACAAACGTTATAAATCAGTCTCTAACGTTATATAACTGCTGTGTGGGAGCACCTTTAGTTTTGCCTTTTGTGTCTTTTTCTAATTTCATAATGCAATGAACATTTGTCCCCAATGGAAGTCGCAAATCCGGTATTAAATGAGGCTCGATAATAGATTTTATTACATTTAATCTAAAATCATATAAAGATATCTTGTTATTCGCTGAGTACTTATTGTACAGGAAGAAAGAATTTATTAATATTATTTGCATAATGTGGATTATAACTTTTTTATACCACCTAAGACTCTTGTGTTCACATGAGTAATACGATAGCATTTGGTCATGTCGATCAATGGCACTCATATTTTCATTGTAATATTTAATTATTTGGGGTTTAAGTTTAATTTGCCCCCTGCGATTTCTGGTACTATCTAAATTACCATTGTATTTTGTTGAGATAGCCAATACCTCCCGTTGATCCATCCATTTAATTATGCAAATGTTATTTTTATGTAATATGCATAACTCACCCTTTTTTAATTTTGTTTTTAATAATGTTTTAGGATTGCCTTGCCTCATTTTTCTCAGAGTTCCTGTACAATAAGTATGTTTATTATATAATTCATCCACCAGACCCACGCTTGTATAAAAATTATCTATGAACAAATGGTGTCCCACATTTATATATGCATCCATTAAATGTTTAACGACTTTTTTAACGTGGTTTGTTCCACCAACAAGCATATCAGAGGCACCCCCATACAGATGCAATTTTAGCACAACCCCTAGCTGATCGGCAAGTGCATAAAACTTCAGACCATACTTATTTTTCTTTCCTTTCATATATTGTCGACATTTTAATCTTCCTCTCCATAACATCATTGATTCGTCAATCACTATATTTTTAGTGGGATAATAAATTTCTAACATTCTTCTATTGAAATAATCAATTATTGGTTTTATTTTACAATTGCTTGTAGTTCCTCCTGTATTGACGCACAACATTCTTAAAATTAATAAAAAAGTATTACGCGACATTGCTTTAGAAAATACTGGTTGGTTAAAATATGAATCGGTTTTCCAATAATCTGATAGTCGATTTATTTTTATGAAGCCCATGTGGAATAATAATCCAAAGAATAATTTTATATCGCTGCAACTTATGGGTTTCCAAAACTTAGCTCTGCTTTGTGCACTTCTGCTTGCAGCTCTTTCCTTTTCCCCGTACTCGTTGGTAGAGCGAGTTAATAAATTAAGCAGTTCTTCATTGCATAAAGCGTTAAAATAGCTGATTGGTGTTTCAGCTATGTTTTCTTGGAGACCGGTTGTCTTGGTGAAAGGAATTTCGTTATATTGACCAGGATTCCCTGGTTGCCATTCATCGTTAAATGTATCAAGAGGTAAAGTTTCTTCTAGCTCATTTAAATCTATTTGGCAGTCGTCGTCATCTGTATCTATCTCATCTAAAACATTTTCAGAGAGGATCCCTAAGAGCTCAGAGTCAGTTAAAGCTGAAGGTGGCTGGTTCAAGGGCGGAGTTGAATTCGAAGATTCCATGGCTCCTACAGTGTCTTCGATCCAAGGGAAATCCCAATTAGGGCTTTCCCAAGAGCAGGATGGTAGTGGATTCTCGAAGGGGTCCATAACCTAAAAAAAAACAACAAGAATAAAAAATATGACGAAACGGTTAGCGCATTGGCTGAGCGATTGACTGCTGCGCTGCGTGTCGCGGGTTCGATTCCCGCACGGAGCAATTATTTGTATGGCCTACAGGTAGTTGTTTCGAGTCTGGCTGTTTGTGTACGTGAATTTAAATGTTTGTAAACGCACCCACGATACAGGTGAAATTCCTAGTGTGGGGCAACTTAAAAAATATATATCCTGGGAGAACTTACACATTTTTTTAAAATGTGATCGCATTGGAATAGTAATATTTTGTTAATATATATATATTAATATAATATGTTGTTAATATTTATAAGTATTTTTGGTGAGTTTCTCCACAATGGCTGCGTGCACATTTTTTTTTAAATATAGGTACACAATTATACGACGTCATACACTAAATATCTGCATAATTAAAATCTTTAAATTCAACAACATTCCGCTGCGCGAACGCACACGATTATGTGTGTGATTATTTCACACATTGTTATGTTTGAAATAAATTGTACTCACCAATTTTGTAGACAGGTATATCAGTTCACTGAAAGTAGACTAAGTTGAAGTTGTTGGCAGCAGTCCCGAAACAGTAGCCGATGTCTTCGTGAGAGCAATCAAACAGTCCCGAAACAGTAGCCGATGTCTTCGTGAGAGCAATCAAACAGTCCCGAAACACTAGCCGATGTCTTCGTGAGAGCAATCAAACAGTCCCGAAACACTAGCCGATGTCGTCGTGAGAGCAATCAAACAGTCCAAAAATATAAGCCGAAGTCGTCGATAGAGCGATCAAACAATATTCAGTAAACGTAAGTTACGGAAGGAACCGTCACACATGTGCTATGTCGAAAGCTTCGAACACTGCACTAAACAAGTTTAATTAATCTTTATCATGAGAAGGAGGTATTGTGAAATCCAAAACACCCAGATCATAAAAGTCGACCAAAGCGTTTCGACTCATTGAATGAAATAGCAAACCATTTTAATACAAATGTATCAGAAATAGAAAGAAAAATTAAAAACTTGACAAGTCAGTATTATAGAGAGAAAAAAAAAGTGACTGACTCAAAAAAGTCGGGTATCGGTACAGATTGTGTTTATCAGAGCAAGTGGTTTGCATATAAATCATTTAGTTTTTTGCAAAACAAGAATACTCCTACAGCCACGATCGATACTGTAAGTAAAAATGCATTTATTATTTTTATCCAAATTTTTTTATTGTACTGAACAGAACAAGTTCAAAAGTGCTGACCCACCATAGTGTTAAATGTAAATAATATAAATATACAAGGTTCATCGAATTTAAGACAACGTGTTTCTAGTAAGCCCCCTCCCCCTCCCCTCCTCCCCCTCGCTAAGCTCCGCCTCCTTTTTTATTAGGGTTTTTACTTTGTTACAAATGTCCTTGTTTGTTACTTCCACAAGGTCTCCTTTTAAAGGGAAATTAAAGATAATATATTTTAAAGGGAATAAAATAAAAATATTATTGAAAATAATATCGACACTGGTACAATATTTTCGTATGCTCACTGTTCATAAAATAACCCTGTATACATCCGATTTAAATCTTGACTATATTATTTATCTTTACTTTCTATGTAACACAATACAACAGATTTAAAATATTTTAATTTCAGGAGACATCAAACGAGAGCAGTGTTGTACAACCCCAGCAAAATGATTCATCTCATTCATTTGCCGATGACACGATTAAACGTCCCAGAAAAAATCTAAACAATGAAATGATTTCACATGCTCTGAATATTATGAAATCTGTCTCCGATCGTCAAAATCAAACACAAGAAAAAGACGAAGACACTCTTTTTGGAGAATATATTGCAGCAAAACTGAGAAAAATGGATAAATCAACAAATGCAATAGTAAAACATCGAATTAATAACATTCTTTTTGAAACCGAAATTGGATATCAGACAGATATGTATGTTGATTACGCAAGACCCTCTAGCTCTCGTAGTCATCCAGGGTACTATACAGGTTCTCCAAATGATCAGCCAAATGCATATCCTTCTAACCGCTCATCATCTGTATATTCTACTATTACGAGCCCGGATCATCAGCATTCTACCCCCACAAATTCTGATAATCAGCCAAATACAAACCCTTCATCTCTATATCCCATCAACATAAGCCCTCATCCGCACCTTCCTGGAGTTGAACCATCGGTACCAGTAGCGCTTGATGAAAGTTCTAATAGTGAACGTATAAGCAGCCAAGATATTGAGAATGTTTTTATATCCCTAAATGAAAAATAATTTTCTTTCTTTATCTTTATTATATTGTTATAATTTGAAATAAATATAGCTTAGTATGAGAAAAAAAGTCACGAAATAAATCTGTCTTTTGAAATTTTATGATTAAGTAAGAGTCACTAATTGTAAACACAAATTAAAATATAACTATTATTATTATGATTTTTATTAAATCTTTATATTTAGATTTTGATTAAATTGATCATTGATCATACTGCCATTCTAAGCTTCCGACATCGGAGAGAAAATATTCAACCAACTCGTTCCTTGTATCTTCAGGACACAGATTTGTATTGATCTCTCTTGGCAAGGCAACAAAACAATTATTTTCAGGAGTTATTGTGCGCCATTCACCTGGTATGATTTCTCCGTTATCATTTTCAGAATCATATTCGTTTCGATGTATATTTTTTTTAATATAATTGAACAAATGTACACAGGCCAATGTCACAATAGCAGTTTTTTGTGGACATAACTGGATAGGTCTCTTGAATATTTGAAATTTGCTGGTTAACTGCCCAAACACATTTTCAACTACTCTTCGTCCTCGACATATACGATAATTGAAAACTCTTTTAGGAGATCTTTTTGTGTGATTACCATCGTAAGATTTTATAATGTGGGTTTGTAATGCAAAAGCATCATCACCCAAAAAAAAATATGGCACTGGTACATTTCTCCCAGGTAGAGGTTTGTTGTCCGGCAAATTTAAAGAATTGTTATTTAACATTCTGCATAACGCAGAGTTATTAAAAGCACCGCCATCTGAAATGCGACCCTGACATCCAACATTAGCGTATAAAAACTTGTAATCTGCATCCACTAATGCAAATAGTACAATACTGAAATAAGTTTTATAGTTAAAATATTCACTTCCACTTCTTGGTGGACATTGAATTTTTACGTGTTTTCCGTCCATTGATCCAAGGCAATTAGGAACATTCCATCTATCCAGATATCTATCTGCAACTTTTTTCCATTCGTTTGAAGTTCTCGGAATCTAAAATAAGAACATTAACTAAATTATACTTCGAACTAAATTAAACAGCACAAAAAATATAAATCTATTTAAAATTTATATTTATCAACATTTAGGGTTATTTAAAAAAGTAAACATTTAATTTTACCTTTACCTACTCCGAAAGGCCATCGATTATAGCTTGGCATACTTCTGGGATAATGTATGATATAATTTGAGGAGATACTTTGAACACATCACAAAGGCTAATGAATGATTCGCCCGTACTCAGGTATTTTAATGTTATTGCTAATCTGTCTTGTGACGAAATTGCAATTCTGCAATTTGTATCTTTTTTAACTATTCTCGGCCCAACAATATTCAATAAATATTCAAAGTCGGTATTGGTTAATTTCATGAATGTTTTAAAATGTATGGGATTTTGTACAATCAAGTCATCTGCTTTCAAATCTCTTAATCTGTCATGATTGCTATAACAATTGCGACTCAGTAAACTAGGTCTAACCCAACAGCTTCGTTCCTTTTGTAGCGATCCAGCAATAAACATTCCACAAGCTGCTATCAACAGATCACTGCCATCGTCCATTTTTAAGATTATTTCTATTTACTGAATTATCGAAGATACACATACATCAAAATTATATCGCACAACCACACAACCTTTATCGACACGGGGCAATCACTGACAGCCAAATAAATTTCTTATCTCAAGCCGCCGACATGCCGCCGACCAAATTTTCCGACTTGTAATAAGTGAAGCCGCCAACTATACCGCCGACAAAAAGTTGCCGACATATGTCGGCGGCCCGGCGGGCTCAATGTGTATTGCGCTTAACGACTCTCTCAGTAACTGACGATCTTGACGGTCTGTGGTGATGCGTTTGCGCCCGGTTCTCGGTCTATTTTCATGTGATCCGGTAGTAGAGAATCGCTGAATAGCATATTGCACGGATCGGCGCGAACATTTCACAGTTTTAGAAATCTCTACTTGTGATTTCCCTTGCTCATACAGAAGCTGTATCTGCACACGTTTTTCTAAAGAAAGTTCGTTTTGTTTTGGCATATTGCAACAATAACACTTAAAACTTCTGAAATAAAATACAAAAGGCGCACTAGATCACTGGATGTGTTCACAACGAGCGATGGTAGCGAACTGATAAATAAATACAAAAATTGTAAAAAACACATTTTATTGCACCCAGGTGTTTTATTGCTAGCTGTGCGGCGTGGGTCATTGTTTAAACCTTTGTAGATGGCCGACAAAAGAATTCTTCAACAATAGATTTGATTTACTCCCATACTTTCCGTGAACGAGCGAAATTTGTAAGGTGCTCAATACTTTTGGCCAAGGCTGTATATTTATAAAAGAAAATAGTAAATATGTATATTTATCGGTTGTCTAGATCCCATAACATAAGCTTATCGTACTAGTCATAAAATGATGAGTTTTTTCAAATCAAATCATTTTATTGTAGATCTACTGATAAATATTATGTAACTAAATAAGTATTATTACTAAATATATTCTATACGTCTATTACTCTATACAAATAAATAACATTGGAGTGTCTGTCTGTAATATTAAAATAACTGTTAAAACCTCCATAAACCTCTTTTGGTGTACTTTTTACAAATTAAAATAGACAACACAATGAAAAACACGACCAAAAATACGTGTCTCTTTTATTTTCGTTTCCAATAGAGTTTTCATTCTTTTGCAGTTTAAAGAAAATGGAATACCATTCTTCGAGTTCTCCGGAACCTGAACCATTATTTAGCGTAGATCCTTTTCTAAGTGCGCCAGTTCCTGGACCATCATCTGGCATGTACCATCAGAATCCATATATGGATATTCCAAGTTCGCCAATTCCGGGTACATCATCGGCCATAGATCCCGTAAGCGTGGAATTGGAACGAATGATGTCTCCTCAAGAAAGTGAGCAGTTATATGACATTCCAGGCTTACAGTTATATGAAGACGAAGAACTGTATGGAATTCTAACCGGGAATAACGAAGAACTCTTAAATGAGTTAAGCGATGCAAGTGCGAACGAGGATGCAAACATTGTCGATTCTCACGCCAATGAACAGAACGAAGATCCAGAGGAAGAGTCTTTAGAAGAAACAACTGGCTGGTTTCCGGGTAATCCCAGTCAGATGTTACAGATACCATTTACGGGGACAAGTAGTATATTGCAGCCACATGACGCAGAGGTCCAAAGTCCTTTGGATTATTTTTTTTTATTTATGAATGCCCGCTTTTTAAATTTAATATTAAAATGTACAAACAAGTACGGTAACAAATTGAAAGTAGAAGCGACAACTGCACGTTCTCGCTTTAGCAAGTGGACCGATCTAAGTGTCGCCGAATTAAAAACTTTTATTGGCATAATATTACTAATGGGCACCATAAAGCTGAACAGAATGGTGGACTATTGGTCCACTCATTATTTTTTCCGTCTTAGTCCACGCCTATTTATGTCTAGGGATAGGTTTTTTTTAATTTTAAGAGCTTTGAACGTACAAGATATCGAAAGGACGGAGAGTATATTTAAAATAAAATCTTTGATCGATTTGTTCAATGAGACAGTTGACGCCGTATATTACCCATTGAGAGAGTTGACAATTGACGAATCTCTTATTTTGTGGAAAGGGAGACTATATTTTCGTCAATATATCAAAGGCAAAGCCCATAGATACGGCATTAAGCTGTACATTTTAGCCGACGCCAACGGTATAATTTTAAAAATTCACATGTATGCAGGATCCCAAGACGTACAAGTAGGAGGTAGAAACCACGTTAAAAAAGTGGTGCATCTGCTCATGCAAAAATATTTTGACAAAGGGCATGCTTTGTATTTGGACAATTTTTATACCAGCGTAGGGTTGGCTGATGAGTTAATAGGCAAAAACACGTATGTGACTGGTACCCTAAGACCAAACCGTATAGGAAATCCAAGAGAATTAAAAATGTGCAAATTAAAGCCTGGTGAATCGTGTATATTACAAAACAATAAAAAAATTGTCGTCACCAAATGGCAAGATAAACGGGAAGTATTATTTATAAGTACTTGTTCGGGACATTACATCGCGTCGAGCATCGGGCGTCGAACCGGTTCGCCTACGTCAACGACCTTCAACGTCCCCACCGCTAAGCCGGCGCATACGCGACATATGACTCGCTTACCGATCTCCAACGCGCGCGCACACGTCGGCCGATCTAAATATTGTACCATACCTATGTACTAGAAATACAGTTTATTTACGAAGTTTTAAATAGTTTCAATTAGTCAAGACCACCAGCATCACAGCTGGAGCTTGATACTCAAACAGTGGTCCTTCGAGCTATAAAGATCGCCTTCGTCTTTGTGCAAAAACGCCCGTGGACTTTAGACTGGCCACGAGGCCCGGTCACATACGCCGAGGACACTTCAAGGACAGTCTACCAAAAGGGAGAATCAACATTCTGAGTGAGTTCGTTCCGATATCCTTTTATTCCTGCCCTTTTCTGTCTTATTTCCAGGAATTTAAAGTAGTGCTATACGCATCAAGCATAGTTTGGTGTCTTCATATGTTATAATTATGCACATGGCTTAATCATTTCTTACTTGCATAAACTATTATTTATCTTTGCATTCTTTTAAATATAATCTTAACGCACTTCCTTTGTTTGCTTATCGCACCCAATACAATAAACGGTTGGGTCACCGACCTCATTAGTGATTTTATATTTTTTATTGTTAGTGAACCGGTTCGCACACCTGGCTCATTAGCCTCATGTCAGCTGATTTACCGTTGCTTTGCTAGTTGTTTATGCAATCGTAATATTATTTTATAAATTATTCAACCACAAGTCATTCTTCCATTTGTTTGCATTGAGATTTTTTGCTTTATTTTCCACCTATCATTATGGCTGACGCTAAATTAAGAGAACTAGTGAAAAGACGTGGTGGTTTCAAAGCCAAACTTACGCATTTTAATAACTTTTTAAGATTGCTACCTGGTAGTGAGCTAGATAGCTTCCAAGTGGCTGAATTACAAGGCCGTCTTAATTTAATGGAAGCGCTATATAAGGAATTCGACGTGTTACAGACCGATTTGGAGCTGTTGTCGGAGAATACGGACGACATGTATGCCGAGAGGGAGCAATTCGAGGCGCAGTACCACGCGCTGACGGCCCGCGCGAGAGCGATACTCGCCCCCGCGCGTGCCTCTTCGCCGGCGCTCGTCTCTGCGTCTTCTATTGACAACATCCCACGACACGGTTCTGGCTGCAAGCACGACTTCGTTCGGCTACCCAAAATTGATTTGCCTCACTTCAGCGGGGACTACCAGCACTGGCTTGAATTCCGAGATACGTATCTTTCCCTTATTCATAATAATAGTAGCATACAGGAAATAAACAAATTCCATTATCTTCGTGCAGCCTTAACTGGCAGTGCGTCTTTAGTTATTAAAAGCATTGACTTTAGGGCTGATAACTACGCTATAGCTTGGCAGTTATTGTGCGAGAGATACGACAACGAAAGACTTCTTATAAACAATCATGTACAGGCGTTATTTAGTCTTGAACAGATCCAACAGGAATCCTGTAGCTCATTACGCAATATGATTGATGTCACAAATAAAAACTTAAGAGCTCTCGACACTTTAGGACAACCCACTAACCATTGGGACACATTGATCATTTATATCATGTCAAAGAAATTAGATACTGTGACCAATCGACAGTGGGAAGAATTTAAAAGTAATTTAAACATATTTCCAAATTTAAAAGAATTTATAAATTTTTTATCTAACAGAGCAGATTTACTTGAATCCTTAAATTATAAGACAGACACAAACGGCACAGCTACAAAAAATACTAATGAAAAGAACAAATCAGAAAACTATCTTACAACAATCAAACCTAATCATACTCAAAATTCTAATGTTATTAAATGTCCTATGTGCTCACAGAATCATTATTTATTTAGTTGTCAATCCTTTAGGAATCTTGACATAGCAGCACGCATTAAAAAGGCTTCAGAGAGCAATATTTGCATTAACTGCCTTCGACCTGGTCATGCAGCGAAGCGTTGCAAGTTGTCACATTGCAAATATTGTAAGTTTAAACACAATACTCTCTTACATAAAGAACCAACAGAAAAGCAGACAGAGGAAAACATCGTTTTGTCAACCAACGTCGTATTACCTTGTTCTGAGGATATACAAAATCACATTTTACTTTCCACAGCTTTGGCAAAGGTGGCCGACGTCAATGGAGAACTTCATATTGCTCGACTCCTGTTGGATAACGGCAGCACCTCCAACTTCGTCACCCAAGAGCTCTGTGGAAAGCTCGGCCTGGTAAAGCACAGCACTAGCTCCACCGTCTCAGGTATTAACGGACAAGTTTCTCGTACCTCAGAAAGCTGTAGTCTTAAGTTACAGTCACTTCATGGCGGTTATCGGGCGAATGTAAGCTGTTTTATCTTACCAAATATTACCCAATCACTACCTGGCTCTTACGTAGATAGAGAATGCATTTCTATTCCGCCAGGTATCACATTAGCAGACCCTTCCTTTAATGTGCCTTCTGCTATTGACATTCTTGTAGGCGCTGAAGTATTCTGGGACGTCTTAGGTTCCAATAATATTTGTTTAGGTAAAAATCAACCTAGATTACAGTCTTCAAAATTAGGTTGGCTTATTTCTGGCAGCGTTAGTCATTCTCGTTGTCATACTCGGCCTACTCTTTGCCACTTTCTCTCACATGAGGAGTCTGATCAGCTGACTCGCTTCTGGGAACTTGACACTGTATCAATTGGTAACTGTTTCTCTGCAGAAGAACAGGCTTGCGAAAAGCTCTTTCAAGATACAACACGTCGTGATGCATCTGGTCAATTCATCGTCACCATACCACTGAGGGACTCGCCCGAGTGCTTAGGTGACTCTTATGCGATGGCTAAGCGTCGATTTCTTTCCCTAGAGCGAAGGTTCGAGCGGGACTCTAATTTTAAAAATAGATATTTAAAATTCATGCAAGAGTACATTGACCTTAATCACATGACAGTAAGTTCGACAACCAATCATTCAGAAAACACTTATTTTTTGCCTCATCATGGTGTTGTGCGTGAGTCTAGCTTAACTACAAAACTCCGCGTAGTATTTGACGCTTCAGCCTCCAGCACCTCGGGCAAGTCCTTCAATGACATTCAGATGGTAGGTCCAACAATACAAGAGGATCTGCTTTCCATACTCTTAAGATACAGACAGCATAAGTTTGTAGTGACAGGTGACATTGAGAAAATGTATAGAGCTATATTGGTAGAGCCATCACAACGTTCCTTGCAGCAAATTGTATTTAGATTTAATTCTTCAGATCCCTTAAAAACTTATACACTGAATACAGTGACATATGGCACAGCTTCAGCCCCGTATCTTGCCACAAAATGCTTAGTATCCCTTGCAGATCAATGTTTGGACCCAGAGGTAGGTCAGGCCATCAGACGGGATTTTTATGTCGATGATTATTTGAGTGGTGGAGATTCGGTTGAGTCTGTCATAAAGTTATGCCAAGGCGTAGTTAATACTCTTAAGTCAGCAAAGTTTCGCCTTCGTAAGTGGCAATCAAATAGTCCTAACATCTTGAAAGCCGTCACAAACATTGACGCAGATTACCAAGACAAAACATTAAATTTAAATGATACTCCTAGCAAAACACTGGGCCTATACTGGGACAGTCAATCAGATAAGTTATTTTTTTCAATGGAACTAAGACCAATTTCAAAAATTACAAAGCGTAACATTTTATCTTTAATTAGCCAGGTATTTGATCCTCTTGGCCTCGTCGGACCATGTATAGTTCAGGCTAAACTTATATTACAGCAGCTGTGGATTCTTAAATGTAACTGGGATGAGGAAGTACCTACAGAAATTAAATCACAGTTCCATAAATTCGTACATTCTCTTTCAGCTCTTAATTCCGTACACATTCCTAGATGGGTATCTTGTGGCAATCCCAGGTCAATTGAATTACATACTTTTACAGACGCATCTGAGCGCGCTTATGGCGCGTGTGTTTATGTGAGGACAGTAACACTAGATGGAACAGTTTGCGTTCGCCTGTTAGCCTCTAAAAACAAGGTTGCCCCAATAAAACCCACGACCGTTCCACGATTGGAGTTGTGTGGTGCGTTGCTGGGCACACGACTGTTTCTTAAGGTACGAAAATCACTCACTCTAGAATTTAGTCACTGCTTCTTTTGGTGTGACTCAACCATCGTGTTAGGTTGGCTGTCAACATTGCCTAGTCGGCTTGATCAATTTGTCCGTAATAGGGTGAGTGAAATTCAAGAAGCTACGACCGGCCAGACGTGGAGCTATGTGCCTTCTTTGAGTAACCCTGCCGATCTGGCTTCTCGGGGGGTGAAGGCTGATTGCATCAGCGCATCCAATCTTTGGTGGTCAGGTCCTGAATTTCTTAGTCAGGCAGATATACAATTTCCTACTTCACCCAATATGCAAGTAAATTCATTACCAGAACTATCTTTACATATAGCTGCTGACACACTCATCGAAAATAAAAATATAATTTCAAATTTAATTCATAAAAAATCATCATTCACACAATTAATCAGAATCTTAGCCTATATGTACAGATTTATTAATAATAGTAGAAAACAGAATGACATAAAATCATCTCATTTAACATACTCAGAACTACAATCATCACAGAATCTTATAATACAGATTTCTCAGAAGGAAATGTTCCCTGAGGAATACACATTACTTAACACTAATCAGACCTTACACAAAAAAAATCGATTGATAAATCTTTCTCCCTTCATTGATTCAGACAAGTTAATGCGCGTGGGTGGACGGCTTAAAAACTCTCATTATAGCTACGATGTTAAGCATCCTATCTTATTGTGTAGCAAACACCACCTTGCAAAACTCATATTTGTAAGAGAACACAAAGCACTTTTTCATGCAGGGCCTCAATTACTATTAGCTCACGTTAGGCTCACCTACTGGCCTCTAGCAGGCAGGAACCTAGCTAAGCAGACAGTGCGTAACTGTGTTCGCTGTACTCGTTTTAAAGCTCAGCCTGTACGGGTCATTATGGGCAACCTACCAAGCGATAGGACTCATCTCGAGTACCCTTTTTTGAACACAGGGCTTGATTACGCGGGGCCAGTGCTGATAGCCGACCGTAAAGGTAGAGGATGTAAGCTACTCAAGTCCTATATATGTATTTTTGTATGCTTTGCAGTCAGAGCCGTTCATCTGGAGCTGGTTTCTGACCTCACCAAGGAAGCTTTCCTAGCGGCGTTTAGCCGATTCATTAGTCGTCGAGGCAAACCACAGCGCGTGTACTCCGACAACGGCACCACGTTTGTAGGAGCTTTCAATGAGTTATCACGCTTCCTTAATTCTTCTTCTTCTAGTATAGCGTCAGACCTTGCAAATGACGGCATTGAATTTAAATTTATTCCTGCCTACACCCCTCATTTCGGTGGCATTTGGGAGGCAGCAGTAAAGTCCACCAAACATTTATTGCGTAGAGTGATGAGCCGAACTCACTTAACACATGAAGAGCTCTCTACGTGCTTGATTCAGATAGAGGCTATTTTAAATTCCAGACCATTGACTCCTCTATCCACTGATCCATCTGATCTTTCTTATCTTTCTCCTTCTCATTTCCTCATCGGACGGCCACTCACGTCAGTCCCTCGTCCTCAGATGACCGACGTCAATATCCAGCGGCTACAACGTTTCGATCGCATCGAAAAGCTCCGGCAACATTTTTGGCAGCGCTTCTCTAATGAGTATGTGTCTCTCCTTCAGCAGAAAACCAAGTGGCAGACCTCAGGCCAGGATCTAAAGACAGGAACCATGGTCTTAGTGAGAGACGCCAATCTTCCTCCTCTTCTATGGTTGCTGGGCAGAGTGATTGCCGTTAAGCCTGGGTCGGACGGCCATTGTCGAGTGGCCGACATCTTAACAAAGAAGGGCATCATCACCCGGGCATACAACAACGTTTGCCCTCTTCCCATCTCTTCATCATTATCTTGAAGTATGCACTTCAACCCGGGGAATCTGTTCGGGACATTACATCGCGTCGAGCATCGGGCGTCGAACCGGTTCGCCTACGTCAACGACCTTCAACGTCCCCACCGCTAAGCCGGCGCATACGCGACATATGACTCGCTTACCGATCTCCAACGCGCGCGCACACGTCGGCCGATCTAAATATTGTACCATACCTATGTACTAGAAATACAGTTTATTTACGAAGTTTTAAATAGTTTCAATTAGTCAAGACCACCAGCATCACAGCTGGAGCTTGATACTCAAACAGTACTGAACACAAAAGTAATTATAAAGGGACTACTAGTCGCCGTGTACGCACAATAAAATATAAGCCGGCCGTACAAATAAAGTATAATAAATATATGCGGGCAATAGATCGACATGATCAGATGCTAAGCTATTATTGCTGTGAGCACAAGACCCTGCGCTGGTACAAAAAAGTCATAATACACATAATCCAAATATGTTTGGTGAATGGTTATTTACTTTTCAACGCAAAAAACACTACAAATAAAACTTCATTATATAAATTTATAAAGAGTGTAATGCAAGAATTGTTACCAATGCCCAATGTATCAGAACTTTCTCGTCCTCTATCACAGTCAAAAATACATTTACCCGCCAATTTACCAAAGAGAAGTAATAATACCCTAAGAAAAAGATGCAGAGTTTGTTACACAAAAACTAAAAAAAGGGTATCTGTTATAACTGGCTGTCCCGATTGCCCTGGATTCCCAGGCCTGTGCCTTAATGATTGTTTCAGAGAATTTCACAAATATTGAAATTCTATGTTAGTTAATCGGATCTGATGTAATGATTTTTAATAAATATTATCATCTAAGTCAAAATTTGGTTAAAATTAAAATTGTAATTGAATTAAAATTTGGTTTTATTTAACTTTTGTCCGGTCTTTATTTGATATTAAAATTACTTTTTTATTATATCTAATATTTTCTGCATCTTTATATTTCTTTCATATGGTTTAAAGCGCAATAATTCATTTGAAACCAACTGGCCAAAATATTTACATCCATGGACGTCCAATATAGTCGGGCCATCATCTCTTTCTGTGCATGTTGCACTGTCCACCATTTCTTTTTTTGTGTACGTTGAAGTATCCTTACATGTTTTTTGGTTTGGTATAAATTCCTGTTCCCAGTTTTCTGAGTCTTCCCAGCGTTGTGAATTCTGTACTATCTCTTCGTCATCGTCGCATTGAGTTTCATTTTCTGTATCGGGAATGTATTTTCTTTTTCGCTGTAATTCTTAAACAATAAATAAACATTATCAGTATCTTGCCAAATATTATTTTTTTCTGACAATAATAATTTTCACATTTGTTGTGTATCCGTGAGAATGTTTGGATGTTTTTGTTTTTTCACACAAAAACTACTGAATGGATTTCAATGAAATTTAGCACAGGTGATAAGTCTTGGTCTGGAATAGCACATAGGCTACCTTTTATTCCGATTATAGGTTCCTGTGGGACAACGGGAAACAAATTCTACGCGGGTGGAACCGCGGGCATCGGCTAGTATCAAATAATCATATAAAATAATTATATATTAGTACTACTATCATTATTATTACTATTTAATCTAACTTAGCAGTTTTTATTTGCGTAGTTTAATTATAAACAATTGAAATTTGTTATGCAAAAATTTTTAGACCCAATTTAATACCTCATAATCAATCAAATTACTAGGAAATGCAAAATAAGTTGAAAAGGTTGAGCACATCTGTATTAAATAAGTCACTTACCTTCCATTTCCACAAATACACTTGTTTCGCCACTTTTTATCGCTTAAAACAACGTGCCTGACCGTTCACGTTAGATTTCACATGTAAACTAAAAGTATTCGAGCTTTGAATACGTAAAAAAATGTCAAAACACTGTTTTCTTTTCCGCATGGATGAAGACACAGATGAGTGTCATTTAATCGTATGGCGTTGGGCACTGATCAGTGTCACGTTATTTTTGTTCGACGCCACGGCTAGAAGTTAGTGAAATTAGGCATCGCAACGAATCGGTTAAGAGGATAAGCTTTGTGCGGGATACCCGATAGAATTAAGTTATCAATAGCGTGTATTTACCAAATAGATTGTAGGCATAGTATTAAGTTAGTATAATTATTTGTAAATCGACAGCGTAACCTGTAGAAACCTGTAGAAACCTGTAGAAACCTGTCTGACTCCGAACCGAGAGCCGAGCGCTCTGATTGGTCAGACAGGTTTTGACTGGCCGGTTACGCTGGCACTACGTGTGCATCTGATTTGGCGCTATAAATAGAGGACCATTGAGCGCTTAGGTTCATTCGGGCATTCCGATTTTGGAACTTGACGCGTGCGCACGTACGCAACGAGTTCTCACTTTTTACGATTTCTTAATCGCATTAAGTTATTTTTCGATCCAACCGCAGCTGCGGGCGCGTAAACCGTTACGTGTAACGGTGACAAGCGTAAGCAGTTGTTTACGGTTACGTTTTTACGAGTTTGCTCTTTTTAGAGCGAACGAGTTTAACGTAACTGTAGGTTGTTAGACGATTGCGCGCCTTTTTCGAGGCGTTGCGTCGTTGTGTTTCTAGACAGCTGAGCTCTTTAAGGAAACCGTGTACTATCACACTGATAGTACGGTACTCGGTGGATACCTCACGGTGCCAACGAAACCGAGTGGGTGCCGGCCCCGGTGGCACTCCCCCCGCTCCCTCAGAGCGGGGTAGTACAACCGGACGGGGTTGGATCAGTCGGCCTTGGGGGGACCCCTAGTCGACCCCAACCAGCTCCCCCTCCCACCTACCCTTCCCCTATCCCATCCGTAGTCGCTGTTTGTGTAGCATAGCCCCGGCTTGCTGCGCTCGGCGGTTGCGCTGCTAGGAACCCCGGACGCACATTAAGATTGGCACCGGGGATTACAAGCTTAGGGCTCACCGTAGGTACCCACCCCTCCCCGCCTACCCCGGCGGGGAGCGCACTCACTGTACACACCCCCGGGCTCATCCAACCCGGGGCGGTAAATTAGGTTTTCTTAATAGGCAGCGTGCCGGGAGTTTCTTGCAGATTCTTCTCACGGTAGACGCTTAGTCGTGAATCTGCACTCAGAGTTAGACGAGTACGTGCGCCAGCCACCCCCCGCGGGGATGGCAGACCAGCCGATGGCCGCCGTCGGGGCGGACGTGACAGGCGAGCTTGTCAACCTGTTAGGGTTCTTGCGAGCCGTCATGTCCGACCCGGTGGTACTTGGAGTACTAGGGGAGCGGGGCCTCACCCCCCCCACCCTCCATAACCTGGCGCCTCTCGCCGCCGTGGTGGTTCCTCCGTCTGAGGACTGCCAGCCCGCTCCGGAGACGGTCCCGGCCCTAGCCGCGTCCCCCCCCCAGCCCCAGCCCCCGCCCACACCGGCGGTGTCCCCTTCTCCGCCCGACGCGGAGATGTCCGACGTCGACGACTGCAGCGATGCAGGAGCCGACTCCTCCTCTTCCGCTTCCTCTTCCGATGGCTTCACCGAGGTCGTCGGAAAACGGAAGAAGAAATCCCGCGCACTGGGTCCGGCCAAGGCGGCCCGGACCGCCTTGGACGTACCCCGACCTGACGCGCTTGCGAACTCGTCGCAAGCCGTCCCCACCTCCGCCCCGGTAGCTCCCTCGCAGAGCCTACCCACCGCCTCGCAAGGCCCCACCCCGCCCGCCCCCGCTAAGAGGGCCCTTCCTCCACCTCCGATCTTCCTGAGAGACAAGGCTCTCTTCAGGGAGGTCTATGCCATTTGCACTGAAAAGCGCATTACGGCATCCGCCCGCAGTACCCAAAAGGGCATCAGGTTCAACCTGAAGACCGTACAGGACTTCAGAGACCTGTCCCGCGTCCTACAAGATAGGGGCTACCCCTATCATACCTACTCCCTTCCGGAGGATAAACCCTTAAGGTTTATCATCAAAGGTGTCCCGGTAGAGTTTACCTCTACAGAAATCCTTGAGGACCTTAAGTCCCAAGGTATCCCCGTCAAAGAGGTTCACCGCCTCACTACCAGCCGCTCCGCGCGAAACCCGTCCGCCCCGTACGAGATCGTACTCGTACTTCTAGATAACGTCCCGGGGGCGAAAATCAAAATAGCCCAGCTGGTGCAGGTTTGTAACCTCACCGGAGTGTCGGTGGAAACACCGCACAAACGCCAACAGATAGGGCAGTGCCACAGGTGCCAGCTCTACGGACACGCCCAGAGGTGCTGTCACGCCAGACCTCGGTGCGTCAAGTGCCTGGGCGACCACGGCACTGCCGATTGTTCCCGTCCCCGGGATCGCGCACTCTGCGTTGATCCCCCGAGCTGCGTGCTTTGCGGCCAGTCCGGGCACACAGCCAATTTTAGGGGGTGCCCGCGCGCACCCCGTCAACCCCCCCCGATAAGAAGAGCGACGCGTAACGTCGCTCCCCGCGCACCAGCCGGCCACGCGCTCTCCTTCTCGGCCGCGCTGCCGCAAAGGCTAAGCCCGCAACGGGGCTCGCCCTGGAACGCCCTCAACCACCAGAGGTCGTTCCCCGCGCTGAGGGACTCCCCCTCATACCGGCCTCCTCAAGGCACCATGCCTCCTCAAGGCCCCCCGGCTCCGCTCGCGAGCACGGTTCAACCGCGACCGGTCCCACAAGCCTCGCAAGCCCCTAAGGCCCCGAGCACCCCTGTGAACGCAATCCCTACGTCCGAACTCGATAGAGGTTTCCGCCTCTACATGAGCATGTTAGCCGACCCGCAGGCTCGGTGGTCACTGCTCATGACCCGCCTGAGCCTCTGCAAGACCACAGAGGACTCAGCCCGTATCGTCGCTGAATATCCACCCAGCGACTTCTCCCACCTTATGCGTGCTGTTACCGTTCAGTAATGCTCCCTACAGGCAGATTCAAACCGCGTTCGATTAAAATAGGGTTCTTCAACGCCAACAGCGTTGAGGGACAACGCGACGAGATCGCGGAGTTTCTCCGCGATCATCAGTTAGACGTATTGTTAATACAAGAGACCTTCTTAACCCCGTCTAAGAGGGATCCTAGAATTGGGCGCTACAACGTAGTGCGCAATGATAGGACTAGAGGCGCCGGTGGTGGCACTCTCATCTACTTTAGAAGCTCTCTGTATTGCATACCAATAGACCCGCCCGCTCTCGCGCACGTAGAAGTATCTATCTGTCGGCTAGCCATGACAGGACACGGCCCGATTCATATAGTCTCCGCGTACGCAGCACCCGGCCCGGCCGATATTAGTTCCGACTTAGAAACATTATTTTCCCTAGGCCCGTCTGTCCTAGTGGCAGGCGACCTAAACGCGAAACACGAGTCGTGGAATAGCCGCACTCGTAACCCGCGGGGAAAACGGTTAGATAATCTCAGTAATAGGCTTCAGTTCGACGTCATAGCGCCTATGACGCCGACTCACTTCCCAGCCATCTTAGGTCACCAACCCGATATACTAGATATAGCTCTCCTGAAAAACGTCAACCTCGCGTTGCGTTCTATGGAAGTTATCCGCGAATTAGACTCAGATCACAGGCCAGTCATTATGTGTCTAGGTCCGCGCGGGGCCGCCCGCGACACTGGCCTGCCTCCCCCGACTAAAGTAGTCACGGATTGGGCTAAGCTTGAGAACCGTCTCAAGTCGAACCCATCCGCTTCCCTTGATCGAATTCCGGAATTCATCAACTCCCCCGACGACACGTATGTCGCGATCGACTCGCTCACAGAGCACGTACAGGCAGCCTTGAACGCAAGTTCGAGGCGGGTGCCAGAGGTTGAAGACAACCGCTGGTATTTGCCGCCGGACGTGCGTGCCCTACTGAGGGAGAAGAGCGCGGCCATACGAGCCCACGACTCGCTTCCCAACGAGTCTAATCGCGCCCACATGCGCCGAATGCAGCGCGCTGTTAAGAAGCGCATGCGGGATATGCGAGAAGCTCGCTGGGACAAACTATTAGACGATTTAGAGCCAACGCACTTAGCGTACTGGCAACTACAACGATCGCTTAAAACGGATGACGTGGCGCCCATGCCTCCTCTCATACGTAGCGACAACCCTGTCCCTGCCTTTGATGACGATGAGAAGGCGGAATGCCTAGCCGACAGTTTAGAAAAACAATGTAAGCCCAGCACTCTACCGGTAGACAAGGCCCACCTCGCAAGAGTTGACGCCGAGGTCGAACGTAGAGCCGCTATACCTCCCGCGGAGGACCCAGATTTCCCACTCGCGCCGGTTACTCTAGACGAAGTCCGTCTATTAGTTAAAGGGTTACACCCCAAAAAAGCACCCGGTTCCGATGGTATCACCAGTAGGGTGGTACGATCGTTCCCACCTCTCCTGTTAGGATTATTGACCGCGATATTCAACGCGGCCCTCAACAACAACCTCTTTCCGCACATGTGGAAGGAGGCGGTCGTTATAGGGATTCCGAAACCTGGCAAACCCAGGACTGACCCGACCAGTTACCGCCCCATAAGCCTCCTCAAGGTCTTAGGTAAACTTTACGAGCGAGTCCTTCTGACTCGTCTCAAAGATTTCGCTGCATCCCGAAATCTAATCCCCGACGAACAGTTCGGCTTTAGAGCCGAACATTCGTGTGTTCAACAAGTTCACCGTATTGTTGAACACGTCAGTCACGCGTTCCAACACGGACGATGCACGGGCATGGTCCTATTCGATGTCGCGAAAGCGTTCGACAAAGTCTGGCACAATGGCTTGTTATACAAGCTATACCAACTAGAGGTGCCAGATCGTCTCGTGCACATCATACGAGACTACTTGTCGGATCGCTCTTTTCGTTATCGGATAGAGGGCACTCTGTCCTCACCTCACTCGATCCGCGCCGGAGTCCCGCAGGGCTCGGTGCTATCCCCGATTCTTTTCTCGCTATACACTAGCGACATCCCCCGCTGTAGGAGTAGCAATACCCAATTAGCCCTCTTCGCCGACGATACGGCACTATACTACTCGGGTTATTCACCCGAGGCGATAGGTCGAACTCTCCAATCCTACGTCACAACCCTAGGGGAGTGGTTTAGGAAGTGGAGAATCGAAATAAACCCGACAAAGAGCGCGGCAATCCTCTTCTGCAAGAGGAGAACCGCACCCCCTCACCCCCCTCAGATTAGACTCTTCGGCGAGCCCATCCCTTGGGAGCAGCAAGCCAAATATCTCGGTGTAACCCTAGATCGCAAACTCACGTTTCGAGAACACCTAAAGCGAGTACGTTCGCGTGCCGCTTTTGTTCTAAGCCGCCTCCACCCGATGATTAACGCACGAAGTAAACTCTCGCTTAGATGCAAAGTGAGACTTTACACGGCGTGCATTAGGCCCATAATGACCTACGCTAGTCCTGTGTTCGCACATGTACTAGATAGCCGCCTCTACAGGCTCCAAACCCTACAAAATCGCTTCATGCGCCGAGCCACTGGCGCCCAGTGGTTCGTGCGGAACTCACAGCTTCACTGTGACCTTAAACTGCCTACCATCAAGCAGTTCATGAAGCAAGCTAGCATCCGATTTTTCGAATCTGCCGAAACCCACCCCAACCCCTTGGTCGTATCGGCCGGCCGATACGTACCATCGCGGATCTCCCGGACCAGACGTCCTAAACGCGTACTCGATGAGCCAGACGATAGTATAACCTTGCTACAGCAACGGTTAAACCCGGACACAATCAACACTTTACACGACAGACGCCGTCGTCACATACTAAGATCTCGCCGTCGAGGTCCGCCGCGATCGTTACCCCTTAACGTAACAAATATCCCTCCCGTCCCTTGCAATACAGCCGGCCCGGGGCCGAGCTCTAGTTTATAAAAATCATGTCCCCAAATAATATGTTCGATCCAGCAATCCCCTTTGCTTTGAATGTTAGACAGCGACGCACCGAGTCGAGGTTCGAGTCCCGCAGGGGGCGCCCTCGGTAGCGTCGCTTAAAGTCTTAAAGTAGTTAGCCTGGCTGGAGGCTCATGCAGTCTCGCCTTTATCCGGTTACGTCCAATAAGACCCCCCTCGGGGTCGTCGACATAAAGTATTCCGAAAAAAAAAAAAAAAAAAAAAAAAAAAAAGCGCTTAGGTTCAGTTCAGTTTTAGCATCAGTGAGTTCAGTTCGAGCAGCGGTCCAGTTAATTCAAGTGCGATATAGTGCAAGATCAGTGCAAGTGTAATACAGTTCAGAGTTTCATAGTTTATAGTTCAGTTGTGTTTTATAGTTTATTTCTGTTTTTAATTAGTGTTAAGTTATAGTTATAATTTAGGGCTAAGTTTTAATAGTTTTTGCATAGTGTTAGGTAAGTTTTAAGTTGTGGTGTAAATAAAACAGTTTAAACAGTGTATCAGTCGGTGTTTTTATTGCGAACCAGTTATACTTCCTCCAATCCAGCAACTTAGAGGTACGGGTATAGACAGGAACACACCAGTTCGATCCGATCCCGTACATTTTGGTCCTTCGAGCCGGATCCGAGGAAGATAACATCTAGAGAACGCCAGCGAACCCTGTTTAAGAGAACAATGCCGGTTACGAGGTCTACAGGAAGGCGAGACTGCCAGGCGTCGACTACGGTTACAGAACACACTGAAACCACGATAGAAACCGCCACAGAAGCTACGACTGAAACCAGCGCGACTGAAGCGACGGGAACGACGGCTAATACGTCAGAAGCCCCGGCCGCTACCGAGTCAACAGTGAAACAAGCCGCGCATGACGTCACTGTCGTAATTAAAGAAAGTGGTCGCCGTAGCAAAGCTACGTCACAGAAGAGTAATAAATCTTCCAAAGCACGCCGCTTAGCTAAAGCCAAGGCAGAGCTAGCACAAAGGTTAGCTGACTTAGCCGCCGCACGTCTCGCCGAAGTAGAGGCCGACATAAGTGATGAAGATGTGTCCTCCGTTGCCTCGGAAATCGGTAACGATCATCGGGTGACTACTTGGCTCCAGTCAAGTCAGCTACTCGACACCACTATCAGAACCCATCAAGCTGAAGTAAAGTCGTCGACCGATCCTGCTGTCCCAGTGACCGCCGCCGTGTCATGGGACATCCCGGCGACTTTACCGGCGGGAGTCAGCAGCGCGCTCCCGCAACTCGAACAAATGAACACTGAACCTGTGAACACTGAACTTGTGAACAACACGTTGCCAGTGAGAACCACTACCTCCTGGCAACCGAACTTCGCGACTGAACCGCCGCGCCTGAACCCACCGCCAGTGATTGCCGCCGCATCCTGGCGATCGAACTTCGCGACTCAGTCGCACCTGAACCCGCCAGTGACCACTGCCGCGTCCTGGCACCCGAACTTCGCGACTGAGCAGTCGCACCTGAACCCGCCAGTGATTGCCGCCGCATCCTGGCAATCGAACTTCGCGACTGAGCAGTCGCACCTGAACCCGCCAGTGACCACTGCCGCGTCCTGGCACCCGAACTTCGAGGCTGAACCGCCGCGCCTGAACCCGCCAGCGATCGCCGCCGCGTCCTGGCAATCGAACTTCGTAGCTGAACAGTCGCACCCGAACCCGCCAGTGACCACTGCCGCGTCTTGGCAACCGAACTGCGCGACTGAGCAGCCGCGCCTGAACCCACAGCCAGTGATCGCTACCGCATCCTGGCAGTTGAACTCGACGCACGAGGCGTTGAAAACAGCATGGCAGCCAATTTACACAACGGCGCCGCACCATAGTTACAATTCAAGGCCTACTACTACGCCCTGGGTGCCGCCGTCTATGCCATCAATACCCGTCGGGCAACAGCCTACGACAATAGCCGTCCCAGAAGCGAGGATGGATACAAGAGAACTGGCAACTGCGATAACACAAGCTATTCAAGCAGCACAGTATCAGCAGCCGATGAGAAATGCTGAACTACCAAGTTTCAACGGAGCTCATCAGGACTGGCTCACCTTTCGCGCCGCCTATTGCGAAACAGCCTATCGACTAACGGCGCTGGAAAATATGTCAAGACTACGAAGAAGCTTGCGTGGAATAGCTAAAGAAGCAGTCCAAGGTCTGCTTATAGTGAATGCAGACCCGGATGAGGTTATGAAGACGTTAGAACTACGTTTCGGCCGGCCAGACTCAATCGCTATGGCCGAGCTGGAGCGTCTGCGAAGTCTACCTCGTCTCACAGAATCACCGCGCGAAGTCTGTACCTTTGCCACCAAAGTGGAGAACATCGTGGGTACGCTACGAGCACTGAACTGCGGACATTACCTCTTTAATCCGGAGGTCACAAAATCCATTGTTGAGAAGCTCACACCGACAATGAAGAGGCAATGGTACCAATACTCGGCAACGCAACCCAGAGCGGAACCCGACCTGTTGAAATTCACCAGGTTCGTTAAAATAGAAGCGGAGCTATGTAGTCCGTATGCGCTACCAGAACACATCGCCGCTGCGTCTACAAACGATCATAATGCGAAGCGCCGTCAACAACGGGTACACACTACCCAAGAAGCGAACAAACCAAAGTGTGGAGTATGTGATCGTCAGGGGCACAACATCGTAGACTGCGAACAATTCAAGAAGGCAGCTACTGATGTAAGATGGGACATTGCGAAGAAGCATCGTCTGTGTTTTCGGTGCCTCAGAATCCGAACGAAGCAACACAGCTGTAAGCCGAAGAAGTGCGACATAGACAACTGTGTACACTTCCACCACAAGATGCTGCACTCCATCAGTAGAGCAGCGTCTAAGAAAGAAGAAGTCGACAGCGCTAGAGAAGAACAAGAAAAGGTCCATTCAATGTGGACACCGAAGGTATCATTTCTGAAGATTATACCAGTACGCATCTCCGGACCGGCGGGAGCCGCCGACACCTATGCACTTCTCGACGACGGCTCTACCGTAACGCTGATCGACGAGAGCCTAGCCAATCAAATCGGGGCAGAAGGATCCAGTGAGCCACTTCAAATAGCGTCTTTTGACGGTGAGCCCACGATTGATGAGTCATCACGAAGGGTGAACTTTCTCATAAAAGGTCGTCACACATCCGAACGCAAGCTGCACGCAAGAACGATCAAGCAACTAGAATTGGCTGCACAAAAGATTCCCAGGGAGGCGGTCAGAGAATGCAAACATCTCCGTGACATCGCCAGGGATATGGTAGACGAAGATGCCAGACCCAGACTCCTGATTGGCCAAGACAATTGGGATCTACTCATCGCAACTACGGTCAAAAGGGGAAAGAGAAGCCAACCAGTGGCCTCACTTACACCACTGGGCTGGGTCCTGCATGGCAGCCATACGCGAGCGCTTGGCCATAGGGTAAACTTCATCAGAAACATCAATACCGATGACGAACTACATGAGCTGGTGAAGGAATATATCACAATAGACAACATACAAGTCAGCCCAAAGAAACCCATCAGCGATCCTGAAGAAAAGGCACTTCAAATCCTTCAACAACATACGACCCGAACTCCAGAAGGAAGGTACCGAACTGCTTTATTGTGGCGAGACGAAAAAGAGAAGATGCCAGACAACTACGGCAGCGCCCTGAACAGACTCATGGGCGTAGAGAAGAGACTGGACAAGCAACCCGAACTAAAGAGGAGGTACGCTGAACAAATGGAGGCACTGGTATCGAAAGGATACGCCGAACTAGCTCCATTCACGACGTCGAAGAATCGAACGTGGTACCTACCCCACTTTGCCGTGTTCAACCCGATGAAGCCGGACAAGTTGAGGATTGTCTGCGACGCGGCAGCCAAAACGGGAGGAGTCTCATTGAACGATCAGCTGCTCACTGGCCCAGACCTGCTACAATCGCTGCCAGGAGTATTGATGCGTTTTCGTCAGCATGCAATTGCAGTGACCGCTGACATCACCGAAATGTTCCTGCAAATTGAACTGCGACCCGAAGACCGAGACGCACTAAGATATTTGTGGCGAGGGGATCGGAGAGACGACCAACCCCCAGAACAATATCGAATGAAATCTCTGATTTTCGGAGCTTCTTGCTCACCAGCGACGGCGATTTACGTAAAAAACACAAACGCCGATAGATTCCAACAAGAATATCCAGAAGCGGTCAAGGCTATCAAAAGGAAACACTATATGGACGACTACCTGAATAGTTTCGACACGCTTGAAGAAGCAGTGAAGGTATCCCAAGCCGTACGTGACATTCACAGAGAAGCGCATTTTGAACTGAAGAAGTGGACGTCCAACTCTACCGCCCTTCTAGAAGCGCTGGGGGAAGTCACCAAGACCGAAGACACAGTCATGCTGGACGACAGCGTTAAGACAGAACGAGTGCTCGGTCTTATCTGGAAACCTGTGGAAGACTCGCTTGCCTTCAATTTGAATCTGGCACGCATACCGCCGAACATTCTACAGAACAACACGCCGACTAAGAGGGAAGCTCTCAGGATAGTAATGTCCCTCTTTGATCCACTGGGACTTGTGTCACCAGTCACGATCAGAGCCAAGCAAATACTGCAAGAAGTGTGGCGTCGGGGAACAGCGTGGGACGAAGCCCTGGACGACGACTTAGCTGTGTGTTGGGGTAAATGGCTGACACATCTCAGGAAGCTAGAACATATGTCCATTCCACGAACCTACCCAGGCTTCAGTGCAGCAGAATCAATACAGTTGCACGTATTCACAGACGCGAGTGAATCTGCCTATGCAGCGGCAATATATTGGCGAACGATAACAAAGGACGGAAGAGTAAATGTGTGCCTGATCACAGCCAAGGCCAAGGTAGCACCACTGAAACTCATGTCGATTCCACGACTGGAGCTACAAGCAGCAGTACTAGGGGCACGCATGGCGTCAGCGGTAAAAGAGGAGCATGAACGAACGCCAGTGTCGACTACATTTTGGACCGACAGCAGAACTACGTTATCATGGATCAGAACTGGATCTAGATCCTATAAGCCGTTCGTCGCTCACCGCATCGCGGAAATCGAAGAACATAGTTCAACCAAAGAGTGGCGTTGGGTACCGACAAAATTAAACCCAGCAGACGACGCCACAAGGGATGTGCCGGAAAACTACAACCGGGATCATCGTTGGTTCAACGGCCCAGAATTCCTCCTCGGGCCTCCAGAAAATTGGCCGCCGGACGAGAAGAATCCAGATTTAATTACAGGGGAAGAAAGGAGCTGTAATCTGACCGAGAAAAACATAAGTATCATCGAAGGCATACCAGACGTCAATAGGTTTTCCCGCTGGGAGAGGTATCTACGAACTACAGCTCGAGTCCTACAGTTTGTACACCTTTGTCGCCGATCGAAGCAGACAATTAATTACCGGAGAACAAAAAGGAACAGTAGCAACGATCCTGATTGGAAGACAAATAAACGAGTGTTGCAAGCTAAAACGATTGAGAGGCATGAAATTATAGAAAAGTATTTACCCCTCAACGCCGAACTTCTCCGCGAAGCCGAAAATATAATCCTGCGAGCATCGCAGAAGCAATCCTTCCGGGAGGAGATGGAAGTCCTAAAAAACCAGGAACCCTTACCACGAAGCAGTCGCCTGCACGCACTAAGTGTAGAATTTATTAAGGGAGAGATTCGACTGAAAGTTGAAGAAACCGATGGTGCTCGACGGAAACCATCGCACGACCCAACTATGGATCGAACACATACACCGTCAATTGCATCACGCGAGTACCGAGACAATAGTAAACGAATGTCGCCAGCAACACTGGATACTCCGTCTGCGACCTACGGTAAAGAGCATTATAGGAAGATGTTTACGATGTCGCATGAAAGCGGCATCTCCGCCGCAACCGATGACCGGGGATCTCCCTGCCTGTCGACTGGCCCACCATCAAAGGCCGTTCACCTTTGTCGGTCTAGACTATTTTGGACCACTGATCATCACGGTAGGACGGAGTCATCAGAAGAGATACGTCGCTCTATTCACCTGTCTCACGACGCGAGCCATCCACCTCGAGCTCGTAGCGTCGCTGAACACGGATTCAGCAGTCATGGCATTGCGCCGAATGATTGCGCGCCGAGGTTGTCCAACCCAGCTATGGTCCGACAACGGGACCAACTTCCACGGCGCGGAGAAAGAACTGAAGAGGGCCGTCTTCGCAGCTACAGCAGACGAAGCGTCCCGGAAAATGATTGACTGGCGATTCATCCCGCCAGGTGCTCCATTCATGGGAGGTGCGTGGGAACGCATGGTGAGATCAGTAAAGACAGCACTGACCACCACTCTCAACGAGCGCTTCCCGAGCGAAGAAGTGCTCCAGACACTGCTCGCCGAAGCCGAGCACACGGTGAACAGCAGGCCACTCACCCATGTATCGGTGAACCCTCACGATCCGGAGGCGCTGACCCCAAACCATTTCATTTTGGGTGGCCCAGGTCGCGTCGCGGCTCCCGGGGAGTTCAACGACAATGACGTGCGCCTCCGAGCAAGTTGGCGAGCCTCACAAAGACTCGCCGATGTATTCTGGGGGAGGTGGCTCAAGGAATATCTCCCAGAATTACAAAATAGAAGAAATCCACACACCAAAGGCGTTTTACCTGAGGTCGGTGACCTGGTGCTTATAGTAGATGGCAATCTCCCCCGAAATATGTGGGTCAGAGGGCGCATTTGCGCCACTTATCCCGGCCCAGATGGGGTGGTACGCACTGTGGATGTGGTCACCAAAGGAGGAACACTACGACGTCCAGTGAAGAAAACAATAATACTACGAGTGGAACGTGACGATCCCGCACCATCTGTAACTGCGACACCAGCGGCCGGCGTCGCACGGCGGGAGGAATGTGCGGGATACCCGATAGAATTAAGTTATCAATAGCGTGTATTTACCAAATAGATTGTAGGCATAGTATTAAGTTAGTATAATTATTTGTAAATCGACAGCGTAACCTGTAGAAACCTGTAGAAACCTGTAGAAACCTGTAGAAACCTGTCTGACTCCGAACCGAGAGCCGAGCGCTCTGATTGGTCAGACAGGTTTTGACTGGCCGGTTACGCTGGCACTACGTGTGCATCTGATTTGGCGCTATAAATAGAGGACCATTGTGCGCTTAGGTTCAGTTCAGTTTTAGCATCAGTGAGTTCAGTTCGAGCAGCGGTCCAGTTAATTCAAGTGCGATATAGTGCAAGATCAGTGCAAGTGTAATACAGTTCAGAGTTTCATAGTTTATAGTTCAGTTGTGTTTTATAGTTTATTTCTGTTTTTAATTAGTGTTAAGTTATAGTTATAATTTAGGGCTAAGTTTTAATAGTTTTTGCATAGTGTTAGGTAAGTTTTAAGTTGTGGTGTAAATAAAACAGTTTAAACAGTGTATCAGTCGGTGTTTTTATTGCGAACCAGTTATACTTCCTCCAATCCAGCAACTTAGAGGTACGGGTATAGACAGGAACACACCAGTTCGATCCGATCCCGTACAAGCTTCATCGGCTACTATAACATATGGAGCTTTAATGTTAGAATTGGGTAATGTTCTTGGTTCTGGAATATTGAATGCGCCTCTTTCGAGTAACCGGTTCAGGGATGAAGCGTTGAATGTACCGCCGTCGCTTTGCTTTCCTCTACCTCCCACTTCAATAGTTAAAAATCTTTTGTTCGCATCAGCCACAGCTTGCAAAACAATAGAGAAATAATGCTTGTAGTTAAAAAATGCCGATCCTGATCTTTTAGGTCGTTTAATTCTACAATGTTTACCATCCAAACTGCCAATGCAGTTAGGAAAATTCCACATTTTCTCAAAATCTGAAGAAATATGCTTAAGCTGGTCTTCAGATGGCAGTGGCATGTAGGCATTCAAATTTTTTTTCCAAATAGCTTCACAGGTACTATAAACAATCTCAGACACTGTACTAACACCCAAACGAAAGCTATAAGCCAAAGATTGAAATGCCAACCCCGTGGAAAGATATCTGAAACATATAAAAAAAAATACAATTATTATGTATTTAAATATATCTATACTAATTACTTAATATACCTACTAAACTTATATAAGGCATCAACACTAAACAATATTTATTTTTTACAGAAAAGGCTTTAAGAAAAAAATGGAAGAATATTCGGGACCAATTTATGAAAGAGATTAAAAAAATTCCAGTTTCTCGTTCTGGTGATGCTGGAACTGATCAAAACACTTCAATGTGGCCATATTTTCAAATGATGCAGTTTATAAAAGATGACGTTACCCCAGAATTAAATGAAGGCAATTTAGATGAAAGTACTGATGGAAACTGTAGCGATAATAATGAGCGGTCCCCAACTCCCCAGTCAATAGCTGGTTCATCTACAAGTACACAATACACGAGCATCAAACGTAAATGTGCACAAGATATAAGACAGGAATTTATGGAATTGGAGAAGAAAAAGTTGGAATTATTACAAATTAAACTGTCGCAAAGCAGCGAAAAGCAAGAACAAGATTGCGAAGATCTGTTATTTTTTAAAAGTTTGTTGCCGTACATGAAGGAGTTAACTCCTATGCAAAAATTACGTACTAGAAACAAAATAACACAAGTTGTTATGGATGAAATGAATAATGTCACGACCCAGGCTTACCATGGTTACAATACTTACGAATATAACACATCAAATTATGGAAATTAAACTTTAAATATAATTAACTACGAAAATTCTTTTTTTTTTAAACTCACCTTATAGTTACAAATAGTCTTTCTTCGGGTTTTACGCTTTTACGAAAATTTGTGTCTTCTTTTGAAATCTCACTCCTTATTGAATCCAATATGTAATCAAAACAGTTGACAGTCATGGGCAAACTGTTAAGTCTTTTATCTTCTTTTAGAAGAGAGAAAGGAAAAAGTCAAAAAAGTAAAGGAACAGGGAAAGGTGAGTAAAAAACTTCTTGTTACTTTTTGTGTTTTATTTTATTAATTAAATTGACTATGTAACTAATATTATTCTATATTTTTAGGTGCATCCGAGACTTACAAAAGTAGATGGTTTGCCTACGACGCTTTTTCCTTTTTAGCTGATCGGGATAAACCAAGGAAACGTTTAAATACTGTAAGTAATTAAATCAACAATATTTATCTTGAAATGCAATACGGCCTTCATTTACACAATAAGAAGCAATCTCATCTCTTATTTCGTTTATTTCTCTGGAATACCTTATAATCTGAGTCTACCAGTGCAAACAGAACAATACTAAAAGTAGATTTGTAATTATGATATTCAGTTCCACTTTTTGGAGGTGCCTGTATGACTATATGTTTACCGTCTATGGCGCCAATGCAATGGGGCAAATGCCATTTATCTTCGAATCCTTTACTCACTTTTAGCCATATATCTGGTCTCCTTGGCACCTGAAAAATAATAATATAGATATAAAAGCATTATTACAGGAACAAGCAGATATAGAACAAGATAAAGTGGATGAGCGACAGGTACAAGATGATGGAATAAATACTGACACTGAAAGCGACCTGTCTTTTATTGAACCTCCGCCGTCCAAAAAGAAAAAATCGACGGATGATAAAATCGTAACTGAAGCCCTACAAGTTTTAAAGACTGCTACAGAAAAATTGAGCGATAATTCTAAGTTGTCACAAGAAGTACATTCATTTATAAATTTTATTGGAGCCAAAATGGAATCTTATTCACGTTCAACAAAAAATATGGTTCAACAGGCAATATTTGATGTCATAATGAAAGCCGATTCTGGGTACTATGATTATCAACCAAATATGCAAGTGTCGACGCAAGGTTATACAACTTATTCTCAAAATGCTTCTACGTCCAGACCGCACAGTCAGGAAAGTAATTATTCGGCAGAAGATACGCATGACAGCTACAGTGATTTGTTTGAATAATAACTACTTTCTTTTCGTAAACTTATATGTTGCTTATAAAAAAAGGCTATGTGATTATTAAATAAAGATAATAAGAAAAATACTCACACGTACGTTTTCCTTTAAACACTTAATATTTTCATTAGCCCCGCCGCAACGCAAGGCAATCAAAAGAAATGTGAATGAAGTAGACGCCAAAATGATTGAATACATGAATGATCAGTTAAAAAAAAGTAAAAATGAGTTTGAAGATCCCAATTTATCGTTCTTCAAAGGTATTTTGCCGCAGCTGGCTTCACTTAATGGCGATCAAATTTTAGAATTTCAGTCTGGAGTGATAAACCTTTTACAAAATATTAAAAGTAGAAGATATGGTCAGTCAAACTACGAGTGGCCTCCATATTCACAAAGTTCTAGCACTCCTCACTACCACACCCAAGGTTATTTTAGTAGGCCACATCATCTTGACTCTACACCATCAGTAGAAGGTTCGCCATCAGTAGAATCTACATTCAGCCAGGAGTCAGACTTGCCAGATCTGTCTATGTTTTGAAATAAATCTTCATTTTTGTAAACCTTTTTGTCATTTTAAATTTTAATTGATAATAACAAAAATTAAAGTTCTTACCTTAAAAATATCGCTAGTTTTACTTCAGGGCACAAGCTTTTCCTCCAGTTTGTGTCTTTCTTTTTTAAATCCTTTTCTAATCGTTTAAGAAGGTCATCAAAAGTAGACGTCGTCATTCGGAAATAAGTAAAAAATTTAGATTCGTCTTCTTTCAGCTGACGCACAACAGCACCACGACAAAATCTTTGCCTTAATAGTGGATGTATCCAATAACGCCGGGGCTTCCTCCGCCGCAGACGACGATAGTACCAATACAACACGACAACGTCCATTCTCGTAGAAAGTAGGCGATACACTGAAGAACGAAAGTCCAGTAGCGTCGGATCTGTTAACCCTTAAATGGACAATGTTGTTTGTTAATTTTGAAAACTAGTTCTTATTTCTGAACGAATTTTGTACTTTTTTTAATGTTGGCACTATCCAATATTTTTATGCATTAAAAATAAATGAATGTCAAATGTCACTTTGAAGAAAACTTTTCTAGTGGCGCGAAACTAAGTTTTGAAGCTGTGTTCGGACTTTGATAAAATAAGTAAGTATATAACATATTTTTATTTGCTTGATTATATCTTCAATTACATGTTCATGTTGTAAAACATTGAAAATTACTTGATGCTACTGTCGAATTACGCGAAATCTGGTATGTTGTAGGAAAACTACAATGCGCATTGCCTGCTAAATAAATGCATGTTTGGTGAAGGGTTTTTATTTTGCTTTTCAGCATGCCGCGATTACTAGAAAGCGAAATTACAAAGTATTTAGAAACTCTTGAAGATTCAGAAGATGGCTTAGACGGCTCGGACTCCGAAGTAGAGGATGAAGGTCACTATTATCAAACAGCTCGAGATGTTCTTCGGGACCTTGAAAATAGTGATGAAGGTGAGAATGCCCAGTCTGATGAAGTGGATGCTGATCCTCCTCTCGTAATTGACAACGATCAAAATATGCCAGACCCTCCTATTTTGGAAGCCGGAGAAGCAGTACCCCAGAGTAGATCACAAGGGATTTCTAAGCGACCTCTGGTTTGGCGAAAACGGAATCTTGTTACTGCTGAAGACAGCCTTATTTTTAGGGGAGAAACTCAGATAACGGAAGCATTGATGTCTTGTAACACGCCGTATGATTTTTTTTCATTTTATTTTACATCAGATCTAAAAAAGCAAATTGTAGAACAAAGTAACTTATACGCGGCCCAGAAACAAATATCCAATCCTGAAATTATAAATGAAAATATCTTAAATAAATTCCTAGGCATTCTGATTTACACCTCAGTCATAAAATTTCCAAACACCAGGGCTTACTGGAGTGATAAATTTGGTTATGATCACATAAAAAATACGATGCCGTTAAAAAAATTTGAAAAAATAAGATCCACTCTCCATTTTGCCGACAATACGCTATGCTTACCCAAAGATCATCCAGACTATGACAGGCTATTCAAAATAAGACCTCTTGAGGAAATGCTCAACTGCCAGTTTGGAAAGGTTCCCTTAGACCAAAGGCTTTCCATAGACGAGCAGATGTGTGCAACCAAAATGAGCCATTACATAAAACAATACATGCCCAATAAACCCCACAAGTGGGGGTTCAAATTATATCTCATCTGCAGTCTACAAGGATATGCTCATAGATTTGAGGTTTACAGTGGAGGGGGCTCCAAAAATAACATCTTACCTGGTGAGCCAGATTTGGGAGAGTCTGGAAATACAGTCGTCAGGTTAGCTAGAATGGTACCACGCAATGTGAATCACATTATATACTTCGACAACTTCTATACTTCTGTGCCTCTCGTCACCTATTTAGCTAAGGAAGGAATTTTCTCACTGGGAACAGTAAGAGTAAACCGATTGAGAAACTGCAAATTGCCTGACAAAAACACTATAATGAAAAAGAACGTACCCAGAGGATTCTATGAGGAAAACGTGGCGACTGTGGATGATATTGACGTAAGTGCTGTTGTGTGGAAAGATAACAAGCCCGTTAACCTTCTTTCCACTTACGTAGGAGCAGAACCAGCAACCACAGTCACGCGCTTTGATAAATCGAAGAAAGAGAGAGTTGCTATTCCATGCCCCAAAGTCATCAAGGAGTACAATGCTCACATGGGGGGCGTGGACTTATTAGATTCATTTATAGGTCGTTATCACATCACAATGAAGAGCCGCAAGTGGACCATGCGCTTATTTTATCATTTCCTGGACCTCGCAGTTATAAATTCATGGGTTATGTTCAAGAAGGTAAATAATATAAAAGGAAATGATCAACTTCTCAATTTGGGTACATTTAGACTAGAACTTGCCGAAACCCTCTGCAAATTGGGTCTACCTGCAAATGGCGCTAAACGTGGTCGACCTAGTGGGAGCACAATACAAAGAGAACTTGTAATGAAGAAGTTCCGAGGACCAGCTCAAGCAATTCCTTTGAAAGACGTCAGATTGGATCAGACATGTCATTGGGCAGTTTGGCTGGATAAGCAGCAGAGGTGCAAATTCCCGAAATGTTCAGGATTTACGTTCAAAATGTGCCAAAAATGTCGTGTATCTTTATGTGATACGAAAAAAAGCAATTGTTTTTATAAATATCATAATTTAGAATAAATAAACACATTTCAAAAACAATATCCACTCTTATTTTACCCATACTTGCAAAATGTCATTGAATGCGCAATGTAGTTTATAAACAACACTCACATTATTGCAAAAAAAAAAATAGTAAATTCATGTCTAGATTTTTTTACTCATTTTTCCTAGACAGTAATACATGTCTATTACACAAATATATTTTTTTAAAACGTAAAAAAAAATCGTCCATTTAAGGGTTAAAATCGGTCCTGTAAATGCTGTGTGAATATTACCTCCAGTAGCGTCGGATCTGTTAAAATCGGTCCTGTAAATGCTGTGTGAATATTACCTCCAGTAGCGACGGATCAGTTAAAAAGGATCCTGTAAAACGGATGTTCTATGTGTACGCGCCGTCACTCAGCAATTTATTCAAATTAGAAAAGTGAAAAGTTCCGCCATCACTTTGGGATCCCCGCCCCCCCACTTCTATTGTTAAAAATCTTCTATTTGCATCTGCCACAGCTTGTAACACAATTGAAAAATAATGTTTGTAGTTATGGAAAGCAGATCCTGTTTGGGGAGGTTGTCTAATGCGACAGTGTTTCCCATCAATTGCACCCACACAATTAGGAAATTGCCACATTTTGTAATAATCATTCATTGAACTTCGCAAAATTTCTTCTGTTGGTTTTGGCATATGTATTGGTGATAGTTGATACCAAATTGCCTTGCAGGTTTCATAGACAATAGTTGATACCGTTAATCTTCCTAGGCGAAACGACTGCGCCAAAGCTCGAAATGACAGCCCCGTTGATAAAAATCTGTAATTAATTTTCAGATATCGAGTTAAAAAAGAAATGGAAGAACTTAAAGGACACAAATAGAAGAGAATTGCGTAAAATTCCAAATCCACGATCAGGAGCTGGAGCTGATGATGATCCAGCCACGTCAACTTGGCCGTATTATGAAATACTGAACTTTCTAAAAGATGAAGTGATTCCTGAACGGAATACAGGAAATTTGCAAGATGAAGATGAAGAAACCAATACAGGTACCACACACACCGGTCAGGAATCGGATATATCTATGGATTCATCATCCACAACTTCATCTAAACGTAGGAACGTCCAGGACATAAGACAAGATTTCCTGGACTTGGAAAATAAGAAACTAAAAATTTTGGAGCAAAATTTAAACAAAGATATACAGGAAAGTGCCACTTATGATATGGAAGATTATTACTTTTTTCAAAGTATTTTGCCGCAAATGAAAAGTTTCACAGCCATGCAAAAAAACAGAGTTCGTCAAAAAGTTATCCAAGCCATCATGGATGAGTCTGCTGTTCCCGACTCTTCATATTCATATCCATATTCAGGTTACAGTACACAACAATTGTAAATTATAATAATCATCTAGGGCGCACCACAAACCAAAGCTACAAATCATACAATAGATTTATCGTATTTTCACTTATAATACCACAAGAGCTTCAAAATTATCGGGTATTTCCCGATAGGTTCGTTGCAAACAAATGAAGGAGTCACGTTTTTCAGGTTAAAAAATCACGAGCGCGAAGCGCGAGTGATTTTTCCTGAAAAACTTGACGACTTTATTTGTTTGCAGGGAACCTTGAGGGAAATGCCAGATAATTTTGAAGCTCGTGTGGTATTCGGGGGATTATTTTTCCGTCCCAAATGTCGGCCAATAGAATTGCACCATTCGACGTCACGTGGTACAACCTAAAAATAATCAAAAAATTATCAGTATAATACCATGTAGGTTGTACCACGTGACGTCGAATGGTGCAATTCTATGTCACGTGGTACAACCTAAAAATATTCAAAAAATTATCAGTATAATACCATGTAGGTTGTACCACGTGACGTCGAATGGTGCAATTCTATTGGTCGATATTTGGGTCGGAAAAATAATCACATTTATTTAGTAAACAACACATCAAATACGTCACACAAATGTATCAGTTACATTTATCCACATTTTATTAAATTTTATTATTATGCCGCACACATGTGTATTTGGTGTGTGGTGTGCCTAAACAATCATTACTTACATTTTTTGTTCATGTTCACCACGTAATAAAAACTTATAGTAGAATTTGTTTGATTGATTTAATTGAAATAAAAACTTATTACCTAATAATTAATATTTTATTGCTTACCTGATTGTCACAAACAATTTCTCCTCTGGTAAAATACATTTCCGAAAACTCGTATCTCTCTTTGTGATATGGATTCTAATCTTTGCCAAAATATAATCAAACGTCTCAACTTTCATTCTTGTATATTCAAAGAATCTTTCTGGAAACTGACGTAGTTTTTCATACAAATGATGAAATTCTCCATATTTACTGCGCTCTTTATTTATTTCGTGAATCCAACACAATCTTTTTTTCAAAAATAGTTCGTACTTGAGGTAAGAGCTTTCAAGCAAAAATACAAGGTTTGGTTTTGACAAAGCCATTGAAAATAATACACGTTACGTTTACACAAAGCTACAGCAACCTATTGACTGTGTGAATGCCGCGAACTAAACAACCTCCCCTCGACACGGAGTCGCCGCGAATGTTTTAAGATCATTAAAATGCGATGAACTAGCGAATTCTCAGCGAAATCGCTGTTTTTCTCTTTTTATAGTGTAGCCGCATGAATCGCTCTTGCTAATTCGTTGTTGAGCATGTGTACTGTAGCCATGTCATCGCCGAATATACGCCGGAATTTCGCTTGTAATGTAGCCATACCATGTTTTTCTCGTTTCGCTCTTCCAGTCGCATCGCAAATCGCTGCCTACTGTAGCCTCAGCCTACGTTTCCACTGGAGTACCTACACGAAGACCCACGACTATGAGCCTGTCCAGATAAAGCGTTTTACGCGCGAGTCCACTCGCGCGTTGACACTCGCGCGTAACCGAGGTACTAGAGCTACATACATCCCGTCCAGATGCCTACGCGCGTATCCTCACTCGCGCGTGAAACGCGTGCAATGAGCGGGACTCTCGACTCGCGCGGCGCTCGCGCGTAGGACGCCTGTGCAGCGTCCAGTACTACGCGCGTGCCCGTGGCGAGTGGACGTATTTTGTTCAAAATGGAGCGTGATAACTTTGACACGGAACTTTTTATCGACGAAATTGAGAAAAGGGTAGCTATATGGGACATGGAATCATCAGATTATTCTAATAGAATCATCAAACGAAGGAACTGGGAAGAAATTGTAGAATTTTTTTGTGAAGTTGGTGATTCCGAAGACAAAAATAAGACTTTAGGCCTCTTTTCCATAAGGGCGTGGACCCATGTCTACGGTACGGTGCCGTTTGCCGTGCAACGGTACGGCACCGCCGCCGGCAGATGGCGCGGCGCCGTGCCGCGCCACGGCGTCGTGTACCGACGTGCTCACTATTGTGTTGTCAGTTGTATAGTGCGCACGTGGTAATTTTTTGCATAAAATGGCGGACGATTTAGATTTAGACTTTTTGATTTCACTAGTGGAAGCACGTCCCGTTCTCTGGGACAAGTCAAAGGAGGATTATAAGAATAAAAATTTAAAAACAGAAGGGTGGAAAGATGTCTGCCTAAATATTTTTCCATCATTCGACAGCATGGACAATAAAGAAAAAACGAAACTCGGTGAGTATATACCTACCTATTTATTTATCTTTTTAACTTAATAAAGTAATACAATAAACATAAAAGTGAAAGAAATGCATTAATGCTTAGTATTATTATGAACTTGCCATTTACACACACTAAATACATTCGGTGGGTTCGATCCGTGACCCAACTTTAGTTATATTTTGCTTAGTTGCCAACTAAGCGCACCGACATCACTATTAAAGTATTTACAAAATTCGTCTCTTATATTGACAGGATTTGTTAAAGAAACGTCATCTGCTGTTTGTTGAAGGTTCAAAAGACAGTCGTCAATATATAACTCCTCTGATTTTCTAACTCCATCTCGACTTACAACAAAATTGTGTAAAACACAACATGCTTTGATAATGTCGGTCGCAAAATTATATTGAACATTTAAGGGCCGATGAAATACACGCCATTTATTTGCGAAAATACCAAAAGCACACTCGACATATCTTCTTGCTCGACTCAAACGATAGTTGAAAACCCTTTGTTCTTCTCTCAGATGCTTCCCTGGGTATGGACGTATTAGATTGTTAAGTAACGGTAGGCTTTCATCAGCGATAAAAACATAGGGAACTGAATTTTGGAGCCCCGGTAAAGGCTTTGGCGCTGGTATGGGAAGTCGATTTTGCAATAATAATTCGTATAGTTTTGAATTGTGGAAAATGGTGGAATCACATTCCTTTCCATACGATCCTATATCAACATATACAAATCTATAGTTAGAATCCACCAGTGCCAGCAAGACTATAGAGTTAAAACTTTTATAGTTAAAAAAAAGGGACCCACTGTGGGCAGGACTACATATTCGGATGTGTTTCCCGTCCAATGCCCCCATGCAATTTGGGAAATTTGTTTTTACGTCAAAATCCTTAGCTATTTTTTCAATTAGCTCTTCGGATATTTTCGGTATACTTTCACTTAAAAGAATGTCCCATATCGCACGACAAACATCTCGTACAATTTTTCCAATTGTAGATTTTCCACGGTAATCTGTGAATTCCATATCTCTGAATGAATTCCCTGTTGCCAAAAATCTGCAAAAGAAACATTTCATACAATTTTACAGGACCATTATAAAAACATTTTTTTTATCAGTTCTATTTTTATAACGATTGTTACAGGTAATGACGTCATTAAAAAATGGACTAACATTAAGGATAATTTTTTCAAATATACAAAGAAGGTAGAACTTTCAAAGAAATCTGGAGCTGGTGCTAAACGCATAAAAGAATATCATTTGTATAGACAACTCATGTTTTTGCAAAAAAATGCACCAAATTTAACTGAAGATAGTATAGAAGAAGAATCTCAAACTCCGAACACAAGGTCAAGATATCAACCCTACAAAAAAACTACGCTAAAACGAAAACCAAGTTGCGATGAATTTGAGAAGCAAATTGTCGAAACTTTAGCTGCACCTGAAAATCGACATCTGTCATTTTTTAAAGCCATTTTACCGTCTCTCAACAAGTTAAATGACCACCAGACCTTGCTATTTCAAAGTGGGGTTTTAAAGATTTTAACCGATTTCCATCAATCACCATTCCAGTCATATAGCGGGTACCAGACAGCAACATCTTACGACGCTAACTATAACCAAACTGCCCAACAACCACAAGCTACAATGTCTTATGAAACTAACTATCAAACAGCTTGTAATTCATCCAACCCAATTAGTATAAATCGTCGCGAAACATCACCAGTCTCACCTTTGGAAGACATCATGTCTAATACCACAGATACACTGGAATCCGAATACGATTTTTCTTAAATCATAATAAATACGAAAAAGATTACATTATTACTGATTTATATTATAATTTTGTAAGAAAACGTTTTTTTTATTGATTTTCTTCTTTGTTGATTTTTTTTTTGTTTGATTGTTATTGGTACAAAGATTACAATATTATGGTTGCGAAAATAAGTAAAAAATATACGATTTGTTTAAATGCGTGAACTTGATTGTTTTATTTAAATTCTACAAAAAGGACCACTTGACGAGTTAGCAATTTTCAAAGGCTTGACGGATTGACACAAAACACAGACCTGACTAATACATACGTATGAATACATCAAAAAAACATATTTCTATGATTAGAATAAATAAGTTAACATAAATTTCTTTTATTTCTTACCTTATAGTTAAGCCTAGCATTTCCATAGGCTCAACAGGTTTCCTGAACACGTATTTCTTCTGTATACGAGGCGCTATTTTAGTTAGCAGTTCTTCAAAACTTGATATAGACATTCTAAAATATTCGTAAAATTTGTCATCACCACATATTTTCAGCGCTTCATATTTCCTCTTAAAATTATCTCCATCATAGTTCATTATAGAAAGGTATGGATTTACCCAATATTTTCTTTGATTTAGTTTTTTCTTCATTCGTCGTCGTCTTAACAGCAACAGGAGCAGGATACGTCTTTCGCGGTCCATAACAAGCCAAAACTAATTTTAGTATACGTGCTGAGCGTGTACGTGCCGGTACACGACGCCGCGCCATCTGCCGGCGGCGGTGCCGTACCGTTGCACGGCAAACGGCACCGTACCGTAGACATGGGTCCACGCCCTTCCACGGTTTCTCGCCGTGAAAATCTACGGTTAATTCGCCGCGTGTAGGCACGGTCGTCAGTGTGGTATGGATCACTATATGAGCTTGTCGACATGCACGGTGGCGCCAAGGCACGGCGCCGCGGCCGCGTGCGCCGTGACTGCCCCTCGGCGCGCCGCGTCTACGCACGGCGTGATTTTCACCAGTGTTGTATGGCAGTCTATCGGGGTGTGTCGACGGTGCCGGACGTACGCACGGATTCGTGACCGCTTATATACGCTGTTTCGCGATTTTATTATAAAATGAACATAAATCAAGAATTATTAATTACGTTGATTCAAGAAAGGCCTGTAATATGGGATAAGACCATCGACGATTATAAAAATAAGCGGCTTAAATATGATTCCTGGAAAGAAATATTTATTCATTTCCAGCCCACATTTGAAGATTTAAGTGGTGATGAGAAAAACAAGTTTGGTAAGTTACAGATATTTAATTATTAACTTTTTACTTATGCATAGTTGTTTTGATAGGAGAGGCGACCTTCGTTAGATACAAAATATTGTGCAAATCTGTTGCGAACTTCATTAGCCGCCAAACTTCCGCGAACTGCATTCGTGATAGGTAACTGGATTAGTTCCGATTCTGAATCAAGGGTGGACTCATTTTCACTCGCATTGTGAAACTGAAAGTTTTCCTGCTTATGTATAAAATTTTGCAAAACACAACATGTTTTCACAATATCAACTGCCAAATCGATGGACACATTCATTGGCCGGTGAAAAATTCGCCATTTATTGGATAAAATGCCAAACGCACATTCAACAAATCTTCGCGCTCTGGTGAGTCTGTAGTTAAATGTACGTTTTAATTGATCAAGCTGATGACCACCAAATGGACGAAGCAAGTGATAATGCAAAGCAAAGGCTTCGTCCGCAACGAACACATATGGCAAATCGTAGTCAATTCCAGGCAAACGTGTTGCATCGGGTAGATTTAATCCGTTGTTTGTTAAATTTTTCCAAAATGGGGTCTCTTTAAACACACTGGAATCACACTCCTTTCCGTAGGCGCCAACGTCAACAAATATAAAGTTGTAATCGCTATCTACTACTGCCATCAAAACTATAGAAAAAAAATGTTTGTAATTTAAAAACATCGAGCCACTATCAATTGGCTTAATAAGTCTGATGTGTTTTCCATCGACCGCTCCTAAGCACAGCGGGAAGTTGGAAGATTCTTGAAATTTGCTTGCAATGTGTAGCCAGTCTTCTTTAGATGGCATTTTCATATATTCTTTATACAGTTCTAACCAAATGTAGTGGCATACTTCACGTACGATGCAACTTATGGTTTTTATTCCAATTCTATAGCTGTAGTATAGGTCAGTAAAGGTATCTCCTGTTGCTAGATACCTGAAATATAAAACAAAACGGTTCAGGTTCAAATACTAAAACCCCATTTTAGGTCGGGGTCGATTCAGTTTAGGTCGGGGGTTTTTATAAATTTTGAATTTAATAATTATTATTTATTTATTTTCAGGGCAAATGGTGATGAAGAAGTGGACCAATATGAAAGATAGCTGGATAAAATATGACAAAAAAATTAATGAATGTAAGTCTGGTTCTTCAGCAAAAAAAATAAGAAAATATATGTTCTATGAAGAAATGATGTTCCTAAAAAAAAATGTTGAGCATCGCAAGACCGATTCTAACATGACTGAACATGTTCATGATTCTAGCCTCAGTAATGAAAATTTTGATAGTGCAGTCCCGAATCAATCAAGCTCGGGATACACTGAACGGAGTGAGACGCAAAGGGCTAAAAAAAAAAGAAAAAATGAACTAAGTGAAGTTGACATTAGGTTTATGAAGTTTATGGATTCAGCAGAACGAGATGAGAAAAAGAAAAGCCGTAGTATGAACTTTTTTATGGGAATCGCTGATACAGTTGACAAGTTCAGTGATGAAAATATGATAGACTTTCAGTTTCAAGTAATTTCAATAATTAAAAATATTCAACAAAGACAGTGTACTCAGTATATACCTACATCAAGAAACCAATGGGATCAAGGCCATCAAGGATATTTAAGTGGTACAGCATCCTCAAATGCGCAATCGTCAACATATGGATATTCTACAGCTGCTAGATCGGGCTATGGAATAAGTCGTCCACAGACGTCTACTCATGATTTTGGACACGGTTCTGGTTTAGAGCCAATCCACTACCGACCCGAATCACAATTATCTGTACATAGTGTAAATGCGGAAAGTATCTCGGCAGATTCTCAAGTTTCTATTGAAGACGAATTCGATTTTAGTACCGCACTTGAGTAGCATTTTCAGCGTAGTGTATTTTTTGATTTACTTGTTCTTAAATTAATAATTATTAAAATTCAATTACATGTAATAATTTTGTTTGTGTGCAATAAACAATTTTAAACTAAAATATGTCATTTAATTTTGTACCTACTTACCTCAGAGTTACAGCCAATCTTTCTGCGGGCGATATACTCTCTCGCATAAAAGTATCTTGTTTTTTTAGTTCCTGGGATAATTTTTGGAGCAAGTTGTCGAATGTAGTTTTCTGCATTCTAAAATAATTGTAAAACTTGTCTTCATCTTCTCTCAATTGATTCTTGACAAGTGTATGAAACGCGCCATATTCCTCCCTTTTTTCTAAAATCGGATGTATCCAAAACCTTACTTCCCTTTTTTTTTCTATTTTCTTTTTCCTATATATGTAATAAGCAACTACTTATAATCTTTTTTTTCGTAAGAAAATTCATGACGCAGCACGTCCTACACAGCCCGAGTAAAAAGCGCTACTAGCCAGTACTTACCAATGTCTCGCGCGGTGATTTTGCCGTATCATGTACAAGCTAGCACGTTTTTTCAACCGTACGGCTTACACACCGTACGTTTGAACAACCGTGTAATGGAAAAGAGGCCTTAAGGCGCGGCCCCACCGCGGTGCATGCTGTGCACGGGCACGCGGCGCATTTTAGCTGCGTGTATTCATTTGTTTGACAACGTGGGTCTACGTTTCCACTGGAGTACCTACACGAAGACCCACGACTATGAGCCTGTCCAGATAAAGCGTTTTACGCGCGAGTCCACTCGCGCGTTGACACTCGCGCGTAACCGAGGTACTAGAGCTACATACATCCCGTCCAGATGCCTACGCGCGTATCCTCACTCGCGCGTGAAACGCGTGCAATGAGCGGGACTCTCGACTCGCGCGTCCTACGCGCGAGCGCCGCGCGAGTCGAGATACTCGGGCGCCTGTGCAGCGTCCAGTATTACGCGCGTGCCCGTGGCGAGTGGACGTATTTTGTTCAAAATGGAGCGTGATAACTTTGACACGGAACTTTTTATCGACGAAATTGAGAAAAGGGTAGCTATATGGGACATGGAATCATCAGATTATTCTAAGGGTAGGTTCAGATGACAAGCGCTCAACGCGCGTTTTGATAACGCGCGTTTACAACTACATACATTTTATTCAGGCCGTACACATGCTAACGCGCGTTTTAGTAACGCGCGCGTTCAACGCTGCGCTAGCGCTCGACTGTTGTCAGCGCGCGTCAACGCCGCTTTGAGATCATTGGTTTTCTATGTTTCCGTTCAGTTGAGCGCGCGCTTTCGACGCGGATAGACGTATTTTAGGGTTCGTCAAGTTCGTCCGAAATGGAAACCGAAGCTTTTAATACGGAATTATTAACTGATGAAATAGAGAAACGTCCTGCGATATGGGACATGACAAGTAGCGATTATTCAGATAAGAATTTGAGAAGACGGGCTTGGGAAGAACTCGTCCTTATATTTTGTGAAGGACATGACAATGAAGAAAAGAAGAAAATATTATGTGAGTATATATATTTATTTACATTTACAATCGGTTTCTGTTACAAGTTAAATATAACGATCCTGCCAATCTACTTTTCCTTCATTAATGAAATAGTTTGTTAAATGTACTCGAACATTATCCGCCTGTCGCACAGCACGTCCGGTATAATGTGAGGCTAGATTTTCCAGGGGTGGCGTATAAAGTGTGTCTTCAAAATTGTAGCCATCCCTGATTCTGACATAATTATTTAGTGTACATATCGCTTTTACGATCTTTTCTGCAAAACCGATGTTAACATCTAACGGCCTGTGTAAAATGCGCCATTTATTGCACATTATGCCAAAAGTACATTCAACATACCGGCGTGCTAATGTCAAACGGTAATTAAATATTTTTTTAGCATAAGTTAGTGACCTTCCCCCATATGGACGCATTAAATTCTCCATCATGCCAAAAGCTTCATCAGCCACTATCACATATGGCAACGTTGTCGGTCTATTTTGTATTAACAATGCCTTTGGCTCAGGTAGATCTAATGACCTTTCTGTCAGCTTTTTGTACAATGAAGAATTCTTGAATATACCTGAGTCACTGTTTTTACCGTAGGCACCTATGTCAACCCACACAAAACAATAGTTTGCATCCGCTAGCGCCAATAAAACTAGCGAAAAATAATTTTTATAATTATAATACATAGAACCCGTGTGTTCAGGCTGGATTAACCGTATATGTTTCCCGTCCAAGGCTCCCAAACAATTGGGAAACTTTGAGTTCTTTTCAAATATCGTGGATATTTCACACCACTTTTCTTTCGTTGGTTCACTCATAACAACGGGCCTTAATTTTTTCCAAATAGTTTCACATACATGTGGTATTATAGTAGCCACAGTAGATTTGCCAATTCTATAGTCGTAGCTTAATGTCCCAAATGAACATCCAATGGCCAAATATCTGGAAACAAACATAAACTATTACTAAATACTGTTTTTTTTTTCAGCGTCATCCCTGCAAAAAAAGTGGAAGAGTTTACGGGATAATTATATGAGAGAGGTGAAGAAAATAAAGACTGTCAAATCTGGATCAGGAGCTTCCAAAACTTCGACATATCGATGGTCCCAATTAAGAAAGTCGATAGTTTCATTTTGTCGATTTTCACTTTTTTACATAAATGTATTCGCAAGAATGAGTTCTACAATGTGCATATTAAATTTCATAAAAAATCTTCATTTTGACACATTTTTCAGTATTAAAATTGTCGATAGTGATCGCGTGTCCGTACAAGATTGCACGATGTGGCATATCGTGCCCTCTCGCTCGTACCGCACGGGTAGTAGAGAGGCGAGGGGAACGGCGATTCTGCCACTTCGCACTTTGTTGGCGGGCGGAGCGCACGCATCTTGTTGCTTTTATTTGCTTTTTGTTTGTTTGTGCTTTTTGTAAAAAAAATAGGACTCAGCAATGTCACATCGTTCTAAGCGCATTTTGGATATTATTGTAAGAAAACAAGAAACGAACGAACAAAAAAAACGAAAAGAAATTCCCGGGAATCATGATAAACGTGGATTATACGCGGAATCTGGTAAGTAGTATAATAATTTTATTATTCAATTATTAATGTACAGTTCTTATGTAAATCAGTTATAATTTATATTATCATTTTGAGCAATCATCATTGTTTTATAAATCAATAAAGACCGTTCCCATCAAAAATGGAGGTAATGGTAGATCCGACATTTTTAACTGAACTTGAGCTTTTCAAGATTGTCGGTAGTGCCGCTTCCTACTTTCTTAGACGGAAATTAAGTAGGTAGTTGGGTTAATTGTTTGTCAGAAGTGTCACATTCGACATTATTAAATGTTTGCTTAATGTGTTGATTTGTCGATTGTAACACATATGACATTTTTAAACGGAACTTATATTAAATGGTTGGTCCCAAGTGACACTACCGACTTTTTCAAATGGCTTCTGGGTGTGTTTTTTTGACGGATGTATCTCTGTTGAACGGTTTCGTTTCAATATTTTAAGAACAAACATTGCGATCAGCCTTTAAAGGTATTAAAATTTTTATTTATTTTCAGATCGAGTTTCATCTCCAATACCGGCCCATTTTGAAAATGAATTAGTTCAGCTACAAGATTTGATTGGCGACGTTTTTAGTGACCGGCATTCATCTCCAAAACCTTTTGGTGGATGTCTTAACACTACTGCTGAGGTTGAAGCGACTGTCAATGCAACGATAGCCCCTAGAAATATCGAAACAACTGAAACGATAGATTCTTCACTAGCCACCTCGGAAAAGGCTGATTTTTTTGAGAAGACCGATAATGCTTCAATTACGGCTGTTGAACACGAAATAATACTAGCTACTAGGCCTATCGATGAAACACCAGTCCCATCGCCAGTTCCACCTCATAGCGTAAACTGTGAATCTCGCTTTTGCCCGATATGTGTAGAAGACTGTATGATGAGCATTGATGACGTCTATGATAATCTTCCAACACCATCAATAATGACGGATGTTTCTACTGTTATAACACCTTCTAAACACACGGCTTCTAGAAAAAAAACTTACAAAACTGATATTGGAAAGAAAAGACTAAAGCATAAAAATAATTGGACTGTGGTACAAAGGAAGAAATTGAAGAATGAAGGAAAAGCTTATGAAAACTACAAAGGCAAACAAATAGCAGAAAAGTCATTGGGTGAAACTTGTGGAATAACTTGCCGCTACAAGTGTACACAAAATATTGATGCAAACCAAAGAGAGAAGATTTTTAAAAAGTTTTGGGGATTAGGCGATCGTAAAAAGCACTGGGAATTTGTGATAAAATATTCTAAAAAAGCTCCTAAAGGACGTAAAACTACAGAAGAAATTAAACACAAGCGGGAAAATACGTTTATCTACTACCTACCAAACTCAGAGAAAGAACCTAAAAGGGTTTGTAGAAAGATGTTTTTAAGCACAATATCGTCTGGTGAAAGAATCGTAACTACGGCTTGGAAAAAATATGACGGAGAAATCGCTGTTGCTGATGACAATCGGGGTAAATACGAACACAAACCTAGGGTTATCGATGATATGATGGTGCAGAGCGTGAAAGATCACGTGAACTCAATCGATCGTGTTGAATCACATTACACGCGAAAAGACACCAAAAAGTTATATTTAAATAATATAATTAGTACTGCGCAGATGTTTCGTTTATATACAGAATGGTGTGAATGGTATCCGGGTAAATATACGAACAAGGCGAATAAACGCCAGTACCGCGACATCGTGAATGCAAATTTCAATATTGCCTTTCATCTACCGAAAAAAGATCGCTGTGATATTTGTCATGTGTTTGATAATAATGAGTTCCCGAATGAAGAAGAAAAGCAACGATTCTTGGAACATCAGGAGCACAAGAAAAAAGCTCGTGCTCTGAAAAATTCTGACAAAGTTGATGGGAGTAAGGATGAAAAACTTGTTGTTGCAACGTTTGATTTTCAAAAAGTTCTTCAAACACCACACGGAGAGGTAAGCACTTTTTATTACAAGAGGAAGTTAAATGCTTTCAATTTCACCATTTATGATATTAATAAAAAAGCTGCAACTTGCTATATGTGGAATGAGGTTATTGCAAAAAAGGGAGCGAATGAAGTTTCTAGCTGCTTGTACGCTTTTATAAAAGAGAATGCTGAAAAAGGGGTTGACAAATTCAGGTTTTGGTCGGACAACTGTGCAGGGCAGAATAGAAATCGCATTGTGTTTGCTTTATATCTTCTTGCTGCCAAAGAATACGGAGTTAGCATCATTCACAGATTTATGGAAAAAGGTCACACACAAAATGAGGGTGATAGTGTTCACGCAATGATCGAGAGAGCAAGCGAACGTAAAATTATTTATATACCGGATGAATGGAATGTTTTAGTGCGTTGGGCAAAGACTGAAGGAGAACCGTATGCGGTGAAAGAAATGAATAAGGATGATTTTTTTAATTTCAAAGGACTGCTGGATAATAAGAACTGGACAAAGGATTTAACTAATCAGGTGATGAGATGGAATCAAATTCGTGAAGTCAAAGTTAATGCAAATGTCTATGATCGCATAGAATATAAATACGATCTGGGTGAGGAATCTAAGACTTTAGTTGTTCTAAGGACAGGGAAAAGAAATAACCAGCGCCCAAGGCATTTTGAACTCAATCAAGCCTATCGGGATGAATGCATCTCAATTCCGTACGAAAAGTATAAAGATCTGAACTCCATGTGTAAAGGCTCGTACAGACTATATAACATAACATGTTATTCAACATTGCTATATAACATGTTTCAGATAATGTGGACGGTGAATGTTATAAAACATGTACAATAACATGTTATTGATATGTACAACAATGTTATATAACTTACGTCACGTGTAGGTACTCAAACGCGCGGGCGCAGCGACGGGTAGCGGGGTGGTGGCAGTGTTTAAGTAAACTTTGACGGGTGTAGACGTGTTAATTTTTTTTGGTTTTTAAAATGGAGTGGAACAAAGAGAGCACTGCATTACTGATTGAGCACTTTAAAGAAAAAAGAGAATTGTGGGATTCGACAAGTGAACATTATAAGGATCGCAACAAAAAACATGACGCATGGGTGGATTTGGCTAGTAAGTTCGATACAGAAAAAAGTGTTGTTGAAAAGAAGATGCGAAGTTTAATTGGACAGTTTCAAAGAGAACTAAAAAAGCCTAGATCGGGGGCAGGAGCAGAAGAAATTTCTCCAAAATGGTTTGGATTCGAGTTGCTATTATTTTTAAGAGATAAAAATAAGGTTCGCTCTACAAACGAAGCGGGCCTTTCAGAGGTAAAAAAAATCTTTTTATGATAATATTTTAGAATTAAGTGCACCTACCTACATGAAAAACACACATTGTAATCGTAATTCTTTATTTATTTTTAAAACTCTAATCTAGTCGAGACAAATATTGTATGAGAAATTTCGGCGATATAGTTTAGTAATTTGTTTGCCACGGTACACTTCCAACATTTGTTAAAAAAAAATCAGCAAACTCTTTTCGAACTCCTGCCGCTTCTGTTATATCATCTCCAGGTTCGACAGCTATAAGGTCATTTACAGTATCTATGTCAAGATTATTTTGTTCAAAATTCATACTGTCACCAACATAAAATGATCGTGTTAAATCACTCTTCATTAAAAAATTATGTAAGTAGGTGCATGCAAGTATTACGTCAGATGATTTTGTAGGATTCAAGAGAAGGGGTTTTCTTAACAGTCTGAATTTAGAGGACATAATCCCAAAAACATTTTCTACAACTCTTCTTGCACGACTTAGTCGATAATTGAAAACTCGTTCTTTAGAGCCTTTATTATGAAGTCCTGGATATGGTTTCATTATGTTTTTATTTAATGGGAATGCGTCATCTGCCAAAAAAACGTAGGCTGTAGGTAAGATTCTTCCAGGAAGTGGACGCGCAGTAGGTAGATTAAGAGAATCGTTTTCCAACATGGTTTTTAGTGTTGAATTGGCAAACACACCTCCATCAGATATGCGGCCTTGACTCCCTACGTTAACAAACATAAAACGATATTGTGCATCGACAAGCGCCAATAGTACGATACTAAAAAACCCTTTATAGTTGTAAAATTCACTTCCCGAATTGGCAGGTGCTTGTATCATGACATGCTTTCCATCCATACAACCACAACAATGTGGAAATTGCCATAATTTATAAAAGTCATCTGAGATGTCACTCCACTCTTCAGGTGTTCTTGGCATCTGGAAAATATATCAAACTTATATTTTTTTGTTTTAGGACAACCCTCAAGAAAACCGTACTTCTCCAAAAAAGAAAAAGAAAAAAACTTTCGATAGTTTGAACGCTCAGAAAGAAGCTTTTGATAGTTTGGAAGCTCAAAAAGAAGCATACGGCATAATGAAGGAATTGCAAAGTGAGCGCAAAACACGAGATCATTTTTCTGTTTTTGGGGAGTATATTGCTTGTAGATTGCGCAATTTACAGGATCCATTTACTATTTCTACAGTGCAAAACCAAATTCATAATATTATATTCCAAGCTGAAATGAATTTATACAGCGGCGGCGCAAATAGAATTGGTTCATACAGCGGCAGCGCCAATACAATTGGTTCAAACAGTGGCAGCGCAAGTACAAGTTTCAACAGAGGCTACTATACAAGTTCTTTTCTAAACAATAGTACTGGTCCAGCAGATTTATCAAATACGGACACAGACTCTACACAGTTTTCGGAAGACTTTGACGACATATTGTTAAATATACAACAATCACAACGCAATGATAATAATAAATAATATTTATCGATGTTTCACTACCTCAAAGCGATTCGCATTTTTTGTAAAAACAAACATTTTTTAATAAAGAAATAAGTACTTACTATTATTTGGTGTTTTAATGAGTCTATTATTGCTGTGCAAACTTCTGGTACGATAGAAGAAATACTCTGTTTTGATACTTTAAATACATACTCAAGGCTTTGGTATGAATCCCCACTGGCTATAAATCGCAATGTGATGGCTAAACGTTCTGTAACTGATATGGAATTTCTGAATGCAGTATCTTCCTTTTTTATTTTAGGACCCACGCTATTAATTAAATATTCTATGTCTGTGCTGGACATCCGTAGAAAGTTTTTAATATTCCCGTTGTCACGTAATTCTCCATAGAGCGTATTTTCATGAATTAAGTTATTCACCATAGTTTCGCCACAGTATTTTGTTCTGGTCAATAAACTAGGACGAACCCAGCATCTACGTTTATTTGTTTTTCTTTTGTTATTTAAAAATACAACAGTCGCTGCCACAGCCAGCAAAACGTCCTCTCGTGTCGACATTGTGGATAGCACTGACGAACGACAAACGAAAAATATGGTTACATAACATTGTTATTCTAATGTGTACAGTATTGTTTTATGTTGCAATGTTAAATAACACGGTTATATAGTGTGGACGTGTTATAAAACACAAGTTATATAATATGTTACATAGTTTGTACGCACCTTTAGTCTCTAGCAATCCCAACAAAATATCATTCCTTTTATAAAAACTTGCCGCATGCACCCCCCAAAACAAGACAAGTTAGTGATGATAATGATAGCGATATCGACTAATAATTGAGCTGTTAAAGTTTTAAAGACCTTTTTTATTTTTACAAGTTTTTTTGATACTGTTTAATTTTAACGAGTGTTTGTATACAGAGATTTAATTTTACTTTATTACTCGTAATTAGGTTAATTTTGAAAAGTGATTTTGCTTTATAAGTAGCTATTAAGTAAGTAGTTTACCAAGATGAAACTGCAAGACTATTTAAAAAATAGTTCCTACGTTTGTGTAGTGAGATTTGCTATTACTTTATTTTGTTAGTTTTGAAACGTGGTTTTGTTATCTTTTAAGTAGCTATTAAGTACTTGTCCAAAATGAAACTGCAAGGCTGATTAAAAAATAGTTCCTATATTATGATAGATTCTAAGGTTGCTTAGTTACGGTGTTTAACTTTTGTTTGTTTAACTTTTAAAAGTTCAAGTGCCATTTTACATTTCTAGTTTTTACACTTTATGCATAATAGTTTTTATAATATTGTAACGGAATGTCCTTTATTTTAATGTGATACAGTCCAATAATACTTTTTTAATTGTTTTTATAATCATTTAGCCAAGTCAAGCTCTAAATATTATCATTATACGTAACTACCTAATATTGTTTGTTTCATTATTTGATTTTTCCTTACGTTCACCGGACCTTCCAGCCCCATATTCGACATTTTTAATTTACGACTTAACATTTAAAAATGTCGCATATTCCACTATCAACCAAGTTCATCAATAAAAACCCAATTAAAAATGTCGAAAGTGTCACAACCGACAGTCTGTCAATATTTTCTTCCGTGATAAAATGTCGTATGTACATTTTCTCGTAAAATACAAGTGCTTATGTAATTTTAAATAGGTACTACATAATATAAATATACGTATGTTTATAATATACTCCAAGTTTAAGGTTACTGCGATTTGTATTTTCCTTTTGGGCGTAAAAAGAAACTTCAAACTGCTCTACTGAAAAGTGGTCATTTCGAAGATACGACTTTCTTGATTGGGACCATCGATATATTCATTATAATAGACTACGATTTCTACAGGCATCAATTGCCAACAAAGATACAGATAGTAGTTTCGATGCAGATAATGCATCAACTTCGTCAGAGGTTGCTGAAGTAGAAATAAGTTCTGGCTTTAAGAGTCCTAAATCTACTTCAAGAAAAAAACAAAAATTAAATCCTGCTGATGAAAGATTTGCAAACATATTAGAGCAGAGTTTAGCACAGAAAAATGTGTCTCATCCAAAAGAAGATGACGATGAAGACAAGCTGTTTTGTTTGTCACTCGTTAAAGAGATTAAAAAAATTCCGGAATATAGGCGACTTCAAACTAAAATTGCCATTTATAATTTAATTTTGCAAAACCAAAATGAATTTCAAGGACCACAACAACAGACATATGAAAATCAAAATTACCCGGTATCACAACGAAGAAATTATTCATCACAAGAGCAGCGTCATCAGTCATCAGCTTCTGTTGAAGGCTTTCGTTATCATGATTATAGATCACAGCAGTCTAGTGTGTCAAATAATTTTGCACATTATGGTTATACTACAGCAATGGGGTCTCCATCGCCAGTAACACCTACTCCATCGCCAGCACCAACTAATGTCAGCAATGAATCAGAGTTAGAGTTATTCTGCGAGTAACAAAATGTTATTTTTTCTTTAAAAAAATTGTTCCTAAACAAGTTGATTTGATTTATAGATTATGTTGATTATTAAAAAACTTACCTCAATGTAATTATGAGTTTTTCTTCCGGTGAAATGCTATATCGCACAGCGTTTTTATCTGCTACGAGTTCATCGTTTATGAGAGTCAGTAAGTCATCAAATGACTTGATGGACATTCTGAAGTAGTTAAAGAATTTGGGCTCAAATTGCCTTAACTTAGGATATAAAATAATGTACTGACTTTCAGTCAGCCTGGTTGACAAAATTGGGTGAACCCAATATCTCCGTCTTCTGTTGTGTCGTTTCTGCCGTCTGTATAAAATCACCGATAAAACTGTTTCTACGTCCATCTTCGACAAATGTAGAACTCAAACTGGCCGCAACAACGCGCGTTTAACGCCTGACAAGCGCGCACCATGTGAACACTATACAAAAATTCAACGCGCGTTCAACGCGCGCTGAGCGCTTGTCATCTGAACCTACCCTAATAGAATCATCAAACGAAGGAACTGGGAAGAAATTGTAGAAATTTTTTGTGAAGTTGGTGATTCCGAAGACGAAAAAAAGACTTTAGGTAAGTAAATAATACTTTATTAAATAATATTATTATTTGCATAGATTTTACATTGTTAAACTATATCATTTTATCTTGCCAAGGGAGTTTGTCTTCGTTTACAAAATAATCAGCAAATCTATCTCTTGTATTCAATGATCTCGCATTAGGCCTCACTGCCTCATAGTTCAAATTAGTCAGAGATGTTTCGTAGAGAGTGTGATCATACCTGTAGCCATCCCTTAACCTTACGTAGTTATGGAGAACACAACAAGCCTTAATTATGCTTTCTGCAAATTCTATATCCACATTCAACGGTCTATGAAATATTCTCCATTTATTTACCAAGATGCCAAAGCAACATTCAATGTAACGTCGGGCCCTGGATAAGCGATAGTTGAAAATTTTTTTTTTGGTTGTTAGAGATTTACCGCAATAAGGGCGCATTATATTTTCAGACAGGCTAAACGCCTCATCTCCTACTATGACATGAGGTAAGGGGGTTGCATCTGTTTGCGATATTGGCTTTGGATCTGGAATATCTAAAGTTTTCTCGACAAGTTTTTTATATAAAATAGAGTTTTTAAAAATTGTGGAATCATTACTTTTTCCATATGCGCCTATGTCCACTGCAATAAAACAATAATGTGCATCACATACGGCCAACAAAACAGTTGAAAAATAACTCTTATAGTTATAAAAAAGAGATCCAGAATCGTTAGGTTTTATAATACGGATATGCTTGCCGTCAATGGCACCGATGCAGTTTGGAAAATTTGTGTATTTTTTAAATTGTTGAGAAATTTCTTTCCATTTAGCTTTCGTTGGTTGTCTCATTACTATGTTTAGCAGTTTGTTCCATATGACGTAACAGGTTTTCTGTACTATTTCGATAACTGTAGACTTTCCTAATCTGTAGGCATAATGCAGATCCGCAAAATAACACCCTGTGGCCAAATATCTGAAAAGAAAGTAAAATAAGAATTATTATTTTATTTCGATCTTTTTATTATTTACAGGTACTTTATTGCAGAAGAAGTGGAAAGGGTTGCGTGATGGCTTCGTAAGAGAAATGAAGAAGAAGAAAACCACACCGTCTGGATCAGGAGCCTCCGGCAAAGCGAAATATATTCATTTTGAACGTTTGATGTTTCTCGAAAGATCGACACAGAATAAAGTAACCGAGAGCAACATCAACACCGCGTGTGTTGCAGCTGAAGAACAGGAGTTTTCTGGCGATGGGGAAGATGTGATGAGACCTCCACGTAGTCAGGCGAAAAAGAAGAAAAAACTAAATGCGGCTGACGAAGAATTCCTCTCCATCATAAAAACTAATTTAGCTCCTGTAAATCAGCCACAGGTAACAAACCAAATAAGAGTCAGATGATGACAAACTATTTTGTTTGTCCTTACACAAAGAGCTGCTTAAAGTACCAGAAGATAATAGACTACAAACAAAAATTGAATTAATGAAAGTACTTCAAGCTCAACAAGCTCTGTGTCTTAGACCTGCAGCTGCTCATTCCAACTACCAACCTTCGACACAATATCATTACCAAACAGGAATGACACAACGTGAACAGAGAGATTATTTTGGAGAAACAGGATATACCGCAATAGACCCTTCAACATCTTCGTTTCCACCTGGAACCTTTTCGACTTACAATCGAGGTTATTGCACTGCGTCACGACCACCATCGACGACTAGCTACAAACACCCTTCACCGGCATCTACACAAGATTCCAATGAATCTGAATTAATGGAACTATACGATAATTAAATTAAATCTTAAGTACCTACCTATATTATATAAGAATGATGATTCCTAATTTTTGTTAATTTTGTTTTAATTCTTTATTTTTGTTAATTGGGTCTTAGTTTATAATTACTAAAGCAATAAAAAACATTACCTCAAAGTAATCACGAGTTTTTCTTCTGCAGAAACAGTATCCCGTACCACATAATTTTGACATGGAGTCAAATCTTCTTTGATAATTTCTAGTAAATCATCAAACGATGCTATTGACATCCGAAAGTAGTTGAAAAACTTTTCACTATGTTCTCTGAGTTTTGGGTATAAAGTTATAAACATACTATGCGTCATTCTGTCACGTAGAATGGGATGTACGTTAAATCGTCGACTTTCTCTTTGTTTACGACGTCTCCATCGACGGTATGCAAGCCACAAGACAACCGCTGTATCCGAGTCCATGTTTATAACTGCCCAAATCCGTCTCCATCACATGCGGGCGAGAACGCGCGTGATACGCCGCATCTGGACGCAATACAAATCAAAACGCGCGAGTTCACTCGCGCGTAAAACGCTTCATCTGGACAGGCTCAAACTGCTTATAGCAATTGCGCGTGCGTAATTGTTTTAAGCAACCTACCGACCCAACCGCAGCTGCGGGTGTGGAAACCGTTACTTGTAACGGGGTAAGCACACGTAGTTGTTTACGGTTGCGTTTCTACGAGTTTGCTCTTCTTAGAGCGAACAAGTTTTAACGCGACTGTAGGTTGTAGAACGATTGCGCGCCTTTCTCGAGGCGTTGCGTCGTTGTGTTTCTTCGACAGATCAGTCTTTTGGAAAACCATCTACTACCATCAATAGTACGGTACTCGGTGGATACCAAACGGTGCCAACGAAGCCGAGTGGGTGCCGGCCCCGGTGGCACTCCCCCCGCTCCCTCAGAGCGGGGTAGTAAAACCGGACGGAGCTGGATCAGTCGGCCTTGGGGAGACTCCTAGTCGACCCCAGCTATCGCCCCCTCCCACCTACCCTTCCCCTCTCCCATCCGTAGCCGTTGTTTGTGTAGCATAGCCCCGGCTTGCTGCGCTCGGCGGTTGCGCTGCTAGGAACCCCGGCCAAGATTGGCACCGGGGATTACAAGCTTAGGGCTCACCGTAGGTACCCACCCCTCTCCGCCTACCCCGGCGGGGAGTGCACTCGCCGTACACACCCCGGGCTCATTCAACCCGGGGCAGTATTTTTTGGGGGGGGTCAACCACCCCTATCGATGCCGATATGGTCGTGCTCTCCGACACTGGAGATCACGACCAGGCAGAGGACTCGTCCTCCTCATCTTCCGAGGACTTCGTTGAAGTCCAAGGAAAGCGCAAAAAGCGCACCCACGCCAAGGGCCAACTCCCGGCGAAGGCGGCTAAGGTCGCCGACGCCACCCCAGTGGCCACCCAATCCCCGGCGGGATCCGCCCCTGCCCCTAGGGCAAAGCGTATCCCTCCCCCCCCACCGATCTTCTTGCACGACAAGGCCCTCTGGACCGAAGTAGTGCAAATGATGGACGAAAAGAAAATTCCGTTCTCCCACTCCCGCGACACTCGCAAGGGGATTAAGTTCTCCCTGCGTTCCGCGGACGAGTACCGTGTGGTAACTCGCACGCTCCAAGAAAGGGGATATCCTTTCCATACCTTCTCGCTCCCGGAGGACAAGCCCCTCCGGGTAGTGATCAAAGGCGTACCGGTGGAGATCTCCACCGATTACGTCATCCAGGACCTCCGGTCAAAGGGCATCCCCGCAAGGGAAGTCCACCGCATGTGCGCCGGTCGCGCACACAACAGTACACCCTTCGCAATGGTGTTAGTCCTGGTGGACAACACGGCGGAGGGTAAAAAAGTATTCAAGCTTTCCTCTCTGTGCCACCTCGGTGGCATAAGAATCGAGAGGCCTAGGGGCAGAAACCCGGTGAACCAATGTCACCGCTGCCAACTTTATGGTCACGCACAAAAGAATTGCTTCGGCAAGGCTCGCTGCGTAAAGTGCCTGGGAGACCACGGCACCTCCGACTGCCCGCGCCCGAAAGACCGGACCCTCTGCACGGAGCCGCCTAGCTGCGTCCTGTGCGGAGAGTCCGGACACCCGGCCAACTTCCGGGGGTGCAAAAATGCCCCCCGTCCTCCACCTCAAGCGACAAAGCGCTTTGTGCCCCGTAACCAGGCTCCAGCCCTGAACGCGGTGTCCTCAGTGCGTTTAGGTCCCCCAAGGCAATCGCCATGGAACGCTCTGAACCACCTCAAGGCGTTCCCCGCCTTGAGGCAGCCCGTCACTCCCGGCCCTGTCAAGGCCATCCCGCAAGAGGGTGAGGCTCATGCCCCCCCCTCTTCCGTTCCCGCGGTCCTCCCTGCCGCCAGGCAGCTCCCCGCCAAAGTCCCGACCCCTCGGTCGTGCTCTGACGAGGAATTCACCTTGGAGGAGTACGACGAGTTGATCGCTTTCTTCCTAGAAAGTGACTGCTCCCCCCGCCAAAAATTGCGGTTCCTGCTTAACAGGATCCAGGCGAGTCCCTCAGAAGAGGAAAAACAACGACTACGGTCCAAATTCTCGTTGGACGACGTAGCACTATTAATGGGTACCTTTACCCCTAAATCGCCGTAATGCTCCCTTTAAGTAGTGGCAGAATCAAACCCCGATCCCTCAAAGTAGGTTTCTTCAATGCGAACACTGGTGGGATCACCGCGATCAGAACCCACGCATGACTAAGCGGCATTCGTTCCAAGTGAGGTTCAGCCTAAATGTGTGGGCTGGCATAATAGGGGACCAACTGCTTGGACCCTATTTTATCGACGGTCACCTCACCAGTGCCACATACCTGGACCTGTTACAACACGTCGTCGAGGACATGTTGGAAGAAGTTCCCCTCGCACTTTATCTGAACTTATTCTTCCAGCAGGACGGTGCACCTCCTCACTACGGTCGGCAAGTACGTGAGTACTTAAGTGACAGGTTTGGCTCAAACTGGATTGGCCGCGGTGGTCCAGTGGCCTGGCCTCCGCGCTCTCCGGATCTCACACCTCTTGACTTTTATTTGTGGGGTGATTTGAAAAGACTAGTGTACACCGAGGAAATCACCAGTGTTACACAACTGCGCCAAAAGGTGATCAGTGCTTTCGACACTTTAAAACGAATGTGTTTGTGCTACGGGTTCGATTCCCACCCGGGACAAATGTTTGTGTGATGAGCACGATCATTTGTTCGGTGTCTGGGTGTAATTTATCTATAATATGTATGTATTTAGAAATATATAAGTATGTTTATCAGTTGTCTGGTTACCATAACACAAGCTCTGCTTAGCTTGGGATCAGACAACCGTGTGTGAGATGTCCCGGAATATTATTATTATTACGTCAGCTGAAAGGCAATCAGCAACGTCGTGCTAGACTGTGCCGAGAGTGTGAAGGTGGACACTTTGAACAATATCTCCAGATAACATAAGTAGGTAATTTATTGTACATAGACAATCCTTTGTAAATACGTTGTTAGCCGAATCAATTTTTTTTGTGTAAATAAATTGATTTAAATTTTTTAACTACGCCAAAAATACCTACATGTCAGGCAAGATAAATCACTATAAAACCTAACACATACCTACTTAATAACTAGCACTAATTATCTTGAGGTATTTTTGTCGGTCCTCAGCCCGTAAAAAGTAGGAAGGAAAATTTCATATCAACCAATTTAATCTACAAATAAAAACGATTATTACGTAAAATTGACCTTAGGAATGAATTTACCTACAGCGCGCCGGCTGCGCCAAGTGCCTACAGTCGCATGCCAACGCTTTATTACTGTCCCTTTGTCATTGGGCAGATTTAAAAATATATTTACTTAAGAGTTAGATACAAGCTTGGCAGACCATTGCCGAAAATTGGATACATGTTTCTACGGCCTCACGAAAAAAGGAAGTAGTTAGAAGGTAAGTCTAGTCTGGAAATCCGTGGTCTCTGCCTACCCCTCAGGGAAACAGGCGTGACTTTATGTATGTATGTATGTACGATCCTACTGGTCCGCTAAGTTTGATTTCAGCCCTATCAAAGACGCAATGCCGGTAAACAAATTTGAGAAAATTAGAAAATTTCTGCATTTTAACAACAATGAAAATCACTTACCTGTTAATCATCCTCACCATGACAAGCTTCACAAACTTAGACCAATAATAGAACATCTCAACGCAAAATTTTCAAGCATTACAATAGAACAAAGATTATTTAATAGATGAGCAAATGTGTTCAACCAAAATAGGCCATTTCCTCAAACAGTACCTTCCCAACAAACCCCACAAATGCGGGTTGAAATTGTTTGTCCTCTGTAATTTGATGGGCTATGCATACAAATTTCAAATTTATGCTGGAAAAGTGGCTGATGACAGATTACCAAATGAAATGTTGGAGTGGTTGGGCAAACAGTACTGAATCTTCTCAGAGTAGTTCCAAGGCAACAAACCCACTGTCTATTTTGACAATTTTTATACGTCCTTGCTTTTAATGTGCGTATTAGCTAAAGAGGGAATTCACTCCTTGGGAACTATACAAAGAAACCGCTTGGGTAAGTCATGCAAGCTTTCATCGAAACAGGATCTTATGAAAAATACAGTAGCCCGAGGTTCATACGATGAATATGTCACGAACGCCGGACGCCGACGACGACCAGGCCGACCGAGAAGGCGATGGCGAGAATTTGAACATCTTTGCGGGAAAGAGGTTTTTTTTTGTGGAGGAAAAATGGGGAGGCTTTGGCCCAGCAATGGGACACCGAACAGGCTACTTAAAAGAAAATCTTATTTTAACTATAGGTATTTAAGTGAGGTAATTTGTTTTAGGTGCTTTGTGCTTTATCATTGTATACAACTGGTTCCTGTCAACGTTTAGTCGGTATGGCTAAGCCCTTGGGCGAAACAACGGTCAGCAAATTTGTGACGATAGTGACAGGTTCTTAATAACCAGCAATTACTAATACTTTTATAAACTTCCGGGAGTCAAGAGCAGAGAGGGACATTATTAAATAGAAGTATATAAATACTTACCTACTTTCAGTATTAATTTTTACTTCGGTACTTTTATTAATATACCTTTTACTTCGTTACAGATTTTTTTTAAAATGCAAGACTCCAGGTGTTTTTGGTTGCAGATGGTTCACATATCCGTATCTACAAGCCGAAAAGTGACATCGAACTCATTTTTTATTGCAGAAAACATTTATATTCCCTAAACGTACAAATTGTAAGTGTAACGCAATTATTTACTTACATACCCTACCCACAATACTTACCTAATTAGAAGCTAAGTAGATCATAAAATCTAGTACTCATAGTGGATAGCAACCTTGCACGAAATATGTGGGTCAGAGGGCGCATTTGGCGCCACGTATCTCGGCCCAGTTAGAGTGGTGCGCACCGTGGACGCGGTCACCAAGGGAGGGACCCTACGGCGCACAGAGGGGCAAGACTGTTAAAATCGATACAATAAATAAAAACAAAAATTTTGCTTCACCATGTCGCCTTTGTGTGCTGCGGACAGTTCATTAGCTGTGGCATAAGAGCGCAGGTAAACGAACACGATTTCCTCGACCCGTTCTCCCCACCACGCCCCTCAGTCTCAGTCGATCACTCGTGTAGGGTCTACGTGAGATTTGTGCGTCAGCGCAGCGTTGAAGTGTACCCATTTTTTTTAAATAGTAGTGATTGAAACCCCAAAAGTGGCTATGGCAGCGTCATGTTCAGGTATGTATTGTATTATTTGACATTATATTTATATTTAGATATTTGTTTTGATGGGTGAAATTGTGAGTCAATGTTTGCACAAAAAAATGTAAATAGAATTTAAACAATAATAATACAACTAGGAACTTAATTATGTTCCGGAACCGATCGGGCTTACATTCCATTTTTTTTTAGTACCAGCAACTGTTATTGTTGCGATTGTATTTTAGTTTTTTGCCCATGTTTGCCCCATTTTAAATAAAATGACATTGAAAACGAGTTAAGTCGCTGTATTAAAAGTAACCTATTATTTACGTACTGTTCAATTACATATTTTGTTACTTTTTTACACAGGTACGGACTCGAATACCTTATTTTTGACAAGACGAGAGTTGTTTACGATCATGAAGAATTCTGGACATAAAAAACTTCAAGATCAGATAGATTCACTTCAGAAGGAAATCGAAAAAAGAACTGAATGTGACGATCGCTTTCGGACAGCTATTTCGCAAACGCTAAATCGTTTTAAATCTGACCATAAGTCACGATGGGAAGCAGCTCACCGCATGGAAGATAGGTTTTGTGATAAAAATAAGACGTGGCTAGATACATCACTTTCCTTTCCTACCCTTAAAATAAAACGAAGCATTCCCGGTCGTCCGGCAAAACCTTTTGAGCAAAGCACAAACAGGATGAAGCGACAAAAGACTTCTGAGTTGAGAAAGAGTACGCCTTTACCGGAGCTGGTTTATGCCACACAAGTGAAACTGAGAGCTTCAGGACAGGGTCCGGCTTCAAAAGTTATCAAAGATATTTTATCGGATCCATCAAAGCCTACTGAATATTCAAAAGCCTATAAACAATCACTTGATGTAGTTATGATGTCAGGAGAGGATAGTGTAGCACTTATAGTGGAAGCGAACTTATCTCGTCATCAATACGATTTAATAAGATCGAAATCTCCAAAAATCTACCCGTCCTATAAAGTCGTACAGACTGTAAAAAAACAATGTTACCCAGACCCAAATAAAATTATTACTAGTGAAACTTTTGTACATGTCGATTTGCAGACAATGCTGGATCTTACCACTGAACGTTTGGCCTTAGTTCAGAGAGACGTGTTGCTTACACTGTCTGAGGCACAAAATATGTGTTTATTTTCAAAATGGGGATTCGATGGTAGTAGCGGCCACAGCTCTTATAAACAGGCTTTTTATGGTCCCGAAGCCAGTGATGCAGCAGTTTTTATAGTATGTTTCGTACCCCTACGTTTGACATCTGGATCTAAGGTGATTTGGCAAAACCCTAGACCAAGTTCGACGAGGTATTGCAGACCCTTGAAAATAGAATTTGTCAAGGAAAGCACAGCAGTTTCCATGGAAGAAAAAAAAAGGGTTGACCACCAAATAAAAAATCTTCGACCAACTATTGTACAACTAGATGGACATACTATGAAAATCAAACATAGCTCGATGTTTGCGATGATTGACGGAAAAGTCTGTAATGCGGTCACGAACACAACTTCAACACAGATGTGCTACATATGTGGAGCTTCATGTAAAGACTTCAATGACTTAGCCAAAATGCTTACTAGATCTGTAAAAACAGAACATTTGGAATTCGGTATTTCAGTCTTGCACGGATGGATACGTTTCTTTGAATGTCTTCTCCACCTGGCATACAGACTGCCTATTAAAAAAAAGCAGGCTCGGAAAAATAAGAAAAATGATACTGGAGTTTCAGACAAGGAAAAGGTTGAAGAAACCAAGAGGACTGATTGTCCGACAATGACGCATCTCGTCCTTCTTCCCCTAATGTCGTGGATTCCCACATGCACGACATGCTCTCCGACATAATGACCTCAGCCGATGATAGTGACTTCATCACCGTCACCGGCAAAAAGAGAGCCCGTAGGTCCCACAAGTCCGCAGAGGAAACCCCTGCCAAGTCCCTCCGTACCGACCAGGCGAATAGCGCCCCGTCCCAATCCCAATCGGGTCCCTCTCCCCAGTCCCAACCCAAACCCGCGTCCCAGTCCGCCTCCTCCTCTAACTCCCAGAGGAAAGGCCCGGTTCCACCACCCTTGTACATTCAGGACAAGGCGAAGTGGACCGATATATCCAAATTGTGTGTTGATGCTCGTATCAACTACACTAGCGCCCGTACCACCCAGCAAGGCATAAAGGTGCAGTTGTCCACCGCCTCTGACTTTAGGTCCCTCACCCTCAGACTCAAAGAGCGTAACGTGTCTTTCCACACGTACGCTCTCCCCGAGGAGCGCCAACTCCGCGTAGTCATTCGCGGTATCCCCAAGGAGATCGACACTCAGTCGGTCTTAAGCGATCTTAAATCGCAAAATATCTCCGCGTCCGAAGTACACCGAATGCACCGTGGTCGCACCCACGAGGCATTCGATATGGTGTTAGTCGTTTGCGAGCCTCTAGAGGCCGCAAAAGCCATTTTCAATATAAAATCCCTATGCCATCTGTCCGGCATTAGAGTTGAATCCCCTTTCAAAAAAGGCCCTCCCGGCCAATGTCACCGATGCCAACTCTATGGCCACTCTCAGCGAAATTGTTTCGCAAAGCCCAGGTGCGTAAAGTGCCATAAGGATCACGGAACGGCGGAATGCGATCGGCCCAAAGACAGATCGCTGTGCACCGAACCACCAGGCTGTGTTCTGTGCGGAGGCTTGGGCCACCCGGCGAACTATCGCGGGTGCCCCAAGGCCCCGCCCACGGACAAGAAGGTGGCGAAGCGTGCAGCGGCCCGTCAGAGGAGGAACGCGCGCATCCCTCCGTACCAACCTCCTGTCACCGCCAACACTCGGCTAGGTCCCTATAGGCCCCCAAACAATCCCTGGAATATGCTGAATCACCAGCATTCATTTCCAGCTCTCAGGCCTTCAGCCGCACTCTTCCAACCCCAACCCCATTATCCTCACGTCCCCTCTTTGATGGCGCTCCCGACCCAACCGCCGCACGGAGGAGTATTCGTATGCAAAATCCGGTTAAAAGTCACAAAAACATATTTTAACAAATGATACTAAATTTACATTGTTCGCACTCGTCATTAGTCTAGCTACCATAAACCGGTTTCAATAATGGGTTGACGACCGTACCCGCAATGTGCAGGTAGTCGGAATCTAGTCGATGTTGAATGCACACGTCTTTGTTTTCGATACGTCCTAAATTTTAACAACTTTGCAGTTTGTGTTTTTAGTAGTTTGTGCTGATTTTAAAAAAGATTATCAATGGATATTGAAGCTCAGGGTATGTACTTTATCATAGCACTAGTATATGTTATTTTTTCTGTGTGTTTAGTTTCATTTTGAGATTCTTATAACTCATACCATTTTTTAATATTTTTTTACTATATTGTTTAGAAAAAAGGTGTTTTTGTAATAGTTCCGGGCATGATCGGGCAGAAGTTTTTTTTAAATAGTTAACTATGCACCTTAGCCATGTTATCCAAGTAAAAATATATCACCCATCTTCCCACAATTTTATTTAAAGACAGTTTATATTTCACATGTAATTTTCCGTAAATTTGCATATTTACTTAATAGGTTGGTTTTTGTTATAGGTTCGGCTACAAATGAAATCCAAATGTCTAGAAGAGTATTATACACGTTTTTTAGAGACAGTAGTGAACGAAAACTCGATCAGAAATTATTAGACATGCAACAAAAAATTAAGGAGATTACAAAATGTCCAGAAAATGAATATCATAGATTAAAGAATGATTTGAGACATTTTAAATCTGATTTGAAGCTAAGATGGAGCTCAGCCAACAATACAGAAGCACGGTTTATAGTACAAAATAAAAAATGGCTTGACAGTTCTATTACAATACATAGCTGGTCGACTCTGTCTGCATCAAAACAAGGACGACCACTGAAGACGTTTCAGGAATTAACTGATCGTAGCAAGAGACGAAAAACAAAAGAACTTCGAGAGCAAGTGCCTGTCCAGGAATTAACATATGCTGCCAGTGTTAGTCAGCGCAAATCTGGAAATATTGAAGCATCGATGATTATAAAAGAAGTCACTGCCACACCTACAAGGGCAAAAAAGATTAAAAAAGCATTACGTGAGTCCGAAAAAGTGTCTGCCAAGAAACATTCGGCGTCAGAAGCTTTGTCCCTTTTCATTGATTGTGATATGACCAAGAGTCAGTATGAGATACTACATGAATCTAATAAGACAATCTATCCGTGTTATACGCTTATTAAAGAAGCAAAAAAAGATTGTTATCCAAGGGAAGAGTCTATGCGTGTGACAGAAACCTGCGCTGAAGTTAAACTTCAAGACTTATTAAATCACACAACTTCAAGACTATGCAAGTATCTTGAGGATGTGCTTGAAACCTGTACTCCAGAAGAGTTAATTAATATGGAACTTATAACAAAATGGGGATGTGATGGTAGTCAACAGGCTCGATATCAGCAAAACTTTCAAGACGATTCAGGAGCAGATGATTCAAATATATTCCTAAGTTCGTTGGTTCCCATTAGATTGCAAGCTAACATTAGAAACCAACGGAAAATTTTGTGGCAGAACCCAACGCCATCTTCACCACGATTCTGTCGTCCAATTCGAATCAGATTCGTACATGAAACTGCCGATATTACAAGAGCTGAAATGAAGAATATAGAGGATCAAGATAAACAATTGAGGAAAACAGAGTTGACAAATACGAATGGAGTAGCAATGAATGTTCTGCACACTTTGGTTCCAACTATGGTAGATGCAAAAGTGTGCAATGCGGCTACAAATACAACCTCTACTATGCGATGTTACATATGTGGAAAAACATCAAAAGATTTTAACGATTTTAAGACAACTAAGATAGAGAATCCAGAAGCACTCAGGTTCGGATTGTCAACATTACATGCGAGAATTAGGTTATTTGAGACTCTTCTACATATCGCCTACAAATTACCTTTGAAAAAGTGGCAAGCACGCGGCCAGAATGAGAAAAACATTGTAAAACAAACAAAAGAGAAAATACAAAGAGAATTCAAGGAAAAAACAGGACTCTTAGTAGACGTCCCTAAAGCTGGTTTCGGGAACTCAAATTCGGGAAATACATCTAGAAGGTTTTTCAGTGATCCTGAAACAGCTGCTGAAATTACAGGCATCGACATATGTCTCATTCAAAAATTTAGAGTAATATTGGAAGCCATTTCTTCTGGTTACGAGATTGATGAAAATAAGTTTGCAGATTTGGCAAATAAGACTGCGGAATTGTATGTAAAATTATATGGTTGGCATCCTATGACACCCACACTACATAAGATACTCGTACATGGTCCTGCCATAATTAAGCATGCCCTTCTACCTATTGGACAGCTATCTGAGGAGGCAGCTGAAGCCAGAAATAAACATATAAGATCTTACAGACTCGATTTTACAAGAAAATTTTCAAGAGAACTCTGTAACAAAGATGTGTTCAATAGACTTTTGCTGACCTCAGATCCATTTCTAAGCTGTGGGCGAAAACGGCGAAAGCTGAGGAGCAGCCGGTCTTTCTTACCACAAACTGTTGAGTTGTTTGTGGAAATGGACCCTGAAAATATCCAAGAACTGAGTGGAGAAAGTTGAAGGTGTATCATGTTAGGTATTTTTTTATTAATTTGACTGTATTGAAGTCTGTTGTATGTTAAATTATTACAGATTTTGGAAATAAATATTTAAAGTGTAAATATATTACAATTTTTTTTTAAGACTGTTTAGTCAAATATACCTTATAGTATTTAAATAATCATTTTAAATAATATCCAGTAAAAAAAAAGCGAGAAATAATTTTGACCGGATTTTGAGGCCAAATACTCCACCGTGCACGGAGGAGTATTCGTATGCAAAATCCGGTTAAAAGTCACAAAAACATATTTTAACAAATGATACTAAATTTACATTGTTCGCACTCGTCATTAGTCTAGCTACCATAAACCGGTTTCAATAATGGGTTGACGACCGTACCCGCAATGTGCAGGTAGTCGGAATCTAGTCGATGTTGAATGCACACGTCTTTGTTTTCGATACGTCCTAAATTTTAACAACTTTGCAGTTTGTGTTTTTAGTAGTTTGTGCTGATTTTAAAAAAGATTATCAATGGATATTGAAGCTCAGGGTATGTACTTTATCATAGCACTAGTATATGTTATTTTTTCTGTGTGTTTAGTTTCATTTTGAGATTCTTATAACTCATACCATTTTTTAATATTTTTTTACTATATTGTTTAGAAAAAAGGTGTTTTTGTAATAGTTCCGGGCATGATCGGGCAGAAGTTTTTTTTAAATAGTTAACTATGCACCTTAGCCATGTTATCCAAGTAAAAATATATCACCCATCTTCCCACAATTTTATTTAAAGACAGTTTATATTTCACATGTAATTTTCCGTAAATTTGCATATTTACTTAATAGGTTGGTTTTTGTTATAGGTTCGGCTACAAATGAAATCCAAATGTCTAGAAGAGTATTATACACGTTTTTTAGAGACAGTAGTGAACGAAAACTCGATCAGAAATTATTAGACATGCAACAAAAAATTAAGGAGATTACAAAATGTCCAGAAAATGAATATCATAGATTAAAGAATGATTTGAGACATTTTAAATCTGATTTGAAGCTAAGATGGAGCTCAGCCAACAATACAGAAGCACGGTTTATAGTACAAAATAAAAAATGGCTTGACAGTTCTATTACAATACATAGCTGGTCGACTCTGTCTGCATCAAAACAAGGACGACCACTGAAGACGTTTCAGGAATTAACTGATCGTAGCAAGAGACGAAAAACAAAAGAACTTCGAGAGCAAGTGCCTGTCCAGGAATTAACATATGCTGCCAGTGTTAGTCAGCGCAAATCTGGAAATATTGAAGCATCGATGATTATAAAAGAAGTCACTGCCACACCTACAAGGGCAAAAAAGATTAAAAAAGCATTACGTGAGTCCGAAAAAGTGTCTGCCAAGAAACATTCGGCGTCAGAAGCTTTGTCCCTTTTCATTGATTGTGATATGACCAAGAGTCAGTATGAGATACTACATGAATCTAATAAGACAATCTATCCGTGTTATACGCTTATTAAAGAAGCAAAAAAAGATTGTTATCCAAGGGAAGAGTCTATGCGTGTGACAGAAACCTGCGCTGAAGTTAAACTTCAAGACTTATTAAATCACACAACTTCAAGACTATGCAAGTATCTTGAGGATGTGCTTGAAACCTGTACTCCAGAAGAGTTAATTAATATGGAACTTATAACAAAATGGGGATGTGATGGTAGTCAACAGGCTCGATATCAGCAAAACTTTCAAGACGATTCAGGAGCAGATGATTCAAATATATTCCTAAGTTCGTTGGTTCCCATTAGATTGCAAGCTAACATTAGAAACCAACGGAAAATTTTGTGGCAGAACCCAACGCCATCTTCACCACGATTCTGTCGTCCAATTCGAATCAGATTCGTACATGAAACTGCCGATATTACAAGAGCTGAAATGAAGAATATAGAGGATCAAGATAAACAATTGAGGAAAACAGAGTTGACAAATACGAATGGAGTAGCAATGAATGTTCTGCACACTTTGGTTCCAACTATGGTAGATGCAAAAGTGTGCAATGCGGCTACAAATACAACCTCTACTATGCGATGTTACATATGTGGAAAAACATCAAAAGATTTTAACGATTTTAAGACAACTAAGATAGAGAATCCAGAAGCACTCAGGTTCGGATTGTCAACATTACATGCGAGAATTAGGTTATTTGAGACTCTTCTACATATCGCCTACAAATTACCTTTGAAAAAGTGGCAAGCACGCGGCCAGAATGAGAAAAACATTGTAAAACAAACAAAAGAGAAAATACAAAGAGAATTCAAGGAAAAAACAGGACTCTTAGTAGACGTCCCTAAAGCTGGTTTCGGGAACTCAAATTCGGGAAATACATCTAGAAGGTTTTTCAGTGATCCTGAAACAGCTGCTGAAATTACAGGCATCGACATATGTCTCATTCAAAAATTTAGAGTAATATTGGAAGCCATTTCTTCTGGTTACGAGATTGATGAAAATAAGTTTGCAGATTTGGCAAATAAGACTGCGGAATTGTATGTAAAATTATATGGTTGGCATCCTATGACACCCACACTACATAAGATACTCGTACATGGTCCTGCCATAATTAAGCATGCCCTTCTACCTATTGGACAGCTATCTGAGGAGGCAGCTGAAGCCAGAAATAAACATATAAGATCTTACAGACTCGATTTTACAAGAAAATTTTCAAGAGAACTCTGTAACAAAGATGTGTTCAATAGACTTTTGCTGACCTCAGATCCATTTCTAAGCTGTGGGCGAAAACGGCGAAAGCTGAGGAGCAGCCGGTCTTTCTTACCACAAACTGTTGAGTTGTTTGTGGAAATGGACCCTGAAAATATCCAAGAACTGAGTGGAGAAAGTTGAAGGTGTATCATGTTAGGTATTTTTTTATTAATTTGACTGTATTGAAGTCTGTTGTATGTTAAATTATTACAGATTTTGGAAATAAATATTTAAAGTGTAAATATATTACAATTTTTTTTTAAGACTGTTTAGTCAAATATACCTTATAGTATTTAAATAATCATTTTAAATAATATCCAGTAAAAAAAAAGCGAGAAATAATTTTGACCGGATTTTGAGGCCAAATACTCCACCGTGCACGGAGGAGTATTCGTATGCAAAATCCGGTTAAAAGTCACAAAAACATATTTTAACAAATGATACTAAATTTACATTGTTCGCACTCGTCATTAGTCTAGCTACCATAAACCGGTTTCAATAATGGGTTGACGACCGTACCCGCAATGTGCAGGTAGTCGGAATCTAGTCGATGTTGAATGCACACGTCTTTGTTTTCGATACGTCCTAAATTTTAACAACTTTGCAGTTTGTGTTTTTAGTAGTTTGTGCTGATTTTAAAAAAGATTATCAATGGATATTGAAGCTCAGGGTATGTACTTTATCATAGCACTAGTATATGTTATTTTTTCTGTGTGTTTAGTTTCATTTTGAGATTCTTATAACTCATACCATTTTTTAATATTTTTTTACTATATTGTTTAGAAAAAAGGTGTTTTTGTAATAGTTCCGGGCATGATCGGGCAGAAGTTTTTTTTAAATAGTTAACTATGCACCTTAGCCATGTTATCCAAGTAAAAATATATCACCCATCTTCCCACAATTTTATTTAAAGACAGTTTATATTTCACATGTAATTTTCCGTAAATTTGCATATTTACTTAATAGGTTGGTTTTTGTTATAGGTTCGGCTACAAATGAAATCCAAATGTCTAGAAGAGTATTATACACGTTTTTTAGAGACAGTAGTGAACGAAAACTCGATCAGAAATTATTAGACATGCAACAAAAAATTAAGGAGATTACAAAATGTCCAGAAAATGAATATCATAGATTAAAGAATGATTTGAGACATTTTAAATCTGATTTGAAGCTAAGATGGAGCTCAGCCAACAATACAGAAGCACGGTTTATAGTACAAAATAAAAAATGGCTTGACAGTTCTATTACAATACATAGCTGGTCGACTCTGTCTGCATCAAAACAAGGACGACCACTGAAGACGTTTCAGGAATTAACTGATCGTAGCAAGAGACGAAAAACAAAAGAACTTCGAGAGCAAGTGCCTGTCCAGGAATTAACATATGCTGCCAGTGTTAGTCAGCGCAAATCTGGAAATATTGAAGCATCGATGATTATAAAAGAAGTCACTGCCACACCTACAAGGGCAAAAAAGATTAAAAAAGCATTACGTGAGTCCGAAAAAGTGTCTGCCAAGAAACATTCGGCGTCAGAAGCTTTGTCCCTTTTCATTGATTGTGATATGACCAAGAGTCAGTATGAGATACTACATGAATCTAATAAGACAATCTATCCGTGTTATACGCTTATTAAAGAAGCAAAAAAAGATTGTTATCCAAGGGAAGAGTCTATGCGTGTGACAGAAACCTGCGCTGAAGTTAAACTTCAAGACTTATTAAATCACACAACTTCAAGACTATGCAAGTATCTTGAGGATGTGCTTGAAACCTGTACTCCAGAAGAGTTAATTAATATGGAACTTATAACAAAATGGGGATGTGATGGTAGTCAACAGGCTCGATATCAGCAAAACTTTCAAGACGATTCAGGAGCAGATGATTCAAATATATTCCTAAGTTCGTTGGTTCCCATTAGATTGCAAGCTAACATTAGAAACCAACGGAAAATTTTGTGGCAGAACCCAACGCCATCTTCACCACGATTCTGTCGTCCAATTCGAATCAGATTCGTACATGAAACTGCCGATATTACAAGAGCTGAAATGAAGAATATAGAGGATCAAGATAAACAATTGAGGAAAACAGAGTTGACAAATACGAATGGAGTAGCAATGAATGTTCTGCACACTTTGGTTCCAACTATGGTAGATGCAAAAGTGTGCAATGCGGCTACAAATACAACCTCTACTATGCGATGTTACATATGTGGAAAAACATCAAAAGATTTTAACGATTTTAAGACAACTAAGATAGAGAATCCAGAAGCACTCAGGTTCGGATTGTCAACATTACATGCGAGAATTAGGTTATTTGAGACTCTTCTACATATCGCCTACAAATTACCTTTGAAAAAGTGGCAAGCACGCGGCCAGAATGAGAAAAACATTGTAAAACAAACAAAAGAGAAAATACAAAGAGAATTCAAGGAAAAAACAGGACTCTTAGTAGACGTCCCTAAAGCTGGTTTCGGGAACTCAAATTCGGGAAATACATCTAGAAGGTTTTTCAGTGATCCTGAAACAGCTGCTGAAATTACAGGCATCGACATATGTCTCATTCAAAAATTTAGAGTAATATTGGAAGCCATTTCTTCTGGTTACGAGATTGATGAAAATAAGTTTGCAGATTTGGCAAATAAGACTGCGGAATTGTATGTAAAATTATATGGTTGGCATCCTATGACACCCACACTACATAAGATACTCGTACATGGTCCTGCCATAATTAAGCATGCCCTTCTACCTATTGGACAGCTATCTGAGGAGGCAGCTGAAGCCAGAAATAAACATATAAGATCTTACAGACTCGATTTTACAAGAAAATTTTCAAGAGAACTCTGTAACAAAGATGTGTTCAATAGACTTTTGCTGACCTCAGATCCATTTCTAAGCTGTGGGCGAAAACGGCGAAAGCTGAGGAGCAGCCGGTCTTTCTTACCACAAACTGTTGAGTTGTTTGTGGAAATGGACCCTGAAAATATCCAAGAACTGAGTGGAGAAAGTTGAAGGTGTATCATGTTAGGTATTTTTTTATTAATTTGACTGTATTGAAGTCTGTTGTATGTTAAATTATTACAGATTTTGGAAATAAATATTTAAAGTGTAAATATATTACAATTTTTTTTTAAGACTGTTTAGTCAAATATACCTTATAGTATTTAAATAATCATTTTAAATAATATCCAGTAAAAAAAAAGCGAGAAATAATTTTGACCGGATTTTGAGGCCAAATACTCCACCGTGCGCCGCCCGGCTTCCCACTGGTGCCGCAAAATCCCCCAGTCCCTCAGACTCCCCAGCAGCCGAGTCCCGCCTCACGAGACCCCCGGCTTGTACAGCAACCCTCCCAGGCCCCGCGGCCAAGGATCTCCCTACAATCCTCCGATGAGGAAAAAATCATTTTCGGGAACAATCTGCTTCGTGAATATCACGAGCAGATTAACAACAACAGACTTATCGCGTTGACTAACCGCGCGTTGGTCCTCCGCGGAAACCCCCACGCTGCCTCCATTATATACAGCGAGTTCATGGATGTCCATAGGGCATACCATAATTCTTCTTTCTTTTCGAAAAAAATACTTGTATACAGACACTTTTCACAGTCAGTGATATACGCTCCAACAGTCAACAGTGTTTAATAGATAATAGTGAATTGTGATCAGTTGTTATATTAATAGTTTAATTTGTATTCTTGTTATAGTGTTAATTAGTGCTAAATTTAATAGTTATATTTTAGTGCTAAGTTAAAGTTTAATTTTTTCATTTAGTGGTGGAAATAAATAGTGTTTAAACAGTTTTTCGTATGGTGTTTTTTATTCCTCCAATCTAGCAACTTAAGAAGTACGAGTATAGACGAACACACCCATTTTATTCGATCCCGTACACAGTTCATTATCGGTATGTACATCTATGCAGTACTTAACTTGAAAATAACATCTATAACACACAAATTTTAAATCCGTGGACACACACAGAACGAAGGAGATGCAGCACATTCAACTATTGAGAAACAAATAAAAAGAATACTTAGATCTGGACCCATTTATGTGCCTTCCCAGTACGTATTCGCCATCAGAAGTGCAAAAAAACATGGCACACCATTCATAGTAAACGAAATGGACCCCTTATCTGTGCGCGCAACCGGCTCCCGGTTTGGGTGCAAACTGTTCAAGGCTATCGCTATCGCGTCGATATTAACGTTCGTAGTGTACCTTTCTCTTTCAAATTCATATAAATTGCTTATAAAAGAGTAAGCTAGTAAGTGACGCTTAAACTTCGCTTTCTATTGGCCGAAATAGGACGCAAACGTCTTTAAAAATGACCCACTTCTGTCGAGATACAGTCGTGTCACGTCACTGCCCGCGTAAGTCGTCGACTAGTATTTGTGTGTGCAGTATTGTCATAAGTGGATTTAAAAGTTATTACAACATGGAACAGTAATTAATCTAATTATCTTCCTACCTAGTTAGAGCTATAGGAACGTATTTCTAAAAACAATATTTTTATTCTTAGAATATAGTTTGTTTGGCAATATTATACTAACCATAAGAACGTAAAAGCTTATACGTTGTTTTGGTCGTTACAAAATTTTGTTAAGTTTAAAGAGCCAGAGTAACGTTTGTGTATTTACGTTTTATTGGCACAAACATTGTTGTTAGATAAATAATACAAGTCAATGGGCAAAACGATGTACAGTGCAACCTTAATATGTATAACGTACCTCAATATAACGATTTCCTCGATTTAACAAATTCTTCGTAATCCCCTTGAATTGTCCATAAGAGTCAATGTAAAATATCCCTTTACATTACGAACATTTTTTGCGAACAACCTCTTTATAACGAATTTCGTCAACCCAAAACCTTTATATGAAGTTCCAACCAATGTAATGATTCTTAATCTCATAGTATGTGATTCATGTCGCGGATTTTACTGCATTTAATTTTGATTATTAATGTGAGAAAAAAAATTGTTACCTACCTAATTGTTTTTAAATAGAAAATACACACAGTAATTTAATAAAAATGTGTTTTCATTTATTAGTAGAAGTTGTTCGCTACTGCCTCGTTGGTCTAGTGGTTGCTAAGCGCGACTGCTGAGCACGAGGTCCTGGGTTCGAATCCCGGGTCGGGCAAAGTGTTACTGGGATTTTCCATTAGGTAATTCTCAGTAGCAGCACGGAGTCTGGATTTGTGCCCGGTTGATGGCAATAGGCTCGCCCCCTATTACATTGGGACCTAAAACATAACTGGCGAAATGTGGGTGTACTATATGTGCACCTCTGCCTACCCCTTCGGGGAATACAGGCGTGATGTTATGTTCGCTATAACAAGATAAGTACGTAATGTTGAGGTGAATAAAACAATTTTTTTTACCTCTTTATAACGAATTTTATGGCTGGTTTAGACAGTGCGAGCTAGCGTACGAGTCAGCCTTCCGAGTAGCTGCACTGCAGTAACTCGCATTATTTGGACGTAACTTACGAGTAACTCGTACGTGCGAGTTGGTCAGTAGCTCGCATCCGAGTTACTTCAACATTTTTTGTTTTCACTCGCCTGCTCGCCCGGCAGCAACTCGCCCATGACAGCGGCTCGGCCGTCGCTCGCATCGTTTGGACGCGTTCGGCAGTAGCTCGCCAGTGCCAGCCGGACAGTTGTGAGTGGAACCCGTGTTTTTTTGTGTGCTCTTCGAGCCGGATCTACGTGATATTATGTTCCACTCACCGAAGATGGTGAACACACGGAGAACCTTGCGAAAAGAAAAGGAGCATACGCCGGAGGTCACGTCTTCACAAGAGGTACCAACACTACTAACCAGCGGAGATAAACAAGTTAGTAAAGATAAATTAGATAACACTTTTACGTTAAGAGATAAAAGAGAAGGTAGCGTAAATATAATGCAGTGGCCTCGTTCTTTGAAAGGATAGGTCATTTCGCAACAATTGTGTTAGAGGATCAAAAAACAGTTTCTGCAGAATGGTACACTACCAATTGTTTGCCACTTGTCTTGGAAAAAGTTCGAGAGAAACGACCTCGCAGTAGGATCCTCCTTCACCACGACAACGCCTCGTCGCACACCGCTAAGCGAACGATCGACTATTTGGCGACATCAAACGTTGAATTACTGGGTCACCCGCCGTATAGCCCCGACCTCGCCCCTTGTGATTTTTATTTATTTCCAAAAATTAAAGAAAAACTTAAAGGAAAGCGGTTTATGAATGCTGAAGAAGCGGTGGCTGCGTATCGCGATGCCATTGAAGAGAACCCTAAAGACGAGTGGGCAAAGTGCTTTTCCCAGTGGTTCCATCGCATGCAGCGGTGTATTGACGTGAATGGACAATATTTTGAAAAGATATAATAAAACTAATAACTGGCTAATGTAATCAGTTTTTGATTTTCTAAGAACTTTCAGTTTGACCCTCGTACAAGCCATACGTAGCGCATCGCTTAGCAGCCATAGGAGAAAGCTCCAAGGTTAATGAGTGGCGCTGGGTCCCCACGAAGATGAACGTAGCAGATGACGCAACGCGAGACGTTCCTGCAGATTTCAACAAGGATCATCGCTGGTATTAAGGGCCTGACTTCCTCTACCAATCAGAAGAACTCTGGCCAACAGAATTGACCACAATAGTGACAGAAGAACCTTCCAGTGAAGAGAGAGTCAATCTTAATCTTGTAACAGACAGAAAGAGACTGTAATTATCAGAAGCCTTACCAGAAGTATCACGCTTCTCTAGTTGGAAAAGACTACGACATACAACAGCAAGAGTTTTACACCAAAACAGAGTGTTAACTACAAAAGAACCAAGAAAAATACAGAATAGGATCCAAGTTAGAAGAAAGTATACAAGCCAAAGAAACCACAATCAGCTGACAGATAAACCTCACCATTAAAGGGAAAGAAATTCCTTCCGGTCTCCGCGGAAAATCTCAAGTCAGCAGAAGAATATTTGATGCAATCATCTCAAGAAGATTCCTTTATAGAAGAATTGAAGAATAAAGAGAGTCGACTACATCAGCTGAGCATCGAGATGTCAACGGAGCCATCAGACTTAGAAGCCGAATTCAAGCGACTCAAGACGTGACGGAAAACTTCAATTTTGTCGTGAAACCAGTCATTTACGTGTATTTATATGCTTGGTATAATATGCCAGCCACAATGCACAAAATTCTTGTACATGGAGCAAGATAAATGTGATGACGAATTGTGCGAGACACTTAAAGTGACGATACAGTGCGTGTGCGAGACACTTAAAGTGACGATACAGCGCGTGTGCGAGACACTTAAAGTGACGATACAGTGCGTGTATAGTTTTAATGTTTATTAGTCATTTAAATGTTGATTTTGAATTAGTTTAAGATATTCGTTAATTGTTTTACTTTATAATGTTTATAGGATAAGTTTATAAGGTTTAATAGAAAATAATAGTGTACGCGGCTCTCGTTAAGGTAAAGAGTCGTCGTACCTAAGCTTAGCATCAAATTGTCCGATAAGAATCCTATTGGACGAAATGTAAGCTTCCCAATTGGTCAACCAATAGGAGCATTGGAATTTTGTATGAGAAATTGTATAAAATAGGGCACAAAATTGTAAGCCACACAGTTGGCAGCAGTACCCCTAAGAGTTAAGTCTGGGAAAGAAAATAAAGCTTCGGTACGTCAAGATCAACAACGCGTTTAATTCCACCAATCCAGCAAACAGCTACGTACGGCTACGTACACGAATATTGCGCGCACTAATCGCATCGTTTGTTTACGTTTTTTTAGTTGACCTTTGCGCAAGTAAAAACTTAGTTTTTCTAAATTAATTAGTTAAGTGCACGTAAAGTTTACGAAATTGAATAAGTATATTATATTCTGTGATGTAAATGTGAAATGGTGTTGTAATTAGGGTTGTAAATAACTTTAGCGAGCTGTCGATACCTATGCACTCCTCGACGACGGCTTTACCGTAACGCTGATCGACGAGAGTCTAGCCAATCAAATTGGGGCAGAAGGATCCAGTGAGCCACTTCTAATAGCATCATTTGACGGTGAGCCCACAGTTGACGCATCATCTCGAAGAGTGAACTTCTTCATCAAAGGTCGTCACACATCCGAACGCAAGCTGCGCGCAAGAACAATCAAGCAACTAGAGTTAGCTGCACAGAAGATTCCCAAGGAGGCGGTCAGAGAGTGTAAACATCTTCGTGACATCGCCAGAGATATAGTAGGTGAAGATGCCAGACACAGACTCTTGATTGGCCAAGACAATTGGGATCTACTTATCGCAAGTGAGGTCAAAAAGGGGAAGAAAAGCCAACCAGTGGCCTCACTAACACCACTGGGTGTCATACACGAGCGCTTGGTCATAGAGTCAACTTCATCAGAAATGCTAATACTGATGACGAACTGCATGAGCTGGTGAAAGAACACATCACGATGGACAATATGCAAGTCAGCTCAAAGAAACCCATCAGCGATCCTGAAGAAAAGGCACTTCAGATCCTTCAACAGCATACGACCCGAACTCCAGAAGGAAGATATCAAACTGCCCTATTGTGTCGAGATGAGAACGTGAAGTTGCCAGACAACTACGGCAGCGCCCTGAACAGACTCATGGGCGTAGAGAAGAAGGTAGATAGAAAACCTGAACTAAAGAGGAGGTACGCTGAACAGATGGAAGCACTAGTATCGAAAGGATACGCCGAACTAGCTCCATCCACGACGTTGAAGAATCAAACGTGGTCCTACCGCATTTTGCCGTGTTCAACCCTATGAAGCCAGACAAACTGAGGATTGTCTGCGACGCGGCAGCCAAAACGGGAGGAGTCTCACTGAACGATCAGTTACTCACTGGCCCAGACCTGTTACAATCGCTGCCAGGAGTATTAATGCATTTTCATCAGCATTCAATTGCAGTGACCGCTGACATCACCGAGATGTTCCTGCAAATCGAACTGCGACCCGAAGACCGAGACGCACTGAGATATTTGTGGCGAGGAGACCGAAGAGACGACCAACCCCCAGAACAATATCGTATGAAGTCACTGATCTTCGGAGTTTCTTGTTCACCAGCGACGGCAATCTACGTGAAAAACACGAACGCCGACAGAGGGCTGGACGAATCCGGACGCAGGGTGGGCGAAACCCTAACCCTTGTGGTCGGCGTCCGGGTCTCGGGACCGAAAGGCCTTTGTCGGAATACGATTCCGACAAAGGCCTCATAAATACTAATAATATATTATTACCATTGATTATGATTGTCACATGTTTTTGATATGCAATTTTTTTTCAGGGTCTATTGCGGCAGCCTCTTATGCAGGCATGCCCGAGGAGCAGGCTATAGAGACGCCGTTGACTAAGAGGAGACCACGGTCGTTTACGACCTGACTGCCGACAGGGTAAATATATTAAAATTTTGTGAATTTGATTATGTTGGTACATAAAAATATATATAATTATTTTTATTTAATTTTTTTAGCTCTCGGGACGTGGACGTGTGGTCCACTTTAAACGCTCTAGCGTCCACAAGTCCGGCGGAGCCAATGCGGTAAATATATTTAAAACGATTCTCATAGTGGCAGCGACCCGATGCGGTCGTGTTTGCTGACGTGAATTTTTATTAAATAAATGCAAACGCGGCGGCGGAAGCCGCTGCTCGAATTCTAATCGCTATGAGTCAACCACTCGTAGCGAATGAATTGCTGGCGTTCTTGCAGCAGAAGCTGGACGTGATGGACGAGGTGTCCGCCATCCAGATCTGCGCAACGAACTTCAGCGAAGGCGAAGAAGATGTGGCAGCTGCTAAGCTGCTCCTGTACAAGTCGCTCAACAAGTGCGACCAGATGGTGTCCCGCAGGCGTGACGGGACGAAGAAAAGCATTCAAGACATCATCACGCTGCTCAAGGAGACAGACCCAGACGACGTGCCGACGTTTGTGGCGAGGGACCACAACAAGCTCCCTCCCGTAACCTTCGACCACGTCGACGTGACCAGCCTTTTGAAGGACATAGTCGTCCTCAAGGCTAGCCTAGCGGAAGTACAGAAAAGGTTGGATGCATCCCAAGTTACTGTTACCGACTTGCGGAAAGAACTTAGTGATTTGCGCAACACAGTAACAGAAACTAGGTCAACACCGGGTGCAATGAACGTGTCAACACGCGTCGCGGAGCTGCCCTTGATACATCGGCGGTCAGTTTCGCGTCAGCGGTTTTGTCGTCGCCGCTGTCAACGCCGAAAATTGCTGAGCTAGCAGAGTGCGCACCCCGCGCGCCCAGCCCGCTCGCTACTGTCCCTGCGGGGCCTCCCGCGCCCGCCGACAAATACGTCGTACAGCTGTCAAGATCTGCAGCGCCAGCGCAATTAAAAAGTTATGCGCGTGTTTTAGAGAGTACTCCCAGTGCTCTCATAAAGAAGCCCGTCTCCGAGAAGGAAATGGCAAAGGCAGACGAAGATGGCTTTGTGAAGGTGTAAGGGAGGAAGTGCCGTCGCAGACCCAACAAGAACCGCTGCGGCACAGCTCCTGTGAAACCCAACACCACAGTGCGTGCTGCCCAGCCGAACACACCGGTGTACGTCTCCCGCCTGCACTACACCACTAAGGAGGAGGACATCGCTGAGTACGTGCGCCAAAAGACGAAGTACACGCCGAGGGTGCAGTTACTGGAGTCGCGCCGTAATGTCAATTTCAAGGCATTCGTGGTGCGAGTACCGAACTGTTTCCTGTCCCTCGTCATGGAAGAAGACTTTTGGCCGCAGGGCGTGGTGTTCCGTCGCTTCCGCGGACCAGTACCACAGGAGAGCACAAAGACAAGTGCAAAGTGAAGTGCTATTAACATAGTTTTAAGTTTTTTATTTACTTACACAATTTGTATTTAATCTATATATGTTAGTCTGTAAGGTATATATCTATGGGCCATTAAAGCCTGAGAATAAATGATTATTATTATTATTATTAAAACTTTTTGTTTATTAATGTTGGTACATAAAAATTAGAGATGGGCCGATGGTTTCACCGAATAACCGAATACCGAATACTATTCGGTTTAACCTTTACCGAACCGGATATTCGGCTGAATAATTCGGTTTACCATTTGATTGTTTTGCCGCGTAAACAGGTTCTTACATGAACGCTACGTGTTGCTGCTGGAGCGAGCCGTACCTTACCGCCCGCCACCTGCGCACACCGCGCTGTCACTTTGCTTTAAAACATCACACGATTAGATTACAAATAAAAACAGAGGAGCTTATTATTACAAAAATATTGTCAATATTAACTTTATTGTGTTTGCAATATGAGTGGGCGTAAAAGATCACGTGCTTGGAACTTTTTTGACGAAATGGGAGATGACAAAACAAAAGTTAAGTGCACTTTGTGTAATAGTTGCAATTGTGAGCTGGATAGCAACAGTGCCATGATTACAATTTTTAAAACTATTCTGACATCAGCCACAGACATGTGCACTGTAACGGAGCAATCTGAGTATATTTCAATTGAAAAAGAAATTGAAGAAAATCTTACTTCCTCCCTGGAACAAAACTTGGAGGAAGGAAGTAGTGAGCTACAAGCATGTACATATGTCTGTGGCTTTATTACTAAAAAAAATAAAAACGACTGTAATACATACATTTAAAAGTACTTAGCAACAGCTACAATCTTGAACAGTACCTAATAAAGAATGCCGTATCTATAATATATATATAGTAGCTATAGTATCAGATTCATTTGGGCAGACGATCCGAGATGTCGCTTCAAATGACATTTAGTAGACTACAAAAAAAAGCAGAAAGTGGGTTCTCTATACCCAATGTATTACTATACTCTATGGGCGAAACGACCGTTGAGAGTGAAGGTAACGTCGCCGGCTGAATAGTGCGTAAGTAAATTCAATTTATAATTTGAGTGCGGTCTGTGAGACCGCGCGTCCACGTTTGTATTGTAAATTACCGCTGACGGTGATTTTGTTTGTTTTAGATTTAGTAAGTCAAAATGTCAAAAAACTATCAATTTACGACTGCGGGCAAACGAACATCGAGTTCGTCGACTCAGAGAGCCAGTAAAATATTGCGATTAGATGATCCTACTTTTGAAGACGAGTTTCAACGATTGCTTTTAGAATCGGATCAGGGCGAGAGCGATGGGGATGTTGATGATTGTTTGTTTTATGAAGCCGACATTGAAGAAAATCGTTTGAGTGAAGAAGAGATTATTGAAGTAAGTGGTAGTACTTCCGGAGCTGACGGTTGCATACGGAGATTGGACAGTGAAAGTTCAGATGACGACAATATACCTATAGCAGAGTTACGACCTTCAAAGTATTACTATGGTAAAAATCGCTACAGAACCACCTTCCAGAAGAATTCGCACTCCACAGCATAATATTGTATTGAATAGATCTATTATGCACCTGACTGAAGACGAAGCGAAAGATCCTATCAGTATTTGGAATAAACTTTTTGATGATGAAATGCGACAAACTATCATGATTTGGACTAATTTCAAAATGGCTGAGCTTAGAGCCAAATATAAGCGGGAAGACAGGTCAGAATTAAAAGAAATGGACATGATAGAACTCAATGCCTTTTTAGGATTATTATACTACTCTGCTGTCTTGAAATCAAATCACGAATCTACTAGTTTTATATTTGCTACAGATGGAACAGGTTGTGAAATATTCAGGTGCTGTATGTCAGAAACCAGATTTTTGGTTCTTCTGAACTGCCTTCGTTTTGACAACCCAGCAGATCGCGCTGAAAGAATAAAAGCCGATAAACTAGCCGCTATTTCTGGAATATTTGATAAGTTCATCGTTAATTCTCAAAAATTATATCAACTCAGTGAATATGTTACTATTGCCGAGATGCTAGTGGAGTTTCGTGGAAGAAGCCACATGATTTCGTACATGCCCCAGAAGCCCGGTAAATATGGCCTACTTATTCGCGCCTTGTGTGATGCGAAGACCTTTTACTTTTATAATGGGTATTTGTACTTAGGAAAAGGTAGCGATGGCGCCGGACTATCAGCTGACGAGAAAAAATTTCTTGTTCCCACTCAATGTGTGCTACGTTTGACACAGCCGTTACAAAGAACCAATCGTAACGTGACAGCAGATAACTGGTTCTCGTCTATTGAACTTGTAGATAAACTGTCTAAGCGTAACCTAACATATGTCGGAACTGTGAAAAAGAATAAAAGAGAAATACCGAATTCATTTCAAGCACAAAAGTTTAGAGAGATTGGTTCAACTTTATTCGGTTTTACTAACGACAAAACTATGTGTTCTCATGTGCCAAAGAAGAATAAAGCTGTGCTCCTGATATCATCTATGCATCATGATAATACAATTGATGAGCATACAAAGAAACCCGAAATGATTTATAATTCTACCAAAAGGGGAGTAGATGAAACGGATAAAAAATGTTCTATTTATTCAAGCAGTCGTCGAACGAGAAGATAGCTCATGGTGATTTTCTACAGTTCTGGACTTGTGTGGAATTAATGCGTACCTTTTATGCAATCAACACCAAGACAAAGAACAAGACAGAGGTAAATTTCTAAAGAAATTATCACGATCCCTGGTGGTTCCACATATCGTCGCTTAGGTAACAATACCGCGTAAGTCGAAAATTGGTCATATGACGTTTCATACCTCATTGGATAGATTTAGTCGGCGCGCATCGAATGACGTTATATTTTTTTAAAAATTGTCCAATCGCATCGCGTTATTCAAATAGTTCTGGCACCGCGCAAATCGTTTGTTGTGTCACAACCGCGTAAGTCGTCAGTCCGCCATACTCCCTTGTGTTGATGTGTGACCGCGCAGCAAATTTATTGTATTATTTTTGTTTATTACAGTTTTATCAGAGAGACAGATACTTCTTTTGGACAAAAAAGGTAAGCCAACTCGATTGTTCATTATTTTGTAGTATATTAGAGCGTAATTACTGTTATTTTTGATCTATTTTTAACCTCAGTAGATGCGGTTTTTCAATGTAGTATTCATTGACTTAGGCGGTATTGTTAACTGTTTTATTTTGACTTACGCTGTGTTCCATAAACATTATAAAGGCACTTGAGCGGTATTAAACGGACTTAAGGTATATGGTTTTTATTATATTAACTTACTTTTTATAAATAAAAAGGAATATTATTAATTATTTTGGGTACAATTATGATTTTTTACTTTTTATCAAACGAGTTTGTGTGCATTCACATTTGGTAAGTAAATATTACAATAAAGTTTTTTTTTTTCAGCTTATAAAATGACTGAGCAGCTTGATGATACCGCTTGCAGCATGAACGAGGAGGAGAAAGACGTGGATACTCAAGTCAAAGTCACGACTTTACTCGATTTTTAAAAAAGGCGGGAAGCGTTATTTGCACAAAAAATGTACATATTAAAAAGGAAAAGTTGTGAAAAGCTGTAAGGAAAAGTTGTGAAAGGCTATCAGGTAACAATAAATAAATGTAGTAAACTTTACCCCAAATCAATTAATTCTAATAATTCAGATTCAACTGAAGTAACAATAATGAGCGGCTTACATCAAGCAGTAGGTAGAATCAATGCTGAACCTACCGGCTTTGATGACGAAAAAATTGCACAAGCTGATACAATTACATTGAGCAGAGAGGGTGTATTATTTCAAGATAACGAAGAAATTAACGAAATAAAGGAGAAGGAGAATGACACAAACACAATTAATATTGACAACTTACAATTTATAGAAATGATAGAGAATTCTTCATTTAATTTTGCGGACATCAGCAATGCTTTAGTAATGGACATTCCAACGAATGAACTTATACCTGATATTTCCTCTACGAGCAACATAATATTATTGACCGAAACTAGTACAGTTATTGAAAACTCAAATCCTCAAGTCAATTTAAATATGATTACAAATGATATTTCCAGTAGTGAGACATCAAGTCCCCAACGTAATGAAGTTGCCATTATTGGTGAGACGTCTTACAACCGACCTGATTAAAGGTCACAGCTCATTAGAGCCACCCGGCACCCACTCCGCACCGCCTCGCCGCGTGCGGTTAGTATTCTTGATATGGACTTGTATGGGTATGCGCTCACTACATCAACTCCGTAGCGTCACCGGATCGCCTCTATCGTAAGCCGTCCACGCGCGGACGGCGGGTGGACCACTCGGTGACAACTCGCTGCCCTGCGTTGACTGCGCATCGCCAACGCGCGGGTCCGAAGCGGACCGCGCGCTGCCCGCGAGTGATTCACGCGAGGACGATACGTTGGCAATGCGCCGCTCCCCACCCTCCCTTCATTCCCAGCATTTCTTTCGAACGAGTCGGACGTATCGTTTTTGTTTTAAAAATGAATAAAGAAAAACTTATCGAAGAAGTTCGTAAATATAATTTATTGTATGATCTAAGTGACTCAAAGTACAGTGACACTGTAAAAAAGGAAGAAGCATGGATGGAAATAAGCAACACCTTAGCGATACCAGGTAATATTTATTTATTTCAAATATTTAAAGAAAGATAGTACAATAGATTGGTACTTGTTACATAATTCGGTTTTCCCTTGTTTCGCAAAATATTAATATAGTCTAATGTTAATTCGATTATACATTGCGAGCTAGTAATGGACAAAAAAAAATCTAACCTACAATGTATATCAAATGAACAAGAGCCAAATTGATATTTTTTCAAACGGTATAATGCGAAACAAGGTACTTCCACATAATTCGTTATTAATTAGACATTTACACATATGTAGGTACGTGATGATTAGTGCATAATAAAAAAAAAAACTAAATTAAGTATTCCATGGTAGCTGCCCAACCGATGATTTGAAATAAGCAGCAAACGAATCACGTACGTCGAAAGCGGTACTGTTTCCACCAATGTGACGTAGATCACTGAATGCCTCCTGATGTAAGTTTTGATGCGCTGACCTGCGACTGGGGCAATACTGTTCGTTGCATTCGATATTATAAGTTCGCATTACATTATGCAATATACATGTTGTCAAAACAACATTATCAACAATGTCTGGACATAAACGAATATTTTTGTTGTATATTTCAAATTTTTGGTATAATATTCCGAATGCATCTTCGACTACTTTGCGTGCGCGTGACAGGCGATTGTTAAATTCTTTTTGGTCCTGAGACGGGTTTTGAGAACGAGAATATGGCCTCATTAAGTTCTTTTGTAATGGAAAAGCCTCATCCCCCACAAAAACATGTGGAAGTGCTACGTTTGTCCCGGGCAATGCTTTGTCATTTGGAATATTGAACCTAGTATTTTGAATTCGTTTTCCAATTTTCGAAGATGCAAAAATACCACCATCGCTGTTTTTGCCATAAGCACCGATGTCAACAACTGTAAATCTGTATTTATCATCAACTATGGCCAAGAGAACTATCGAAAAATGTTTTTTATAGTTGTAGTAGAGCGATCCGCTGTTGGGTGGAGCTATTATATTTATATGCTTGCCATCTATGGCACCAATGCAGTTTGGGAAATTCCACCTGTCATTAAACCCTTCCGCAATTTTTTCCCAATCTTCAGCTGTAGGCGTTGGCATAAAAACACCCATCATTTTGTCAATAATAGCTTTGCACACCTCCTTAATTATTGACCTAATAGTCGTTTCGCCTAATCTAAAGCTTGTAGATAAATTTCTGACAGAAGCGCCGCTTGTCAAATATCTGAAATATAAAAGTTTTTTGAGATTGTATTAAGCAAAATAGGGTGTAACAAGAATGTGTTGTACTTAGTTAATATTTTAGGGCTGGAATCTGACTCGATACTAAACAAATTCCCTAACTTTTTTATGTATCATTCTTTACAATTACTGTTTCATTTTTTCAGTATCAATGTGCAAGAAAACGTGGTCCAATTTAAGGGAAGCTCATCGTAGGGCTATTAAGAAAAAAAGTACCAAAAGTGGTCAAGCTGCAATAAGTGATAAAAAATGGCAATACGAGGATGAAATGAGTTTTTTGCTACCGTATTATAAAGAAAGAGCAACTGTATCTTCACTACTCAGAGATAGTGATCAGGAAAGTACTGCCAATGAAGATTCTCAATTGTCTGCTCCGGATTACCAATCAGATATTTCAATAATAGATGATCGTCCAACATCTGGCTTGTCTACAACGACATCCAAGTTTCCAAATATAAAAAGGTCAAGGGTGGAAGTGGAAGATGGATCTACTGCATCGTCATTGTTAATGAAATATATACTAAAGGAAAAAAAAAAGGAGGAAGATGATATTGACAAATTTTTTTATGGTATAGCTGCAACGGTGAAGAAATTTAATGAATACAACAAAGCAATGATCAAATCTGAAATTTTTAATATTGTTTCACAAATGGAACTCCGAGAAATCAATGAAAAAGGAAATAATTACTACGGCAGTAATGCAATACATGCAACTGCAGGACCTTCTGGAAATTATTCAACTCCAGGACCTTCTGGAAATTATTCAACTGCAGGATACAGTACTACACCGAACTATGATCCAGAAAGGAATGCCAGACAGCTGAACACACCAGTATTGAGTGTGACTGAAAAAGATTTATCGGATTTTTAAAAGTATTTCTACTCCTATACTTTGAAATTACTCTCTAATTATTTTAAGAAATTGAATGATTAGTACTTAATGAATGGCAAATTCATGTCGAAGTTACAAAAATAAAGGTTGATTTAGTATGCTCTTACTTTTTTTACTTTTACATACATACATTTAGAGAGACATACACACATACAGACATACATACATACAGGCAGACAGACATACATACATACATACAGGCAGACAGACATACATACATACATGGGCATTTCTCTACAAACTGGGCAACTTACTGTCTCAGTCAATTTTAACTACTTCTTTAATAGTAAATCATCCCCAACAATGCAATTTCCATAAAAGATGAACATAGTTTTTAGGAACCTATCTTTTTTATTTTAAAAAGCATTTAATTTGTTTGTTATGGTTTTTTAAATATGTCTAAAAACAGTCCCCTGGAGTGTCCCAAACCCAGATTTAAATTAAAATGAGTTTAAATAACTAATATTTCTGATAAATGACTAGGATTTTGCAAATATTCTTAAAACAAAAGTTACTATTTTCATTGGATTTCATATTTATTTTAAAACACTAAAAGTGTCCTTAGGGTTAAAAAACAGTCCTCTGTAGCCGATTTAAAGACAAAATAACCATGCTTTTAAAGAAAAAAATGATTGCACGTATGTTAATAATCGCAAACTATATCAATATTAATATGAAAAAAGGAATTTAATTTTTATATTGTTAGTAATTCGACATCGAACTTGGCAGAGGACTATTCAAAGTTGCCCAGTTAGTAGAGAAATATCCACATACATACAGACATACCGGTCAAAAACATAACCCTCCTTTTGTTTCGCCGTAGTCGGGTAAAAATAGAAGGCTCTTAGACAATTGCCCGTTGTACCATAAGCACCATTGATCTGCACCATTAATGGTGCAGAGGAGACTAATTAGTTTCGTTTGCACCATTAATATTAATACAACTACTTCACCATACTTTTCCCGTGTGCACCTTTTACTTGCGCCATCAATGGTGCAGAGGAGACTAATTAATTTCGATGAAAATACTTTCTAAGACTAACATAATAACACATCCACAGTAGGTATACTTATTAATGTGTCGCGAGGTAGTAAATGTATAAATTTTACTTACTTTAAAGTCACAGCCAATCTCTCTTCGGGTGTGATCGCTTCTCTGAACTTTGTGTTTTTCTTTGTTATCGAGTCTTCAATATGAGACAGGATGTTATAAAACACACATTGCTGCATATGATAGTACGAAAAAAATTTTTCTTCGTCGGCTAACAAATGCCTACGAACGGTCCAATATTCGCCCTCTTTTTTTCTTTGTTTAAACATTTCGTGCACCCAATAAGCTTTCTTTTTTTTGTTGCGTCTTTCATTTTCTTCTTCATCAAGCGCGACTGCTATGAGTGCCAATTCAAGGTTTGTAAAATTTGACATTACGAAACACACGTGTAGACCTAATGCCAATTGTTAACAGACTACTCGAAAATTCGTGGACTAAGCGACGTCCACTCGTTGACCACGCGGCGTTCACTCGTTGACCACGCGGTGTTCACTCGTTGACCGCGCGGGGTTCACTGGTTGATCGTGCAACGTTTTGGTGATAACGTGGCGTCCACCCGTGAACCACCTGTCGACAACGAGTGGACGCCGTACGACGAGGCGGTGCGGAGTGGGTGCCGGGTGGCTCTAATGAGCTGTGACCTTAATTGACTTTTGGTGAGACATCTAACCCTCAACCTCATGAAATAGAAAAAACTGATACGTATCATGGAGATTTATCAATCAATAGGAAAAGACAAAATAAAGCTAATAAAGAACCGGGCAAGTGGAAAAAAAACTTAAATAAAAATTTAAGAATGAAAAGAGAGGCGTATTTAGGCGGAAAACTGATCGCGATGTACCTTCTCGCAAAATCCTACAGCTAAGAAGTTTCAAAATGGAGCTTGGAGAGTACCTATTAGATACCTATTCGATGTCGGAGATTGTTGAATATAATGATATTATCCTGGAACCTAAATCTCTAAGAAGCAAAAGAGGAAAACCAGCACCTCCACTTCCATCCAAAAAACGGCGTCTGCATGCGGCTGAACACATGCCGATTTTAAAGATAAACAGGCAAGATGAAGACATTGTCACTACAAAAAAACTCGCATTGTATGTAGTACCTGCAATATTGCTTTGTGTCTTAATTCGGATAGAAACTGTTACTCGGATTTTCACTCAAATGACAGTGGCTAATGAGGACTACTTTTATATTACAACAAATTAGTTATATCCTTTGATCTCAGGTATGTGATAAGAGAATTAGAAGTTATTCTTTTCGTTGAGTTTTTCTTCTTTTATTGCATATTATGTTCTTGTGCAAGGACATTGGGTTGTAAAGACTACCAAGGCAAAATTCGCTTGGGCCTCAGGAGGTAGGAATAGCTCGCACTCCAGAAGTAACAATAGGTAAAGGATTTACTAAATCAGGTCAACCAAAGAAAATAAGAAGATTTGAAGAACCCCTTTCGGTAAGAAACAAGAAGAAAAAAGAGAAGGAAAATGAAAAATTATCTTTAAAACCTCCGTGTGGATATCATTGTAAAAAAAAATGTTCCACTATGATTACTGAAGAAAGAAATACATAACTTGCTTCTCAAACACTTCTTCAACACGATGTAAATACGTTTTACCAAACTTTTCTTTACCTAAAACTGTCTGTCTACTGTCTATTTCTTTCTATCATGTTACTACGCTATCTGTGAAAACTTGTGATTGGCCTTCCTTTACTAATGTATATTCTATTCTTAAGTTAGCTGTAAGTTTTCTAAAAAATAAAATAAAAAAAATAAAATAAAATAAACGATACGTCAATATGAACTGGAAGGAAGAGGATTATTTATTAAAGGTTATTACGACCCGACTGCCGACAGGGTAAATATATTAAAATTTTGTTAATTTTATTAATGTTTGTACATAAAAATATATATGATTTATTTTAATTTTATTTTTTTTAGCTCTCAGGACGTGTGGTCGACTTTGGACGCTATAGCATCCACAAGTGCGGTGGAGCCGATGAGGTAAATATATTTAAAACTTTTTTATTAATGTTGGAACATAAAAATATGTATAACAGATGTTTATTTTTAGATCTCAGAACGTGTGCTCGACTGTGGACGCTGTAGGATGGAGCCTAGGAATAAGTTTAGTTTTAAATTTGTAAATTTAAAGTTTGTAAATTACCCTCAAAGCAGGATGTAATGAAAAAACAAGTGCCAAGAGGGTCGTATGTGGAATATATTACACATATTGATGGGGTCGACATGTCTTCAGTTAGCTGGAAAGACAACAAACAAGTGGTTCTGCTCTCGACCTACGTAGGACCTGAACCAATACAGTCCATCAAACGGTATGACCAAAAGAAAATAATTATTATAGACTGCCCAAAAATAGTCAAAGAATACAACGCCCATATGGGGGGCGTTGATCTCATGGATTCATTTTTGGGCAGATATAGAATAAAAGTCAAGACCAGGAAATCGTACATGAGGATTTTTTACCACCTTTTAGATTTGACTATTATAAACTCTTGGGTTCTGTACAAAACTTTTGAGACAAGAAAAGGAGCTGATCCAAAAAAGCTGAAAAACCTTGCAGAATTCAGATCAGAGCCGGCTGATGTCTTATGTACCTATGGTACTGTGCAAGACACTTAAAGTGATTATGTACAGTGCGTGTGTAGTTTTAATGTTAGATAGTTATTTAAGTTATTTAGTTTATCATAGTCGTTGATTGTTTACCTTGTTTAATTTGTTCGTACATAGCTTATAAGGGTTTTAATAGAAAATAATAGTATACGTGGCTCTCGTTAAGGTAAAGAGTCGTCGTACCTAGGCTTAGTGTCAAATTGTCTGATAAGAATCCTATTGGATAAAATGTAAGCCTTCTAATTGGACAGCCAATAGGAGCATCGGAATTAATGTAAAAAAATAGGGCAAAATTGTGAGCCGACACAGTTGGCAGCAGTACTCCTAACCATCAAGACTGGAAAAGAGAATAAAGCTTCGGAAATTCAAGAACAACAGCCTGCGTTTTACTTCCACCAATCCAGTATACAGTTACGTACACATACATCTACAGACCACGGGTCGGATGTGTATGCGTACAGGTACTACGACCCAGCCAACAAGAGGACGTCCTAGCAACAGCACTGATACCATAGAGGCAAAAAGAAAGAATGGATGCCAGGTTTTTCCACCGTCTGACGTTCGGTTGGACAATCTTGGTCATAACCAAATTAAAACCGACCAACGTATGAGGTGCAAGAGACCTGGCTGTAAGCTACAGAGCTTTGTCAAATGCTCAAAGTGCAATGTATTCCTGTGTGCAAAGAAAGGAAACGATTGTTTCGATTTATTCCACAGTTAATTAATAACAGCATTTTTTAACAACATTGCTATAACAAGACACAAATTAATCCCAGACACCCACAAAAACATAAGACAAAATATCCAAACCCTTCAATAAAGACAACACTGCTTTTTGAGAAAAGGACATCTTTTTGCTTTATTTCCATTTTTCCTTTTTTTTATTAACTACTTTGACAAATACTCTTAAAAAAAGAAAAGTCAAAATAAGTAGTTTCACTATTACATAATACTTCAATATTACCACATAATCATTCATCTTATTTTTCTTATTTTTATTTCCATCCGCCATTTTTGATAAGACAATTTTGAACAAATGTTCTAATTAAATATCTAAGAACCACTGCTAGAAAAACAGCTTGCAAATAAAAAAAAAAGCATCCAAATCGATTCACCCATATAAGAGCTATGGTGCCATAGACAGACGTTCATAGCAGTCAGACAAAAGAAGAACTAAAAATGTTTCACTCTTGCCCAAAATTTCTTTGAAAATACAACAACAAAACCCTTCCTTCGCAAACAGGTAAAAAAGAAATTGAAAACATATTTTTAAAGCTACAATATGAACCAACCAAATGAAATCTCATTACTGATGAACAGTTTTTACCAAAAAATTATTGTCAAGTACCACAAAACGAGAAACCTCTGACTTAATTTCAGAAAACATCAACAACCAAAGTAATAATATACAACAAGACAAGGAAACCATAACCATTAAAAGCAACATCTAAAGACATCAACAAGACAATATTTCTTTTAACACCAGTCAAGTGCAAGACCACGCACAAGGGATACTTTAGTCCAGCCCACCCTTGGACAATAGACCTCACTAAAAGACTTGTAGACTGGTCAACCTCTATTGCTATGTGACAGTTAGTTTATGCAGAAACAAGGAACCATTAACAGTTAGCCATCTTTCAATTCAAATATTTTTATTTCATGTAAACCACAGGATCTTATAAAACATCAAGATACTAGTTACACTGTGAAACATGCAGTTTTCAAGTTGTAGTTCATCCTTCAGTAATAGAAGATCTGTCGTATGATGTTGTGACCAGTAGTCTGCGGTGAACATGACCCCCACTTCAGTTCAGGGTAGCATCAAGCAGTAATCAATCATTTCAAGTGAACACATTGCTGCCATGTGCACTAAATATGCTTCACTGCTACCCTTAGAGCATACAGCATATCTCTTATTGCTGATGCTATGTCTTAGTCGGTTGTCAGTTAGCAGCTGCAGCTTAGAGGCAAAATTACTTGCTGATTAGTCGGCAGCTGCATCATCTTGAATCTCGTCCTGAAAAGATAAATCAACATTATAGTACAGTCAATTTATTAACACACTGATTAGGTGAAGTGCCTGATGGCAATAGGCTCACCCCCTATTACATTAGGACCTATACATAACTGGCAAAATGTGGTTGCACTATGCAGATCTACACCTATACCCATTCAGGGAATACAGGCGTGATTTTATGTTATATTAGATGCAAGTAGAAAACTACCAGAAACTTAAGGATTAGGCACCCTAGGTATTTAACCCTTTGAGCGCCAGTGTGGTCGACAGGTCTCCTAAACAATAGTTTTCCTATTGTTTAACTACTTTTCTGTTATAACAGCTTAGAATAGCTTACTATTAGATATAATTACTATTTCATATATTGTGGAAAATGTCATAGATTTATACATTAATATCTCTTTTTTATTTTTCTTGTTTATTTACTGTTTCTTTTCCCAAATAAATAAAATAAAATTGTATCTACCACAGCAGTGAATGTGTTGACCTAGCAGTTACTTAGCTAATCTTGGATTGGTTACCTCAGTATATGCAAGTACCAATATAACTGTCTCACTCCCTCTTAATGAAAACTTTAAAGCTTTTACCCTTTAAAGTTTATTTACATTTCCATTCTTATGCAAGCAACTGTGACAGGTTGAATTAAATCCATGGTTTAAAATCACCATCTAAACCTATTTATTTTAAAACTAAATCTGGTTAGCTACACAATTTACAACTCACAAACAGCCTAACCAATTGTAATTATTTCTTTGCTACGAGATAATGTCTAGGCAGATGATTCGACACTGACTGTATTCCCTGAGGGTAAGCTTGGAAGTCTCACATTGCCAGTTACAGAAGTAAAGTTATTAAGACTAAAATTTGCTTCTTATAACAGTAAAGATATTTAGAAAGGTTTAAGGTTTAAACCATGCCTTCATAATTATCTGTTGAATAAAGCAGTGGTTATTTTTAAATTTTTATTATTGGTTTGCTTCTAATTGTATTTTTCTTCTACATTTTCCTTTATTATTCTTGTAAATAATGTTTAATTCATGAAGTAAATGTACATCTATATATATAAAATTTTAGTGTCACAGTTTTCGTTCCCGTACTCCTCCGAAACGGCTTGACCGATTCTCATGAAATTTTATGAGCATATTGAGTAGGTCTGAGAATTGGCCAACATCTATTTTTCATACCCCTTAGTGATAAGAGTTTTTTTACCTGAAATTCAAGCGGACGAAGTCGCAGGCAACAGCTAGTTATTTATAAATTTGCATGCCTACTGGGTAGAACATAGAGCTAAGCTAACCTAACCTAACATCTAAATAATCACCTATGTTCAGCAAATAGACTTAATTATTATTATCTTGCCTTTAGAGGCGAGAACCTTATTTCAATAGTTCTGTATATACATTTAATTTGAAAACAGAACAATGTTTTCTTCTTTCAGACATTTACTGCTGGCAGACCAGAAGTAACAGAGTTTAATATTAATTTGTCAACAATAGTAATTAGTGAGGTCTGGAGTTTAATATTAATTTGTCAACAATAGTAATTAGTGAGGTCTGGAATACTTACAAGTATACTGTGAGACAGCAGCGTCACAAGCTAGCCGAGTGCATTGATGATTGCTGTGGCACATGCTCAGCGAATGAGACCCCAACTGTAATAAAGGTTTTAATTAGATACGGACTTTGATAACTAACTGATTCCAGTGTCTACATGCATATGGGTTTCAGATTAAATTCATGTAAATTGAGCTATGTATATTGTACATAATATAGCAGCATTGGCAGGCCTCCCACCAGGTCGACCGCGATATAGTCAGATTTACAGGCAAACAATGGATTCAAATGGCAAGTTCTCGATCATAGTGGCTATCTAAGGGGGAGGACTTTGTTCTACAGTGGACTGCTGATTGTGACGATTATATGTAATTACGAACGACATTATAATATAATTCTAGTTCGGCCCATATAGGTATTTGCTCATAGTACCCATCAATAATGCTATCTGTAACCAAATTTGTAGGTATTTAAATTAGAAAATAAAGCTAGTTTAGTAACAATGAGTTTGGAAACTCAATTAGCAAAATAATGTAATTTTAATTTCAATCACGACTGTATTCCGCAAAGGTGGCGAAGTGTAAGGCATAGAAGTAGAAGTATTGGTTTAATACTTCTATAAACACGGGTTATTTTAACTTAGTTCAGGCAAACGGTACAATATAATAAAACAATATTAATCACAGTATAATATTATTTACACTGAGAATATAAAATGAAAGTACAAATTAAATACTTAGTTGAAATTTGTTACGGTTACTATATACCTACTTAACCGCCATGTTAGATGTTACCAACAGGCACTTCTATGTAGACGCAAAAAACGTTATGTTAATTTTGTTCTTTAAGTTGAAACTTTAATAGTTTAAAATGGAATTTATCTAAATTGTAACGAAATAATGAACACCGAATCTTACAACTAAATCACACTAACCTAAAATTGTTATACCAAGGACAAGAAAACCTACAGTTTACACAAACATAATAATTATTATACTCCATTAACTAGACTTTCAGAATAAAGTTGTAAACTGTAAGCTTGAACAAGGCTTGAACTTACCTCAGTCAATCTGAAGTACATTTTAGAATTAATTGAAGAGAACGTAACGCGCTGAAGAGTCGCAGATCAAATCTAGTGAACGAATCAGGGGTAGGACTAGGACAATTCCTTAGATTGTCAGATCTGGTGTATTTTTTTCAAAAAGCGACATCTGCTATCGCCATCCAGAACAATTAGCTACTTTAAGCACCGAAGATGGCGACACTATCGACACAAATATAATTTGTGTCTAAAAAATAAATTATTTAAATATTGGTTTCAGTACCTTATCATTTTATTAAACACACATTATAATTATATTTAAATATTTGTGTAAATTACAAGCTGCGTAATAATTACTATAGCAACACAGTGAATTATTGATTTCATATTGATTGTCAAATGTCAAATTCACATTTCACAAATACGGCGAGTGGCGACCACTCTTTGCGTTTGCGCTTGTTTGTAGTTTTCGTCGCATGTTTGTGCTTTTCTTCGTGAAATTAATCCGCCGATCTGCGTTGAGTTGAGTCCTTTCCTCCGTAGTGAAGTGTAAGAATTTTCCGGAGTTATTGTGCGAGTTGAACTTATAGATCCTCCACTTCTCTAGTGCAATCGATTTTGCGACCCGGACGCTTCGTTTGTGCTGTTTCTTTGCGATATAGACGCTTGTGATTTGTTTTCATCATGCCTAAACGGTGTGCATTGGGATGTTCTAACAGTAAGTATAATTTCCATTATATCTCTGCCATCCTGTCTTCTCTATAGATTTTCATAGTGCCCACTGAACTTCAACCTACATGCTTGTCCTAAATAATGGGTAAACAGGATAAGATATATAATAATTTTGAGCCTAACCTAATAAAATTTACTGCAAAACTGCATGTGGTATAGTTATTGAGCTCAAAACAGTTATTGGGATTCTAGTGTAAGTTACAACTTCAATAATAAATAGGACAACAACATTGAAGAGCTTGGTGTTGCTGCGAATAGTGTGAATCGTGCGTGCTAAACAACTATAAAGCATCAAGCAGACCTGCGTGGTGATTTATCCGATCGTTCTAAATTACGCTTCAAGTATAATTTTCTTATTTTTCAGGCAAGTCTTATGAAGTTGGTACTTCAGTGAAAGTTTTACTTGCACCTGAATGTGCTGTGAATGAAGAAAGCAGCCTTGCTACATTAAAACTGACACTGACAGGTAACACAAATTAATTCTAATTATCAAAGACAGCAATTAAAGAAAGAAAAATAAGTTTTTAACATTTTAGTTTTAGTCTAGATGCCATCAGCATCTTCTAAAGGTCAGTATCGCCCACCGGTTATTTAGTTATTTTATTTATTTTAACAAATTAAACAAAACAGTATCATTCATAACTAATTTTGGGTGTTTCCTAATAAAATAAATTATAAAATATGTTATAGTTATTGGGCTCAATAGAGTTATTGGCCATTTAGGTTTTAGTAAAACTTACATCTTCAATGATAAATAAAATATTCCTATGTACCTGTGGTCAACATTATGCTCAAAATATATTATCTTATTTTTCAGGCAAGTCTGAAGAAGTTGGTACTTCACAGAAAGCTTTGCTTGTACCTGAACCTGTAAGTGAGGAAAACAGCCTCGCAATTTTAAGACCGACTCTGACAGGTACTTACATATTAATTCCAATTATTTGTTGTTAGTTAGTATAGGAAATATATACATAAAGTCAGACTAAATTAAATCTTAAAACAACACTAACAAAATCAATATTTCTCATGAATATTTCTCTCATATTACAGATAACTCTGCCAGAATTATATCTTCAGAACACGATTATTGCCGACTGCAGAAAAAGATACATAATAATAAAAGTAAGTTTTATTTAGATTTTTAAGGGATTAGGAGGCAGAGTGCACCTTTAGAGAAACACTATAGTGTTCTCTTAAAAATCAACCTGGCCTTATCTCAACTAAATATAAATACATAATTATGCTCTTAATTTTCGGACAACAATGATCCATCATGTTAGTAAACAATATTATAACTTATTAAAAATGTAAGTAGAAATGAAACAGCAAAGAAGACCGAATAAATAGCATTATGAAAAGGACACTCACCAATTAATGCTTAGTGATTGTCGTCCTCACAAAACTTATAATAATAATCGGACCGCCACAGTTTTTAGAATGCTGTTGCCTCTCGCCCACCTTGACAACAGCGACGCGATTTTCATGCGAATGACGGCATGGAAGCCGTCAGTTCTTCGTCATTGAGATAGGACTAAAAAATAAATTAAAAATGTGTTTTTTTTACAGAAAATCAGCAGCAGGAGTTGCCGTCGTTCTGGTTGAACCAGCTAAAAACATCTAGACGAAAAATTAAAATTTTGCAATCGAACTTGATCAGATCACAAAAGAAGAACAAAACTCTTCAATCCAGAATAGCCAGTGCTGTAAAAATTTCGACGGATCATTTATTTAAAAAACTGACAAACAAAATGACAGTAGCAGCAAAAATTTTCACATTAATGCAGTACACCCAAACAAGCAAGAAGCCTTCTGGTCGCAGATTCTCACTAGAAGAAAAGGTTCTCTCACTTTCTTTATATAAGAAGAGTCCAAGGAGCTACCCTCTTTTAGCAAAATACTTCACATTGCCGTTCACTAAGGGCCTTTGCACACGACGTATTTTTAACGCGCCGACGACGCGCGTTTTTGATGAGCGCGTCCTCTGCGCGTTATCAACGCGTATTAGCAGATTGTATGCGTTTGTATCGATACAAACGCAAGCGGAACGCGCTTCATACGCGCGTTTGTATCGATACAAACGCAAGCGAAACGCGCTTCATACGCGCGTTTGTATCGATACAAACGCACGTGGAACGCGCTTCAAACAGCCGAGGCTGCGGAGAAAGGGGTGTGGAGGAGGGGTGCGCACACGCCGGCCGAGCTTCGCGTAGCATACTCCTGTTGTAAATCTAACTACACTCGCGAGCAAAAGTATGGAATCACTTACTTGAAATTTGCGTCGCGCAATCTGAGTACTAAATTATTCTGCTAATATTAATAAAAATGGTACCATTTTAAAGTTTATACTGTCACCTTTAAATTGATACCAAATTCATTAAAATCACACCAGTATTTAAGGAGCTATCCTGGATTATGTCAAGAAGTAAGGAAAAAGATATGTTTGATAGGTCACGACTTGCGCCCTATTGACCCCCTATAAAAGCACGTGTTATCGGATTTTCTTTATCAGTCTGCTTTCAAACGTTGACCGGTACACATCTCCGCTAATTTTGACCCTTGAATTTGGACGACAATGGATACTACACCTACAGAAGCCGCCCAAATCGTCGCCCTATTGCGAGAAGGGCTCAGCCAGAGGGCTGTCGCACGACAGCTCCACATAAGCCAGTCCTGTGTCTCAAAAGTTTATAAACGCTTTCGGGAGACTGGTGGCTTTATCTCGAGACCAAGATCTGGACGGCGCCGGTGCACATCGGAGAGGGATGATCGTTTTATCGTGTCAACCTCTCTTCGAAATCGACATTTGACTGGTGTCGACGTCCAACAGGAGCTCCGAAATGTTCGTGGAGTAGCTGCCAGCGAGTGGACAGTTCGTCGAAGACTTAAGCAAGCTGATTTAACTCCAAAAAGGCCAGCCACAGGCCCGAAACTGACGGCAAGCCACCGACAAGCACGTCTTCAATTTGCTCGCTCTCATCTTGATTGGGAGGTTGAGCAATGGAAGCGTGTCCTGTTCTCCGACGAGAGCAGAATGTGTTTGCATGGCAGCGACCGAAGAGGTCGGGTCTACAGGCGGCCTGGGGAACGATATGCACAGTGTTGTTTTGCTGAGACAGTGGCGTATGGCGGTGGTTCTTGTATGATGTGGGCCGGCATTTCCTTCGACGGTAAAACGGAGCTGGTTTTCGTGCCTGGCGGGGGAAGAGGAGGCGGTCTAACTTCAGACCGCTACATTACCGATATTCTGCAGGACCATGTCCTTTCTTACGCGGGATATATCGGTGATGACTTCCTCCTTATGCACGATAACGCTCGTTGTCACACTGCCCGTGCCACAACTGAATACCTCGAAGAAGTCGGTATCGCCACAATGGACTGGCCAGCGCTCAGCCCGGACTTAAATCCCATTGAGCACATGTGGGATGAATTGAAGAGGAGGGTCCGATCAAGAAATCTTGCTCCTTCAAGTGTAGATGAGCTGAAATCGGCTTTGATAGAGGAGTGGGAAGGTATCCCGCAAGAATCAATTCGGAAGCTGATTCGATCAATGAAGAACCGTCTTCGAGCAGTTATAAGGGCGAGGGGAGGGAACACAAAATATTGAAAATTAATTTTAAAGCCAATTAAAGTTTTTGTTACACAATTTTTGTTGTTTTCTTCATTCATTATTTTTTCATTATCCTTAGGTTTTCCTTAACTCCTTCACTTAATCCAGGATAGCTCCTTAAATACTGGTGTGATTTTAATGAATTTGGTATCAATTTAAAGGTAACAGTTTAATCTTTAAAATGGTACCATTTTTATTAATATTAGCAGAATAATTTAGTACTCAGATTGCGCGAAGCAAATTTCAAGTAAGTGATTCCATACTTTTGCTCGCGAGTGTAGTTGTGAACGACACGTATTTCGCTAACGAAAAATGGAGCCATTCGATGTGGATGTCTTTATAACGGAAATACAAAATCGTCCTCCTATATGGAATTCACGTTTGCCAGAATATTCTAACAAAGTTTTAAAGAAAAATGCATGGGAAGAAGTATGCAAAATTTTTTATACAGATTTTGAGAAAAAGACGAATAAAGAAAAAAATTTTGCTGGTAAGTTAGTTACATATTTATTTAAATTTATTCTACGAGTAAACTAATTTAATTCAAATTATCTTAATTACACCTTCACCACAACTTATGCCGTACATAGGATTGAAAATGTAGTTTGTAGTAACAGGCTAGTTTCCTACATTCGTAAACCTTAATTTTAATTATTCTAATAAATAATACAAATCAAAGTAAAAAGCAGATTTTACATTCGTTTTAGGAGTACGTAAATCTTTACAGACAATCTACTATACATATAAAAATAAGTCGGGTTTTCCTTCCTGACGCTATAACTCCAAAACGCACGAACCGATTTCCACGGTTTTGCATTCGTTGGAAAGGTCTCCGGCTCAGTGAGGTTTATAGCAAAGAAAATTCAGGAAAAATTAGGTGGTAGGTAGTAGGCAGGTAGTAGGTAGGTAATAATAATAATATATCTTTATTTGCATAAAATGTAGGTACATAGAGAAAAAATTGCATTGCAACGCATGCCGGGTACAGCTAGTTGTTTTATAATTAAATTGTCTTTGTATTGAACTGCATTGTTTTAATTTAATAATTAAACTTATTAGTTAAGGAAACTAACTTATTGTGAGTACCTTCTTATCTATTTATTATTAATTATTATTTATAGAAAACGAATAAAAGCTATTTCTGAACTGAATTAATTCATTCTTTTTAAATTGATTAATCAAATCATTCATTCTTTGATGAAATCCTGGTTTCATATTTTTGAGTCCTGCCAAGGTACTGCGCCTTCATCACTGCTAAAATATTCAGTGTACATTTTTCTGATCATCGTTCCGCTCATTCGGCTATTCCGTGTCGACCTTCTTAGTGAAATTAAACTTCCACTGGCAGGTAGATCTTCTAGGCCTACAGTGCTCATAGTATGAGAAAAGTTATATCCGTCACGCTTACGTATAAAATTGTGTAGTACACAACAACATCTTATAATGTCTCTACTGAAATCCACACTTACATTCAATGGACGATTAAAAATTTTAAATTTATTACTAAGTAAACCAAATGTACATTCAATAAAACGTCTTGCACGAGTCAAACGGTAATTATATATTTTCTTTTCTCGTGATAGAAAATTTCCTGCATATGGTCTCTGTAAATGTTCAGATAACCCAAATCCTTCGTCGCCAACAAATGAAAATGGTAAGGGTATTCCATTATTAGATATTGGCCTAGGATCCGGTATATTGTAATTTCCTTGCTTTATTTTTTTAGTCCATTCGCTGGAGTTATTTATTGTCGAGTCTGCACTCTTTCCATAACATCCAACATCTATATCGATGAAATTGTAATTAGCATCACATATCGCAAGCAATACGATTGAAAAATAACGTTTATAATTAAAATATTCTGATCCACTCTGTTGTGGTTTTATGATCCTAATATGTTTTCCATCGATTGCCCCAATGAGATTAGGAAAATTTGCAAATTTTTCGAATACTTCAGCGGTTTGAAGATGCATTTCTCTTGTAGGCTCTGGCATAGAAATATCTTTTAATTTTTCCCATATTATTTTAACTGTTTCACGGACTATGTTACGGGCAGTAGTTATTCCACATTTAAAGTCATAGTGTAAGTCTGTAAAATAGCATCCTGTTCCTAAGTACCTGTAACAAGCATTTATAATTAAAAATATTTATTGTGTTCATAATATTTGTTTATTTAACCAGCAGTTTAGATTTCTGAATATGTATTACGCCTATGGCTATGTCACTTTCCATAATGAAACCATTCTAACTTCGTCGAAACAAACACTTAAACATAGAATTATTTGGATACATAGACAAACCCACGTAAATACATACAACATAATATACGCTTGAAAAACCTTTTAACTGTTTTGTAATTCTTGTTTTCAGTTATAGAACTGCAAAAAAAGTGGAAAAGCGTAAAGGATGCTTATAACAGAGACAAATCAAAGAGGAACAAATGTGCCAGTGGATCAAAAGCTACATTCAAAAAACCTTATGTGTATTCCAAATATCTATCGTTTTTAGACCCTCTTTCTGAAATTCGACCATCAAGCCAATGTTCAAACACGTCTACTGAAGACTTGGAAGAGGACGAGTCTACTGAAGACACTATTATCCCTTTACCAAAACCACCACAGAAGAAGCCTAAAAAAAACCCAATGAAAGAAGATGCTCAAGAAAAATTGTTTGAAGCACTTACTGCTAACCTCCAAAAAACTAGTGAACCTGAAAATCCAGATAAATTGTTTTTGTTGTCATTGGTTAATGATTTTACTGCTATTCAAGAAGATTACAAGTTGGAGGCGAAGGCTGATATAATCAATCTGATTCGTAAATACAAAAATATGGGGAAATCATTGAGATTTGATATGCAAGGAACATCAACACAATATGGTCATCAGTCTGGATCTGAATATACAGGTTACCAGACAGCAGAAAGAGCCGCACATACTTTAACAAGTAGTTCTTCACTACTGAATTTGGACGACTATGATTCGGCTACCAATCAATCTGATATTATTACCGATATGTATGATTAAAAATAATTTCTTAATTTACTAGATACGCCACTAATTTTCGTACTTCTTTAATTTATGAATAACGTATGACATTGTAGTAAGTCCAATAAAAAACAAATCCATAACTTTAGTTTTACTTACCTCAAAGTAATAAGCAAACGTTCTTCCGCCGATATAGAAGATCTCATCACTGTATTTTGACGGGTTAACTCTGGTTTTACAATCGATAGAAGTTCTTGAAATGATGAATATGACATCCGGTAACAATTTGAAAACTTTTTTCCATGATTCACTAAATTTCCAAATGTTGTTTTGTAATGGCCACCCAATCTTCTTTCATTCGTAAATGGATGTACCCAATATTTACGCAGGATTTTCTTACTGTTTTTCCTAGTATATCGTTGTTTTAAAATCAGCACGAAGGCTAGCGTGAGCAGTGTTGTCTCGAGTGAGGCCATCGTAATACTGTAGTCACAATTCTTTAAAAAGGCATCTGCTTTCTGCGCGTTAGTATCGCTAGAAACGCGCGCTCACAGCGCGTTCGTATCGAGTTATCTGCGCGTTTGTAGCGATACAAGCGCGAGCATCGTGTGCAAAGGTCACAGAGCGTCGACGGCCCTGCGTTTGCTAAGCGTCCTAGTTGCGTACAACGCGCGTCGTCGGCGCGTTAAAAATACGTCGTGTGCAAAGGCCCTAAATCTTTAAAAAGACTTTTAACCAAAATAGAAGTGGAGCCAGGGCTGAATAAATGCATATTTATGAAAATTAAAAATACTGTCAAGGAGTTATGTCCAGAAGACCGGTTATGTAGCGTAATTTTCGACGAAATGTCAATTTCCCCCCAAATCCACTATAACGCTGCAAAAGACCAGCTTAGGGGGTTCACATTTGATGGGAAAAAAATTGCAGACCATGTATTGGTCTTCATGGTGAAGGGTTTAAGGAAGAAATTTAAGCAACCCGTCGCATATTACTTCACCAACTCATTAAATAAGGCTCAATTAAAAGAAATTTTGCAAAAAATTATAAAGTATGTACGTAGTACGGGATTAAAGATCGTATGTACTGTTTGTGATCAAAGCACAGTAAATGTGAGCGTTATAAATGAGTTGGTAGAAGACACAAGAAAAAAATATCGTAGAGAAGAAAAGGAATGGAAGAATGACATAATTGAAATAGGAAAAACAAAAGTAATCCCTCTATTTGATGTACCGCATTTATTAAAAGGAGTCCGAAACAATGTATTAACAAAAGATTTAAAATATTATGATTTTGAAGAGAAGTGCGAAAAAATCATTAAATGGGAATATTATAAGCAAACATATGAAGCAGATAAATCGTATGGAGAGGTGAAATGCCTGCTGAAAATCACAGATGAGCACATCTATGCCGACAAAATAAGAAAAATGAAAGTGAAACCAGCTGCCCAAATTTTCAGTCACACGGTAGCTACAACTGCAGGACATCTCGTGGCAAGAGGACACATTCCGGGAGAATGCCAAAATTTGGTAAAATTTACAAAATTAATGGACAATCTGTTTGACTCATTAAATTCTAACACATTTGATGTGCCCGATGGCAAAATATATAAAGGATGTGTACGACGATCTAGTTCACACCATGATTTGTGGAAGAATGCCATAAAAGTTTTAAAAACTGTAACATTCATAAAAAAAATTAAGGACAAAAATAACAAAATACGTTTGATTGAAACGAAAGCTATACCATCTATAAAAAACTTCATACGTACAATTGAAGGAATGCAACAAATATGGCTGTTGCTGTCCCAAACATATTCATTTGATGCTATGCTAACACGTAATTTCAACCAGGACCCACTAGAGAATTTCTTTGGGAATATCAGAAGTTATGGAGCGAGAAATACGGCACCAGACACGGTTGCATTTGAAGGGGCTTTTAAGTCCCTCTTAATTAATAATTTAAACTCTCCCCATTCTCTGCATGCAAACTGCGAAAAAGATGACGATAGCTGCTTGCAGAATCTAGATTTTTTTGTAAGAGAAAATATTGCGTCAACTTCTGATATTCCCAGTCCCATTAATGAGGAAACACCACAATTTTCTGAAAGCGTAGAAGACGAAATTGTGGTGCCTTTCATCAATTTGAATACAAATGTTAACGATGCTGGTCAGGGTAATTATGTGTGTGGCTGGGTCCTGGGAAAATGCATTAAAAACGTGTCAAAAAGCTGGAAAAAATGTAAAAAATATATGTATGCGAACAAACTTATAAATTAACACAAAACAAATAAATAATTAATATTGTAAAAGAGTTTTTTTTATATGTATCCACTCACCTCTTGAAATTGATGCTACCTTACTAATTTGCTTGTTTTTAATTTGATAAAGTTTTACTTTTTGTTACTAAAGATAAAAGAATAAGTAAAACTTTATCAACTTGAATACAAGTAAAATATAAGGAAGCCAAAGTATAGGCACCTATTGCGGTAGTACCTACCTATAGCTAGCTATAGCTATGTATACGACACAAGTTTGTGGATGGAGATAATAGATGGCGTAATTTATCCGATCAAATGACATTAGCGGTCTTCAACAAATTCTGCGAGGGGGCTCTCTATACCCGATATATTACTTTCCTCTATGGTGTTGTGATTTGAGAGTGATATTTGATAAACATTTGCGGCAAATTATAAACTATAAAAATAATTTACGGATAAAATAAGGTATGTTCTCTATTATTATTACAAAGATTATTAGAAAAACATAGTTTTTAGTGTGTTCTGGGCAACTTTATGTTATGATGGATATTTCCATCATTATGCATTATTCGTCACTGAAATCGCACTTTATGAATACATTTATTGTTTTTTGATGTATTTCAAATTTTAATTATTATTCGTTTATATTTCAGTCAAAATGTCTTCTCAAAGGGAACGTCTAAGAGATAAAGACATTGAAGACTACTTGGCTTCTTTAGAAGGAGGATATCTGTCTGAAGATGGCATGGAAATGTCTGACACAGAACGTAATGAGGAAAGTACCTATTATACTAACAGGAATGAAGTTCTGAAAGACTTGGTGGAAGGAGATGATGTGGAAAATGATCCCCCGTTACCTGATGTACAAACATGAAGTGCAGGACCCACCTCTCATTGAGGATACTATGGAATCGGTAGTAACAGAAAACCTTGCAAGCTCGAGTTGGGTTTTACTCTTTGCCAGTATATTGTTGCCCATCCAGATTACACAGTAGATAACATAGACCATAAGTTCTATGTCAGTGGGCTCTCATACTTAGCATGTGACCAAGATTTTGGATTAGTGGAGAAAAAGAAAAAGTTTTTCAAAAATATTTACTTACCGGATGACTGGACTACTGTTATTAAGGCAGGTAGGGACGGGAACCCATTTGATGTCATAAAAATGACAAAAGATGACTTTATTTCAACAAAAAAGCTGGAGAATAACATTACCAACAGGAAGATAACTGTTGAAAAATCAAAGGTACAGTGGCTCAGCATGCAGTGGCTTTTGTTTAATAAAATGCATCCATTTAAATTATTTTTTAAATATTCTAATAATGAAGATGTTTTGTTTGAAAATGTAGATTTAAAGAAAAGGGGCTCTACAGATTTGACTGGTATTAAGCTGGATCCTTTATACCCTGATGGAACCCATAAGTTGTGAGAAAAAAAGGACTTATTAGATCTTTTGCCTTTCATACCTCCAGTGAATCACAGCTTTTATACCAGTATCAAAGATAATGTGTCAGTAAGAAATGTCATAGATGTTGAGGATGACATTGATAGTGACTAAGAATAGGTACCTTTATTGTTATTGCTTTTTTATTAAGTGTTTTTTAATAAACAATTGGCCTAACAACCATTTTTTTTCTAACCTTTTTATAATAACCTACTGCCAAAGTGGCTTATCTGTGTATAAAATGTAGAAAAATTGCAAAAAAGCTATTTTCTCACTATTAAAATCATAAATTGCAACATTAATAGGTCAAATAAAACATAGAAGTAATAAAAAGTATATATTCTTAAGAGTGCTAGTTGATTAAAAAAATACTGTTTCTAGGTGTGAAAATTAGTACTACTCAATTTTAATCTTGACTCAATTCTCTGTAATATGTAATCAAAAGTTGCCACTGTCATCCTTGTATACTCATGAAATTTATCTTCATTCACCCTTAATGTTTCAAATAACGTAGAAAACTCTCCAAATTGTTTTCTTTGCTTCACAATGTTACTAGGACCTTGTCTTGACTCATAATTAAATTTTAGCCACAAATTTTCTTCTAAATACATATCAATAATATCGTACGACGTAGACGCCATGATCGACATAAACGACCGCCACCACAAACGCTGAGCGTGCACTGAGGCCACTTAAAGAACGCGCTTTCGACCGCTCTTCCCCTCCCCGCCCGACGCTCGAATAGAGCGTGCACTCAGGCCGTACACATAGTAGACATTCATAAAGATCATGAAGAGCATTGTAATCAACAATAAACCTTTTGGTAACTACATATACCATATTTTATAAAAAAATTACAAAAGATTTCAACATATCTTTTTTCAAACAGAAAAACAATCACTAAAAGATGATTTTGAAAAGCATCAAGAAGAAAAGCGTCTGTCGAGAAAAAAGAAAGAATATGATAAAAATAAAACAGATTGTGATGTTTTGATTGCTTTATACGATTTACAAGCAGTGGTACAATTGCCTAAAGGAAATGTTTTGTTATTTTATTATAAATGCAAATTAAATGTTTTAAATTTTACAATCCATAACATTATAAATAAAACAACAGACGTTTGGGATGAGTCCAATGGAAATAGGGGAGTAAATGAACTATATCTAGGTAAGCATAGGTATCTGTAAAAATTTTTTTGCAAATAAATGTGTGATTTATAATTTCACTCGAAGCTTAAAAGGTCATTTATAGTCTTATTTTTACTTATGTTCTTCGCACAATTTATTTTTTGTGTCTAATTTAAACCCATGACCGCCAGATAAGCAGTTATCAATATTGGTATTATATCATAAGTTCAAACAATTGAACATTTTCAGTTATCCAGTTATGGCCGACTGAAGACAGTTAAATTAATTATGATATTTATAGATATCATAATAGGTAATGTCTACATTTCGAACATTTTTGAATATATTTAGTTATTAAAATAAATCCGCAGACCTAAGGGCAGATCAAGAGAAGAAAGAAAAGAATGCAAAATATTAAGAAATACAGGAAAGAGCTATATTACAGAAAAGGGTAAGGTAGTCACTGAGAGAAAAACTAAAGATTTAGGAGTATGTAGATTAAAATGTGCTGAAAGATTCGCAGAGGCTGAAAGGAAACAGTGTTTTGAAGATTATTGCCAATTAGGACAGAGAGACAGAAGAGCAGCATTTATATCTAAATCAACGTACTACCAAAAAAATCTCAAACAACTGGTTGTAAAGAAAAAAACAGGGATTGCTATTGTGTGTATAAACTCTTGATTTCTAATGAGGAGAGACCGATTTGCAAAGAGTGCTTTTGCAGAGTACTTGGTGAGACCAAGGGATTTGTAAATGTGATAGTCGACAAGAAAAAACAGTATTTATAAGCCTGGCTGGAGGCCTTTTATTAGGTCTCGCCAAACGACCGGTTAAGCAGTCAGAGCTCCTTTAGAGCTAACTGCGAGAAACAAGTTCGAATAAAAAATGGTCACCCGCACGCCGCTTTATTGAAGTTGTTAGTACGGAATCAACACCGGGGGAAGCGACCCCCCCCCCCCCCCGCATCATTGAAAGGGAAACTGAAGAAAGAAACCCCCTCACGCTGTAGGATAGAAGTGTTGCAATAAGAGCAAGCCGCGACGAGAGCACTATAGCTTCAAGAATGGAAAGTCTACAGCAGCCTCGCCCCAAGAAGCTTGATCTGTGAAGCAGATACCCAGACGAGGTAAACATCCAATACAGCATAAGAAAATGATTGGGACTACAGAAGTTTTAAATTTCAGTTCGATAAATCACTGTAGTGAATCGCCCTTGGACAATGATCAGCTGCTGAAGATTAGCAAAGTTGATGTTACCACTTTGGAAAATTCAAAGAAAAAAAGGTCTTTCAGACAGTTGCTATCGTCATCAACATCATTTTCTAAAAAAAACAAAAAGAAATGGACTCAGCATTGGTTCAGATGATTTGTACTGATCTGCAACCTTTGCAAATTGTCGAAAATAAAGGTTTTATAAACTTCGTTCAGACATTGAATAATGACTACAGTCTTCCTAATAGAAAGACATTATCAGAAAAATATTTACCGGAATTTTATCAGACTCATCGTGCTTCCTTGTTTAATATTTTAAATGGTGTTAAAGACATGGCAATTACCACAGATATGTGGAGTTCAGATAGCTGCAAATCCTACATAACGGTAACTGCTCATTTTATTTTTGAATCAAAACTTTACGCTCGCACCCTAACTACCACAGAGATTAAAGACGCCCATTCATCTGTAGTAATTTCAAACACCTTAGAGAGAGTTTTTGAAGAATGGAAAATTAATGATAAAATTGTAACCATAGTGACTGATAATGCCAATAACATGAATGCTATATTAAAAAAAAAAAAAAAAAAAAACATAACATCACGCCTGTATTCCCCGAAGGGGTAGGCAGAGGTGCACATATAGTACACCCACATTTCGCCAGTTATGTTTTATATGCTTCCCGTCGATTGCTCCGACACAATTAGGAAAGTTGGCACTCTGAAGAAATCCATTGGCTATTTTTTGCCACATCTCTGAGCTTCTGGTTGGCAGACATTCGTCGTGAAGTGTATCCCAGATTAGTGAACATACTTCATTTACAATACTAATAGTAGTTACTCCAAGCCTGAATGAATATTGCAGATCTGTAAATGTATTTCCCGTAGCCAAAAATCTGAAAAAAAAAGAAAAAATATTACTAAGTATTTGCTTTTATATTGGTACAGAAAAACTAATCCAGCAAAGGTGGAAGACTGCTAGGGATGCATTCTTTAGGGCTTGTTCTCCAAAAAGTGGCACTGTAACCTGCCGTACAGTTTTTGTAAGATTTTTTTTTCTTAGTAGATGCATTATATAACTTTGTTAAGTATTTTATTTATAGACACTTTTTACGCAGAGGCCATGTAATATTGTGGAATTTAATACTGCATACTTACTACAAATGGAATTTAATGTATTTGTTTCTCAGTGACCTGAACAAAATCTTCTATTGAGCCCACTCCGCGACATGTAAAATCTCGCTTGGACTTCTTTGATGTGTCAGATGACAGTGACGAGTTTGTGGCTCATGAAACAGATCTTACTGTATCTAGAAATAATATAAGTGTGACAATGCTTCATAGATCTACACCATTTTAAGCACTTTCCGAATTAGACTTGCCATTTGAACTTCAAAGAAGTACCTTAAACAACATTTTAAGTCAAAATGTGGCTGATTCTTCAGATGACGAGATATTTTAAGGTTTACTCAATTTTCATTGTTCCGTACCCAAAGGGTGTCCGTCTGTCCATCTGTCACCCGGCTGTATCACAAGAACTGTAAGTTAAACAGTTTCAATTTTCACAGATGGCATATTTCCCATATCCCATACATCAGACATGGTTTTTGGGTCCGTTTTATAGGCAATGGTACGGAACCTTCCTTACGCGAGTCCGACTCGAACTTGGCTGTTTTTTTTTGTTTATTTGCACAAGGTAAGCGTAAGTTGTTAACTAAAAAAATCCGTTTTGTACGACTGATTACTTAAGACTGATTAATTATGTACTAGAATATAAATATTTTAATTCGTTATGGGAATAATTATTTTATGTTGATACCACCTATGTTGATAAGTGTTATAATCTGATTTTGTAATAGCTCATAAAGGGTAGTTTTAATTGTTTTTGTTTAAATAAATGCTGATTTTACAAGTTTGAATCCGTTGTTTTTTCAGAAACCTGTTTGACTCTCTTTCACTTGTCAGTATTTTCTCATTATCCTGTGCCATGTCTCTTTAACCTGTACACTGTATTTTTTAATTAGCTTTTTTTTAATGAAGGAATCCAAATAACACTGCGTTACACGATTTTGGTACCCTCTTAACTGTTAGCTGGAATGAATAGGTAATGAGTCATAGATTAAATGTTCCAAACATATGTGGTATCCATCACGTCTAGTTTTCGAGGTACATGTCAATTATTATTTTCCCTACCCCTAACTTTAGGCGTAAAAGACCGTTACCGTTTTTTATGTATTGTACTTTTTTATTTTGGCGTTTATTTATTGATGGTTCAAAAACAAGTCAACAATCACAATGGCAACAAGTATGCGTCGGTACCAGTAGCATATTCAACTGTTTTAAAAGAAAATGAAATCAATATTAAATATAATAAAATACACAAGACTACAGCTGGAAAGTATGCGCTGATCTCAAAGTTATGGCTATTTTGCTCGGATTACAGGGCGGATTTACTAAATACTGTTGTTTTCTTTGTATGTATGGCCAGAAAGGTCAGACTTTGTATGCGGAAAATCTAATGTGAAACATGTACCATTGATAGATCCTAAAAATGTTATTTTACCACCACTCAACATAAAACTTGGTTTGATAAAAAATGTGAAGGCCATGAATAAAGAGGGAGATGGGTTTTTATATTTGAAGACAGTATTTTCAAAGTTAAGTGACGCCAAACTCAAAGAAGGAATATTTGTAGGACCACAAATACGTACTTTGATAAACGACCTAAATTTTGACAAAAGCTTACTAATACGGAACTTGATGCCTGGTTGTCACTGAAAGCAGTTATAAAAGGGTTTTTAGGGAACCACAGAGCCGAAAATGCGGTACAGCTAGTAAACGACATGTTAAAAGCATACGAAAAGTTGGGTTGCAGAATGTCATTAAAAATTCACTATCTTCATTCTCATTTTTCTTTTTTTTCCATCTAATCTTGGTGCGGTTAGTGATGAGCAGGGTGAGAGGTTTCACCAAGATGTAAAGAAGCTTGAAGAACGATTTTAAGGCCGTTGGGACAAAACTATGCTAGGTGATTACTGTTGGCGTTTAAAACGAGAAGATCATTCGAAACACAAAAGAAAACGTTAAAGTTTCACGATATTTTTTATAAAAATTTCATAGGTAATATTTTTGTTGACTTTTTTTTACTTAAATGATTAAATGAGGCTTAATTAATGTAAAAAAAATTGGTTGATTTTATAAGATTTCTTTAAAATATGTTTTGACGGTTTAATTTCTAATATAAAATAGCATTTTCTTGCGGGATAAAAATGAGACGTGATGGAAAGAAAATTTGTATATATGTTTATTAAACGATACGTATAAATAAAAAATCATGACATTTCAAAGCGGGTACTCAATTTTTTTGAAAATTTGTAACGCAGTGTAATCAGTTCCCTTTTAATGATTCCTTACCAGAAAAATACTTCAAACAGATTTGTGCAAAAAAAAACAAAAATTTCTCAAAGTCTATATTTTTTTTCGAAAAGTGCCACATTTTTGAAAACGACCCTTAGATGTAAAGCTTCTATGAAAAAAACTCCTTCAGGGAGCGCTGCAAAGAAGATAAAAAAATGTGTGTATTATGATGAATTATCCTTTTTGAATCCAACCGATGTTAATATAGTTACGGAATCAATGCTAGATCACTCCGACAATTCATCTACCATTAATAATACGGAAGACACCTCTAATATGTCTACATTGGAGAATGCTGAAAACACGCAATCAGAACAAGAACAAGAGCAGGGATCGACGCAAATGCCTCGCATACCAAAAAGAAAGAAACGCCAACCCCTCCAAGAAAATAATAATTTTGAAAAAGAACTGTTAACTTTGCTAAGCAATCAAACGCCAGATATTAACAGTGATGACCTGGCCTTTTTTTCTTCTTTGGGCCCAGTTCTAAAAAGCTTTGATCTTGTACAAAAGTTGCAGTTTCGTTCTAGAGTGTTAGCAGTGGCAATGGATATTCAAAATATGTACCCAAGACCTAACAGTTCATCGACAAATGACACAACGGATAATGAGGCTTAAGGTAACTATGGCACTCAGCCAACATATGATGAAGAATATGTGCCACGAATGTACCACAGACCACACAATGAGGCTCAGAGTAGCTATCGCACTCAGTCAAGCACTCAGTCAAGATATGAAGAATATGTGCCACGGATGTACCTCAGACAAAATAATTCATCGACGAATGAAAGAATGGATAATGGTACCCAGTACTTTACGGACTCTGTCCCTGTTTAGTCTGGTGAGGTTGCGGGCAAACTTTTTTTATGTAGAAAAAGAGGTTGTCAAAAAAGAAGAAGGGATGATATGTGTATTCAAAGATGAAGGAAGTTTGTTCCCTGGAACCATTACAAGAGTAAGCTTTGACAATGTCACCATAAATGTTTATAAAAACAATATTTAGGCGGTTGGACTTAGTATTCAAACTGATGCTGAAATAATTAAAAAAGAAATTGAAAACGAATCTGTTCTACGGCAGAACTTTGAATCTGGAGATGCGTTTATATTGGATAGGGGCTTCCGGGATGCCTTGCCCTTACTCAATGAATGTGGCTATAGGATATATGTACCATCTTCTTTGCAACAGGGTGAATCTCAACAGTCAACCCTTGAAGCCAATAAATCGAGAAAAGTGACGATATGTAAATGGGTTGTAGAAGTAGTCAATGGTAGGTTCAAGCGCAATTTTAAGCTATTTCGCCAAGATTTTTTGAATAGAGCCGCTTTAATAAATGCTTTCCACTCTCCTGTCGCAAACCGTATTGATAATCAGAAAATTCTTAAAAAAAATAATCAGTATATGAATGTGGAAAATCGATTAAGTAACTATGTGATTAACAACAATATAAATCGACGTAGGGCGCAGTTCCAAGCAATAGATGTAGAAAGAGATAATGTTAGCGAGTTTCCCATATTAACGTACAGCGAGCTTATTCTTGTTTCCTTGACCACATATCAAATTAAACAGGCCCGCTCTTACTATGGGGAACACGTGATAGAAAATGGCTCATATGTCATAGAAGTGTGTAGAGACCGGTGACCTACAGCAAGAGCAGTCAACCTCAAACTCAACCTGGATGTTAAGAGGAAGAATAAAATTCAGGCATTCAGGCATATTAGTAATAGGATGTATTACGTTTATATATTAGTTGACAGCTCTTTAAGTGGAAGGGATGCTATAATCCAATATTACTACACCTGTATCGTCTCTCTCCATCACCAACACCTTCAGTACCAAATACAGTCATTTTGTCTGATACAAATGAGTCAAATACTGAAGAAGACCACAGGAAGAAGGTTCTTTACCCACAAAATCCCGACATAGAGTACTTTGATAGCATACACTTAGAAAACAAACAATTTAATAACGACGTCTGGTTCGTGAAGGGTGATACACTAGAACATATTATAGAGCGGCCCGTTGTTCTGTTACAAGTAAATGCTCTAGTCTATACTCACCTGATAATGTTACATTATACGTGAACGCTTGTCGGTCAGGGAGGTATTGTACTCGTAATGTAGTGCTCAAAGTCGAATATATGTTACATTGCACGCAAATGCTCCCGGTGAGGGAGCGCCTTAAAATACAAAAAAAAACCACTTATGGCGTTAAAATATAAATACAAAAGAGATGCTGTCAACCTGTCACACATCAGAATTCAGGCCTACAACAAAATATAATAGAGCAACGGGACTGCCTAAAATGAAGCCCGAAGTCATAACATTTGTTTGCTGATCCATCCATAAGTACTAGACGACTGGCTCTTCGTCACGAAATAAGCCAAAAATCAGCGTGGCGCATTTTAAAGAAATAAGGATTGCATCCTTATCACTACCAAAGGGAGCAACATCTACATCAAGACGTAGACTGCCGTCCAAGGTGTGTAAGGTCCACTTGGATACAAAGAAAAACTAGAGCAAACCCAAACTTTACAAAAACCATACTATGAATGGACGAAGCGACATTCACTAGAGACGGTATTACTAACTGTACAACCTTTACCTGCCATGTCTAAACGCGTTCATGCAGCTAATCATTTGCTTGGTATGCAACGAAAACAACAACGCTGCCGAAATCCTACGTGCGCCAAAAAAAAATATATATATATTTTTTTTTAATTATTTTAAAGAAGGCTTACAGACTAATAACATAAATAAGTATAAAGATGGACATGACAATGGTAGTTTGCATCAATTGTAACCTTCATTTATGTTTGACACAAGACCGCAATTGTTTTGTAGACTTTCACAGTTCTTTATAAAGTTATACTATGTATCTCATTGTGATTAATATTATTTTTTAGACATACAATTTTTATATATGTACATATTTATGTTATTTTTTAGAAACCGAGGTTCCCAGAATATTGAATGAGACATTCAATTTTCACGTGGGTTTATAATTTTTTTCATACAAGCTGATTGCAATATTTTTGTTTTTGTATAGGTACAAAGATTGATCTAAATTTGACCAATGTAGATTTAAGTTGTTTTGATAATAAGTTATTGAAGACATTGCTAATGATAATTATGTTGTGAACCAAAATAAAAAATTGATAGTTGATTAGGTTAATAAATATGTTTTTTGTTGCTTAATTTGTGTCATTTAATTAAAATTATGTGAACAAATTAAACTATTTGTTTAATTGATACAACTAACCTACTTATGCCATAACGACCGGAAGTCCTATTTATAGAACGATATTTGCAGCAATAATAATCCTGGCTGGAGGCCTTTTATTAGGTCTCGCCAAACGACCGGTTAAGCAGTCAGAGCTAATTGCCAGAGGCAAGTTAAAAAAAAAAAAGCAATAATTTGATGCTTTATTTAGTACATTCGGCCGTAGTCATAAGTGATTTTAAAAGAGGCTTCGGTGTCTAGAGGATATTCATGTTGTATCTCAAAAACATATATTTTTATATGGACAACAGGAAAATAGTTCCCACGTGGTAAAACCCATTAGAATAAATAGCAATAAATAATAAATATCACCATCTACGGGGCAACTTACATAGGATGCATATGCTACGGTTCACCAGTTTGGGCTGATAGAGCCACAATAGGCGCGGCGCGACGTAAGTTGCTTCCAAGTTAACGGTTAGCGTTGATATTCTTATGTAAAGCTACCTGTCGATCTCGAAATACAAAGACATTCCGCGATGTACTTCTCCACTCGAGAGGGTATGAACACCGAATTTCTAACACACCGGGATATAAATTGATACCACTCCAGCTGTCACCGGCTAAGAAAACAAAAAGGGTCTTCGACGGTTACTTACCTGCTTTCGCAGAATTTATGATGCGTGATGCGGAAATGAATGTCAAAGAAGCGGAAGTAACACTATCCCCGCATTCAAGCCACCTTTTTCCCAGCGCAAACGAACCTACGGACTCTGATGGTGATTATCATTTTTGTAGTGTTGGTATAGGTAATAGCCAAAAAGCAATGTTGAATAAAATACTTGTCGACTATCAAGATGTTTTTATTGATAACAACACATCCTTGCTTGGGAAGTACTGCATCGTGACAAAGGACGATATTCCAATATCAGTACCTCCCTACAGATTATCTCAAACAAAGAAAGATATCCTTAAAGCGGAATTATATGAAATGATGGTGAAGGCTATTATTGAGCCCAGCTCTTCGCCCTGGGCCTCGCCAGTGGTCATGGTACCGAAACCGAAACCACCAGTAATATTAAACCACTTATATTCATTTCAGTAAAACATCATGGCTCCTGTGTCAAATGCTGAAAGACAAAAAAGCAAGCGTACAAAATGGTTACAGAGAATTTATCTCCAGCAGCGAGAACATTCTTTGACATGCAAGTAAGGCAGTCTAAAAAACATCCCAAGGGACATCGCTTCACTTTGGATGAAAAAATTCTTGCGTTATCGCTGTATAAACCAAGCCCAAAAGCATATCGCTTACTAAGCCAAATATGTGTTTTACCAAAAAAGACCACATTAAATAAATTGATGAGAAATATATTCTTGTTGCCTGGACCCAATGAAGTGATCTTTGAACATTTAAAAAAAAGGGTGAATAAAATGCCTGGAACACACAAATATTGCACGGTCATATTTGATGAGATGGCCATTGCTGCTTATTTGACCTATGACCAACACAATGACCAAATGAAAGGATTTTGCGACGATGGAAGTATGCGGACAAAATGTTTTGCTGACCATGCACTGGTCTTCATGGTCAGAGGATTATTAAAAAAATATAAGCAGCCAGTCGCATACACATTTTGTGCTGAAACTACTAACACAATCAGTTTAGAAAATCAAATAAAAATAATTTTGACCAAAATATTAGAAACTGGACTAAAAGTAGTCTCGGTAACATGCGACCAAGGAACTTCCAATATAGCAGCCATAAACTTATTGATTAAGGAGACTAAAGAAAAATATTTGAGGAGTGATAGAGAATTTAATGAAGGATTTTTTGAAATAAAAAATAATGTCATATATCCGATTTTTGACCCGCCACATCTTATAAAAGGCATAAGAAATAACCTTGTTACAAAAAACTTGGAATATTATCTGGACGGAAAGAAAAGAATCGCAAAATGGGCTCATCTTTAAGATCTGTAGAAAAATGGTCCTGGATTCAAAGGACTGCGGTTAATACCTAAATTGTCTGCACGTCATGTAATTCCAAAAATGAAAGTGACATATTATGCCACACAAGTTTTTAGTAAAACTGTCAGTGTAGCAATGGGATTCACAGCAGGTAAAAATAATATTCTTGACAATAAATGGAATTTTGGTTCAAACCTGACTAGTACCACAGTGACTTTTTCAATGCGATGTGTACACTCCTGAGTAAGTTGTAAGTAATAAATGTTAGAAATCTAATTAATTTTTTTTTTTTTAGAAATTCGTCGAATTCCGAAGGAAAGCATGGACACTGCTGAAGCTTTATTATTTTAGATCGGCTTTTTGATTCCGTCAATGGAAGCTTTAACAAAATTGAAAAGGGCAAAATAGTCACATCAAAATTGGCATAAGAGCTTACCAATTTTAAGATCAATGAAATTTATTGGTGACAGAGTAAGGTTAGTACCAGTATCTAAAACATTACACGGCTTAGGCTTGCGATCTGTACTGCTGCGCAATTTTAACCAAGACCCGCTGGAGAACTTTTTGGTGCCATACGTGCTCATGGGCAACTAAATGTGATGCCATATATGTTATCTTTTGAGGCATCATATAAAGCCTTATTGGTGAACAATATGATATCACCTAAGTCGGTAGGGGCTAATTGCGAGAGTGACGACAGTCATTGCCAACAAAGTTTAAAATTTATAATCACTCAAAATATCCCCAGGCCCCTACCTAAACCTATAGAAATTGATTTTAATCATTTAAATATTCATTTGATAAATATTGACGAACTAATTTCAAGTGTAATTCCAAGCGAAATCGAGAAGTGTGCAGCAGTAGCTTATTGTTGTGGCTGGCTTATTAATTTAATTTATAAAAAACATTAAAAAAATGCAATGAATGCAAAAAAGCATTAGAAGAGGATAGTGAAGAAACATATCTAAATTATTTTAAATTCATTACTTTAAAAAAAAATACTGGTAAATGTATTCTTCACTATCCCAGTAAATATTTGCTGGAATGTGTCATGAATGTAGAAATAATTACAAATGAAATTTTGAAAACAAAATGTGAATCCAAAGAAATAGTTAACTATATAGAAATGGTAACCACCACGCTCGTTTCACTTGATTTTATTAAATGTGATGAACATAAAACGAAATTAAAAGAATTTATTCTAAAAAAAAGCATACTTTTAGTCATTTTTAATTGGTGCAAAGACGTAAATAATTTGTTATGTGGCAAAAGCATCGTTTATGACGAGAACGACCCTATGAAACAATTAGCACATAATTACTATGTACGCCATAAATATAGACATAAATAAATATTTTCTTTCACAAAATTTCCCGTAACGCAATGTGAATTTAATAATAAGCAGTTTTAATTTCGTTGTTTATAAAACACAGCCTGCAAACGTAACTTCTGGCTATTATTAAATACACAACTAGTAGCACGTTTAAAAGCAAGTATTGGACATACATTTGTATATTTACCAAATTACTTTATTTTGCCGTCGGGTGATTAGACCTTAAGTCTTAGACCTTAGACTTAAGACCTTAAATATAAGTTTTTCTATTTGTCCCATAGAAAAAGTTGTATTTGAGGTCTAGAATCAGTTTTTATTTTCTTGACGGTAAAAAGTCACCTGTCTATGTAGGTAGCTTGGTACGATACATGTACATATGTAAGTTATTGACATGAACGAAGAACTGGATACGGATGAGCTTTTAAGCATTCTACAAGGTGTGGAATCGGACTCGGAGTATTTTGTGGAGAATGTTGCACCAGAAGACGATGATTCTGAGGTATGTCCTATATAACTTGATAATAATAATAACGTTTATTCAAATGATTACATTGTAGGTACCTATTTGTGAGATTCAATTCTGAATGAAAAATAAAAAATAATGGCTCAGATATCTTGTGCTTGTACTATGCTGTGGTCATACGGCCCGCTTTCTCACTTGCCTGATCGCACCAGGCCAGGCTTTTATTGCTATATGGTATTTAAGCGTTGCTTGGAGAATTAATATTTCTCGCCCGCTGGGGACTTAAAACTCCTTGTAAAATGGGTATTTCTACCGGAATGGTTTTTTTAGTGTAACTTTGATCAGAGCCCGATATCTCTAGCGTAATATATAATAACTGTCCTTTTACCAGCGCGTCCCCATATAGGTACAGCAGATCTTCTCATCTCAATAATGGATTGCTTAAAATAAAATAATTTCTTTGCTTATTTTCAGTCATCGACCGACGAGGTAAATGTGCGGCAGTCATCGACCGACGAGGTAACTGTGCGGCAGCCATTATATTCAGTAACCGTGCCGCAGGCAACAAGTTCAGCCACCGGACAGCAGGAGCAACAAACATGGTCATCAGAGTCCTTTACACCCACATTGGAACCATTTAACGAATTTATGTCCGGGCTAAATATTAATTTTATGAATGGAGATTGCACCCTCTCACTCTCGTCGTCGATCATACGGAATGGTAGTCGGTTCACCAATTTAATAATCACGACATAATATATCATTTTATATAAATGTTCTTCCAATAAACTTCTAAAAGTAAATATAAAATAATAAGGTTCATTGAAAAGTACCAAGACCCGCACACCAACAAACACTATGTTTGGCAACCTAATGTCTAGAAATCGTTTTTGTAGTATTTTAGGAATGTTACATTTTAGTAATCCAATGCAAATAAATCAAAACTCTATTTTACAAAAAATCTAATTAGTTACTAATCACGCCCGCGATAAATATAAAACTTTGTTAACGCCCTATAGGAATCTATGTGTTGATGAAAGTATTGTTCCCTTTAAAGGGAGGTTAATTATTAAACAATATCTTCCTAAAAACGGAACAGATTCGGTATAAAATTATTTGTTCTCTGTGATGTGACCACCGGCATTGACTTCATAGTTTATTCCGGTGCAACAAGTGCTATCACGGATCCAGCTAGTTTGGGTGTGAGCGGTGCAGTAGTTGCTACACTGCTCAAAGACACTTGTATATTGATAATTGGTTTACTAGTCCAAAATTATTTCGATAAAATATACGCATGTGGTACAGTAAAAAAAAACAGAGCGGGAATGCCTGTTCTGACCCAAAAAGTAAAAAAAGGTGAGCTTATCACAAAATCCAATCCACCATTGACGGCTATCAAATGGCGCGATAAAAAGGATATATATATGTTAACCAGTATTCATAATGGGAGAATTTTGCCATCTTTAAAGGAGGATCGCGTCACTGGTTTGCCGATTTTAAAACCAGAAGTAGTATTAGATTATTCAAGTAATATGGGAAGTGTAGACACAGCTGATATGTTATTGAGTTCAGTGCAATGTATAAGAAAATCTTTCAAATGGTACAAAAAGCTGTTTTTTCATGTTGTAGACATGCATATGTTAAACGCTTTTTTTTTTCATATAAAATAGTAACTAATAAGAGTAAATCACCTATTGCTAATTTCCAATTAAATGTTATACGACAAATAATCCAAAAATACAATCCATTAGCATTAACACATCCCCAAGTACTCTGCAGTATTAAGAATAATCCTTTAAGAGTACTGCCTGGTAGCACAGTCGAGCATATACCCCGTAAACAAAGGTCACTATCGAAAATGCAAAGAATGTGCAAAACAAAAAATAAGAAAACGAACTATAGTCCATTCACGTTAACAAAATAGTGAATCATCGTTGTCCGCCGGCCTGGCCACGCCCCCCAGCCAATTAAAATGCTAGAAATTAAAAAGTCGAGTTCACAGTGACCAGTTGTAGTCTGACCTACGAACAAAACTGATTTCTGGGGTCGACTGGTCTACCCTTCCTCAAGTTTATTTTGATGGCAACTTAATTCCTTTTGCAATAAAGTCAAAAACTTGGGAATATACATTGACAAAACGTTATCTTGGACTACTCAACTGCAGGAGGTCAGTCGTAAGATGTTTGCTTCAGCGGGTTCTCTGCGGCGGCTCCGTAATTTCCTCCCCATATCCACCAAGATTACGTTAGCACAATCACTTCTTCTTCCGATTCTCGACTATGCCGATGCCTGCTATCCTGACCTTACAGAAGAGCAGCTCGATAAACTTGAGCGACTTCAAAATGTTGGTATTAGGTTCATATTTAACTTGCGTAAATATGATCACATTTCAGAATTTCGCACAAAGCTCAAATGGCTGCCTATCCGCCTTCGCCGGAATACCCATATTCTTTCGCTTCTTTACAACGTACTTTTTAATCCCTCTGCCCCTTTCTACCTTAAAGAACGCTTTTCGTTTCTCTGCGACACACATTCTAGATCATTACGTTCATCAGAAAATTTGTATCTTAGAATCCCACCGCATTCCACAAAATTCACTGATAGATCCTTTACAGTTCAAGCTGCACGCTTGTGAAACGCTTTACCGCTCAATATCAGACGTGCACAATCGTTGCAGGCTTTCAAAAAGCTTGTCAAGGAGTTTTACCTATCGCTGTAACTCTTTTTTAGAGCTTGTTGACTTTTATTTCTGTCCCATTTACTACATTTGTATTATGTATGTATTTATATAAGTATGTATTATTATTGAAATTTAAGAATCTATATCTGCGATTAGTCTGCAATATGTACACTGTGACTGCCCGTAAACCGTAATTTTTCTATTGTTCTTTTGTCCATCCAAAGGTTGTCTGTAAGAAATCGCCTTGTGCGATAAGACCGCCCTTTGTACATAATTTTAAGTCTGCGTTCTTTTACTCATTGTAAATTGGTGTACAATAAAGTGTATATAAATAAATAAATAAATAAATAAAACGGTTGTGTATTTTGCGTGACTCGATCAACAATAAATTTTGAAAATGAATACTTCACCAATTCGAAAGAATAAAAGTGGTTCAATAATCCATAGCGGAGAGAGACGCATAATTTACAATGTTTATAAGTACTTTAAATTGTGTGATTTAAATGCAACTGTGGAGAGCATAGTCATAAAAACAGCAAGTGCATGCGGTGTGTCCGAAAATACTGTTTATAAAATTATTAAAGAACAAAAGGATGCTAACACATTAAAATCACCCGTGAAAAAAAGAGCTCGTCTATCCACAGTCGATAAATTAGATGAACTAGACGTGCAATTACAAAAGGTCACTCAATATATTTAAATAACGACTACCCGACATTGGACAAAATTATGAGAATTCGCGAACCTGACGAAGATATTCCTGTTTTCAAACGTTCTACACTTCATAAAATATTGCAAGAGCTTGGTTTCGATTTCAATAAACTGGATAATAGAACATTGTTAGTCGAAAGGGAAGATATTGTTTTATGGAGGCGTAAATATCTTAGGCAAATAAAAGAATACAGAGACGCTAATAAAACCATTTACTATCTTTACGAAACGTGGGTAAACGCCGGACACGTAAAGACAAAAACATGGTTGGATACAACGGTAAAAAATAAAAGAAAAGCCTTTCTAGATGGCTTATCAAGCGGTCCAAAGGCTCCGACAGGAAAAGGTTAATTGTATTGCACATTGGCAGCGACAAAGGATTCGATGGAAGATGGTCTACTAGTATTTGAATCTAAGTCTACAAAAGACTATCATGAAGAGATGGATGGTGAAAGATTCCTTCATTGGTTCATTAATATAATGCCTAAGCTGGAGCCAGGAAGTGTGGTTGTCATGGATAACGCTCCCTACCATTCAGTAAGAGTCGAAAAAATACCAACAACCAGCTGGAACAAACAGCAAATAATAGATTGGCTTCAAAGCAAAGGAAAATCCATGGACATGACTTATTTAAAAAAAGAATTATTAATTAAAGTTGCCGAAATCACCCCACAATATAATAAATATTTAATAGATGAGACTGCCAAAAGTAATGGAATTACAATTCTTTGCCTGCCGCCTTACTATTGCAAACTTAACCCAATTGAATTAGTGTGGGCCCAAATAAAAAATTATGTTGGTGCCAATAACTCCACGTTCAAAATGAGTGACGTAAAAAAATTATTATATGACGCAATAGCATTAATAGACGCTAATCGTTGGAAGAAGTGCTGCGACCACGTGATACGAGAAGAAAATACCATGTGGCATTTGGATGACGTCATGGAACACGTAGAACAAAATTCTTTCATAATAAAAGTAACTGAAGAATCTAGCGATACCAATTAGTGGTTTAAGTCATTTTAAGACAATTTTTTCCATCAAAAATAATTAAACGTTTAAAAAAAATGTTTGTACTTTTACTCCACTGTGAATACACCCTTATCCTGTAGTTGCACAGATGACTCACTATTTTCTTAACGCGAACGGACTATAGTGATTCTTCGACTGAGTAACTGTCTGGATAATTTTAGATTTTAGATTTCTACGAAAACTCCAATAAACGTAGCAATGACGACTACGAAATGTTAAGAAACCTTAAAAGCATCATAAAAAATTTAAAACCAGTAGTAGTAACTCTAAATCTACGAGACTCGCGAACATTGTTTGTTCACAATGACCTAGATAAATGCGCCTATGTATTCATACGTAATGACGCGATACGCAAACCTCTTACACCTACGTATGATGGTCCGTACAAAGTGTTAGAAAGCAAAGGTAAAGTGTAATTCAGCTAGCAAACAGGAAAAGCAGCGTTTCCGTGGATAGACTGAAACCAGCATACGTAATAAATGAAGAGCACACTAACCACCTGTCGAACACTAGTATTAGTGAGCCCCTTAGTCAAACGATCCGGGATTCGAACCCGGATTCAACAGTACCAAGGTCTGACGTTATCGAACCCACAGCTAAAACGAGTCGTAGCGGTCGCACTATTAGGCCACCTATAAGATTTCTGTAGGTTTTGCAGGTGTAATAAGTAACTAAGGTAAAAAATAAGTTTATACCCAGCTACCCTTAAATATTAGTCTTAAGTTTATACTTTATTATGTATTACTTAAAGTCGGCACCTGAAAAATGGAGGACCGCACCCTGTATTATAACTAGTATAGAAATTGTGCTACGTGTTAATATGAACAAGGCATAGTAATATTGCATTGTTGCAAATACTGTGTAATTCAATATATATTATATTGAATTACATACTTTGAAGGTTATGAAGTGGACAAAATGGCATACGCCTTGTTCGGGTAAAACAGCATACTATGTCATTTGACCCACCCTTTTTTCTTTTTCAGATTATTAACAATCATTCCTCGAAATTATTCTAGAAAAACAGACCGACAGGGATGGGATAAAACCTCCATGGAAAAGGCTATTGAAGTTGTGACGAATAATGGAATGGGCTGGCTATTGGCTTCTAAAGTATTTAATGTCCCACAGTCGACTCTTAGAAGACATGCACTGAAACAAAATAAACTCTTAGCTCCAACTACTGAAGGTACCTACCAACTTATGTAGTTTTTTCTAACTGTAGCGTTATGTAACAGTGGATTTAATCACGTACTCGCATTATTGTTTTAGGTATGGGTAGGTACAGAAGTGTCTTCACATATGAAATGGAACGAGAACTGGTAGAACATATTAAATTACTAGAAACGAGATTGTTTGGATTCACAATGAAGGAAGTTTTGGAATTGGCCTACCAGTTTGCAGACGTTAATAATATTCCTCATAACTTCAACAATGAAAAAAAGATGGCAGGCAAAGAATGGTTGGCTGGATTTCGACGCAGACACCCAGATATATCCTTGAGCAAACCTGAAGCGACTTCAGCTGCAAGAGTCCAAGCCTTTAACAAACCGCAAGTAGCACTATTTTTCAACACTTACCAAGACATTATTCAGAGCAACAACATTTCTCCTCATAGGCTCTACAATGTCGATGAGTCAGCTTTATCAACAGTCCAGAGACCCCAAAAGGTCTTTGCTACTACTGGGCGTAAGCAGGTTGGGGCTTTGACTAGTGCTGAAAAGGGGTCTCATGTGACAGTTGTTTGTTGCATGAGTGCAAATGGCCATTTTGTCCCGCCGTGTTTAATTTATCCTAGAAAAATCATGAAACAGGAGTTGATAGACGAAGCTCCAACCGGTACTTTGGGTATTGCCCAGGAATCAGGTTGGATGACAACAGCTGTGTTTTATAAATGGTTGGTGCACTTTCAGTTGCATGTAAAAGCGAGTCTTGATGATAAAATGTGTTGGCGACGAAAAGTAATTAAGTGTAAATATTGTTTTAATTAAACATAAATATTATCTTGTTTTAAGTATAAGGATTGTTTTTTATATACGTTTGTTGTGTTATATAACTAAGTAATGTTTTCATAATTTTAAGGATATCTTCTAAATTATGTAACTTTGTGATAAGATGATCCTCGAAAATAAATAAAGGATTCTTAGTTGTTTTATTTTACACCAGAGGGCGCCACAAGTACCAAGTGGTGAAAAATACTTAGGTACGAAGATGCTTTACCGTAACGAGAGCTGTTACACATTTTTACTAATTTGAAGTATGTTTTCTGGAATTATTAGTTTAAAATCTTAGTTGTTATTTAAATTAGGATTAATATACATGTCCATAAAATAGTTGGAACATTGTAAGGAAAGTCTTACCATAGAAAAACTGCCAAAATAAGTTTTCCATACAAAAGTCGTGCAGCGCTCTGATTGGCTGACGAAGATAAATTAGTGCCGTGTGCAAAATCGGCCCTGTATGATTGGTCGAAGTATCCTATAAAAGAATCGCAAGAATCGCTCGGACTGCAATTCCCTCCTTGATGGCGCTCCCGACCCAACCGCCGCCCGGTTTCCCACTGGTGCCGCAAAACCTCCCAGTCCCTCAGACTCCCCAGCAGCCGAGTCCCGCCTCACGAGACCCCCGGCTTGCACAGCAACCCTCCCAGGCCCCGCGGCCACGGATCTCCCTACAATCCTCCGACGAGGAAAAAATCCTTTTCGGGAACAATCTGCTTCGTGAATATCACGAGCAGATTAATAACAACCGACTTATCGCGTTGACTAACCGCGCGTTGGTCCTCCGCGGAAACCCCCACGCTGCTTCCATCTTACACAGCGAGTTCATGGATGTCCATAGGGCATACCATAACCTTTCCGAATCCCTTTTCAATGGCAGTCCATAATTCCCCTAGATTCAAACCCCGATCCCTCAAAGTAGGCTTCTTTAATGCAAATAGCATTAAAAAACAGAAAGATCAAATCGCCCAATTCCTCCGCGATCATGATCTAGACGTGTTTCTTATCCAAGAAACACTACTCAAACCTAGCATGCGTAACCCTCGAATTGCGAACTATAATATAGTTCGTAACGACAGGACTCGCAACCGCGGAGGCGGCACTCTCATTTATTACAAGAGGTCACTGTACTGCATACCTCTAGACACCCCTTCCCTGTCCCACATCGAAGCGTCAGTCTGTCGGCTAGGCATGAACGGCCATCAGCCGATCGTAGTCATCTCCGCGTACATAGCACCGAACGTCAACGCCGATTCCATGGCGTCTGACCTCGCGATCCTCCTCGAACTAGGTGACTCCGTCCTTCTGGCGGGTGACCTAAATTCTAAAAACACAGCGTGGAATTGCCAATCCACAAACTCCAAAGGTAGGCGCTTAGAGTCCCTGAGTTCTAAACTCAATTTCGACGTCATCGCCCCGATGCGTCCCACTCACTTCCCCGATATAGTAGGCCACTCCCCGGACGTGCTCGATGTTGCGCTTCTGAAGAACGTAAGCCTCAGCCTGCGCTCGTTAGAAGCGCACCAAGAGCTCGACTCCGACCATAGGCCGGTGATTCTCGAGCTAGGTCCCCGCACCGGCCTTCCCGACCCGGGTACGCCCGTTCCCCACAAAACGATCACGGACTGGAGGAAACTCGAGGAACGCCTCAAGCGTACTTCATCCGTGCATCTAGACGCTATCCCCGAACATATCGTAACCCTTCCGGATACGATCCGCGCAGTAGAGTCCCTGACCGAGCACGTTCAATCCGCGGTGGACGAAAGTTCACGTAGCGTACCGGTGACGAGCGATCGTCGCTGGCAGCTACCGGATGACGTGCGCGCCCTCATCACCGAGAAGAATGCAGCCATACGCGCGTTCGACTCTTTCCCTTCCGAACCGAATCGTCTCTTTTTACGTTCTTTGCAGCGCTCTGTAAAGCAACGTGTAAAAGAATTCCGCGAAGCTCGTTGGGATAAAACCCTGAGCGACATCAAACCCTCCCATCTCGCGTTCTGGCAGCTGGCCAGGGTCCTCAATTCCGACCAACAATCCGTTATGCCTCCCCTAGTCCGACCACACGGTCAAAGCCCCGCTTTTGACGATGACGAAAAGGCGGAATGCCTAGCCGACAGTCTGGAGGCCCAATGCACTCCCAGCACTCAGCCAGTAGACCAAGCTCACCTCGACGAGGTCGACGCGGAAGTCGAACGCCGAGCTGCGCTACCTCCTCCTCCCCCTATCGTAGTAGTAGAGTCCGACCGAGACGCAAATGACGATTTAGCCGATGACCCTTCCGCGATTCCTCCGGTCACGGTCGTCGAGGTCCAGACGTTCGTAAAAGCCCTGAAAAACAGGAAAGCACCCGGTTCCGACGGCATCACCAATAGGGTGGTCCGTCTATTCCCTTCCACGCTTCTCGTGCTCATGACCGCCATTTTTAACGCGGCCCTTAACAATAACGTCTTTCCGCAAATGTGGAAAGAGGCTATCGTTATAGGTATCCCCAAACCCGGCAAACCCCCTTCCGACCCCACTAGTTATCGCCCCATAAGTCTCCTCAATGTTATTGCGAAGATTTACGAGAGAGTCATTTACAGTAGGCTACGGCGCTTTGCCGAATCCCATCATCTCATTCCCGACGAACAGTTTGGTTTTCGCACCAAGCACTGTTGCGTTCATCAGTTACACCGCATCGTCGAGCATATTTGCACTGGTTTTCACACCAAGACGATGACCGGTGCCCTCTTTTTCGATATCGCGAAGGCGTTCGACAAGGTCTGGCATAACGGCTTGATTTACAAGCTCTATCGCATGGGTGTGCCAGATCGTCTCGTGCTCATCATTCGAGACTTTTTGTCGAATCGCTCCTTTCGCTACCGCATAGTAGGCGCGTTATCCTCCCCTCACCCTATCCGAGCCGGGGTCCCTCAGGGCTCCGTGCTGTCCCCTCTCTTGTTTGCGCTGTACACCAGCGACATCCCCAAGACCAAAAAGGCCCATCTGGCCCTATTCGCCGACGACACTGCTATCTACTCTTCCGGTAGAAGCAGTGAAGTCATTACCAAAACCCTCCAATCCGCGGCCGACGCGCTAGGCGCTTGGTTTCGGAAGTGGAGGATTGAGGTAAATCCCACTAAGAGCGCAGCCGTGCTCTTCATCCGACACGGCGAGGCTCACTCCACCGCCCGCCCCATCCAAATGTTCGGTCGGCCGATCCCTTGGGAGACGTCGACCAAATATTTGGGTGTGATCTTAGATCACAACCTCTCCTTCAGAGAACACATAAAGAGGGTGCGCTCTCGCGCAGCCTTCGCTCTCAACCGTCTTCATCCTCTCGTAAATCAGCGCAGTAAGTTGAATCTCAGACTCAAATTGAGGCTTTTCCTCACTTGTATCCGCCCCATCATGACCTTTGCGAGCGTAACGTTCGCTCACGTCGAAAACTATAAGCTCAAGAAGCTTCAGACCCTCCAGAATAGGTTCATGCGTCGAGCCACGGGAGCCCCGTGGTTCGTTCGCAACGAGCAACTCCATGTCGATCTCAAAATGCCCACTATCAGGCAATTCATGAAGTTAGCGTCCGTTCGCTACTTCAAGTCCGTCCCCGCTCATTCCAATCCCCTGATCGTATCGGCCGCCCGATACACGGCTTTCGTCCGCGCCAAACGGCGCCGTCCCCGTCATGTTCTCTCGGATCCGGACGATCCCATCACCGTCCTTCAGGCGGAGGTGAAAGCTAGGTTAGATGCCGAACGGCGGCAACTACACATCGACAACGCCACACGACGACGACGACACACCGCCCGACCGTCGTATCGACCTCGCCGGCGAGGTCCGTCGCGACGCCCCTCTAGAGCTATTCCCGCGCCGCCGGCTCGTGCCGTGCGAGAAAACTCGATCACGTCCCCAAAAACCCCAAATAATCCGATCCAGCAGCTCCCCCCAGTAGTGGTAGCTTCTCCTCCCCCAGCGACGCCCTGAGCCGAGGTCCGAACCCCTCGCGGGGGTGCCCTTAGGCGCTGTCGCTTAGTTTGTAGTTTTTAATTTATAAGCCTGGCTGGAGGCCTTTTATTAGGTCTCGCCAATCGACCGGTTAAGCAGTAAGAGCTCCCTCAGAGCTAACTGCGAGAGACAAGTTCGAAAAAAAAAAAAAAAAAAAAAAAAAAAAAAAAAAAAAAAAAAAAAAAAAAAAAAAAAAAGCTCGGACTGCAGGAGGATCGCTTCGTCGGTCGACGTGTCCACACCTCCGTGCACACCGGACGTCGCTCGGACTGCACTCGGAGTCGTTCCTGCGTCTGCCCTTGGGTAAGTGTTGTGCGGCGTGACTAAACATCACGCCGCATAGTGCCGCCGAGGGGTAGCCAGTAGGGGCGCTCCCCCCCCTGCCTGGTGCACACTGCGCACCCTAGCGGTCGCGACACCGACGAGTCAACAACCATGCCTACGTCAGGTGCCCCCGACCCACCCCAGGGTCGGGACACCAAGACTAAAGGCCCTTTTCAGGGCCAAACCAAAGGCCCTTTTCAGGGCCAATCCAAAGGCCCTTCTCAGGGCCAAACCAAAGGCCCTTCTCAGGGCCAAAAAGCTGCACACGCGGCTCCCAAGGACCCGCGAACAAGGGAGGACACCGCGAGCGCCATGGCCCTTAAACATAAGGGCCACGGAACCGCGACCCACCCTCACGCACCATCAACCACGGAGGTACAAAGGGGTCGAGCGCATCAAATAGTGCTGTCCCGCTCCCCCCGCGAACCCGCCGTGGCGCGACCGCACGCGCCAACGACCGCGCATTCGTCTGCGCCTGCACCCGCGCGACCGACCGCGTCACGCGAAACGCCCACCCCCCCGCGCGCGGCCCCCCGTCGAATGACTCCGCCTGCAGACATGCAGGCGTCGAGCCGTCCGGGGTCGCCGCCCCGCGACGTACCCACCGCTCCGCGACGTGCGTTGAGCGGTCGCGCGACACCATCTCGCAACACACCGCCAGCTAGTCTGACACTAGCATCGCCGGCTCCACCAAGAGGAGCCGCTTTCGACTCCCCCGCCCCGCGCACCTCCCCGGCCCGATCATACACATCGGGATCGGGGATGTCCATCGTGTCCGGTCGCTCTAGCGTGTCATCAGATACGCAGATGCGAGCCGGGCAGGCGGGCCAAGCTGTGGCTGAGCGGACGCAGCCGCAGCAGCAGCTAAGAACGCCGTCGGCATCATCGATGCCAAACATCAGACTCAGCTTCGACGCGTCCACCGAGGGCATGGTCGAAGCTGAGTACACATCACCAGAGCACAGGAGGCCCGCAAGACGCCCCAGGAGCTCCGACGAGGAGGAGGACACAGCCGAGGAGGTGAAACGGCTGTGTACCACAACCCACCAGGACCGTCAAGGACAGCTGCCACTGTCGTTCGCGGAGGTGGCAAGCGGGCCCACGTCACCACGGGGCCCCCCATCCCCCACCCCGAGAGCCAGCGCGGCCCCTAAACAAGCCGACGGACAGACGCCATCCAAGAAAAGGCCAGCATACCCGCCACTGATGGTGGAGCACCTCCCCGACTGGGTGCACCACCTTAGGAAGATGAGGGAAGGCCTAGGCTACACTCCGGGAGCAAGACCCTACGGCCGGGGCATCAAATTTACTCCGAAAACGGAAGAGGAGTACAGGTACGTGCAGAAGTACCTAGTGCTCCTCGAAAAGTCAGAGGCAGTCTCCTGGTTCTGCTACTCGCTCCCAGCGGAGAAGAGCGTGAAAGTGGCGATCAGGGGGCTGCCGACGGAAACGGCGCCGGACTCCATCTCCGAAGAACTACGCGAGCTGGGGTACGAGCCAGAGTACGTGCGCCAAATAAACGCCAGACAGGGCCACCCCGGCTGCGTTTACCACGTCGTCTTAAAGAGGACCGCTAATTTCAGGGAGATATACGGCATCACGGAGATGCTGTGTATCCAGGGGGTGAAGGTGGAGGAGTGGAGAGCAAAGCGGGGGCCGGCACAGTGCCACCGCTGCCAGAGCTTTAGACACTCCTCGAAAAACTGTCACCGCCCGCTCGCCTGTGTCAAGTGCGGAGGGGAGCACTTTGCGAGGGACTGTAAGAGGGCCCAAGAGGACCCCCCCACATGTGCAAATTGCAAGGGCCCCCACCCGGCAAATAACACTAAATGCCCCGTTTTAAACGGGAGGCCCGCAACACACGAGCGGGCCCGGCCGCCAGAACAGGGGTCCCCAAGACCCGACAGACCCAAGCGAGACCTCAGCCCGAGGAAGTGGAACAGAGAGGCTCACTAATGGCGGCAGCCAACACCCCCACCCCCCGCGGAGACCCGGTGCCCCGATCCAAAGCGGCCAAGCGCGCCCAGAGGAGAAAGCATGCGGCCGCGAAGAGGAGGGAAGCACAAGCACAACAGCAACAACAACCCGCCAACGCTGCTGCTGCTACAACTCCAGCTCCCGCTCCAGTGACTGACCTTACCCACGGGCAAGAAACAGGAGAAGGACAATCTGCTCCTCCAGCTGCCACTCAGCAGGGGAGCAGAAATAGATCAAGGAGGAGAAAGGCCCCGGCGCCTTATACACAACAGCGCGCTGTCCCGACGCCGGCAGGCCCCCAGATCCAGGGGGACTCGAGTCAGCAAAGCGCCCCCCTCCCTGAGGGGCTGAGTTTCAACAAAATACTGGAACTACTACAGGCCGCAATCAACAGTTTGAACTGTCTATGCGGCCTAGTCCAGTCGATTACCCAGGGGGGAACACAAACAGTTTCGGTCGGAACATAGCACGACGCTCCAACTATCAAGAGTGCTGCACCTTCTTGCGAGCACTATGAACAAGAAGGAAGTGGCCGTCGCAGCGCTCTTGGACATGGAGAAGGCGTTTGATAGAGTCTGGCATACCGGTCTGCTATACAAACTGTCAACGTCCCCAATGCCGCGTCGAGTGGTGAGGGTGGTCTCCTCATTCCTCCACAACCGGATTTTCCGCGTAGCGGTGGAGGGGGTCATCTCGGACCCCCACCACGTCACTGCCGGGGTCCCACAGGGCAGTTGCCTCTCGCCTGTGTTATACTCGCGATTCACGGACGACATACCAGTGTCTCCACATGCCACGCTCGCGCTGTATGCCGACGACGCCGCGTACATCACCACATCGCTGAACGCGAAGCACGCGGCGGTCAAGATGCAGCGCGAACTAGACCTCCTCCCAGACTGGCTCAACAAGTGGCAGTTGGCCGTGAATCCGGGGAAGACACAGGCGATTGTCACGGGAAATTCTCCCCTGCCACCACCGCTACGCCTACTGGGAGTCGACGTGAAGTGGTCCCCCACGGTTGTTTACCTAGGGGTCACCATCGACCGTCGACTCACCATGTCCACGCACGTCAAGCAGATCGTCGCGCGGGTACGAGCGACACGCGCTCAGCTCTACCCAGTGCTCTCTGCCAACATGTCGAAGAAGACGAAGCTGGGGGTGTACAAGACGTACATCCCCCGGCTCACGTACGCCGCCCCGGCTTGGTACGCCCTCACGAGCGAGTCGAGCCGGAAGAAAATGCGCGCGCAGCAGTCGCTGACGCTGCGCAAAATCTTTGACGCTCCTCGCTACGTGAGGAACGACGCCATAGCACGGAACTCCACGGTAGAGAGCCTGGAGGACTTCACCGCGCGCCTGGCGAAGCAGATGTTCGCGCGCGCCGACGCCTCAGCCTGGACTCACATCCAGGGGCTGGCGCCGTGGCACGCGCGACCGCCCGACGCCAGGCGCTACCCGCGCGACTTGATCGCTGACTGTGACCCACCACCTGCACCGGACTGACATGCGAGTAAGTTGCAACCATGCTACACGCAACTTACCCGTACAAAAACACGCCACAAGCACAACACACACCCTGCGTCACTACCCGCGCCTAGGTTAATATAGGCGTGAAGTGTAACGCATACGACCAAGCATGACTACACACACGCTTAAACTCACGTGCGGGGGACGCGTCGCGCGCGTACACGCCACCCCCGTGCAAACATGGACAGCAGGACACACACTACACCGCTGTCCAAACTCACTACAGCGGCCCTACGTCCGGAGCGCAGTTGGCTCGCTCCGACGAACGCTGTGGGCGAGGGCCGTCAAACTCCAACGCGCTGGGTAGGGCGCCTAAAGCCGCCGCCTTAGTCGCAGGTCGGCATCCGCCGGGCCTCTCACGGTGTCAACCGTGAGTCTCACCTGGCGGTGCCCGACCGCCTAGGCGGCGTGAAGATGCGTAATTAGTACGCGGCGCCCACCAGACGCATAGCACAACACAAACTCACTTATCCGCTGTTAGCGCGCATAGGTGCTGACAGCGGACAAACTTCAGCGCGCAACTAGGCTGCGCAACAAAATGACCAGCACATGGTCATGTGCTGAGGGGATGCTTCGGCAAGGGCCCTGGAAGGGCCGAGGCCGATTCCTCGCGCCCCCTCAGGGGAGCGAAGAGAAGACTCGACGAACGGTCAGGCGGGGATCGCTTCGTCGGTCAACGTGTTCACACCTCCGCGCACACCGGACGTCGCTCGGACTGCACTCGGAGTCGTTCCTGCATCTGCCCTTGGGTAAGTGTTGTGCGGCGTGACTAAACATCACGCCGCATAGTGCCGCCGAGGGGTAGCAGTAGGGGCGCTCCCGCCCTGCCTGGTGCACACTGCGCACCCTAGCGGTCGCGACCACCGACGACTTTACATCAATGCCTACGTCAGGTGCCCCCGACCCACCCCAGGGTCGGGACACCAAGACTAAAGGCCCTTCTCAGGGCCAAACCAAAGGCCCTTTTCAGGGCCAAACCAAAGGCCCTTTTCAGGGCCAAACCAAAGGCCCTTTTCAGGGCCAAACCAAAGGCCCTTTTCAGGGCCAAACCAAAGGCCCTTCTCAGGGCCAAACCAAAGGCCCTTCTCAGGGCCAAAAAGCTGCACACGCGGCTCCAAAGGATCCGCGAGTAAGGGAGGACACCGCGAGCGCCATGGCCCTTAAGCATAAGGGTCAGGGAACCGCGATCCACCCCCACGCGCCCTCAACCTCGGAGGTACAAAGGGGTCGAGCGCACCAAATAGTGCTGTCCCGCTCCCCCCGCGAACCCGCCGTAGCGCGACCGCACGCGCCAGCGACCGCGCATTCATATGCGCCTGCACCTGCGCGACCGATCGCGCCGCGCGAAACGCCCACTCCCCCGCGCGCAGCCCCCCGTCGAATGACTCCGCCTGCAGACATGCAGGCGTCGAGCCGTCCGGGGTCGCCGCCCCGCGACGTACCCACCGCTCCGCGACGTGCGTTGAGCGGTCGCGCGACTCCCTCGCGCAACACACCACCAGCCAGCTTGACACTGGCATCACCGGCACCACCAAGAGGCGCCGCCTTCGACTCCCCCGCCCCGCGCACATCCCCGGCCCGGTCATACACATCGGGATCGGAGATGTCAATCGCGTCCGGTCGCTCTAGCGTGTCGCCAGATACGCAGATGCGATCCGGGCAGGCGGGCCAAGCTGTGGCTGAGCGGACGCAGCCGCAGCAACAGCAAAGAACGCCGTCGGCATCATCAATGCCGAACATTAAACTCAGCTTCGATGCATCCACTGAGGGCGTAATCGAAGCTGAGCACACACCGCAGAAGCACAGGAGGCCCGCGAGACGCCCCAGGAGCTCCGACGAGGAACAGGACACGGTGAACCGAGGAGGTGAAGCGGCCGTGTACCTATACCCATCAGGATCGCCGAGGACAACTACCACTGTCGTTTGCGGAGGTGGCAAGCGGGCCCACGTCGCCACGGGGCCCCCCATCCCCCACCCCAGGAGCCAGCGCGGCCCCCAAGCAAGCCGACGAACAGCTGCCACCACCCCAAAAGAAAAGGCCGAGGCAAATACCCGCCACTGATGGTGGAGCATCTTCCCGACTGGGTGCACCACCTCAAGAAAATGAGGGAGGGCCTGGGATACACCCCGGGCGCAAGGCCCTACGGTCGGGGCATTAAATTCACCCCAAAAACAGAAGAGGAGTACAGGTACGTACAAAAGTACCTAGTGCTCCTCGAAAAGACAGAGGCAGTCTCCTGGTTCTGCTACTCGCTCCCGGCGGAGAAGAGCGTTAAAGTGGCGATCAGGGGACTGCCAACGGAAACGGCGCCGGACTCCATCTTCGAAGAACTACACGAGCTGGGGTACGAGCCATTCCATTGATGTCAAAGATGCACCTCGCTCTGGTCGCCCTATTACGGATAAAATGGATGCCATTTTTGAAAAGTGGAGCAACATCGACATATCAGTAGTTACGATGTAGAAGAACTGGGAATTGACCACAAAACAGTTATGGCGCATTTGAAATAAATAATAGTTTAAAAAAACTAAAAAACACGCTTTTTATCGAAAACCGAACTAAAAAATAGAAAATAAGTTTTAATCAATTTAAATTAAGAATAGTGTTAAAAATTTCAATAAATATAAATTAATAATAGTGTGAATAAAAACAAAAAATATTTTATTTAAAAAAGCGTGGGGTGCATGGTGTCAATAGTTATAAATATTTTATTGACAGATACGAGTAGAGTGATTATCACTTTGATAATATCTTAAAAAGCACCCCACGCTTTTTTTAAATAAAATATTTTTTGTTTTTATTCACACTATTATTAATTTATATTTATTGAAATTTTTAACACTATTCTTAATTTAAATTGATTAAAACTTATTTTCTATTTTTTAGTTCGGTTTTCGATAAAAAGCGTGTTTTTTAGTTTTTTTAAACTATTATTTATTTTCTATTTTTTATTAAGATGGTTAGCTACCACGAAGCTTTACCTTAACGCGAGCCGGTCTCGGCGCCCGCGACGGTTAGCTACCACGGAACTTTACCGTAGCGACTAGCGGCTTAGCAGAGGGCGTTGGAGTCGGGACACGCGCGCGACGCTTAGCTACCACGGAACTTTACCGTAGCGACTAGCGGCTTAGCAGAGGGCGTTGGAGTCGGGACACGCGCGCGACGCTTAGCTACCACGGAACTTTACCGTAGCGACTAGCGGCTTAGCAGAGGGCGTTGGAGTCGGGACACGCGCGCGACGCTTAGCTACCACGGAACTTTACCGTAGCGACTAGCGGCTTAGCAGAGGGCGTTTGTGTTGCGGGCTGTAATTATGCTATTTTTATTAATTAATACTTTTTATTAATTATATTATTAAATAATTTTATCAAATTAGTGTATTGTCATCGGTCCTCGATAAATCTACAAAGTTTGAACGAAATCTAGCCGTTTAAAGTGGGTCAAAATCGCGCCCAAAGAAGTCGGTTACAAACATACAAACAAACATACATACATACAAGTGAAGCTAATATAAAGCGTGTAAAAAGCTGGGTACACAAAAAAGCTCGATATTTGGGTACCTCACGAGCTCACTGAAAGATACCTAATGAACCGTGTACTCATTTGTGATTCTTTATTACGACGTAATGAAACCGAATCATTTTTGAAGAAGTTGATAACTGGTGATGAAAAGTGGATCACGTACGACAAGAACGTGCGAAAAAGGTCGTGGTCAAAGGCCGGTCAGGCTTCACAGATTGTGGCGAAACCCGGGTTAACTCGCAATAAGGTGATGTTGTGTGTGTGGTGGGATTGGAAGGGCATTATTCATTATGAGCTATTACCACCAGACAGGACTATCGATTCTGAACTCTACTGCGAACAACTGATGAGATTACAGCAAGAAGTTGAGAGAAAGCGGCCGGAATTGCTAAACAGAAGGGGGGGGATGTGGTGTTCCATCATGATAACAAAATTAAGAGAGTTTGGCTGGGAGGTGTTAATGCATCCGCCGTATAGTCCTGACCTTGCACCTTCAGATTTCCACCTGTTTCGGTCTCTTCAGAATTCTTTAGGCAGTGTTAGGTTAAGATCACGAGAGGACTGCCAAATCCACTTGTCGCGGTATTTTGATGAGAAGTCCCAAAATTTTTATAGCAATGGGATCATGTCCCTACCTACAAGATGGCAAAAGGTTATCGAACAAAATGGTGCATACATACTTTAGTTAAATGTAAATAAACTATATTAAAAAATGTTTTGAATTTTCTTAAAAAATGCGAAGAAACTTTTTCCCCAAACTATTATAAAGCTGACAAAGGCTGCGTTGTGCTACCTATATTCAAATAAAAACTTGGTTACTCAAACATTTTTTTTTTACAGGGAAGGTAACTGATACAAAACATGGCTACAGCAAAGAAAAAATGTCGACAATACAGTGTCGATTATTTGAAATATGGTGTTGTTCCATCAGAGGCAGACAAACACTTGCCCATGTGCCTATTATGCAATAAAGTTTTGAGCAATGACTATGAAACCATCAAAGCTCGAAGATCATCTAAAAACGTGTCATACTGATAAAATGGATAAAGATTTAAAATATTTTCAAACATTGAAGGAAAAATATGAAAAGAGACCCATCATGCACAGCATGTTCGCTTCAACATCTCAAAGTAACGATGATGGCTTGCGGGCATCTTACAATATCTCATTACTTTTAGCAAAATCTGGAAAATAGCACACTATCGGAGAACAATTAATTTTACCCGCTGTTGAAGAGGTTTTAAAAAGAATTCCATTAAGTAACAATACTGTACAAAGACGCATTGATGAAATGAGCTCTGACATCGAAAGTTTTTTGTGCAATCATCTGCAAAAAAGTCATTTTTCTATACAACTGGACGAGTCAACGTTACCCGGTAATGATGCATTATTAATAGCATATGTCCGATTTATTATGGAGGAAGAAGTTCACGAAGAATTGCTATTTGCCAGAACTTTGGAGACTGACACTAAAGGCGAATCAATATTTAATGTCCTGAGTAATTTTTTTACGGAAAAATCGATTCCATTTACAAACATTATTTCAGTGGCAACAGACGGAGCTCCTGCAATGGTAGGGCGATATCGTGGGTTTATAAGTTATCTCAACAGAATTATACCAGGAATTACAGCTATTCATTGCGTAATCCACCGACAACATCTTGTGGCGAAACATTTAAGTGACAGGTTGAACCAATCTCTTAATTTTGTAATAAACGCTGTCAACAAAATTAGAAGCAATGCATTGAATACGCGTTTATTTGCTCAATTGTGCAACGAAAATGACGAAGGCTTCCAACGACTGCTCTTACATACTGAAGTACGCTGGTTGTCGAAAGGTGCATGCTTAACGAGATTTTACTCTGTTTTCGATACCGTATTAGAGTTCCTAGAAAGTAGAGATCCAGATTTAAAAGAAAACTTGATCAAATTCAAAGGAGACATTGCGTATTTGACAGATTTGTTTAAAAAATTTAATGATATTAACTTGCAGTTACAAGGGGACAGCCTGAATTTAATAAAAACAAAGGGGATAATTTCGGCTTTTCTTGGGAAATTGAAATTTATGAAGCAAAACATTAGTCGGCGCGAATTATCTCAATTTCCAAACTTGTCGCAGGTAGAAACTATTGATGAGGATATCCATACCTACAGTCAACATTTAAGTGCCCTGCATGATGACTTCAAAACCAGGTTTGAAGATATGCTGACGATGGATATACCACCATGGATCATAAATCCATTTGATGAAACTGAAGTGGCCAATGTATTATTACAAGAGGAGCTGCTTGAGCTAAGCACCAATGAGGAGCTGCTTGAGCTAAGCACCAATGAGGAGCTGAAAGTGAAATTTAGAAAAGGATACCAAACATTTTGGCTGCAAGCAGAAATACACGAAAAATATCCTGGACTGTCGGAAATCGCAAGGAAATTTTTAATAGCTTTTCCCTCATAATACCTTGTCGAAAGAAATTTTAGTGCCGTTACAAACCTCTTGACAAAAAAAAGGAGCAAACTAAACATCACAGAGCGGGGTGATTTGCAGTTATTGTTCACAAAAATAAAGCCAAACATTGATCGTTTGCTGACACTCCATCAAATACATCCTTCCCATTAATTAAAATTATGTCCTCAACCTATAAGTATGATTATTATTATGGTTTTGTAATTCTTTTCTTTTAATAAATAAAATGTTACACTCACAGGCACAATTAACCGCCCACCCTTATCTTTCGTCGCCCTGTTTGTTTACGTTAAGTATGACTTATCCACTGTTTTATATTTTGTCAAGTGGGTACTCTAGCAACAAATTAAACACTTATACCCTTATTTCGTTTCCGAAATTTGTGTCACCGACGGGTTTTTAGAATTTAGTCGTTGTGAGACATTGTTGCCATTGCGTTACCGTGTTAAGATTTCCTGTTATTTTCAGCCATAGTGTCTGAATATTGTTTAATTTGTGTTTGTAGTGTATGTTTATTGTTTGTGACTGTAAAACATGCCACTCGATGCAACTGGTGCAGCCAGGGCAGTGGCTTTGGCGGACGCTGGGTATAGCCAACGTCGCATCGCTCGTACTCTCGGTGTGCCTCGAACCACGGTACGGGATGCTATCAGACGATTTCGGGAGACAGGCTCATACACCCGCAGGCCTGGTCAAGGCCGACATCGATGCACTTCGGCTCAAGATGACCGCTTCGTTGTCAGCAATGTATTGCGAAATCGCTTTTGCACCGCTACTGAAGCTCGTACGCGTCTTTTTGAGGTGAGAAATGTCAGAGTGAGTGAACGTACCATTAGAAGAAGACTGGCAGAAAGAAATCTAAGGGCTTTTCGCCCAGCTCGCGCCCCACAACTGCTCCCACAACACCGTAGAGCTAGACTTGCTTTTGCGCGAGAATATGCTGATTGGTCTGTAGAACAATGGAAGGACGTGCTATTCTCAGATGAGAGCAGAATAGCCCTGAGAGGACCAGATGGACGTCAGCGTGTCTACAGGCGCCAAAATGAAAGGTTTGCTCCATGTGCTATCATTGAAACAGTGGGTTACCAGGGAGGGTCCGTAATGGTTTGGGGGGGTATCACTTACGAGGCTCCTACCGATCTTGTTGTGTTCGATAGAGGGAGTGTGAACGCTCAAAGATACGTGGAGGAAGTTCTTCAAGACCACGTGATACCTTTCGCACCATTCATTGGTGACAATTTTACTTTAATGCATGATAATGCACGTTGCCATACTGCAAGATTGGTCACTGAGTACCTTAATGAGGTCGGAATTCAAGTTTTACCATGGCCGGCACGCAGTCCCGATCTCAACCCAATAGAGCACATCTGGGACAACCTCAAAAGACGTGTCCGAGCAAGAGTACCAGCCCCTACGACCCTAGGAGCACTCAAGACGGCTGTAGTAGAGGAATGGCAGAATATTCCTCAATCAGATATCCAAGACATCATGGACGGATTGCCAAACCGGCTCCAAGAAGTCATTAGAGCCAGGGGAGGCAACACTCATTATTGATTTTTAATTATTCTTTTAATTAATTTTTTTTTTAAATATTGTTTTTTAATCTTTTTTGACGATTTTCACAAAATCGATATTTGATATGCATAAACGACTTCATTTTTAAGACTTTTGTTTTTTTTATTTACCTGAAAGATAGCTTTCAATGTACCCCTCATTAAATGTGGTCTAAATTTAACTATTTCTGCAAATTGAAAGAAATACAAGGTGGGCGGTTAATTGTGCCTGTGAGTGTATAAAATGTACCATTTTTCGTTTTTATCTAAAATTTTAACCTATCAGAATATAGGGACGGAACTCAGAAGCGACACAATTTTTATTTTTTGTCGACTTTAACAATGTGGTAGGAATGTAGCAGCAGGGGGTCCACCGCCACCAGTTTAATTTTGAAAGTGGTGCACGAGAAAAATAAGTTTGGGAACTACTGGTTTACATACAACAGGAACTATTGTTGTGAAATTAGCAGAAGGACTGTTAGATGAAGGTCGTTGTATGGTCACAGATAATTACTACACGAGTGTGCCTCTTGCAGAATTTCTGCTCTCTCGTTATGCAGATCTCTGTGGCACTCTAAATAAAAAAAGGAGAGGTATACCAAAAGATGTCACAAATGCTGCTTTGCAAGTAGGAGAAATTGCCGTCAAACAAAAAAATGAAAATATCACTGAAATAAAACTAGGTTTACGGATTTTATCGCGGTTTTTTAATTGATTTTTGGTCCCGTTTCGAATCCTTTACAGCATTCATGGTCACGGACGGTACGGACTGCAAACAGCTAACAAAATACGCCGGTTAGAAGATCTCAAGATTAAGCGATAAAGATATAAAACATCGTTAAATTTCTTGAAGAGACGCAGAGACAACTGCATCATTCCTACGTGAGCTAGAATTTCGCCCAGAAACGACATACGAAGAAGCGCTAAGATCTTCTATCAGGCAAGCCAAAAGTTATTACTAAAGCTCATTCGCAACACGCAATCCGATTTGCAGTCAATTAATCAAGATATCGAGATATCATCCGCAAAACTCAAGACAGAATTATCCTCATTTGATTTAATAAATGCATCGAGACTCTTAATAAGCGCGAGACATATAAATATAATGAATGCAAATACATATGTCAAGATAAAAAAAATTGAAAAATTAACCGCCAAATTAAATGTCAAAAATGACAGTGCACGCGAGTACGAAACGCGCCCGTCAACCGTGAATGAATAGTGCGCAGTTGTCAATCTGTCAAAACAAAGTTTGGATGAAAATACGGTTCAAGTGTTATCAAAAGGCTTAAATTTCGCTGTAACACCTTATAAAATACCGGTAGAAAGCATTATTTGCAACGTTGAAGAGTGTCTGTACAAAAATGGTGTGAAGAAACAAGATTCGGAGGTGATACGTCAGGATATTTCGTCGGTATTACGTCGTAATTCAACAAAATCTTCCGAAAAACCAATACATTGCGCTGAAAAACCGGTTGGTTTGCCCGCGCGACCCGGTGTCTCCTTGATATCGATGTTTTCGCCGAATTTCGACCAAGTTGATGTAAGCGACGCTATTCTGAGCAAATTTTGTACTCAAATCTCGGTTTGCGTATGCGATTCCTAATTTTCACGTGTTTATTGTAACTTTTATTGTAATTTGTATTAAGTAGTTTTATAGTTATTTGTTAGTTTTTAGGTTGTTTATTATTTTAAAATATATTTTTATTACTTCTTTGTTTTAATTATTTTAATAGTAGTTACTAAGGTAGTTGTAGATTTTTATTGCTATTTTAGTTTTATGTTTTATTATTATTGTTAGTAGTAGTATAGTAGTAGTAATTTTGTTGTGTAGTTTTAATTAGTTTTTTATTTCTTTAATCCATTGCAATGGATCCATTACAACTGATTTTGGCACGCAATTTTAATATTTGGAATTTCGCGGACCTAAAAACATAACTGGCGAAATGTGGGTGTACTATATGTGCGCCTCTGCCTACCCCTTCGGGGAATACAGGCGTGATGTTATGTTATGTTATGTTATAGAATTTCGCGTGCGCAATTTGCGATGAGGAGACCGCTGTCGCTGCAGCCAAGGCATGGCTAATTATACCGGCCCGGACGCCCCGGTGTCCGACATGCCGGGGCAATATGTCTAGGGAGCCCAAACTTAGCTATAAACGAATGTATCGGCTAAGGTGCTGGAGGTGCGCTAGGGAGGGCAGGCCGTCTGTTAGGTCGCCTCTAAAAAATACGTTTTTTGAGAGGGCACACGTAAGCGTACTTAATACGCTACGTTTAATGTCACATTTTTTAAGAAAAGATAAGGTGTCGCAGGCAATAGATGTTGGGGTGACAAAAAAAACCGCCATACAAACTTATCACTACCTCAGAGAGGTGTGCGAGGTAGCAGAAGCCCACGATAGGGAATTGCTCGGTGGGAATACTGACATCGTGGAAGTTGATGAGACCCATCTATACACAAGAAGATACCACAGGGGCCGGCTGTTAAGGCGGCAAACTTGGACGTTTGGGTGCTTAAGCCGCCTTACCAAAAAAATTCACGTGGATCCCTGACAAGTCGCGTACGACTCTGGACCCTATTGTAGAGGCAAACGTCCGCACAGGCACCTACATAATGTCGGACATGCACCGAGCATATGATAATATTCATTTGCGCTTGGGCATGAGGGGTCACTCGTCGGTGAATCATAGCGTGAATTTTGTAGGGGGGACCGTTGATATTCCGGTTGACGCTTCGTTAGGAGTACCGGCCCCAGGCGGGAATGTCAGGGTTAAGATTCACACCAATACCATAGAGCGGCGCGAGTTAAAACAACACTGTCGGTCTTGCAGGAGCCAGCGTCGCCTTAAGTGGTACATGGGGGAGTATATGTACCACAATATTTTAAATCAACTCCCATCAGAGGCGGCCCGATTTCACCGGCTCTTGCGGGATATTCACAGGTCGTTTCCCGGATTGGGTAAAAGGGGCATTAAAATAAGGAACTGTCGGTGTCGTGACCCAAATTGTCGCCGGCGAAATTAGAGTTTATCCAGTGCCGTTTATCGTCTTTTTTGCTTTTAATAATAATAATAATAATAATAAAAACCTTTATTTTCAGGCAACTATGGCCCATAGATAAATACCTTACAAACTAACATATATAAATATAGTAACATGTTTTGTTAGTATAATATAGACTTAATATTATGTTAGTAAAAACACTTCCTAGCACTTCGTATTAGTGCGTTCCGGTGGCACTTGTCCGCGGAAGCGACGGAACACCACATCTTGCGGCCAGAAGTCTTCCTGCAAGACGAGGGGCAGGTAACAGTTAGGTACTCGCACCACGAACGCCTTGAAGTTGACGTTGCGGCGCGACTCAAGCTCCTGCACCCTCGGCGCGTACTGAATCTTCTGACGCACGTACTCTACGATGCTCTCCGCCTTAGTGGTGTAACGCAGGCGCGAGATGTACACCGGAGTGTTCGGCGTGGCAGCCCGCACGAGCATTTTCGGCTCCAATGGGGCTTTGCCGCAGCGGTTCTGGACGGTCCTTTGACAGTGCTTTCTCCGCTGCACCATCTCAAAACCATCTTCATCCCGACGTGGCGCCTGCGCAGCAGGCACGGGCAGTGGGACTGGGCACGGAGTACGGGTGGCGCGCGGCGGAGCCACGCGGACGGGCGCGGGGACCGGTGCGGCGCCGCTAGGTATGCAAGCGGCGGGCCGGCTGGCGGCCGCGTCAGCGTAAACACGTCGAGGTGTCGATGCATTTACACGTGCCGCAATCGCAGCCGGGGCATCGCACTTGACGACAGCCGGTGACGCATCGGAATCCGCCGACGCAAAACTGCATACGGACGCATTCTGCGCCCCACGACGTGTGTTAACCTTAGAGGCCTCAGGTGACCTAGTTGCGGAAATAGAGTTACGTAATAACTCTACTTCAGCACGCAGTTCTTTAATGGTCCCATCTGAGACCTCCAATCTGGACTGCACTTCGGTCAGGCTCGTCTTTAGGGAGATGATGTCCTTCAGGAGCCTGGTGACGTCGACGTGGTCGAATGTGACGGGAGGCAGCTTGTGCAGCTCCTTCGCCACGAAAGTAGGCACGTCGTCCGGGTCGGTCACCTTTAACAGGGTGATGATGTCCTGGATGCTCTTCTCAGTCCCGTCCCTCCGTCGAGACGGCATCTGGTCGAGTCGATCCAGACTCTGGTACAGCAGTCTCTTGCCACTGCTCACGTCGTCTTCCTTGAAGTTAGTCTTACAGATTTGTAAGATACTAACCTCGTCCATAGTATCGATGGCGTTTTGTATAAACGCCAACAATTCGTTGACTATGAGTTGTGAGCTCATAGTGGCAGTAGCGGGCAGCGGCATGTAGCCGCGCTGTTCGCGAATTTAAAAAATCCGTACAGTGCACCGTTATGAGGCACGTCCGTATCCGATACGCAATGCGACCGAACTGACTTTTGTGAATAAACCTTGGTAGTGATCTGCGCTTCCCCTGAACCTCCCCTCCAGCATTGGCATTGCAAAAACTGGCCATTTTAAGATTTTTTTGAGCAATATTTACTTTTTAAAACGTATTTTCCGTGAAACCGTTGGTCCTAGACAAAAAGTGTCCAGATGATTTCCGTCTTATTTTTAGGCATTATATACGATGGAAATGAAAAACTGGCCATTTATAAGAATTTTCATGTGCACACCCTAAAGTAAAGATAAACTACGATAACATGGCGCGCCCCTCCAAATTACTGTTTCAATGTGTGTAGTGACATCCTTACGAAGGAGTTTGTATGTAGTTGTACGTATTCGTCTTTAGTAGCAGGCCGGCAGCGGTCTGAGACAGTCAAGTTATTAATTCTACGTCGCTCAGTAATACGAAAGTACTGATTGCAAAACAAGTTAGTCATGGAAAATTCAAGAAAAAAAATGATGCGGAGTCAGGTAATTTTGTTTGTTTGTGAAATAAGTTTATGTAATGTTTTGATTGACTTTTATGTCTATTGATTAATTAATGTAAAATCTTTTCTATATATTTTAGGCACGAGAAGTGATAGCTACAGTATACCAACATATGAAGTACGAGGCTGAAAATGGAGTGGAGCGCTTGACAGACGCTAGATGGAGAACTTCAAGAGCTGTGGGGGTTAGTGAAAGGACTGTAACAAGAATTCTCAAAGAAAAAGCAAAATGTGATGCAACTGGCACACAAATGAGTTCACCGCGTAAAAACAAAAATCCTCGCAAACGTTTAAAGCGTAACATTGATGAATTTGACAAGGGAGTAATAAGGCGTACTGTCAGTAACTTTCATAGAGAGTATAAACAATATCCAACATTAAAAGCTCTGAAAAGGGTGCTTACTGAAAAGATAAATTTTGACGGATGTTTGGAGACATTACGGCGTATACTTCTTGATTTAGGTTATGAGTGGAAAACTACTGAAGACAATCGTCAAGCACTTGTTGAAAAACATGATGTGCAGTTCCTTCGCTATAAATATTTAAAACAATTGAAGAAATTTAGAGAAGAAGGGAGGAATATTGTTTATACTGACGAAGGCTACATTCATACCACACATGTACAAAATAAGTCATGGGGCACTCAACAAGGAACTGTAGCAAAGAAAAAAATTTCTAAAGGGTTACGCGTCATAATAGTCCACGCTGGTGGAAGAAATGGTTTTGTCCCCAATGCTTGTTTAATTTACAAGGCCAGTTCGAAGACAGGCGACTACCACGACAATATGAACCATGAGAATTACAAGAAGTGGTTCATAACACAACTACTGCCTAACCTACCAGAAAAGTCCGTAATTGTTATGGATAACGCCTCCTACCATAACACATTTACAGAAAAAGTTCCCACCTCCAACAGCAACAAAGCAGCCATGAAATATTGGCTGGTGAATAAACACATCGACTTCGAGGAAGACATGAAGAAAATCGAACTCTATGATTTCATTCTAAAAAATAAAGATAATTCTAGAAATTACGCCGTTGATGGCGAAGCAAAAAAATATAATTGCGATATTTTAAGACTTCCTCCATATCATCCCGACTTAAACCCGATTGAGAAAATTTGGGGAGTGTTAAAAAACTATGTCGCAAACAAAAATGTAGACCAAAACTACACATCCATCATGAAATTACTTCATGAACGTCTAGACATGATCGATTGCACGATGTGGACCAACACTTGCAGACATGTGGAGGAGACTGAATCCAAATACTGGAAAAACTACGACGACGAGCAAGAATTTATTATTCACGTAGGAGAATCCGATTCTGAAAATGACACATCAAGCTTCTATGACAGCGATGAAGAAAATTTTAGTTCCAGTGCCAATAGAGATCAATAAGATTTAAGTTTGTTTGATTTATGTTTTATTAATGTTGTGGGCCAAGTGATTAATGAGGATATTATTATTAATGCCCGGGCAGTATGAATAATGCCTTTGTTATCACTTGGCTCGTAACATATTATAAACTTTCTCATAATAAAAAATAAATTATGATTACGTATTTTTGTAAATGATTTTGATGTCTTAGTCACTAAAAATAAATGTGTTATAAATACATTATAAAGGTTTCATTTTATTGAAAACATTAAACATGCAAAATATAGAGTAAATTACATTTCAATATTTGAACACAATAAAATTAATTCATAGTTTTTTTGCAATCAGTACTCGTAATATCTCACTTATTACCAGATTTGTTGGTCAACTAATCATAAGTTGCCGAGCGCCCAAGACAACGCACGTGTCGTTTTCATAGAATACGTCAGTGCAGCGCCATTACTAATAATAATGAGCGATTAAAGCGTGACTAGTCAAGCAACAAATCCGTGGATTTGTTTTTGTTTGACGGCCGTCTCATTACGCACACATGCGTTGTGAATCTTGGTGGTGCATTGTAAATACTTTCAAACGTTTTGAATTTTGGAGGGGCGCGCCATGTTATCGTAGTTTATCTTTAGTTGTAGATTTTTATTGCTATTTTAGTTTTATGTTTTATTTGTACCCCAGAGAGTCGGTCATACCCCAGAGAGTCGGTCAGGGACTCATCCCCGGTTTGCCCGATATGGGTAGCTGGAGTGGAAACCGAAGAGTTTATGTTTTATTATTATTGTTAGTAGTAGTAATTTTGTTGTGTAGTTTTAATTAGTTTTTTATATTTTTAATCCATTGCAATGGATCCATTACAACTGATTTTGGCACGCAATTTTAATATTTGGAATTTCGCGAACCTAAAAACATAACTGGCGAAATGTGGGTGTACTATATGTGCGCCTCTGCCTACCCCTTCGGGGAATACAGGCGTGATGTTATGTTATGGAATTTCGCGTGCGCAATTTGCGATGAGGAGACCGCTGTCGCTGCAGCCAAGGCATGGCTAATTATACCGGCCCGGACGCCCCGGTGTCCAACATGCCGGGGAAATATGTCTAGGGAGCCCAAACTTAGCTATAAACTAATGTATCGGCTGAGGTGCTGGAGGTGCGCTAGGGAGGGCAGGCCGTCTGTTAGGTCGCCTCTAAAAAATACGTTTTTTGAGAGGGCACACGTAAGCGTACTTAATACGAGTACGCTACGTTTAATGTTACATTTTTTAAGAAAAGATAAGGTGTCGCAGGCGGCAATAGATGTTGGGGTGACAAAAAAAACCGCCATCCAAACCTATCACTACCTCAGAGAGGTGTGCGAGGTAGCAGAAGCCCACGATAGGGAATTGCTCGGTGGGAATACTGACATCGTGGAAGTTGATGAGACCCATCTATACACAAGAAGATACCACAGGGGCCGGCTGTTAAGGCGGCAAACTTGGACGTTTGGGTGCTTAAGCCGCCTTACCAAAAAAATTCACGTGGATCCCTGACAAGTCGCGTACGACTCTGGACCCTATTGTACAGGCAAACGTCCGCACAGGCACCTTCATAATGTCGGACATGCACCGAGTTTATGATAATATTCATTTGCGCTTGGGCATGAGGGGTCACTGGTCGGTGAATCATAGCGTGAATTTTGTAGGGGGACCGTTGATATTCCGGTTGACGCTTCGTTAGGAGTACCGGCCCCAGGCGGGAATGTCAGGGTTAAGATTCACACCAATACCATAGAGCGGCAGTGGCGCGAGTTAAAACAACACTGTCGGTCTTGCAGGAGCCAGCGTCGCCTTAAGTGGTACATGGGGGAGTATATGTACCGCCACAATATTTTAAATCAAGTCCCATCAGAGGCGGCCCGATTTCGCCGGCTCTTGCGGGATATGCATAGGGTGTATCCCGGATTGGGTAAAAGGGGCATTAAAATAAGGAACTGTCGGTGTCGTGACCCAAATTGTCGCCGGCGAAATTAGAGTTTAGCCTGTGCCGTATCTCGTCTTTTTTGCTTTTGTGAAAAAACCTTGGTAGTGATCTGCGCTTCCCCTGAACCTCCCCTCCAGCATTGGCATTGCAAAAACTGGCCATTTTAAGAATTTTTTGAGCAATATTTACTTTTTAAAACGTATTTTCCGTAAAACCGTTGGTCCTAGACAAAAAGTGTCCAGATGATTTCCGTCTTATTTTTAGGCATTCTATACGATGGAAATGAAAAACTGGCCATTTATAAGAATTTTCATGTGCACACCCTAAAGTACACGGCCCTACTCAAATCGCGAAAAAATTACAAGTCCCTGGCTAATGTATTTTTTCTAAGTCCCTGGCTAACCTTTGACTCGCTGTTGCTGGAGAACGGCTGACGCTAGCCAAAAAGTGTTCAGAATGAAAAGCGTTTTATTTTCCCCCCTCTATACAATAGAATCAAAAAAATTTGAAATTTACAGAAAAAAAACTTAGCTCGAAAAATTTTCTAAGTGTTTTTACATACATCGCAGAATTTCTAAGTCCCAAAAACCTTGCACACCCTTTGCTACACTCCAACCGAAAAACCCTTCGCAATTGACCCGAATTAACAAATCTACGTGCAGATAAAGGCAATGCAACTGTGGTAATGGATAAGTCTGATTACAATAATAAAATTGAAGATCTATTATCGGATACAAGTACATACAAACAAGTAAAAACCGATCCAACCTCTAAAACGTTAAAATCAACTAGTGATTTGATCAAAAAACACTCCGAGACATTGGAATTAGACGTTAAATTACTAGCTGCGCGAAAACACCAAAACTGTATGGGTTACCCAAGATACACAAACCCAATGCTCCGCTACGACCAATTGTTAGCCAAATCGACTCACCAACCTATCGATTGACTCAACATATAACGAAAGTACTCTCACCACTCAGAGGAAACACTAGAGCATATGTGAAGGATTCATACCATTTTGTCAGTGAGATAAAAAACCTACATCTAGCTGACAATGAAACAATGGTTAGTTTTGATGTCCAGTCACTGTTTACATCTTTACCAGTTAGTGACTGTGTCAAAATTGTTTCTAAGAAGTTATCGGAGAGAAATATGCTCACTGAATATGCAGAATTATTAGACCATTGCCTCACATCTGGCTATTTACTGTGGAACAATCAATACTACAAGCAAAATAGATGGTGTAGCTATGGGCTCCCCGGTTGCCGATATCTTCATGGAAGACTTCGAGGAGACAGCCCTAGAAACTGCACCCATAACACCCAGGTTCTACAAGCGGTACGTAGATGATACTTTCACAATCTTACCATCTGATAAAGTAACTGCATTTTTAAACCATCTCAACTCCATAAACTCTAAAATTCAATTTACCATGAAGTCCTAAGTTAACAACTCCTTAGCTTTCTTGGATGTATTAGTTATCTGTAATCCCAATAACACCCTAAGTCAACCTGGTCAACCAACCCTGGGTCAACTCTGGAGAAACCAAAATCTGGGCGGCCAAGAACATCAAGAACAGCCGAAAACGTGGACAGTGTTACTCAGTCTATTCGAGATGATCCAAACCTCTCGATTCGGAAGCGTGCTGTTGCTTTAAATGTGCACAGATCTTCATTATGCCGCATTTTACACAAAGATTTAAAGCTGCACCCGTACAAAATTCAGTTAGTGCAAGAACTGAAGCCTCAAGATGCTGGTCAGAGGCTCGCCTTTGTAAATCAGATGATTGAGCGCTTTCCAACGTACACCAACATCTTGTTTTCCGATGAAGCCCATTTTCACCTGAATGGGCATGTAAACAAGCAAAATTGTCGTTACTGGAGTGCAACCAACCTAAAACAAAAACATCAGAAACCGCTACATTCACCCAAAGTCTCCGTATGGGCAGCGATGTCGGCGCGAGGAATTATCGGCCCTTACTTTTTTGAAGATGGAAGGGGACGCACACTCACAGTGAATTCAGAGCGTTATGTGGAGATGTTATACGAGTTTTTCGTACCCCAACTGCAAAACTTTCCTGGTTACAACCAAAGAACATGGTTCCAGCAGGAGCAACTTCACACACGTCCAACAGATCTCTGCCTCGAGTTCGAGAAATTTTTCCGAACAAATTACTCTCCAGGCGAGGTGACATAAATTGGCCTCCACGGAGTCCCGATTTAACGCCTATGGATTTTTTCCAGTGGGGTTATGTCAAATCAAAGGTTTACACTAATAAACCGACTTCCCTGGCACAATTAAAAGAAAATATCCGTCATGAAATGGCAGCCATCACGGAGACTACATGCCGAGCTGTCATAGGCAATTTTAGTGCCCGACTAAATGAATGCCGAGAGCGCAACGGTTTACATTTGGACGATGTTATTTTTAAAAAATAAATTCCCAAACAGTGTATACTTCAGTGTGTACTTCAATATAAAATAAACATTTGTTCAATAAAGCTAAGACTTTTCTTTTAAAAAAAGATTTAAATTTGAACTTTCTTTTGAGACACCTTGTACTTAAATGGTGAATCTCACCACCACCCAACACAGTTGTCTACCGTCGGTAAATCATTGTTTCAGAGAGCACGAGGGATTTGTGATGTGAAACACCTGGCTGCTGAGCTTCAACATGTCAAGCAAGTTCTGAACGACAACAAGCTTCGAATACCGCGCCTCCGTCACAGACCCCGAGTGAAACCGGCCACAGTTGAGCGTCAACCTGCAGTACTACCATATGTCAAGAGAGTCACAGACAAGATTGACTACATCTTGAAGCGTGCTTCAATCAAAACTTACTTCAAGCCGCCGAAGAAGATTAGCCAGTTCCTACCACCTGTCAAGTGCCACATACCCCTACAAGATGCAGGCGTATACAAACTCGATTGTGATTGTAGTCTCTCTTACATAGGCTAAACAAAAAGAAACATAGGGACCCGCGTAAAAGAACATATCGCTGATATCAAACACCGCCGTGCCAGGAAGTCAGCAATTGTGACCATACGCTGGACCAAGCCAATCATTACATCAGATTTGATAAATCAGAAATCCTTGCCAAAGAAAATCGATTCCTTCCTAGGATGATACGCGAGGCTATTGAAATTAAAAAACACCCTAATTTCAATAGAGAAGATGGCTGGGACATACCACCTGCTTGGAATCCTATCATAGAATCTATTAAAGTTAATTCCAAGCGCAAAACTGCAAGACTGAATGACACAGCGAGCTCATTTTGCGTAAATCGGATTGTTAATAATAATTAAAATGTAAGGTAGTTGATAGTAATTGTTCACATTAGACGTCTAACACCTCAGTCTGCCCGTGACCATGAATGCTGTAAAGGATTCGAAACGTCGGGACCAAAAATCAATTAAAAAACCGCGATAAAATCCGTAAACCTAGTTTTATTTCAATGTCTAATATTCGCGTAAGTGATAGAAATCATTATATTATTCAATTCAATTGAATACCCAAGGAGTTAAATGATTATTCCTTCATTAAATTCAGATACTATAGTCTAGTTACAATCTCGCTGCAGACTCGGTCATAAATCATAATCGGAGTAGGGATGTGCGCTAGTTGCGCGCGCGCAAGGCCATTATCGATAACGGAATCATTAAGGTTATCACTTAAACATACTGCATTCATTAAGTATGCAGGGTAGCTAATGCGTAATATAATTTATTTAATGTTCTTTTCTCGTAAGAACATATTATTTTTTTTTAATTTGAATTAACCCATTAGTTAATTCAATAAACAGAAGGTAATTATATAAAAACTAATGTTTTTCTGTTCTTAATTAATTACATAAAAAGAGGGTAATTAACAAATATGTTTTCGTCTCCTTTGCTACCCGCTAATTGCGCCGTGCTGTTAAATATATATAAATCGCTACATAAATAAATTAGATCATTCCTATTTTGGATTACAAGAGTGACACAATGGCTTTTCAAAGTAACGTTTTACCTGTTGGCGACAACATTGCTGTTCAAGCGCGTATTGTTATCAACAATGTTTTAACTTTTCTGACAAATATAAAAGAAGATCCTGAAACTTTGAAGACTATTAATTTCTCTCGCCCTCGTGACCTTACTGCAGCAATGTGTAATGTGAGTTTACGAACGGTAGACACTATTAAGCAAGAGTGCAAAAATGGAGTGCCAAGCGCTCCGCGAGAATCAATCTGCAAGCCTTCTCCAGTAACTGCATTAGATGACTTTGACAAAAGTGTGATAAAACAAATCGTGACATCGTTTTACTCTGCTGGTGAATACCCCTCTGCGGCTAGAGTATTGTGTAGAGCAAAGGAGAGGATTGACGGGTTTGAATGTTCTGTTTCGTCAATGCGCAGTATACTTTTAGCACTTGGATACAAGTTTAAAGTGGCTCCGGATGGGCGTAAGCAATTGATGGAAAGAAGTGACATCGTTTGTGCTCGCCTTCAGTTTTTGAGAAAGCTCAAGTCATTAAAAGATAGTGCAGATGTTCGCCCAAGAATTTATTTAGACGAGACTTGGGTGAACCAGAATCACAGCCGTAAGCGTGTTTGGGTCGATGAAGATGGTAATGGCGGCTTGAACACTAAAATTGGAAAGGGGAGCAGGCTCATTATTTGTCATGCTGGCTGCGCCAAATATGGCTTTTTACAAGAAGCTAAGTGGGTATTTCGTGCTGTGAAGTCAAAAAATGATGATTATCATTCCGAAATGAATGCCGAAGGCTTTACAGAGTGGTTCAAGAAATTGCTGCTAGGTCTAGAAGAACCGTCGATTATTGTAATGGACAATGCTAGCTACCATTCCCAGCAAATAAATCTTGTACCAACATCTAGCACCAGAAAGAGCGAAATACAAGAGTGGCTTCGAGAGCATGGAATTGAATTTACTTCAAAAGAGTTCAAACCAGAGCTCTTACAAAAGGTGCGTCGACATCGACCGGAAAAAACGTATCACTTGGATCAAATGGCTTTGGAGTATGGTCATGAAGTTATCCGCTTGCCGCCTTACCACTGTCAGTACAATCCCATCGAGTTGGTGTGGGCTCAAGTAAAAAATGAAGTTGCAACGAAAAATAAAACCTTCAAGATAGCTGATGTCGAGAAATTAGTCGATGAAGCCATTTCCAATGTCTCCATTGAAAACTGGCAAAAATGTGTGGAACATGCAGAATTGCTGCAAGATGAAGATTTAAGAAAAGCACATTTATGCGAAGAGTTCATCATTCATGTGGATGATGATGACGATGACTCAGACGAAGAATTTTAATTTATTATAGAGACGTTCTTTTGTTTATTTAATATGCTTTGTTGATAATAAAATATAAAAAATAAATGTGTTTTTATTTCTTTCACCCAGTTATAAATATATACAACTATCGATATCACTTATCGACTGCAGTAATGCACAGGACTACGTGTGGGCGTGGCCTGCCCATAAGGCCCATGAGTGGGAAAGAGAGCGAAACACTTTAATGATTTATGACCGAGTCTGCAGCGAGATTTTAACTATACTATACATACTTTTAATTATTACTGAGACATACCACCTACATCTGATCCGAGATCAGTGTGATAATAGCACCATATTTTCTTCTTCACCACTGTTTTTATGGCTGAGCACTGGACAAACACAAGTAAATATTGAACCAAATGGATTTATCGACATAAAGTACTACCAAACAGCTCACAAACCTCATTAAACCAAGACAGTACAACCACATGAAATAATTAGAAGCAATGGTTTAGACAAATATAACATATTAATTTTTTTAATCACATCTGATATATTTTCTTAAATTATTAGTAATAGATATTATTAATTAGCTATATTTAAACAACACAAACTTACTATAATATCATTTTTACTATTCAGTTACTACCCAGAGATTGGGAATGAACTACAAACAATACTCCCTACCAAAATGTGCTGAAAGACTAATAATATTCGACAGTTTCAACTTTCAACTTTTTCAACACAACTCAATACCACAAAAGACATAAGAACTTCGACAAAACTGCACGAGTGTGCTCCAATATAAAATCAAGAACATTAATTACATTTTCCAATCCCAAAACTTTGACCAATCAATATTAGACAGATGAAACAACATGAATATGCGGGGGAAGGGATGTCGAGTTCCTCCAACGAAAAGGTAAGATCTTCCAACCAGGCGGTGGTATGCCTGATGGAACGGGGCTCCCCGCTTCTCGGCTTGTAGTCACATCAGCACCCCCAAAGGGGGTGTGCGATTGTCCCCTCGGTTCACAACGGTGCACCGGTAACTGATGGCACTGAATGCCACCTTATGTGTGGTTGGTTTGTGTGCGAGTGGCGCTGCGAGCGCATGCGCGCGTCTTCACACCACCTCGGCGGTCCGACCCCGCCAGGTGAGACCTCCAGTTACCTGGAGGAAGCCCAGCGAGAGTCTGACCAGCGACAGAGGCGGCGACTTAACGGCGCCACTCGACAAGGAGTGTGAGCCCCCGCGTACAACGACATTCAGAGCTAGCCAAATGCGTTCCACGCGAAGGGCCGTAGTGAGTGTTAAGGGCGACTTGTATTGTGAGTACGTCGCCCTATGTAAGCGCTAGGGACATGTGTTCGTCCGCCCACCACAAGCGTCAGTGTGTGCAGTATAATGGTGGGTGGGCCGCGCTCGTTACACCTATATTAACTTAGGTGGATTTGCAGTGGTGTGAACCCGCTTCTCAACTCAGGGCGGCTATGTATATAGCTGACGAATGTAATCACTTCTCTAGCGCGATGCAGCCAACGTCATTCGACGTGTAGATGTCACTACAAATATACTGTGAAGAGACGACAATATTCCTTGTTTTCAGGCCTGCAGAACTAGTAAATGTGACTAGTGGAGTTACTATTGTGAGAACAGACAAGCCGCTTCAAGTCATGGCTCTTCTCTTCTTGTGTATATCTTAATATCTTCAGTGCCATATTGTTGAAATAAGTCTGCATATGAGTCCTAAAACAAAGAGAACAATTATTATTATTTGCATTACAAATTTGATGTTTACAAGGTTCAAATATAGGAGTTTTATTATATCCACCATAACTTTAGAATGCCCATTTATTACATTTATATTATGAAGAAAAGCTATATAGAAATCAGAGAGCAATTTGTGCATAACTATTTCTAAGTCTTATGGAATGCGGAGTAGTGTGGCCTAGTGCTTGACATACCCGATTAGTATATGTCATGGTTGCATAGAGCTATGACAAAGGAGACTGAGACAACTACCTACTTGTACTGTTTTGTATATTATTAATCATTCTCACATTATAAACTTAAAATTGTGAACTGCGAAACAAAACTATTTATTTATAGCAGTCGCAGGCGGCTGCCGTGGCACTTATTTCATAGCCATAGATTTCAAGCTATTGAGGAATAATATGTTTAATTGTAAATGGATGGTGGCAGTACAAATAAAGAAATCTTTACTGCAATCTGTACCTGAATACTGTGTGCAAAATGTGGAAACTAGTTAAGAATTTTAATATCCCTACTAATATTATAAACACAAAAGTTTGTAAGTATTGATGGATGTTTGTTACTCTTTCTCATAAAAACTACTGAATGGATTTCAATGAAACTTACAATATTATAGGTTATACATCTTAGTAACACATAGGCTATCCCGAAAAAATGTAGACGCTTCCAAGTCAATTCTGTCAGCCATTCTGATAAGTTTTCTTTAAAATTGTCTCTGTAAAGCCCTTTTTAATGATGCGCCAGAAGTTATCAATCAACTATGTGCCATCTTGTATACTTTTATAAATGTATCCGTGTTCGGAAAGGCAATCTGCTCCTTCGTAGTCTGTTGTATCTCAGAGCCCTCTCGTTGTCAGGAAGCATCTCCACTCTCAAGTCTTCATTATCATCTTCTCCGATTCCCAACACACAATGACCTTCCACTTGTTGTCCATTACAACCTTCCCAATTTGGTATTCTTTATTTTAACGATTTTGCCTGGTCCCCCTAGCAACGGCTTTTGTTCTTTATTAAGTTAGTCATACTCCACAACTGTTTCTCTACGTACTGGAACCATTGAGCTATTGTAGAGTTTGACAACACTGTCTGTCTCACAGGGTCTGTCTCACAGGGTCTGCCATTTCCCTGTTGCATCGTATGAATAGCGATGGCTATACATATACATGACTTCGAATATCTGAGGCAAAGGTAGACGTGAGTTTTCGAAGCATGTTCCAAGAAAACGGCTTCGTTCTCTAACTTTGCAGTTTCTTTAACGGCGACGGTATAATCCAAGATGTCCCTCATCTGGCCTCAATGTTATGGGGTCTGTGATGGTAACGACACATCTTTGAAGAGGGTATGAGACCTCGTTGCTGAGCAAAATCTATGCATGGAGCATTAGTTGCAAAAATAGAGAAAATGCGCGTTAGGTTCCATAGATCGTATCTTGATGCTCTTCAGTTTTGAACGCTTGGCGAAACGCGGTAAACCCGGCGAACTGCACACAAGCAGAATCCAAGACTTCCGCGACATTAAATTCATGATCGGAGGCTGACGCAAAACACGAAGCCGGGGACACCGGAGACGCCGCCATGGTTCAACAAAACAAATAAATTGAGATTATCCTCGAAAACTAACGTACGATTTTCGCTCGCTTTGATAAAATGGCGTTATAATTCTGTAAGTACCTACTAAAAGACACGTTCAAATAAAATGCACGTTTCTCATTGATCGCGAATGAAAAGATCATAGATAATATATAGACTATAGAGGTCAGTGGATAGACTATACATAAATTATACCAAAGACTCTTGTAAAGAGTATTAGTAATACTATCTTACTTTATCTGTGGTAATACGTCGGAAAGGTTTTTTCGAAACTGAGTTGTAAAATAGTATTAACAAAATAATACAATCGTGTAATTTGGAACACATAAATATTTTTAACTGTTATACTTTATTTACACTCGTTAAAAATAAATATATACAAAAGAAAAAAATTAAATTAAAAAAGTTTAAACTGTCCTGCTTTAAGAGTTCATGGTAAAGAGGACTATTGTTAACTGTATTGTTTGTTGCATTTTCAATTAAATTGCTTGTCATTTCAAGTCTGATTACCAGTATAATAACTAGGCCTCATACCTAATGTTAATCTCTTATTAATATTTTTTTTTTATTGTGTTTGCGATAAAAAAATGTTTTAGCGAACTTAAGAATATGTAAAAACACTTGATTACTGTGTAATTGTATTATGCAAGACAATTTGTATTGGTTTGGAATCTTTTTAAATTACTAATTTTATTAATAGTTTTTTTTTTTCATATTTTATCATTGTTATACATCTAAATAAAGACTGCCTTCGCCTTGTTGGTCTTGTGGTCGCTAAGCGCGACTGCTGAGGACGAGGTCCTGGGTTCGAATCCCGGGTCGGGCGGGCAGTGTAAGTGCGTTTTTCCATTCTCAGTGGCCGCACGAAGTTTGGATTTGTGCCCGGTAGATGGCAATACGCTCGCCCCCTATTACATTGGGACCTAGAAAACATAACTGGCGAAAGGTGGGTGTACTATATGAGCGCCTTTGCCTACTACAGGCGTGATGTTATGTTATACATCTAAATTGATAAAGGAATCTTTTATAAATGATTGACACGAGCGGGACTCGGACCCGCGACCATTGTATATCTCAATGCCCGCGACTTTCGCCGTACCGTGACGCCGCTTTGCTAACTGAGCCATCGTGTCATATTATTATACATTTTTGTTACATACTGATTATTCCAAAATTACTATTTTGTTGTTCATTTTAGTAACTGATTGTTGAGTTTTTTGTAAGGATTTTCCTATTGAGATTCAATTTCATTACTTAGTCTAAACAACTACCAGAACATATAAGATTATTATTATATAAACTAGATTACATTAGGTAATAAAAATACATTTAAGATTTAAAAGAGTATTTATTCAAACCTCTAAAACAGTTGAAAAGCTGCTACACAAAATCCAAAAAGTTTTAGGTTAATGAGAATCCACCTTTTTAATTTATTTATGAACCAAGATACACACATAGGTATGTACACGTATAAGTTACAGGTTAAGACATAATAAAAGTATGTTGGATCTTGCTGGAATTTCGCCTAGCTTCGACTCGCCCATAGCTGCTGGACTAACACAGCTCTCTTCTCCAAACCTCGGCTTAGTTCACCATCTGAGATATTACTTGATTCTTGAGAATGGTACGCTGGGGTATCAAGTCCATGGTCAGCAATATCCTCCTCAAGATCCACCTCTATATTCTTATTAATGCATATGTTATGTAATACACAACATGCTGTTATAGTTTTGGCTGCTGTATCAGGATGGTAGTGTAACACCTTATTCCCTAGTAAGCACTGCCATCTATTTTTTAATACAGCAATAGTACGCTCCACTGTATTTCGTGTGGCATAGTGTAATTTGGTGTAATATTCTTCTGGGGAGCCAGCGGGGGCATCTATGATAGGTGTCATCATGTATTCGCTCTGTGCATATCCAGAGTCACCTGAAAATCAAAATCAATATTAAATTGTTCTCAATTGGCTTAAACAGTCGGTTTATTACTAAACTATACATATGACCGAAAATCAGTCACGACGGCCTGTCTCAGCTGAGACTAACCAACTACGCAGGAGATATTATAGTGCACAAGTATGCCGCAAACACAGGTGCTATTCCCTCACTCTTATAGTCTGATGGCACGGTCAGACACGACCGGAGGGAGATCAGGCGCAGGACTGCTGAATGGATTTTAATGAAATTTCAAATGGAGATAGCTGACACCCTGGATTAACACATAGGTACTTTTTATCCCGAAATGTAGCGGATAACACTGCGGGGCACAGCTACTATATAAAATTCATACAATACTACTTACCTAATAAATATACATTTTCCCCATTGTTATTTATATTAATTAATTTTTCTTTCACAGGATGCTGATTCCAAATGAAACTGTCATGTGATGCTCCTCCAAAGGAAGCGTCTACGGCCAGTATTCTTAGGTCAGAGTCGCTTATCTGAAAGATATAAAACAAGGAAACATAAATTGTCTGTTGAGAAGTTAATTGCAATGCTACTGCTCCATCTGTATTACCGTTAACCATAATGTTAGTGTCTAACTACGCGTTAACAGGAATATTTCTTTTATTCAGTGTATATTCCGGTTATAGTCACGGGTAATATTCGGGAGTGCCCGACTAGTTTTGGACTCGAACGTAGCCTTATTCATGAGCTGGTTACGCGGCAGAGTCGCGAGCCGAACTAGTCGGGCATTCCCGAATACACCCGCGAGTATAACTGGACTATAAAGTACCTAAACAATATGGATAACACTCACGAAAGTTATAGAATTATTACTACATAATAAAAACTGTCTTACGATCATAACATTTCTAGAATGGAAATGTTTGTCATTATAGAATTTCTCTTCATTTTCTGAAGGCTTAATTATGGCTATTTATGAGTGCCATCAATACACCCCAACACGCACGGCATCTGATATTTTTCAAGAAACCTGAAACAAAGAAGAACATTGTATTGTTAAGTCGTTAATTTACATCTATATGTATAAAATTTTCGTGTCACAGTTTTCGTTCCCATACTCCTCCGAAACGGCTAGACCGATTCTCATGAAATTTTGTGAGCGTATTGTGTAGGTCTGAGAATCGGCCAACATCTATTTTTCATACCCCTTAGTGATAAGAGTTTTTTACCTGAAATTCACGCGGACGAAGTCGCGGGCAACAGCTAGTATATATATATATATCCAGACCGTATTCGGCGACTTGAGATTTTTACTGGTGAGAGCTTCGATGGTGTGCTCTCAGGTGGCTAGGATAGGTAATTTATAGTTGCAGCACAGAGTGGAATTGTGCCATGTTGATAATAAGCTTGCCTCTATTACATTGGTGCCCTTAACATAATTAGCAAAATGTGGTAGTGCTATACACCACAGCCTACCCCTTCCGGTAATACACCATGTTACATTATGGTTTCGACTCAGTAATTTTTGTATGGCATTTGAATTTGCAGTTTTGGCTGGTTTTGAACGTTACCTTGTTGCTATTTACCTCCTCTAGATATGGTTTACCTTGATTGTCTAACATATTTTTTTGTATCCAGCCAATTATCAAAAATTGAAAATTAACTACCTGCTTTTCAGGGAATCCCTTTCTTGACGAGTTTGAGGGAACTTAATCCATTTATTTACTAACGACTGATGGTTGAGAGCTGCTGTGACATCTCTGATAGCTCTGGAGACTGATTGCTGCGACATTAGGGTCCCATACGTGCCTTCAACGAGTCTCTGGTAACTCCCAGTTGCATAAAAAGACAATGTCGCTAAAATCTGCAAGTTGAATGTTATTTTTTTTTTAAGTAGCCTGTTCGGTGTCCCACTGCTGGGCAAAGGCCTCCCCATTATTCCTCCACAAAAGCCTTTCCAATGCCATTTCATATTGTTATTAATATAAGACGTGTATCCAAACAAATAGGTACCTTATATTTAGGTGATATATCACTTATTCTCGTAGTACTTGGTAAATAGGGACTAATCTCTTCGTAAATTTCCTCTAACAAGTGCTTGCTAATTCCATAATTCGCTTTAAATTCGTCTTCATTCATCGAAAACGCTCTATCTGTATAACGCATCATTCGACGTTTGTTTCTTTTTTGTCTTAATTGTTTTTTATTAGATTCACTTAAAATATTATATATAATTGCTAATCTTGCCATATTACACACGTATTGAACGTAACGTTAACATACGATAAGCCATATCTATTACCATAGATAAAGCAAGGAATATGGCTTCTCTATGGTACCTAATAGCATTATAATAATTGATTTTTGGAACTCCTAGCGACATCTGGTGACTGCGGTGTAATGTTATTTTTCTTTTGTTAGGGAGGGGGATGTTAGTGAAGATATTGATTTATTGAAAGACTTACCTTTGATAAATTGTTAATGTTAGGTTTAATCGATGATTTCCAATATTTCGCTATCTCATCAACAACCCTAACTAAGCAGACAACAACGGTTAATTAATACTCCTTACAGGGTTCAGTGGGAATACTGTCTGAGCCGACACAATGTTGAGGTAGGGCCATCTTGACTGCAACTTCAGTTCACTTCTTTTCCTTGAAAAAGCTCCTAGCAGCTCGACCCTCGCGTTATGATGGCTATAGAGAGAGCCCTTTTTCTCAACCACGTATCTCCAGATGAAGTTCTTCACTCTTTCAGATAAAATGCTTGTCTTCTGGATGCTGGCAAGCTCCGCCGCCCATCTCTTTGTACACGCCAGTCTATTCTCCGTGGTAGAGTCCTTTACGAGCGCCATTAGGAAGGCTAACCCTATGGACCCCACAGCCACTCTGTGCCACAGCCTGTCGTCCTAGCGGGGTAGCGTAGCGATAACTGGCTAGTGGTGGCTTGTGGCCACTGGCCAGAGACATTACTTTGACATTTATATCAAAGACAAAAATAGAAAGAATCCCTTGTAGCAATATCTAGCAACGAAACGTTGCCTTTTAAGTTAGAATATACCGAATTAGTTTTTTTTATTCTCTTAGTTTTAATAAATTGCAAGAAAACGAACGCTACAAGACAACTTATCCACCTTAGCTAGCTGTTTTCTTAAGAGATTGCAACTCTATATAATATTATATGGTTTCTCTGTGGTATTACGCAAATCTTTCACTTCACTAATCTGAAAAAGGAATTCATCATTTTTTCTATATTGTCTTTGATTTGATTCTGACTGTTTTATTTGATTTGGATAGTTGGCGCTGGCGGCAAACAAAAAGTTTATTTTAGTTTTAAATCGAAATTTTATTGTTCGACCGATCCGATACGTGGTCCCGACATTAACACCAATTATATTAGTAATAATATAGTAAAATGACTGATATCTCTAAGCCAACCAGTCGTGGGAGTAAACGCCGCATACATGAAATTGACGAAACCATTGAAAAAGTTTCTAAAACTTTAGAAAAGGTTAATGGTGTGCATAAATTTGAGTTGGAGTGCTCGTTATTAACCGCTAAATTAAAAAGAGAGAAGTTGAAAGCGTTAGCAGCGGCCGCAAATTCACAAGTAATTCTTTCGGAAATGGATATTCTCATTGCGGAGACAGATCTTTACACTGACTTACTACGATTGAAGAGAAGTAAAAAATTAAATTTGGTGCAAGATGGTAAGTTGTCCTCATCTTGGAGTAGGTATTGTAGATGTAATACGAATATAATTTTTAATTTTAGACAGTTAAGCACTGGCAGGCATTATTACACTTCGAAGTTCGATTTAATTGTTGGTTTTTTTTTTGTATACCCTACTAACGTTTGTATAATCGCAAAGCTTTCATTACTCGTGGTACGAAAGGGTTTTATTAATGAGAATTTTATTAATTTGATACTGGTTTAGTTAGTTTTAATACTGAAATCAGTTATTTATCACTAATCAGGGATCAATGGAGCATTTTGGAAGCATAATTAAAAATAATGTCATGAAAAATTATTTCTAACGGATTATTTTTACTGTTGATTAGTTAATAGTTATATTAACATCCACACAGTCCTGAAATTGCGCGGTCTAAATCCCGGTACTTAAAGTTGGAGCATGATGTGCCCCAGTTAGCTACCACAATCGATAATTTTTGTAAGAAACAGAGAAAGAAAGATATAATTTATTTGTTAGAATATAGTAAGATTTGATTGTATATAATTTTTTTAGTTTCATATTCTACCAGTTCTGGTGTACAAACATTTAAATATCTATTAGTTACTTTTATAAAGTCCTATCACTAAGGTAATCATTCACATAAGAGAAACAGTTGGGATTTACATCAAAATTAGGCTGCTCATGGTAAAATTAGCTTGATACTAATAAATTTTTAATAAGGTCTATGAATCCCTGACTATAGTTACAGAAATACAATCATTTATCATTTATAGTTAATAATTTGCATATATGCACATATTTGAAAATACCCAAGTATTGTTCAACCTAATGCCCTGTTGCTTCACCAGCTAAAAAAATATTATATACAACATCTCACCTGTATTACATTAATAGGCAGAAGCTGTATAAAGTACATCTCACCCATATTTAGCCAGTTATATTACAAGTCCCATTACTATCACATATTTCTTCTTTAGGTGATACAGTTGTTTTGTATATACCAATGAACATACTACCATAAAACGGGGTGAATCTAAACAACATTTTGAAACTGATTTTAAATTAAATCATTATTTAGTGGTCAGAAAGGATTCTAGATTTGTCTATAATTCAATTAAAAGTATAGGGTTGTTCATGGTAACAATCAATTATCTAAACAATTTGCTATAAAATCAGTTTCAAAATGTTGTTTCTATTCACCCTTAAGTTTTGATTCACCCCGTTTTACGGTACTTAGTTTGATGTTGCCAGCTCTCTACTGACTAGTCCATTTATAATAATATAAATTATAATTATATAATAATAACAACAACAACATAACATCACGCCTGTATTCCCCGAAGGGGTAGGCAGAGGTGTACAAAATATAGTACACCCCAGTACACCCTCTTTTCGCCAGTTATGTTTTATTATTAATAATTATATTTATAATAATAATAATATGGTAACAATAAATTACCCTACAATAACAGCCTACAATTTTCAGAAAACTCAGTGCCAAGATCGATACGTGAATCTACACCTTTATCCTCAAAGAATTCCAATAGCGCGACATCTCAAGATGAACCCAATAAGAATAAAAGAAAAACCAAGAAGAAATCAAAAAACTGTCCTTCATCAGATGAAACCGTGATTATCGGTGAGTTAAGAGATACGGAATCCACCTTAGCAAGTTCAGAGTCTGTTTTTAGTTCCGCTATCTCAAACAATTGCACAGATTCTGACCTGTTTATTACCAGCTCTTTACGGGCTGAGTTTAGCAGTCCGTACACAAACACTTGCTGGCAAACACCTGATTTAAAACCAACGAATAATACTATAAATACCACACAAACTCCAGATATGAACAGCAAAACTGATAAAGCCAGCGTAGAAAACAGTTCCAACAGTATTCGTACAGCAAAACAGCAAAATCTATTGCCTAAAATAACTAAAGTCTTTTCCGAGTCTACTCAGGCAAACAAAAATAATTGTGGAGCTTCTAACAGCTTGAAGAGGAGGCTCGAACCAGATAATAGTTCTAACGTCCCAATAAGACATAACATACCGAAGGTTATTTCAAAACCGAAGTGTACGGCTGGTTTGACTCAAACGATAACCAGCTCACAGTCACAAACACATATTAATAGAACTTTGAACACCAGATCCAATGTGCAACAAAGTTCTAAGTCGTTAGATAGTCCTGGAATTGGATCCAATTATGGCAAAATGCATAAAATTGATTTCTAGGATGTTTAAAGTTTTAGTTGTAGTTAATCAGGTACCTAATACTAATATAATAAAGATTATATTGTTTTTACTGAGTTGTAATTTGAGACTTTATGATCAACTTGGTGTTAACAACTCATTTCTTGATGTGCATGGTTCTATTTTGGCATAACTCGGTCCAATTATAATCCTAATTATACTTTAAAATACAAGTTTCATAATTCACTTTAAATATTTCTTAATTGAAGAATTTGTTATGTACATTTTACTGAACCAATTTTGTCATATTGCAAAGCAGAAGCTGCAGTTCCTAAACAGCTTTTATGTGTGATGAGAGTAATCTGTAGTATAGTTCAAATAGTCTACAATTTTGTGTTCTCTATCATCGTTACTTAAATAAAACTCAACCTCATGTTACTGAGAACATATGTGGCTAAACTTATTGCTAAAGAAGTTGAGAGAAGAACACTATTATTTACTATATTGGCATAACCTTCCTGTCTTGCAGAATGTACCTAAAATACCAGTGTGTTACAAGTAGTGATTGCCTATCTCACCTCTATTACCAGTTACTAGGCCAGGGGTGGCGAACTAATGGCACACATTTCTTAGTTAAAAAAGAAATGGCAAGTTGATGATGAAGGTTTGCCACCCCTGCTCTGACTTTTGAGTTTATCATACTTATTGTCAAAACTAAAACAAATTAGTAATTGTTAATCACAATATTAAATTTAATCAAATTATATTTACTAATTTGTTTATCTAATATTTTTAATAATCGCTAAAATGTTTTGGTTTTAATGGAAAATAGTCTCAATTGCATAATTCAAATGTTTTTATTAGAATTGTGGAATTTGTGTCTATATTTTCATTGGATAGTATGTAATCTTGTATTTCTTTAGATATAGGCAGAGTTAATACTAGTAAACTGTTGAAATGGTATCAAAAATGAAGTCAGCATGCAACAGGTTGATTTTAGACAGGTATATTATGGTTTTACATAAACAACATTAACTTTTTAGAATCTCAGCAGACTGAATCTTAACAAAGGAGAATGGTAGTTACCCAGTTGTACAATTGTAACTGGCCATTAAACCTGGGGATATATATTTTCTATAACTTTATTTAATTACTGAGGATTGCTCTTATATATTGCTTGACCTTTAGTGTGCCTCCACGGTCACCGGTGACCGCTAACAATATTTTTGCAAATTGCGTCTATTGGTGGCAGTTAATGTGTCAAAATGTCCAACTTCTAATATTACACATACATACATAAAGACACGCCTGTTTCCCTGAGCGGTCGGCAGAGACCACGGATTTCCATTTGCTACGATCCTGGCATACTTGCTAATATTAATATGCATATATGTTGACTAATCATGGTATTTTAGTTTGTATAGCTACAGTGGCAGTCGAGCAGAACTTGCCACAGCCCGATTTTTGGATGGCTGGCGGTTTTAGACGCCTCTGTGCTTCGAAGCACATTGAGCCGTTGCTCCTGCACCTTATAGCTCTCAGATCGTGGTTACCATCCTATCTGTCTATGTGAGGGAATAGAAAGTGCAGCTTGCAAACACTAGTGCACTATAATATCTCCTGCAGAGTAAACTCAGTTGGAAGCTGCTGCAACCAAATTTTATTCAGAGTGTATTTTTTTAGATATTGTTACAAAAGACAGACAAGCTAAAGTACTGTAGTTAGAAATGGATAAGGAATAAAAAATTGATCAGGATCTGTTTAAATTAATATATTTTAAGTAATCTGTACTCTTGAATCTTGTTAAGAATGCCATAGTATTAAGAATTTTATCTATTTTTATGTCTGGAAGGTGTTGTGAAGACTGATATCATATTGACATTATGTGAGAGAATTTTCTGTGTTGCGGAGTCTGAGTCGCCTTTTGAAAATTTAAATGAAGTTGTTTGAAAATGGTAATTATTTCTAAGCTGCTACACATTTGTAAGAAACTTTACGTTCTATAGAATTAGTTTTATGATTATATTTGTTAAAATAAGTAGACGCTGTTAATTATATTTTCAAACAATTTCATATAAATATTAGTTTTATATCAACAAGTGACATTGATAACCCGCAATCCTTTTGTAGTGAATCTACAATTACGAATTATTATTTTGATTGTTCAAAGCTGATTATATTATATCCTGTTGATTATTTTTATTGAAACATATGACTTATGTTAAAGCTCTACTTATAAATGTATAAGGAGATGACTTGGCTATAGTTTTCTGTATTGAAAATATACTATATTTTAATATACAATTGTGTTTTATTGTCCGATTCCTCGTTGGTGTTAAGTTTGCAGTGCATGGCTACTGTGAGGGTACGATTCACTGATCAAGTGTTATGCTTCTACCTGTCGGTCTAGTGGTCGTAGTGACTGCTGAGTAACGTCCTAAGGCGCGAACAGGGCGTAACCAAAGTTATAGTCTCTTTGATTTACTTTCATACAAACAACTTTTTGAAAAATCCCACGACTATGAACGTTTTAGTTAAAAAAATTGTCATGAATGATAGCTAAGAACCATCTCTAATGAACCATATATCCGTTACCAAAAACTGCATGAAAATCGTCAACCCATTTCATAGAAAATCTGCAATAATCAGTACACATACAACCTCTCGTGGGTAAATGTATACAAACAAGACGCGCGTCGTGTCTGCGATAAGTCTTTTCTGTATTGCGCCGCGATGTTTGTACATTTTGTATGAAAGAAAATCTAACGGGGCATAATATCTGCGCCCTGTACGCGTCTTACGTCGCTTCTGTGTGGCCATCGCCTACATCTATAAGTTTCAATTTACAATATGTATTGTACACTTAACATGGCCTATGGCTGTTGGTTACATGACTTTCAATTTACATTTTCGCATGCCGCACAAGGCTAAATGTGTGGAATCAATTTTAGACTTAGAACCATCTGTACTCATGTTTTAAGCGAAATAAATATGATTTGATTTTGACGTTTCTGAGAACCGATGGTGCCGAGTGGTGTCCGGCCTAGAATTGACCACCCCCTTTTCCTCCCGTGGGTGTCGTAAAGGCGACTAAGGGAAAATTCAGAAGATGGGCACTAGCGTCTTCTATTACTTCACCAACAATACTGCGATCCCCAAGCCGCTCGCCAAGCGTGGGGATTATGGCAACCCCCCCTCCCGTTACCTAAGGGGGATGACTTCCGGTTGATGATAATGAGTACCGATGAGCACCCCTGCTGATAATATAAGGCCTGAGATGAAGCGAATGGATATTTATGCTTTCCGTACAATCGTGTGACGAAATTTCCATAATGAAGATAGATAAGACATTAGTAATGCTTGTCTAAGGTGCAGTACACACTTGTTATAACATAACATCACGCTTGTTACCTCTGAAGGGGTTGGCAGAGGATTATAGTACACCCAAATTACGCTAGTTATGTTATCAGTCTCAATGTAGTAGGGTAAGAGATTTGCCATTAACCAGGCACATTCAGACTCCCGTGATCTCTCCTGCCAAGAATTATAATATAAATAATAAGCAACAGCCTATAACTGTCCCACTGCTACAAAGGCATCTTCTCGTATAGAGAAGGATTGAGCATTGATCACCACGCTAGCTCACTGCGGGCGATTTCAGATAATTTAATCCAGGTATCCTCACGATGATTTCCGTCACCGTTAGTCAGTGGTATCTTAGAATATCTAAGAAAGTATAACATTAAAAAAGTCACATTGATACTTGCCCGGGCTTGAACCTGCAACCTTGTGTATATAAATCCGGTGTGTTAACCACTAGGCCACCACGACATTATCTACCGAGAATTATATCAAACGAAAAAACTCGGCAATAGATTGACAAGGGAATTGAACCCAAGATCTTAGAAAGTACTTAATAAATGCATTATCTCCGAAAGACTACCTACGTATTTGATGAAGAAAAACGATATTATTCAATGTGTGCGCTCAATTCGTACGACCATAACCGAACGTTTACGTGCGATATAAATTGATCAATTCTTTAGCAGTTCGTAGGACTTGCAATCAACTACCTACAAGTGGCCTTCAAAATCCTTCGAGGTGTAATAGATGCGCTCAAACTTCATAATATACTAAGCCGGTTCTATGTGCCCGACAAGTACCTACTTGCGACTTATAACAACCCAACGGCACCGACTGTTTGCGACGACGTTTTCGCGCACCGTGTCCCGAGCTCATTCCCCGTTATGTCGTATGCACGGGGCAATCAATGCTCTACTCAATGCACCCAACTGTGATGTGTTTCACGATCGATGGAGTGTTTTATTTACAACATGCCTAAGATTTTGTGAAAATAATAATATTTAGATAAGTTTAAATAAAGTTTTTGTTATTGATAAAGTTATTTAGCATTTCTGAAGAAAATGTTGATTTGTTATGTAATAGGTTAAGTATTAATTACTGTTATTGGTTGTGAACAACCGTTGTAATGTAATAAATAAATAAATCAATGTGCGACCGGCCTAAGGTTATCACGACAGATACCTATTGCCTACTGATGTATAAGCCTTAGTATCCAATTACAATCAGAAGAGAATCGTTTACTACTTGTAGAATGAAGGTTTTCACAGAAACATCTTTTCTCATTGTGTGTGAGTATTTCTATAATAGACTAGCTGACCCGGCTAACTTCGTACCGCCTTCTCACCGTTTAAACCTTCCCTGGACTTCCACGAATATTTCAAGACCAAAATGAGCCAAATCGGTCCAGCCGTTCTCGAGTTTTAGCGAGACTAACGAACAGCAATTTTCATTTTTATATATAAGATTACGCTTGCGACTTTTGATAATATTGGGTATAATAACTGCCTCGTTGGTCTAGTGGTCGCTAAGCGGGTCGAATCCCGGGTCGGGCAGTGATACTGAGTTTTTCCATTAGGTAATTCTCAGTGGCGGCACGGAGTCTGGATTTGTGACCGGTTGATGGCAATAGGCTCGCCCCCTATTACATTGGGACCTAAAAACATAACTGGTGAAATGTGGGTGTACTATATGTGCACCTCTGCCTACCCCTTCGGGGAATACAGGCGTGATGTTATGTTATGTTAAATTAAAAAAATCTGTTTGTAATATCAAAATACCTAAAAGTGTTTCATTAAAAGCATGTGATAGCGTACAAAAATCTGTCGGTCTGTCTGCCTGTTTGTTCCAGCTAATCTCCTGCTGGATGATTTTGATGGGACTTTCACTGGTAGATAGCTGATTTTATAAAGAGTAACATAGGCTACTTTTGGATTTAATATTAAGGAGGGTTCCGCGGGAAAGAAAGAAAACCTCGAGTGTCAGCTAGTGTACTTTAACTATTGGACTTTTCAACAGTGCTACTCTCCGCAACAAGCATAGCTTCGTACATACAGGAGGCGCCTTCTGGCCGGAGATACGTCACCATTTCCAAGAAGCAGCTTTACTCTCTGACTCCGAAGGTCAACATGGGAAGACGTCTCGTCAATTTCAAGCACATGCACACCTTGCTAAGCTAATAAAATATTAGTAGACTAAACGTTTTTATTTAATACCTTCTTATTTTACGTCCATGGATGGAGTCTAGTTGGTATGGTAGTCATAAAGAGGGCTGCTGTAGGTCAATTCTCGAAATTCAAAACGTTATTGAGCAGTGCAATAGCGATAAGTTTTCGATAGATCCAATGATTTTTGGGATCGTCCATAAAGCATGTAAGGCTTGAAAGTCCCCATTTTCAAGCTTTTTGATGGAGGGGGTTCGAAACAAGTAACGGGATATCACAAGGGGGAAGGGGTGTACGGCCTGTACGGGTAGTGTAGTATATATACTTAGCATCACGAGTACATAAATCTTTTATTTATATTTTTGTTGGACGCGCGATGTCGTCAAGTCATCTCTCACTCCATCGAAAATGACTTTGTAACACAACAAAGAATACATGATTTTAAATTCTAAAACCTCAACATGAATCACCAGACAGGGGGGGGTTAATGTCACTAAAAACAGAGCTATTTGGTTTTTCCTTTAAGTAATTATCAGTAGCGGTACGAAATCTGTGTCTATAAATTTTCTAGATTGACTACCCGTAAATAGAAATCGCTCGAAGTACCGATAACCGCTGGGGAAGAAAGGTTCTCCAGTGGCGACCACGAACCGGAAGACGCAGCGTTGGCAGGCCTCTTACCAGGTGGACCGACGATATCGTCGGAGTTGCTGCAACCGGTGGATGCAAGTTGTCGTTCAATGTGGCGTTCAAAAGGGGTGGCCTTTGTTTAACAGTGGTCTTCCGGCTGATGTTGATGATGAAACAGAAATCATTCGGGGCCTAACAATCTGTCATCTATACAAAGTTCGGATATAAATATACAATTTAAAAAAGCTAACGATTTCGACAATTAGTTAAAAAACAAGCAATAAAAATAAATTGTAGCAATTAACACTATCAGTCATATGATTGTTACTGCCAATTACTTCGGCGCGCAGTCGAGAAGGAAGTTTTGGCAGAAAGACTCGCGACTTGAGAACAATGGGAAGCAAACATAACATCTTTAGACTTAGTACTGTAAGTATAAATCACAAAGGGACCAAGGGAAGTTACGATTTAGGGGCCTTATTACCGGTGGATGCCATTGGCAAGCTGTTGTTCATTGTGGCGTTCTAATGGGGACGCCTTTGTTCAACAGTGGACGTCTTCCGGCTCATGATGATGTCTTATTATTTCATATAAGGGGGTCGGTCTTGATAGTTCTTGTAAGATCACAAAAATGCGTGAGTATAACCGGAATGTACAGTAAATAATATGGATAACACTCATGAAAGTTATTATAGTAAAATTAAGGCTTAGCCAAACAACGCGGGACGCCGCGCTATAGCGCCGAATTGTGATGTCATCATCAGCCGGAGTACGTCCACTGTTGAAAAAGGCCTCCCCCTTGGCGGGGGGGGCGGCGGTTGCCATGATCCCCATGCTTGGCAAGCGGCTTGGGGATCGCAGTATTGGTGGTGCAGTTACAAAAGACGCTGCTGCCCATTCTCTGGGTTTTACCTTAGTCGCCTCTTACGATACCCACGGGAGGAAACTGGTCAATTCTAGGCCGGATACCACTCGGCAAAGGATTGTATTGTACTATGACGGTAGTATACTGTCAAACAGCGACACAGCGTTGCATACTGCTAGCGCCGGCGCTCTGTTTGCCTGTATATGGTTGTTAAGAGAAATGCTCATGTAAATATTATCATAAACCGATGTCATGTTGACAGATTTTGATTCTACTTCACGTCGCCGCAGCGAGCAACGATGTGTCCTCGTTCCAACTGGTAATGTATTAAATATATAATCCACAGTAACATTTAGTGTTTCTACCTAATGGTCTGCTTTTTAAGATTCTTTTTTCTCTATATTTTAAGCCTGGACTTTTATATATAAGCAACAGTCTCATTGTACCTTTTAACTACATGACAAGGTCGAAGCACACATGTCAACGGAAAAAGATTGTCATTGTTTAGTTTTTCGCCTTACCGTCAAACAGATTTCAACCCGAGTCGAAGCGATTACGTTACGATTCCGATTAGTGTGCGTTGCAGTAGCGAGTTTTATAATAATAATACTGAACTGAGTCGATATTGTGACGATCCCTTTCCGGGTTGATATATGTTTGTATCTTAAGATGTTTTCTAACTTTTGCATAGATACATTTACTTAAGGCTTTTGGCTTATTAAGGAGTCGATATTCTGTCTTTGCTTGTGAACCTCCCACACAGACAAAACAAATGATTATGCTTATCACACGAAAAATTGTCTTGAGTGGGAATCGAACCCACGACCTTCGGCTTAGCAGTCAGGGTCACTAACCACTAGACCAGGCCAGAGGTGTTCTAATTAATTGTTTGTTTGTAGCTCGCTCGGCTTTCCTTCCCTACGGTTGAAACGGTAAGCATTCTGCATATATAGCCCTTCATCATCATCATCAGCCGGAAGACGTCCACTGTTGAGCAAAGGCCTCCCCCTTAGAACGCCACAATGAACGACAGCTTGCCAATTAGCCCTTATACGGTACGATTTGTCGCTTCCGACCAATCAAATTCAAATTCAAAATGTTTTTATTTCATGTAAACCTATTACAGGCGCTTTTGAAACGTTAGGATGCTAGTTGCACGGTTCCAAAATGTCATTCCAATGGAGAAGAACCGGCAAGAAACTCCAGGGCAGAACACATTATTTTAACACCTCAGTCTGCCCGTGACCATGAATGCTGTAAAGGATTCGAAACGTCGGAACCAAAAATCAATTAAAAAACCGCGATAAAGTCCGTAAAACTAGTTTTATTTTAAAGTTCTCGTGTTATAAGAGATCTAACGAACGTGTTTTTTTATATATATATATCGATATTTCAATTGTTATCTGTGTTAGAAACCCTACAACATGCCAAGCTCCAAGGAGATCGATCCCCGACACAGCTACGCCGACGAGAAGTTCGAGAAGTTGCAAGATTACTATAATTATATGAATGGACGCATGAAGGAGCCCCACAATCCCGTAAGTATCACGCTGCTCTCCACCGAAGGGGTAGGCAGAGGTGTATAGAACACTCACATTTCAACAGCTATGTTATAACTTGTCCCAATGAGTGGGCGAGCTTATTTCCATCTGCCTCGTTGGTCTAGTGGTTGCTAAGCGCGACTGCTAAACACGAGGTCCTGGGTTCGAATCCCGGATCGGACAAAGTGTTACTGGGTTATTCCATTAGGTAACTCTTAGCAGCACGGAGTCTGGATTCGTGCCCGGTTGATGGCAATAGGCTCGCCCCCTATTACATTGGGACTTAAAAACATAACTGGCGAAATGTGGGTGTACTGTATGTGCACCACTGCCTACCCCTTCGGGGAATACAGGCGTGGTGTTATATATATATAAGCAAGAGAAGCGTAGGTCGTCCGGCAGCGAGATGGGTTGACGACATAAAGATTGCGGGGCATCTGGACAAGATTGGCACAGGACCGAGGCGGGTGGCATTGTTTAAGGGAGGCTTATATACCCAGCAGTGGGATATTGAAGGCTGTGGATCATGATGATGAATACTATATTTATCTTTCAGACTGAACGAAGAGAGATCATGGAGATTGGTGCAAAGAAACTATACTCGTTCATAGATTCTCACATCAGGGACTTGAAGCGTCTGCTATTTGCCACGGACATGGCTCTCATGTCGATGGTGCTGTTGAAACTTAATAAGAAAATGGATACCTCTGAAGCTAAAATCAAGTCAACGCAAGCTAAAATTCCTTTCGGCTTGTACACCAGTCCTGGTAAGGGAAAGAGGATAGGAGATGAAATTAAATGGTATTTGGTAATCCCAGATTCATTGTCAGCCGGAAGACGTCCACTGTTGGACGAAGGCCTCCCCCTTAGGTAAAGGGGAGGGGTGATATAATCCCCACGCTTGGCAAGTAGGTTTAAAGAGCTTTATTCTCAAAAAAGTGGTTTGGGGATCGCAGTATTGGTGGTGAAGTTACAAAAGCTGCTGCCTATCTTCTGGATTTTCCCTTAGTCGCCTCTTACGACACCCACGGGAGTAAAGGGGGTGGTCAATTCTAGGCCGGATACGACTCGGCACAATCAAATCATAGATTGGCAACAGATAATACAAGACGTCTCCAGACGTAAAAACAAAAAGGGAACTTGAAATTTGATTACACAATTGGAAGAGATTCACCACAGAAAGGCGACAGTCGTGGGTTCTAATCCCGCTCATGTCCCCTTTTCGACTTTTTTATGTATGTTCAGCAATTTCTCCGTGATAATATACTAATTGTAGACTGGCCCCGTACCATGAACTCTTAAAGTAGGTTACGTAGTGGAAGCGAGAGGCCCGCGCCGCATTACACAGCACGTAGTAGCATCTCGCTTCCACAACGTAAACTGTACTGCTTTAAGAAGTCATAGTAAGGGGTGATTATTTTTCCATTTTGTCTAGAGTTCACTGAGACTGCCTCGTTGGTCTAGCGGTCGCTAAGCGCGACTGCTGAGCACGAGGTCCTGGGTTCGAATCCCGGGTCGGGCAAAGTGTTACTGGGTTTTTCCATTAGGTAATTCTCAGTAGCAGCACGGAGTCTGGATTTGTGCCCGGTTGATGGCAATAGGCTCGCCCCCTATTACATTGGGACCTAAAACATAACTGGCGAAATGTGGGTGTACTATATGTGCACCTCTGCCTACCCCTTCGGGGAATACAGGCGTGATGTTATGTTATGTTTATGTCTAGAGTTCAAATGCCTGGACACGTCGTACTACATCGTGTCGGCTCACAACCAAGATGATGCGCAGATGATCTTATCTAGTGAAAGGAAACCGCATTGTTACACGTTTAGAGGTGAGTTCAGTTCGTTTCAGTCCGATACATACATACATACATAAAGTCACGCCTGTTTCCCTGAGGGGTAGGCAGAGACCACGGATTTCCATTTGATGTCCGATGTCACGGCAAAACACGACTGGAGAGAGATAGATAGATAGATTTCTCTTTACTGTACACCAAAAATAAACATAAGTACAGTATAAGGATAATGTACAATGGGCGGTCTTATCGCACTAGGTGATCTTACAGACAAGCTTAGAATGGACAGAGTTGAATGCATACAAAAGGCAAGGGCAGTTTGTGGTGTAAATGATATTCATTCAATAAAAAAATACTAAATATAATATAAAAATCATTATACATATGATATAGAGAGATCAGGCGCAGCTTGACGTGCTTTCCGAAGTACGGAAAAATGTACTGATGTACTTCACACTTCTGCCTGCCTCTTTGAGGAATATATGTGTGATGTTATATGTAGGTGCGTTTGCCTTCATCGGCTTCTACCACCGTCACTCGGAGACCACGTACGTGGGGCCGCATGCGGAGCAGTTCCAGGCGAAGGACCCGAGCCAGGGCCTGTACTGCCACTCTGATGACAACTGGAGCGACGCGCAGTGTATCTACAAGTAACAATATCACATATTTTTTCTACATTAAGGTTTAAAATAGAATACAATATTGTGATTATTCAGAAAAAAAAAATATTATAAGAAACGCCCCCCCCCCCCCCACGCTAGGAATTCTTCCTGTGTCGTAGATGCATTTTAGAAACATGATATAATACAAACACAACCCAGACCCGGGACAAACATCTGTGGCTCGTACAAATTTTTGCCCCGTGCAGGAATCGGGACAAACATAAGCAGATCAGAAAAAAAATTGGCCCGAACGGGAATGACCCGTAACCCTTGGCGGGGCAGTCCAATCCCTTAGCCACTGCGATGCCCTAAGCCATCAAATTGGTGATAATACAATTAAAATCTTAAAAATTACAGAGTTATTAGTTTTTATGCAGTGTGGGCTTTTGGCCAAATTTTTAAATATTTTCTTTCATTTTTTTTCCTTCTCCCACATTTGTTAACTTTGTTGACGTATAATAAAACTTTGTAAATTGACCTATCTGTACCATATTTTTTAAGTAAGTAACCTTTGGAGTTTCTTGCCGGTTCTTCTCCATTGGAATGACATTTTGGAACCGTGCAACTAGCATCCTAACGTTTCATAAGCGCCTGTAGGTAAACATGAAATAAAAACATTTTGGATGTTGAATGCTAAAACTGTTAATAAATGATTTTTGAGAACATTCAGTACTTTTCCGATATTGCAAAATCGGTCCAAATCAGTAAAAACAATACATACAGGCGAACACAGAACTTGCTATGTGGAGTCGGTTGAAAAAGCAATTGTTTCCCAGGATCAATCCGCGCGAGGAGTTCCCGGAGTCTGTGGAGTACGAGCCCAAGATCTCGTACTACTGCGGGCCCTACCGGTACTTCATACCGGCCACCACCGACGTGCGCTGCATCTTCTCCATATTCTCCATGAACTTCGTGTTTAGATTTGGATACGATGGTGTGACATACAAGAGTTCGGACCTCTCTTTTGTAAGTCAATTGTTTTATCGTTGATGTTTTTACACACTTTTTATTAGATTCATTTATTTATTTAGTGCATGGAGGACTTACTAAGAAAAACAATCAATAACAAAAAAACCTTAGTCACCAGAAAGCCAATTACAAATCCCCACGAATAGTAGAATGTTAATCGAATGTTAGCTTTATGCTCCGTAATTTCTTGTAGTGTCTATATGCACATGGGCGCTAGGATTACTTTCAAGGGGGTGCATAAAGTGCATTTGCATGTTAACTACATACACACTGCTACACAACTAATACAAAATGTAGAATAAATTGACTAGACGCATTGGCTTCGTCAAACATATTTGAAAAGATCATGGATAGAATGAGACTAAAGGTGCATTTCGGAGAATAAAAAATCTATGTATTTTCCTGCATTCCAGGAAATGGGCGCCGGCAGGGGGTGCCCTTGCACCCCCTGCCGGCGCCCATGTGGCAGTCATGTTTTCCCCGCGAAGCCTAAATATTTTCTACATGTCAAATTTTATCTAAATCTGTTCAGCGGTTTAGTCGTGAAGGCAACAGTATTGCAGTAAAGATATCACACTAATAAAAAAGGTAAAAGTTAGTGAGTGTTGGTATGTTTGTTACCTCTTCACGCTCAAACGGCTAGACCGATTTTGATGAAATTTTATATGGAGGTAGCTGACACCCTGGATTATTAACAAAGGCTACTTTTATTCCGAAATAATGTAGCGGGTGACACCCCGGGGCGCAGCTAGTGGCTATTCTCATATTCGTTGTGTCGTTTCAGATGTACCAGAATGGCCAAGTGTTCTACACGGACGAGCCGTGGGCGGGCATGTCGTGCTGGAACTGGGCGTGCAAGTGGCGACACAACCAGAACCAACGCTCCAACGAATTCTTCATCAACTAGGTATACCATTACATCTGAAGTCAAGGTTTCTATTATGGCGGTGGATTGGCTCCAATTTTTTCGAGGTGTGTTCCGCGGTTTAAAATTGAAAATGAATTCGAGAGATATTGACTGTCGTGGGCTTTGTTAGGTATATAAAAGTACTAGCTTTTGCTCGCGACTTCGTCCGCGTGGATTAATGACTTCCGTAAGAATTTGGGTTTTTCACTTTTTTTTTTATTTTTTTTTTGGGAATTTCCAAAAATCCTCTCTTAGTGGTAGCCTACTCCTCCCAACAAACACACATGTCAAATTTCAGCTCTTTACGATCCGTAGTTTCGGCTGTGCGTTGTCTGTCAGTCAGTCAGTCAGTAACGGAAGAGTTTTATATTTATATAGATAACCTGGCGTAGTCGGGTAATACCACTAAAATTGGAGAAAAGTTTACCTATGTACCGCTGTTATAGGAACTTTTACTATATACACTGTTAGCACTAATAAAGTTTATTGAAGTATGAAGACGGACTTTCTTATTTATTTGCATATAAAACTCCTCATACATAACATCACGCCGGCCCCCTTACCATGAACGCTTAAAGCTAGACAGTTTGGGTGTGGAATGAGACACCGCTATGCGTGTTAGTATATATTTAGAACTAGCTGTGCCCCGCGGTTTCACCCGCGTCATTTTGATTTGTGTAAATTCCATTAGACTTCTGATATCCTAGTACCCAACGTTCGAAATACGACCTCTGTAATCCTGGTACTCAACACGCGAGCTGTCAAATGTCAATTGCGAAAGATAGCGGAGTAACAAACATAATTTATTTAAAAAAAAGAATATAGAAAGAATTTCTTAATATTTTTTTCCGTAAGAACCATCCTTGGACTTCCACAAACATTTAAAAAAAAGAATTATCGAAATCGGTTCAGCCGTTCACACGTGATGCCGTGACAACGCGAAACGGGTTTCATTTTTATATATATAGATAACGTACTATAGGATTGACATTGTCATTTTTATGTACAAAAATCCTTTAAAATAAAATAAAAAAGAGACCCCGCTACGTAGTGTAATCCTGCGTCTCGCTTCCACTACGTATACTGTTTTACTTCAAGAGTTCACAGTAAGGCAGTTACGCCAGTCATGTTATGGGTCCCACTATAATAGGGGGCGAGCCTATTGCCATTAACCGGCCATAAATTCAGACTCTGATAAAATTACTGAGAAAATATAGTAACATTGCCCAAGCCGGTATTCGAACCTAGGACTACAGGCTCAGCAGACGTGCTTAGCGACCACTAGACCAACGAGGCAGTCTAACTTATATTATCGTCGCGATCCGGGATTCGAACCCAGGACTCCGTGCTCAGGCGCCATGCCTATGATCACTAGACCAAGGATGCAGCTTGAATAAAGGATTTATCATCAGCCGGAAGACGTCCACTGTCAAATAAAGGCCTCCCTTAGGTAAAGGGGGATGCCATGATCCCCACGCTTGGCAAGCGGCTTGGGGATCGCAGTATTGGTGGTGAAGTTACAGAAGACGCTACTGTCCGTCTTCTGGATTTTCCCTTAGTCGCCTCTTACGACACCCACGGGAGGAAAAGGGGTGGTCAATTCTAGGCCGGATACCACTCGGAATCATCAACCGAAAGACGTCTACTGTTGAACAAAGGCCTCCCCTATAAAGGGTACAACAAAATAAAAGGCAGTTATTTTCAAAAATTATTTACTAACAACGTAACAGATTTGAATTATAACTGTAACAGCCTATCATACAACTATATACATACAAATAATGTTCGCTGCACATCGCAAACGATAAAAATGTTACAAAAATTATACATCGTAAAAAACATCTTAGGTGTGGTCTACGGGCGCTTCTCTGGCATTCACAGCGTCTGATATTCCAGATAATTCATCCTAAAGACAGACGGTTACGTTAGAGATTAGCTTTTAGCAATAACCCTGAATTAGGAACCGATTTTAGTTTAAATATAGGTATACAAGGTGGCCAAAATGACGACCTGATTAGCGCAGTGGTTAAGCGATTGGACTGCTGCGCTAAGGGTTGTGGGTTCGATTCCCGCACGGGGCAAAACTTTGTGCGTACCACAGATGTTTGTCCCGAGTCTGGGTGTTTGTGTTTGTGATATTTCATGTTTGTGAAACGCACCCACGATACAGGAGAAATTCCTAGTGTGGGGCGACGTTTTTTAAAAAAAAACAAAAAAACAAAAAACAAAACAGTGACGTCAAGAAACAAAAAGGTTCCTCATGTCGTGGGGTATCCGAATTACCCCCATGTATGTTCCGCGTACGGAGCCCTTATTCATGAGCTGGTTACGCGGCAGCCGCGAGCCGCCAGCTCATGAATAAGGGCTCCGTTCGAGTTCGAAACTAGTCTGGTATTCCCGAATACACCTGTGAGTATAACCGGAATATACAGTAAATTATTATCAGTAGAATATATTTGACGTTTTGATATCTTTTCCATAAATTAACTGTCAAAACGTCAATATTATCTTCCGATAGTTAGTTTATCTAACGATTGAGAAATCGGCCCTTAACCTTTTCACATGATAGGCGTCTATTCACGTCAACAATCACGTTGACAATCGGTTCCTAATTCAATGAACTTTTAGTTTCAATACTATCTAGGTTAGACACACATTGGGCAAGGTTTAGTTACTTTGGCTTTTATGGTTAGTATGGAGCATCACTATAGGTAAACGATAATATTAAGATGATCACTTATATTAATTTGTTCATTATACATTTATTTATGGTCTAAAGGGTGCTATACACGGGGCGATAGATCGCACGGAAATCGCAGCGACCTGATTAGCAGTAGCAAGTAATTTGACTGTTGCGATAAGGGTTGCGAGCTCAAAGCATTTGTAGACCACAGATGTTTGCCCCGAGTTTGGGTGTTTGCGTGTGGTATTTCATGTTTGTGAAAAGAACCCACGATACGGGAGAAGTTACAAGTGTGGGGCTACGATCTGTTTGGTTTGTGAAGTTGCCGCTGCTGCGATCGGTCGCTGCGATTTGTCTTATGCTTGTTTGAAACGGAATTAAAGAGACATGTTTTCAAGATTACATCAGATTTCGTTGCGCACTGCGATATCGTTTGCTATGAAATAAATCGCTTATCGATCTGTTGTGACGGATCGCTGCGATCTATCGCCCCGTGTGGGCGGCCTTAATAACGAAGGTCTGCTCACTAGTGATGTAGTCGTCAAAATGTCGATATATTTGAGTTGAGTACACTCGACTTTTGGTTTTATTTTCTTTATAAAAATGTTTATGTACAATAACGACGGATATTTCTCATGTAAATGGCAGTTTGGAACTAGCAGGGTATTTACACCCTCATTTTGAAAACCTTTTTAAAGGACAGGGGTATAAAAATTGGCTTACTCAATAAAATTGCATCCAATCCGTCTCTGTAAGACCACCTAAATGGTTTCTAATATACATTATTAAAGTATTCTTAACATCTAACCTTTAGACGTTTCGATCGATCGGAAATAAATCGTGACGATCGATCGCAGACATACACTGACGATCTATCGCTATGATATTCAAGATTGCATACGTTTTTATATAGTAACTTAGTCTTAAACGTTTCGAACGATCCGACCTTACGATCGGTCTGAACGACGAATCGTGACGTATGAGGGAAGCGAGCTGTCAAAGTCACTTTTTGTTGGCAATTTTTTTTTGTGTAAAAAAAAAAAAATTTGCAACTAATTAATTAAGTAATTAAGTATATCATATAAAAATTGTTAGTAATTGAATATTAACAAATATAACTTTTACTGTGTTAGTATACATTGACTAAAAAAATAAAATTTAATTCCGCGTTTAGTTAGTCAAGTAAATACGAGTTAGTATAATACAGATTAGATATACTAACTGGAAAATTAACAGACTAAATTAAAAATAGCCAAAGGACTAAGTGCCAAAATATAATATTTTTAACTATAAACATAAATGTATTTTCTGCCTACATAATAAACTAACTATATCAGTACTGTTTGGTTCAAAAACAAACAACATAACATCACGCCTGTATTCCCCGAAGGGGTAGGCAGAGGTGCACATATAGTACACCCACATTTCGCCAGTTGTTTTTCGGTCCTAATGTAATAGGGTGCGAGCCTATTGCCGTCAGCCGGGCACAAATCCAGACTCTGTGCTGCTACTGAGAATTACCTAACGGAAAAACCCAGTAACACTGCCCGACCCGGGATTCGAACCCAGGACCTCATGCTCAGCCACTAGACTAACGAAGCAGTCATACTCAGCAAGATAATAATTAGCGACAATTTTTATTTTACATTATTTAATTTTTAACTTTTTTATTTTGCTGTTTTATACTTAATAATATATTTTATTAAATAAAGAAAATAATAATTAGTACATAGAAATAAATTATAAATAATTAAACAACTATTCGGAAGACATTGGATTGAACATAAAACTAATTATATATTGCACTATTTTCGCATTTATATGGCATGGAACAATTTTACATACATTTTAGTTATATTCTTACATACATTAATTGGACGTACTTAAGCAAAAAGGATCCATACCACATCGAACTAATATTGAGATGTTTGATTTTAAAGTTTTGTAAATTTTCAACTTAGGGGTATCCAACAGCGTTATCTGGAGCCTCAAATAAAACACCGGAATGCCAATAAGATACCAATTTAATATATTTTTTTTTTTCGAACTTGTCTCTCGCAGTTAGCTCTGAGGGAGCTCTTACTGCTTAACCGGTCGTTTGGCGAGACCTAATAGGCCTCCAGCCAGACCAATTTAATAAAAAACACAAAATCAACTTATATTTTTCGACGTAACGAAACCATAGCGCGATCTAACTCGATCGTAACGCCATCTATCTAACAAAAAATGCAATGGTTTCGTTACGCCTTAACAGTTTAGATCGTATTTCCTTTTTAATGCGATACAGTAAACCTGCTGGTTTAATGGCAGACGAAGCTTATTATTTAATATTTGAATTAGGTTTACTTTTTTACCTCTTTAGTATGTCTAACTCAATGTTGGGTTGGTGTGCGATGGATCTTTTCTGCTGAACGTCCAATTAGTGTCAGAATACAATATTACAGTTGATTGTGAACTGTTTTACTATAATAACTTTCGTGAGTGTTATCCATATTGTCTACTATATCCCGGTTATACTCACGTCGATATTCGGGAATGCCCGACTAGTTTCGAACTCTAACGGAGCCCTTATTGATAATAGCCCTTATGAATAAGTGCTCCGTTAGAGTCCGAAACTAGTCGGGCATTCCCGAATATCGACGTGAGTATAACCGGGATATGTAGTAGATAATATAACTACTGTCATATTACATAGCTTACCGGGTCCTATATAGGGCCAATGACATTGGAATAGACGGTCTTCAAGTTTCATTTTGATAATCATATTTTTTACGTGCTTTAACTGCAGCAAAATAAAAATATTTTTACCTATAAATATGTATTTTTCACAGCACGATGTCAATTAGGGTAAACGTCTAAATATACCGGTTTTACTCGCGTTAATATTCGGGTATGCCCGACTCTTTTCGGACTCTATATCGGAGCCTTTAAACAGCGCCTCTAGCGGTGACTTACGGAACTATGGTTTAACATACAAACATTTACTTGATCGCTAGAGTTTCATCATCATTATCAGCCGGAAGACATCCATTGTTGAACAAAGGCCTCCCCCTTATAACGCCACAATGAACGACAGCTTGCCAATTGCATCCACAAGTTGCAGCAACTCTGACGATATCGGTCCACCTGTTGGGAGGCCTGCCAACGCTGCGTCTTCCGGTTTACTCTCATTAAGGTACATTTTGACAGCCGCTACGTCTTTTAGGATACTTTTTCAGCCGATGAAGTCATACGTGGCAAAAACTGACAATTTCCTTGACGAGAAGTAAATGAAAAATTCTCTAAAACATTAAAAAATAGCCGTTGTGCCGTTTGTATTTCTTTAAACTATCGACTACATTTCTTTGGTTTTGTGCTAAACTAACATAAAAATTCGCCTTTTGCCGAAGGGGTAGGCAGAGATGTATAGTACACCCACATTCCGCCAGTTATGTTATATGTCCCAATGTAATAGGATAGCGCCTATTACCATTATCCGGGTACAGTTCTCGAGTCTGTGGTGCTACTGAGAATTACCCAAATGAAAATCGGTTACCCAATTTTCTTTTCATTTCAACAGTAAAATATTATTTTCAATAATACTTTTTTGTAATCTATTCATACATTAATCTACGTTTTGCCAAATTTTATATTTTGTACCGTTCTTATACTACTGTTAAGCCTGTTATATTATAATAAACCGTTATTATATGCTTGAGGACCTTATCACAATGGTCGATCTATTGATCAAATAATATTGTGAAATAATATAACGGCTATAATTTCTACATTTGAACCCAAGCGCCTTCAAATTTTCGGGGTTCAAAACGAGAAATTGTTGTTGAACATTTATTTAAAGGCGTTCGACATTCTGCAGGGATATTTTAATGGTTTTTCATGTTTCTGAACGATATTTCTTATTATTAATGTCTTATTAATTACTTTAAAATTAATAGTAACTGGTTTATATTGCGTCGTCGCACGCTTTGTTACGACATACTTAATTTAATTATCTTTTGTTATATATTGCATTCAAATATATAACATATACTTTAACATACATAACGTAACATCACGCCTGTATTCCCCGAAGGGGTAGGCAGAGGTGCACATTTAGTACACACACATTTCGCCAGTTATGTTTTAGGTCCCACTGTAATAGGGGACGCGCCTATTGCCATCAACCAGGCACAATTCCAGAGTCCGTGCGGCTACTGAGAATTTCCTAATGGAAAATCCTAGTAACCCTTTGCTCGGCCCGGGATTCGAACCCAGGACCTCGTGTTCAGCAGTCGTGTTTAGCAACCACTAGACCAACGAGGCAGTCAAAAGATACTCTAACATTATAAGAATTATATAATAATAATCGACTAAATTACATTCTAGACTCCAACAAAAAATAATAGATGACGTCACCCTTAAGACGTAAATTCTAAAAGGGGACTTGAAATTCAATGGATGCGAGCGGCGACACGATAGCTCAGTTGGTTAAAGCTTCGCCACGGTCGAAGGTCGCGGGTTCAAGTCCTGCTCGTGTCCATCATTTTTCAAAATTCCCAGTAACCATTTCCTCGACCCAGGATTCTTACCCAGGACCTCTTACTTAGCGACCACTGACATAACTTGACAACGAGGTATATAGTATTAATTATTTATTCCTATTAATCATTAATTTAATTAATTTGTTATTAATTGACTGTGCGCTTGCATTAAATTAATGATAAGATAAACATAACATAGGTTATGGCAGTTCGCGACACTACGCGCTGCGCGATAAGCGAAGACAGTGAGGAGTTGGACTAGCCAACTCCTCGCTGTGCGAAGGCCAGCGGAGACTGGGTTGGGAGACCCACCTCCGCATTGTACTGGCCTTCGCCGAAGTCCTGCTGCCCCCTTCATCCGCTGGGGGGCGCAAATAGTCGAAGGTCCGCCCTTGTGAGGGCGGACAGCGCCGGCGGGGTTGGCGGTATAGTGCTAATAGCGATCCCGCCTCTCCGCCATAGGCGCCAGCAGGCATGTGCGGTTTTTAGTGGGTATACCCTCATGGACCGGCCTTTTCGGTTCATGGGGGGGAGTACCACATAACCCCGTCGTCTCCCAATGGCGGGATGTACGTAACGCATTTTCCGCACGTTAAAAAAAAAAAGTTCATTAAGCACCTATTCTTTGATTGGTTAGTTGACATCACCAATCATTTCCTTAATTATTGTTAGTAATTATTTTACTTTCTAGATTTAAATTTTATGTTGGAACACTGTCCCCATCTTGGAGGTTAACAGTTGCGACACAGTTTTCCTAACTAATGTAACTATTAACACAATTAATATTGCAAACTTGTTTTTGTTCCAATAAATGATTTTGATTTGATTTGATCAATTGACATACTTTTTGTGAGCTGTCAAAACGCTATTCCTCCATAGATTTTGTATGGGATTAGGAACCTGTGACGTCACTAATCTACCAACACATTGATGTCAAAACAACTTAACATATAATTATACAGTTAATGCAAAAATAATCGGATTTCAGGGCTAAATTTAACTTAGAAAACTTGTTTTAGAATTGTTTAATAATGATATCACCTACTCAATTATCGTAAGTGGGAATCAAACCTCGGAAAGCACCGCAAGAACTAACACCGATAACTCATTGAACTGAGCCACCGAGTCGTTGCCTTCGCCTATCGAAAGTCAAACCGCTTTTCATTTCTAATGAACTTTTGCGTCACAATCGACGCGACGCTAGTCACGTGACAATGAATTGCACGCGCATGCGTACATCGTCCGCCGCGCGTCGGAAGCGGCGACATACATTATACATCGACTATTGTAGTATCGGTCGAATGCGATTAATCGCGAACTTTTCAAGTGCGACGACTACAAAGACGAGTGAATACAAAAATTGCGACAAACGTACATGGCTAATATACGTCCGCAAAACTAATAAATAATTGTAAAACATTTACTAAATAGACTCAACAACTGCTAAACATCGCGTACTGTGACGTCATAAAGGTATATGGCAATATACTATTTAATATCGTATTTGAACCCAAGAGACTAAAAAAAATCACGGAGCTGTTTATTCCTGATATGCTTTTTTTTCTACATTATTTTTTTTAATAAATTAGGTTTACGGATTTGATCGCGGTTTTTTAATTGATTTTTCGTCCCGACGTTTCGAATCCTTTACAGCATTCATGGTCAGACGGGCAGACATCGGGACCAAGAATCAATTAAAAAACCGCGATAAAATCCGTAAACCTAGTTTTATTTCAATGTCTTACATAATTTTTGTTTGTTTTTCGATTCAAAAAAATATTTCCTTTTGTCAAGGTCAAACTGTAAATGTTACATTCGATTTACTATTATTAGATTTCATACAAATACATTTTTTTTTACTTCATTAGGATCAGTTCTAAATCGTAACTATTTTTCAACGTAGGAATGTCGGGCCATTCATTTTTTACGTAAATCGATTTATAGGAATATATTGAGTTTTGAATGACAAGGATCATTCCTCATTTTGAACCCACTGTTGTGCAATAACTTGCTTTGAATACTACACTTTAATTTATTACTAATACCTACATGAATACACAGCATTGAGGTGTAGGTTACCTTATCTTATTTAACAAAATAAAAGGAACCACATATATTAGTAAATTCATCAAAAACATCGTTTTAATATTGGGTTCAAAATCAGAAACGAAGCCAAACGCCTCCCTGGGTTCAAATACTCACTTACACTAAACAAAACTACATTTCTATAATATTACAACCTTTGTTTCTAAACAAAGTAAAACTAGTTACTTTTAAAAGCACATTTTCTGACCTTGAACTCGCCGTACCTGGGTTTGAACCCCGGTACAGGCTGCTGACGTCACTACAATTCACACAAAGTAGTAGAAAGGGTACAGATATCGCCACCACCCACCATTTTTAGGTTCCTCTTCATCCGCCTTATCACAGTCGCCGTCCAACGGAATGGGATGCGACTCCTGGAATTTAATAACCATAATAAAAACACTGCCTTATTGGTCTGGTGGTCGCAAAGTGCGACAACTGATCTCGAGATCCTGGCTTCGATTTTGTTTGAGTTACGTTACTCATACTTTGGTTAACACTTAACCTAACATGAAATATCACATACACAGACACCCGGACTCGGGACAAACATCTGCGGATCACACAAATTGTAGCGGACGGGAATCGTACCCGCCATCCCTGGCGCAGCAGTCTAATCGCTTAGCCACTGCGCTAATAAGGTCAAATTAATGAAACTATAAAACAACACACCTTCTTCATTTCCTTATGATCCGTCTCCACAGATTTCTCCGTGTCCTTGAGAGGCTGAGCGACCTTAATAGGCTGAGTGACCTTGAGAGGCTGAGTGACCTTGACCTCTGGGTACGTGAGGGTGGTGACGGCCTCAGTCTGGGTGCTCTGATCGCGCGTGCCCGGCTGTTTGTGATCCATATCCGGCCCGCTATGTGATGACTGTTAATGAGACAAGAAACAATACATTATTAAAAAATAATAATAATATAATAATAATAACAGCCTATAACTGTCCCACTGCAGGACAAAGGTCTCTTCTCGTATAGAGAAGCATTGAGCATTGATCACCACGCTAGCTCACTGCGGGCGATCTAAGATAATTAAATCCAGGTTTCCTCACGATGTTTTCCGTCACCGTTAGTCAGTGGTGTCCTAGAATAACTAAGAAAGAATTTATAACATTGAAAAAATCACATTGATACTTGCCCGGGTTTGAACCTGCAACCTTATGCATACAAATCCGGTATGTTAACCACTAGGCCACCACGACAAAAGAAAACTCGAAAAAATATTTTGAGAATGAATCAAATCACACTAATATTATAAAGGCAAAAGTATGTGAGTGTGTTTGTCACCTCGTCACGCTCAAACGGCTGGACCGATTTTGATGAAATTTCATATGGAGGTAGCTGACACCTTGGATTAACACATAGGTTTTTCATTCCAAAAAAATGTAGCGGGTAACACCGCGGGGCGCGGCTAGAACAAAATAAATTGCAAACGATACTGTATTATTAATTACTAGCTTTTGCCCGCAACTTCACCCGCGTTAAGTAGCCTATGTCCTTTCTCGGGTCTTAAATTTTCTACATGCCAAATTTCATCAAAATCCGTCCAGCGGTTTAGTCGTGAAGGCGTAACAGACAGACAGAGTTACTTTCACATTTATAATATTAGTATGGATTATTATATTATATCTATATATGTGTATTATATATATATATATGTGGGAGTAGCCATACATAATTATATAAAATTCACGCCTGTTTCCCAGAGGGGTAGGCAGAGACCACGGAATACCATTTGCTACGATCCTAACATACTTCCTTCGCTTCATTTACTCACATCACATTCCTCATACACACAGAGTATCTCTGTCTATTTGTTACGCTATCGCGGCTAAACTACTAAACCGATTTTGATGCAATTTTGTACGAAAGCTTTAAACCCCAGATAGAGATTTATGCGACTTTTGTTCCTGGAACACTGTGGTTAAGACTTAAGCAAAATATAGTGTTCATACATAAGTATACTAGCTGACCCGGGGTATGAAAAATAGATGTTGGCCGATTCTCAGACCTACTCAATATGATATAGTCAAGCCGTTTCGGAGGAGTACGGGAACGAATATTGTGTATATATATATATGTAAATGGAAAATATTCTCCATTCCTCAGTACCTCCATTTCTTCTTCGCTGACAGTCTCCACGATTTGTTCTTCGCTCGGCGGCTGTTCTGGCATGAACGGGGTGAAGTCTGGCAACTCCTGAGACAGACAGAGCCAAGGTTACCCCAACGACGGAACAGAGATCGTTTGTGCGTTTAGAGATAGAGGTTAATTTTGTGTGTGTGTGAGTGCGCGTGTCTGTGTGTGTGTGTGAGTGAATGCGTGTGTGTGCATGTGTGGGTGCGTGTGCGCGTGTGTGTGTGAGAGAGAGAGTGAATGCGTGTTTGTGTGCGTGTGTGTGTGCATGTGTGGGTGCGTGTGCGCGTGTGTGTGTGAGTGAATGCGTGTGTGTGCATATGTGGTAAGATTTAACTCAAAAACAATTCGACCAATTTCGGTGTAGTACTCTATAAAGGGTTGTTCAAACTAATTATCTTCATACACAAGTTAAGTGGCGTCACCTGGTGCGTCTCGTTCCTCCAGGCGCGGTAGTCGTTGGCGGCGCGGCGCATGCGCTGCAGGTAGGCGGGCGCGGCGCGGCCCGTGGCCCACGTGGCCACGCTGCTCGGCATGCCGCCCACCGCCGGCTCGTCGTAGTACGTCAGCACGAACTCCATGCCCGACTGCGGAGAGAAAGATAGAAACAAGCTGTAGCTAAGTTTGCTAGCGTTTCTAATTTAACCCCTCAGAACCGTACCAGTGAAAGTCCCATCAAAATCGGTCCATCCGTTTCGGAGGTAAGCCGGAACATATAAACCGACAAACAATACTTCATAAACAATTTAATGGAATTTTGTTTCTTTCCCACGGAACCCTAAATATTTTTAATTCAAAGCATTATATAGTAATCTAGTAGTCTATCAGTCAGTGAAAGTCCTGTCGAAATCGGTCCAGCAGTTTTGGAGATTAGCCGGAACAAACAGACAGACAGACAATTTTTTTTTTATTTATTTGTGTATTAAAGTACACATACCTTATCAGCACCATTCAGCGTCTTCACCACCATATGACTCCAGTACTCCGACACCCTGATGGCATGCTTCGTCTCCGGCACATCGGGGTGCTCGCACGAGCGGGACACGATCACATACACCTTATTGTCAGACGTAGCGCCGTCCCGCTCCCTCTCGAACGCCTCCATAGCTTTCCGTTTCGCGTTAGAGTGGACGCTCGGACGTTCGGCATAGATCGGCTTCGGTCGGTCCTCGCACGGCGCTACTGGGCGGAAGAGTCCGTCTTTATGGGGCAAGCTATTGGATGCGACGTCGAATTCTTTGTGTCGTCGTATGTATACGTAATCTCTGTTTGCGAATAGTCTCTGGAAAGAGAAGGTTATTGTTAACCCATTGGCTGCAGCATATAATTAAAAATACTGGACCAGTGCGAGCTGGACTTGCACACGGAGGGTTCTATTACACTAATATTATGAAGGCGACAGTTTGTGAGTGTGTTTGTATGTTTGTTACGTCTTCATGCTGAAACGGCTAGACCGATTTTGATGAAATTTCAAATGGAGGTAGCTGACACCCTGAATTAACACATAGGCTTTTTATCCCATAAAAATGTAGCGGGTAACACCGCGGGGCGCAGCTAGTTATCTATAAAAACGGCAAAAAAATCACGATTGTTGTATGGGAACCCCCTTAAATATATTATATATTATTCTGTTTTTAGTCTGTGAAAATCTCAACTGTCTTAACTATTACGGTTCATGAGATACAGTCTGGTTACAGACAGACGGACGGTGCTACTACTGAAAATAATCTAATGGAAAAACCAAGTACACTGCCCGACCCGGGATTCGACAACCTATTTAGTTATTGAATTTGTATTACCAGTTTATTTTTTACAAGCTTTCAATTAACTTGCAATGTTTGTATGTGTGTCTGTTAGTCTGTTTAGGTTAAATCACTAATATTATAAATGCGAAAGTTTGTAAGTATGGATGGATGTTTGTTACTCTTTCACGTAAAAACTACTGAATGGATTTAATGAAATTTCATATGGAGGTAGCTGACACCCTGGATTAACACATACGCTACTTTTTATCTCGAAATATAGCGGGTAACACCGCGGGGCGCAGCTAGTGTAATCTGAATAAGAACCACTTCTTGACGTGACGTCATAATTTATTATTGCAAGGGAAAATCGACCTTGTTGTTTCAAGACGTTCAAATGAATTTCAACCGTAGGGTGGTAGAACATTATTTGTTCGACGGTACTTTGAGCCTGTCTGATTTAAAAGCTTGTGTTTTAAATAAGTTTATATAAAAATATACTTTAAAGTTTAAACCAGAGCTAAAAACTACGGAATGGATTTTAATGGAATTTCATATGGAGGTAGCTGACATCTCGGATTAACACTTAGGCTACTTTATATCCCGAAATATAGCGGGTAACACCACGGTCGCAGCTAGTCTTCTATATAAATACAACTGAATGTTTGTCTCGCGGCAGCTAGTCTATACATACATTCGAAAACCATAACCCTTCTGACGCAGTCGCGCAACGATCGTGTATGGTACTCACAGGCCACAGTACTTCCCAGTGCAGCACAGCCTGGTCGGAGACACCGTTAGCGCTGCGCTCCACGACGGCCAGCGCCGCCACCGCCGCGTCCCACACGCGCCGGTACGCGCCGTCTACCTGCACGGCCGCGAAGTCCGACGCACGCACTTCGGGATACCGTCCGTATACTGGGAAGGGAAATAGGGGGGGTGAAATAAAAAAAAAAAAAAACTTTTTATACTGCATTACAATTCTATCTCAATTAAAAGTTTATAATAATAACATCACGCCTGTATTCCCCGAAGGGGTAGCCTCGTTGGTCTTGGGTTTGAGTCCCGAGTCGGGCAAAGTTACTGGGTTTTTCCATTAGGTTATTCTCAGTAGAAGCACGGAGTCTGGACATGGGCCCGGTTGATGGCAATAGCTTGCCCTCTAATACATTGGGACCTAAAAAACAACTGGCAAAATCTGGGTGTACTAAATGTGCACCTCTGCCTACCGCTTTGGGGAATACAGAAAACATTACCTAATGGAAAAACCCAGTAACACTTTGCCCGACCCAGGGTTTAAACCCAGGACCTCGTGCACAGCAGTCGCACTTCGCAACCAGTAGACCAACGAGGCAGTATACATATATTTATACCTATACATAAAACTAAATCCTAATGACTCATAGTATTTACATTGATAAACATACTACATAAAACGATAATACTATATAATTGATTACATAACGCGACAGTAAGGAAAAACACCAGACCTTGGACTGACGCGGACGTCGTACTGCGGTTACTCGTACTGTATGTTAATTTACATTTACAACATAACATCAAGCCCAATCACACTAATATTATAAAGGCGAAAGTTTGTGAGTGTGTTTGTGTGTTTGTTACCTCTTCACGCTCAAACCGCTAGACCGATTTTGATGAAATTTCATATGGAGGTAGCTGACACCGTGGATTAATATATAGGCTTTTAATCCAGAAAAATGTAGCAGGTAACACCGCGGGGCGCAGCTAGTTTTATATATATTTAAACTTCCATATCTATACTAATATTATAAATGTGAAAGTAACTCTGTCTGTATGTTACGCCTTCACGTTTAAACCGCTGGACGGATTTTGATGAAATTTGGCATGTATATAGTTTAAGGCCCGAGACGTGACAGAAGCTAGCATATTATATAATATGTATTATGTATACAGGGTGCAGTTTTGAAATATTTTTCATCTTCAAAACTGCACCCTGTATATACATATAATTGTCGTTTATTGTGGCGTTCTAAGGGGGAGGCCTTTGTTCAACAGAAGACGCTTTCCGGCTGATGATGATGATATAACATAAACATACATACATGTAATGAAAATATACAAAAAAAACCCTTTCAAAAAAACAATAACTAGAAAGAGAAATTGAATTCGGTTAAAAAAACGTTGCACCTGACTAATAGTTTCTCCTGTATCGAGGATACGTTTCAAAAACATGAAATATCACATACACAAACACTCAGACTCGGCACAAACATGTGCGGGTCTCACAAATTTTTGTACCGTTCGGAATCGGACCCGCAACCCCTAGCGCAGCAGTCTAATCGCTTAGCCACTGCGCCAATCAAGGCGCCAGATTTCTCTGGGGTTATATGAAGTCAGATTCCATTGTCCTGATTGGCGCAGTGATTTCCGATTCGTTCAGAGTGTTACTAGGTTTTTCATTAGGTAATTCTCAGTACCAGCACGGAGTCTAGTGTCCGAATAATGACAATAGACTCGCCCCCTATTACATTGGGACCTATAACATAACTGGCGAAATGCGGGCATACAACCTCTGCCTACCACTTTGGGGAATACAGCCATATTATGTTATGTTTACATCTACCTACTTTAGGTCGAGGGACGCGGGTCCTGCGTAGGCTGCACCGCATCCCTCGACCGGTCCCGACTCTCCCGACCCGGGTATGACCTACCTTTATACGCGTACAGCCCCAGCCCAGGCTTGTACTCCTTCCTCCATATGATGACGTCTTCCGCCTCCATGTACGGCACCCAGCCGTCTGGAGACGCCTCAGGCACCTCCGCGACCTTGCATCTGGATAAAGATTGAGATATTAAAACAGATACAATATCGCGACGTATCTTGACGATCCTGATCAAGTGACATAACAGTGGACATGTTCCGGCTGATGAAGATGATGATGATGAGTTAGCTGGTAGTATCTAGGCTGGTATCGAAACTGTCCAGGAAGCGTACCGGCTCCCGGTACGTAGACACACGTGAGGCATTAGAACATTGTTACACAGTGACGCAGATTGGTCCGTACGCGACCCACTCCGGGTAGAACCCGCACAACCCTACCCGCGCCCTAGCAACCGTATGTAATGTACCTTTGATTCAGAGCATTGCGGGCACTACCCGGCCAACTATCTAATCAGTTTTGACAAAAGCATGTGTGAGCCGCAGATGTTTGTCCCGAGTCTGGGTTGTGTATGTGATATTCCATGTTTGTGAAACGCTCCCACGGTACAGGAGAAATTCCTAGTGTGGAGCGACGTGTTAAAAGTAACAAATGACATTGAGATGACTCTACGAACCATAGATTATTGAGTCGTTAATAGATACGACAATTTGTTGCTAATGAAGCTTATCTTAGTTCTGTACAAAAAAGCAGTGATAGCCGAGTGGTATGACTGCCAAGTCAAAGGTCGCAAATTCAAACCCCGGCACTTAGCAATGTCTTTTCTAATTCATGTGCGTACTATAATTGCTATAAATAAATTAAAAATAAATATATTAGCTATAAGTTGTTAAAGACGATAAAGGAGAAAACCGTGAGGAAACCGGCACACCTCATGACATCATCATCATCAGCCGGAAGACGACCACTGTTGAACAAAAGCCTGCCCCTTAGAACGCCACAATGAACGACAGCTTGCCGATTTCATCCACCGGTTGCAGCAACTCTGACGATATCGTCGGTCCACCTGGTGGGACGCATGCCAACGCTGCGCATAAAGCGATATGGCCTGCCCATTGCCACTTCGACTTGCATATTCTTCGAGCTATGTCGGTGACTCTAGTTCTTTGGGAAGTTTCCGGCGGAGCAGAGGTGATGTAGCCATTGTATAACCAAATCCCAATAAATTAAATAGAGATAAAAAAACATGACAAAAGTAATACTAACTTCAAAGAAACATTGCTATGAATAACTTATCTCAAGTATTTCAAAGCCTTTCAGGTGTTTAGATAGATTCAAGTATTTTTCATCTTATAATAATTCTGAATGATAAAATAATCTCGCTTGCCAGCCAAATTCAAATAATAACATAACATAACGCCTGTATTCCCCGAAGGGGTATGCAGAGGTGCACATACACATTTCGCCAGTTATGTTTTTAGGTCCCAATGTAATAGAGGGCAAGCCTATTGCCATCAACCGGGCACGAATCCAGACTTCGTGCTGCTGCTTAGAATACTGCTACCTAATGGAAAAACTTGGCACTTTGTCTGACCCAGAAATCATACCCAGGACTTCACGCTCACAAGTTACTTCAAGCGAATATTAGATCACTCAAAAATCTTTAATGTTGGCGGAGATCGCTGATTTTGCGTAAGTCAAGAGAAGTGAATAAAATTGTTTTTTTTTTTCACTTTTTAATTAGTGTTTTTGAAGGCCGTTTTTTTATTAATTTAGAACTCGTCTTCTTATTACGTTTGGTTGATGAACAAGCTGGTGTCAGAGTTCAAACCACCTGCAGGTCTTTGTCATGGTTTGATACATGAACTGCCTCCTTACCATGGACTCTTAAATCAGGACAGTTTATGGTAAGGGGGCTAATTCGGATTTTTTTATGATGGTTTGAAGACTTTGAAGTCTGTTTCTTTTTATTTTTTTATTACAAGCTTGTATTTAACTTGCAATGTGTGTAAGTGAGTTTGTTTAGGTCAATATTTTTTTATTACAAGCTTGTATTTAACTTGCAATGTGTGTAGGTATGTGTGTGAGTTTGTTTAGGTCAAATCTTGTAATCTAAATTAGAAACACTTGACCGAATATGATGTCTATTGAAATGAAATTTTGCACACATATGTAGGTTCAGTGACAATACAATATTATGGTACTTTTGAGCTGGTCTAATGATGGAGTCGATGTGATAGGAACACTAACGAAATGACGCAACCACATCGTGTTTGGGCTTGTAAATTCGTCTTTACAAGTACTTTAAGCCTAATTGATTTAAAAGCTTGGATTTAAACATATCTTTTTAATATGAACTTATTATATCTATAGGTATATATAAAACTCTTCCGTTACTGACTGACTGACAGACAACGCACAGCCGAAACTACTCATCGTAAAGAGCTGAAATTTGGCATGTGTGTTTGTTGGGAGGAGTAGGCTACCACTAAGAGAGGATTTTTGGAAATTCCCAAAAAAAAAAATTCAAAAAAAAAAGTGAAAAACCCAAATTCTGACGGAAGTCATTACTCCACGCGGACGAAGGCGCGAGCAAAAACTAGTCAAGTATAATGTAACGCCTAGTAAGGATAGCAATACAAACACACTCACGAGCAGTACGGGACTCCTGGCTGTTTCTTCTCGATGACCAACCTCTTCCCACATCCAGAACAGAACAGTGTTTTTCTTGAGAGGACCTCCACGCCCTCCAACTCCAAGACCAGTGCCTGTGGAGACATAATACTATGAAGCAATGCAGTATAACATACAGGTCTTTTTACAAGCTTTTATTTAGTTTCATCTGTCCCTTTGACTGCCTCGTTGGTCTAGTGGTTGCTAAGCGCGACTGCTGAGCACGAGGTCCTGGTCGAATCCCGGGTCGGGCAAAGTGTTATTGAGTTTTTCCATTAGGTAATGCTCAGTAGCAGCACGGAGTCAGGATTTGTGCCCGGTTGATGGCCAGCTCGCCCCTCTATTACATTGGGACCTAAAAACATAACTGGCGAAATGTGGGTGTACTATATGTGCACCTCTGCCTACCCCTTCGGGGAATACAGGCGTGATGTTATGTTTTTGTTGTTTTTATGTTTTGTCCCTTTGTCTGTCTATCTGTAATCAAATCTTGCAAGTTAAATTTACAACTTCCCGGTTTTCGATTGAGCTGAAATTTTGCATTCATGTATATTACAAACTTTTATTTAACTTGCAATGTTCGTATGTATGTGAGTTAGTTTAGGTCAAATCTTGCAATCTAAATCAGAACCACTTTTTGACATCCGATTGAAATGACTTTTTGTATTTTTTATGCATGTTGCCATGCTAGGCTTAAATTTTAAATTGATTAAGGGAAATTTGACCTGACGTCACCCTTAAGACGTAAATACTAAAACGGAGCTTGAAATTTGATAGATGCGAGCAGTGACACGGTGGCTCAGTTGGCAGAGCGGCGCCACGGTACTGGACTGTCGCGGGTTCGAGTCCCGCTCGTGTCCATCATTTTTCAAGTTTTCCTTAATCAATTTAAAATCCGATTGAAATGTTTGCGTACTTAATTAAGTTTGGTGACAATACAATATTATGGTACTTTTAAGCTGATCTGATGGAGTCAGAAGATGGTCATAGGAACTCTGTGACGAAATGAGGCAATCTCACCGTGTTGGGCTCGTATAGTCCATCTTCACTAGTACTTTGAGCCTAGCTAGTTTCTTCATTTCGTATTCATCCATACTAATATTACAAATGTGAAAGTCACTCTGTCTGTTACGCCTTCACGACTAAACCGCTGGACGGATTTTGATGAAATTTGGCACGAAAATGTTTAAGACTCGAGAAAGGACATAGGCTACTTAACGCGGGCAAAGCTGCGGGTATTATAGAAGCGAAAGATTCGAGTGTGTGTTTGTATATTTGTTAATCTTCACACTCGAACGGCTGGATCAGTTTCGATAAAATTTAGTATAGACGTAGCTGACACCCTAGATCAGTCTTTCCCAAAGTGGGCGATAACGCCCCCTTGTGGGCGCTGCAGGTCTCAAGGGGGGCGGTAAGAGACCCAGAAAGAAAATGTTTTTTTTTTGCTAGGAGCTTTATTTAGCTAGGAGGCCTCTTAAACAACGACTGCAAGAGCTCTCGACTCTCAACAACAACTTGTGAACATCAACTAATATGAATTAAAAGATTGCTCAAACTCGGTTCTATATTTCTCTCCGCGTAGTTCATATATAGGTCACAATAATTAATTTATTTAATTTGTAGTTATAGTGGTTTTTAAATAGGTGAAAAAATGGGAGCGCTAAAAAAATATTTATTCTCAAAGTGGGCAGTAGACAAAATAAGTTTGGGAACCACTGCCCTAGATTAACAGATAGGCTACTTTTTATGCAGTGTTCAATTACTATTATAAATAAAAATGCAGTAAAAAAACACCATCTTCAAAAACAGGAACTCAAAACTAAAAAAAATACTTATTTTCTTCACTTCACTTTACATAATTAAAGTTGAAGTCGGCGCCAAATCCGGCTCAAGCCCCTCAATCAGTTATACAAGCAATTGCTTCCTTATAATAACTTTCGTGAGTGTTATCCATATTATCTACTATATATACGGGTTATACTCACGTCGATATTCGGGAATGCCCGACTAGTTTCGGACTCTATATCGACGTGAGTATAACCGGTATGTAATTTTGAAAACAAAGATATCATTTTTTTTAATACCTAAACCGAGACAAGGAATATAGATAAAATAAAAACAATAACAAATATTGTTTAAAACCTCTTTGTCTCTTTTGTTTATTTACCTTCGCCGTGTATTTATATACTGACCTTGGATTGTGAAATGTCGGTAAACAAGATTATTCACTAAAATACTTTGTGAAGAGAGTACAAAGAAATAAATGTTATACAAATTGATTTTGTGCCCAAGTGAAGGCAATAGGCTGGGGGCATGTTTGACCTTAAGAAACGTGTCCATATTATAAGGACCTTTAATGCTAAAAGACTAGAGTTTAAGTTATTCGCGAGAACCTGCCGCCATTTTTATTTTTAAAATACATATTTTATTCGTTCTTGTCAAAAGCTGCTTTTATTTCGCCGTCTCAAAAACCAAATCTAAACATGGTCCCACTATTACATTGAGACCTAAAGCACATAACTAGCGAAATCCGTGTGTACAATGCACCTATGCCTACCCCTTTGGGGGATATAGGTGTTATGCTATGTTTAAATTGATAAAGGAAATTTGAACAATGATGGACCCAAATGTTATTTGAATCCACAACCTTCTCTGAACTGCCCTTGAACCCCATAGACAATGGGCAAATCACTTGACATATAGAAATCAAATAGAATGATAAATTTCGGTAATATATAACTGGAATATACAGTAAATAATATGGATAACACACACGAAAGTTATTATAGTAGAATGATAAATGTATGTTTCAACTATGTTAACAATAATATATGGCCAACCCATTTCACAAACATTTTAAAATATAGGCTTACATGGTAGCCAATTTTTTGTATAAATACATTTCTTTCTTTAATTGTGTGTGACAGCGATAGTGAGACATAATTTATTTAATACAGACATATATCATAGTAGATAGACAGCAGTTTTTTTCACTCCTTAAAGATTTTGTACTTTAACTATCATGAGAAATGATAATAATAATAACAGCCAATAACTGTCCCACTGCACAGCAAAGGCCTCTTCTCGTATAGAGAAGGATTGAGCATTGATCAGCACGCTAGCTCACTGTGGGTAATTTCAGATAATTAAATCCAGGTTTCCACACAATGTTTTCCATCACCATTAGTAAGTGGTGTCTTAGAATATCTAAGAAAATATTTATAACATTGAAAAAGTCACATTGATAAAAACAACAATAAATTTGTTTTAATTTTTTTGTTGTCTGTGTGATCCAGGGATTTTATTTTACATTCTTATTATTATAGCAACTTACTTAATAAAGATATTAATAATTAAAAAAATGTGGAGATAAATTTGTTATAACAATTCTACTCACATTCTCTTTTAACATTGAATATTTTTTAGTCTGTAGGTATAGTATATTAAATAAGTATGAATTTAAAGTAAAATATAATCTGGTAGAATTTTATTTTAATAGTAAAACAGGTAAGAACTAAGAAGTAATTAAACTGACTTCAAGAAGTATTGACTAGAGTGATCAAGTTGAAAAGAGGGATGGTAGTAAGCAGGTTGTATGTAGTTAGAAGAGTTTTAAATAAATTCTATAGACAATAACAATAACTTTTTCAAAAGTTTCAGAAACTTACAGGTTATAAATTTGTTGTACGCACCTGTAACTCTTCGTCAGTGATATTCTTGTCACAACCAGCAGGCGTATTATCGTCTTCATCATCTTTTGCCTTATACGCAGCAGTGGCTGATATTAACAAGGTTCGTTTCGGACGGAAAAACGTTTGTTTAAAGCATTGTATCACTTCCCTAACACTGCGGTCACGTCTACATCGTTTTACCACCGTACTCACTAGGTTACTTCTTGTCCAAGCACTCCAAATACGAAAATCCCTAAGAATGAATCGTAATGCAGACATACTATCAGTATCGTTTTTACTTATATTCGCGACGAACCCATCGATCCAAACCCATCTTTTCAACACCAAACGAGACGTTATTAGACAGCGAAACTGTACGTTGTTGTTTAGTGTAGATTTTGTGAATACAATTTGTTTAAATTTACTACATAACATCTCGATAGCTATTGCGAAATTATAACCTCTCTTGGTTCGCCTCAATGACATTGAGTAGTGTTGTACTTTGATTACTTATTGGAAAATGTGAAATGTTTTTTATCGATAATAATTAAAGTATACATTTCCGATTTGTTTGTTTGTAAGACATGAAACATGATAGGATTAGCAGCATTTACCGCATTTCAGGCAACACATAATTTTATTTTACTGAAACTAATCAAGATAAATAATATTTTTAGGGTAACAGCTGTTATTACCTTCAGTGGTCTAATTTTGTTTAACACACATACTATGCACGCAAAATTTTATAAACTCTCGAATGTTAGATTTAGGTTATGTAGAATCTGATTTTCAGATTTTGTAGAACGGTGAGATAGAGGCACATTCTTACCCTACCGATCTAGTTAAATTATATAAATATGTTTATTCAAGAGATATTGAGTAGCGTTACCGATAGCACAACACAGAGTTTAAAAAGTATTAACAAAGCTGTTGTCACACCTTGTTGGTTTATTGTAATCGAAGGTATCTTCATTTCATGACGGTAAATATATCTGTTTCTTAGTATAATAATACATTATATCAAACTACGGTATAGTATACCATTCAATATACAGTAAAATGAAATAATAATAAGAGAACAATCATCGATAAGTACTAAATTGAATAATCGTATATGTACATCATTATACAAAAAATGTATTTATTGCCAGGGTAATAAAAGGTCACATAACCAACCAACATCATGTGCATATAATATTTTTTTAAATTATCGAGTGCTCTTCGTTTTAGAATTATAAAGTTGCTTCTGTATTATCGTTTAGACATTAATTTATGTTATATGTGTTATTTTGGAGTCAGCATTCGATTCTTGTGGCAAGAATAGCCTTTGAATTTTTAGTACTGGCAACAACGACAAGCAATTTTTTCTTTCATTTCTCCGACGGACGACGAGGCGTTCGTTCGATCGTTTGTTCAACGTCATCTTTTTATCCCTGTAATGTCTTATTTCTGCGTCCCACATGCTTAGGGGTAACCGAATCAAGAAAAAATCCAAGAATCCCCGCACAAGAAGAAAAGTACGAGCGACGGCAGACGTAAATGTGAACTAGAAAGTGTGTGAACGAAGTCGCGAGGTTCTTGTCCGTCCGGTTCGATCTGGATTTGAGCAGTTTAGACCGCAAGTCGGGCACCCTTCCCCTCGTATTCCTTTATTTAGAAGTTTAGTGGTGTGTTAAATAGACTTTATTTTAATTACTAATCGTCTATTAGTGTGTTTTTGTGGTGAATTCATCTAATAAAACCGATCCATAATGTCTGAAGAATCGTCAGCGGATCGCAATGTCGAAATATGGAAGATCAAAAAGCTGATCAAGAGCTTGGAAATGGCAAGAGGGTAAGTTTTAGTCATATAAAAGTGTCCAATTAAGTTTTGTTTGGGTTATGAAGTTTTTCGTGGCGTGTTTTATGGCACATGATTGGCCAAATTGCCAACGAGGCTGCGTCACTTTCGACACATGCGCCTGTGATGCATGCGCGAGTCATAACCTTGCTGACACGCGAGCAAGAGGAATGCGCAGTGTAGGTACAACTACTTTTAAACAATGCGTTGTTAGGAGACGCAGGGGGTTGCATAGCGACCTGGCGAGCGTTATATTGCATTGTATAAACTAGCGCTAGCTTCAGGGGAAATCGTAACTACGTCAAGAGCCGACGAATGAATTAAATATTCACGATCACGAACGCGGCTCAATTCGCAATGTAGGGGATGGTTTCGCAATTCGAAATTCAAAATAATACATTCGTAATGCCATTTATTGATTGCCAGTAATGACGAACCACTGTTAGTGATGTGGCTACATAAGATATTCTTTTTTAATTGTTGGATTATTTTGACATGTTTACATACAATGAGACAACTACCTGCAGCTGTTGCTATCCAATTTATGCATATGTAATAGCTATAACCAATCTGTTGCCATAGAAACAGCATTTCAATCACAATCTAGGTGGTACTACACTGTTTTATGTATTAATTGGTCTATACCAGGTGCAATTATTTTAAAAATAGGGTTGTGCAGTGTGATTGGTGCATATACAGTATGTTTGGCTGTATAACTTCCTTAATGAGTCATTTAGTAGAGGTTTTAAATATTTGCAAAGATTAATAGTGAAAGATTCAGGGTAGTTTCTAAAATGGGCTTGGGCCTCATGCCTTTTTATACAGTATGTTTAAATGTCGGAATTTAAAGTATTGTATAATATAATTTATTGTTAAACTTATACAAAAGGTGACTTTAGTCAGTGTTTAAAATACTTACACTTCATAGATAAAATTAAGTATAAACCAGGGACTTGAAATGTTACTAATAATTGTTAGTTTTGTTCAGATAAGGCTACCTTGAGCCTGGAATGTTACTAAATATAGTAATCCAAACAAAAATAACGAAATTTTAAGTAACATTAACATCTCTGGTATAAACTACAGATAAAATAGCAGTTAACTTCCTCAAGAAGACAATAATAGTAATATCAATTTTCAAAAATACCTTTTAACAATATTCTTTGTAAATAGTCCCCTTTTACTTTCAATTCTTTGTGATGAATTAACAAAGAATGATACAAGCCCCAATGCTATAGCCCCTTGCAACAGTTATTATTATAACTAAAGGGTGGCAACACTGCAATTAAAGTAGGTACGACACACAACCATAATTACCATGGTAAAGTTGTGTATTAACCTACCCTCTAATTATAAATTCATAGCACACATGGAAAATTACAGCTTGGAGTTCATTGGCTTGAAGAACCGTGGAAAATGTGCCTCCTTTGTTTATTTAAATGAGTTGTTCTATGAATTAGTAGGTAGGTATATATTGAGTAGTCAGGTTGTTTTTATTTTATTTTATTTATTGGGGACAAGAAACAGTTACATGCCAAGCTTAATCTAAAATTCTTAAATTAGTACAATACTTAGAAATAAATTTATGTATATAAAATCTATTCTATATTTATGTTACTACACATGTAACCCACACCAATCACCATTGTCCACGATTTCACAAAAAAAAACAAGTTAAAAGAGAACTGACATACAGTTAAAGCATTTTATATTTCTTATTGGTACCCAGTAGCCTATGTGTTAATCAAGGGTGTCAGCTACCTCCATACCAAACCAGAATTAGTCCAACTGTTTGTGTGTGAAGAGATAACAAACGTAAAAACACAAACACACTCACAATTTTTAGAATGTTGCAATAATTGGAATTATTGGTTAACTAGCTGCGCCCCGCGGTGTTACCCGCTGCATTTGTTCGGGATATAACGTAGCCTTATTGTTAATTCGGGGTGTCAGCTACCTCCATATGAAGTTACATCAAAATCGGTCGAGCCGTTTGGGCGTGAAGAGGTAAGAAACATACAAACACACTAGTGAATTCTGTGACCCCTTCAAGGAGTACAGGCGTAATGATATGTATATGATTACGAAATATACTATCTCACATGCAGTCGGTGTAGTGTTCGTGAAGTCACTCTGAAATGAATTTCATGTTCGACCTTGACTTTCCGTTGTCTCCAGTTCTGAAGGTTATTTCATTAAGAAGCAAATAACAAGGACTCCTTTGTCTGAAGGCTTTAAATCTAAAAGGCTTCACAGATTTCATTGAACTTGCCTTTAATCGCGTTGTTGTTGAATGGCTATTCATTGGAGAATTAGAAATGGCAGGGAAACTTTTCTTTTTATTGTAACAATCAGCTTTCGCTCACCTTTGAAAACTTTTTAACGCTTGTTTTCCGGGTCCTTTACGATTCGAGACTTCTATACTAGCTGCGCCCCGCGGTGTTACCCGCTGGATTTTTTCGGAATAAAATTAGGCGAGTGTTAATCCAGGGTGTCGGCTACCTCCATACCAAATTTTAGCAAATTTTATCTAGCCGTTTAAGCGTGAAGAGGTAACAAACATACTAACATATTCACAAACTTTCGCCTTTATAGTGAGAAGTGTGATTATGAAATTTAGTTCATCGCTTATGTTATTAATTTTTTATTAAGCTAAATACCTGGAACGTTACTAAACAACGTTATCCGAACCAAAATAAGTCTATATTAAAATATATATTTTTAGTCCCAAGCTTTTAAATCAGCTAGTCTCAAAGTACGTGTAAAGACGAATTAAACAAGCCCAAACACGATGGGGTTGCGTCATTTCGTTACTGTGTTCTTATGACCACCTTCGACTCCATAATCAGACCAGCTCAAAAGTACCATATTATTGTACTGTCACCGAACCTACATATGTACAAAATTTTATATCAATAGGATGTCAAAAAGTGGTTCTAATTTAGATTGCAAGCACATACAAACATTGCAAGTTAAATAAAAGCTGGCAATAACGATATTTTGAATAATGTGGTAAATAAGCCTCTATTTATATTCTTCTGGTCATCATGGCGAACAAAAAGAGAGGCATATCTAGCAGTGGGTGAAGTCGGACTGCATATGATGATTATGATGAATGGTTCCACGCAAAAGAAAAAATACCATCATATTCGAATTACATCTTTCGTCACCTTGGTGCATGCGGCCATTGAGGTCGGCGATTGCGGTTAGCCGCACCGACCGTTCAGCATTGCGGCTACGCGGCTACGACACGTGGTGAAGCGTCGAATACTTCCATTTACCTATTTCATTGAATATGACGTAAGAATTGGCAGGGTTTTGACTCAATTTAAGGCTTGTATGTAATAAGAGACTGAGTGATGATACCTTATTATCTATGTCTTCTAAGCTGCCTTGTTGGTCTAGTGGTTGTTAAGGGCAACTGCTGAGTATGAAGGTCTCAGGTCGGGCAAAGTATTAATAATAATCCATACTAATAATATAATTTTGAAAGTACCTAACTCTCCGCCAGACGGATTTTAATATATTTGGCATGCAGAAAGTTGAGAACCGAGAAAAGATACAGGCCACTTAACGAGGGCCAAGTCGCGGCAAAAGCTCTATATATATATGTAGCAAAAACCTAATTTTGAGTTAGTCAGGGGTATTTTCAATTTTCTTTTACGTTAAAGAAAACAATGCATTGGTCTACTATTCACCCGCTGCATAACTTTTCAGTTGTGGGGGTAACTCCTCAAAGTTTTACTGTTGCCTTTGTCTGACTCGTAACGGAGTACATACCGCATTACAGTACCGTCTAGACGGTCGCTGGAGTCCCCCCTTCCCCACTACCGTTCCTCCCCCTCTGAGGCTGGTCCCCAGTGGTTCTTTGTTCGGATAAGGGACTTGCTACACTTATTTAGCGTTTTCCAACTATTGTAGTATTTATATTGTAGGATACAGAAAAAGTTCGTAGTGTGAGCGATGTTATCCCTACTAATATTATAAACGCGAAAGTTTGTGAGTATGGATGGATGTTTGTTGCTCTTGCACGTAAAAACTACTGAATGGATTTTAATGAAGTTTTATATGGATGTAGCTGGATTAACACTGCTGGATAGCCCTGGATAACACATAGGCTACTTTTTGAGAAAATATTTTTTTTGTTTATTTGTACCGAATAGGCTCCGAAACTATTGGATTTCAACTATTTTTCCACCAATGGAAAGCGAAATTGTCAGGAAGTAACAGGCTTTAAATCTATAATTCATTTTCAAAATACTTAGAGGTCCTTAAGAAAATTACAATAATGTAACCCAAAGTAGAAAAAAAATTATTGGCCGGCCTTCGACAATTTTTTTTTTGTGAACACTACACTAACGTGATAGGTATGCCTACATGTGCTTACTTACATATCGGCTCTCCCCTTAAGTTCGTAGACACGGCTGCTAGATACCACTTAACCGTCTCCCTCAAGAGTGTCAAGATTAATTGGTAGGAGGCATAACAGCGTTGGGTATACTGCGATAGGGGTAGGATTTAAACCCGGTAAACTAAACACTCACTACTAGCACTAGCCGAGTGGTATGACCGTTGGACTGCCAAGTCAAAGGTTGCAAGTTAAAACCTTGTCATGTACCAATGTCTTTTCGCATTTGCGTACTATAAATTAGTTATCAATTGCTAAAAACGGTGAAGTAAACATCGTGTGGAAACCGGCACACCTGAGAGATTTTTCGACGGTGTGTAAAGCAATGTCAGAGGCCTATAACAGGTGGTTGAATCTTTAAGCTGCTTTATGACTGCCTCGTTGGTCTAGTGGTTGCTAAGCGCGACTGCTGAACAAGAGGTCCTGGGTTCGAATCCCGGGTCGGGCAAAGTGTTACTGGGTTTTTCCATTAGGTAATTCTCAGTAGCAGCACGGAGTCTGGATTTGTGCGCGGTTGATGGCAATAGGGTCGCCCCCTATTACATTGGGACATAAAACATAACTGGCGAAATGTGGGTGTACTATATGTACACCTCTGCCTATCCCTTCGGGGAATACAGGCGTGATGTTATGTGTATGTGATGTGAATCTTTAAAACCAGCCCCCTTACCATGCACTCTTAAAGCCGGACTATTTGCGTTGTAAAAGCGAGACCCCGCATTACACTGCACGTAGCAGCCTCTCGCTTCCACACCGTAAACAGTCCTGCTTTAAGTGTTCATGGTAAGGGGGCTTGTTATCGACCAAACGATGAAAGAGAGAAACCTAATCATATAGGCAATAATTCATCATTCTGTCGGCATTCACGGACGCTGAATTATGCGGTGTACTATAGAAGTATAGATAAGATAGATCACTTCCTATTGAACTCACCTTGATGCCGCATGATAATGACATTGAACGATGCTCTCGTTATTAATTTGGGATGTGGGTTATGTAATGATTGTCTACGTAGTCTGTTGATTAGTTGCTATCGACTGTGTTCTATATAGATAGCATATACGGGCATTATGAAGCTGCAATTAGTACGTTAGTGCCTTTTTGACTTGATTTCTAAACGTTGCCCAACACTAGGAATTTCTCCTGTATCGTAAGTGCGTTTCTCAAACATGAAATATCACATACACAACCCAGACTCGGGACAAATATCTTTCGATCGCCAGTTTTTTGTCCTGTGCAGAAAACGGAACTCATAACCCTTAGCAGTCCAATCGCTTAGGGACTGGGACGGGACTTTGATAGGTGGAAAAACGTAGGTGTAGAACAGCACTTCAACGATTGCAGTAGTGCCCTTTTTTACTTTATTTTGTCTATATAATTATCATCATCAGCCGGAAGACGTCACGTAGAAAGCGGTAATGAACGACAACTTGCAATTTGCATCCACCGGTTGCTCGCACCTCTTTTGATATCGGTCCACCTGGTGGGAGGCCTGCCAACGCTGTCTTCCGTTTCGTGGTCATTTGAGAACCTTTCTTCCCCAGCATAATAAATAATGCTTGCCTCTGTTTGACACAGGTCACCTATCAAACAATAAACCTTGGAATACCTTAACCAACTTACGCAGAAATTTCACTGAAATATAACACGTTCAATTAGCAATTTCTCGCTACATAACTATCGTACCGTGAAATTGAATGGACGTCGCTGTAAACGTTCTAAAATGTCGTTATTTTTGTTCACATAACGTTATAAAAACAAATTTTGAATTATGATTTAAGTCCTTTCTATAAACTGTTACTGTTCTATAAACCGTGTGATACTAAAGTGGTCTGGTTATAGGTTGTGATAGCATAAACAGCATTCAATGATCCTTTCACGCTGAGCAAAGGTTATAGGTCTTCTATCACAATTATTATTGAACTATTTTAGTTTTAAATGTCGTTTTGAGTTAAATTTAGATGTCTCTGAAAGAATATTGCAGTGACACCCACACATCCTCAAATCGCCCACACAAGGCAAAAATAGAAAATATTGTCCTTTAGCGTTGACATTTAAAATGAACTTCCGAGGATTGCGACCGATTGCAGCTGCACGTACGATCGATGCGCGCGCATGCGTGCGTCAGTCGTCCGTCGCAGACCTCTGAATCAGTGACGCACATTTTCATAAAGCGACTATTGTCGTATCAGCCGCGTGCGATGCTATAGTACCTCCGGGCTCCAACTTGATGATCTGATTGGGTTCAGAAGACTAAAATGCAGTTCAAAATATACCACTCGTCACAAATACCGACAGAGGTGCAGTGCGGCACCGATCCGATTCGGCACAGATCAAACTTTATGCCTTATGGTAGAATCACTTGAAACTTGTACATTTTATAACACCCCTGTAACAGTGTGTTCTGCAAAATAAATGATTTGATTTGATCATCGGATCAAATCAATGCCACTCGGCCAGAATGCACCGCTCGTTCGCTCTCCGTGCTGCTGTTATCGAGAACGCTTCAACATAAGTTAATGCATTTGAACGCCCCGCGCCGCTGTCGCTACCGCCCTACATACAATTTGAGGCCTCAGAAATACCTTATTACAGTCCGTTTAATTATGTTTAAATTAGGCTCTAATTGGCACCGGATTAACAAATTAATTATTAAAGTATGCTAAAAATACTATTAGAAGTTCGATGCCAAATTAAATAAATATATATTTCGTGCTTCAAAGGTCGATCCTTAAAATTAAATACCACTAACCGTACTGTAATTAGTCTAAATCAATTAATCATTTATTCTTTGTAAAACATAGGTAAACAGAAATACAGATTTTATAGTTAGGTGTAAAATTTCGTATGGAGGTAGCTGACACCCTGGATTAACATGATGGGCTACTTTTTATCCCCAATAAATGTGATGTTTAAGACATCATGTCACTCCTATCAATCCAGTCACTGGATTGAAAGCCTCAACTCAAATTGAAAAGTATCACCGCAGGGCGCAGCTAGTACATACATACATAAAGTCACGCCTGTTTCCCTGAGGGGTAGGCAGAGACCACGGATTTCCATTTGCTACGATCCTGGCATACTTCTTTTGCTTCATTCACACGCATCACATTCCTCATACACGCAGCTAGTAAGATAATATATATAGTTATTGGACCACTGACTGTATGCTAGTGTGTCAGTGTAATTAATAAGCGCTTACAATGAACCTGTTCGTTATTTCTGGTTAACACTGCGTCTCCAGTTTACGCACTTAAAATAATTATAGACTGCAGACTTTTTGCTATCAAATAACTGGTGTGGTCTGTATAACATGACCAGTGTCTCTTCGGTAAATAGTGCGTTATAACTTGCATTATAATAAAGTATAATAGCTGGTGGCCGTTTGTGGGAAAGTATAAAAAGTAACCTGCTGTAGGCTAATTATGTTATGTTAAAAACAGTAACAAACTAACCTAGTATTTAGCCTTTTTTTTTCGAACTTGACTCTCGCATAATGATTTCTATCACTTACGCGAATATTAGACATTGAAATGAAAACTAGGTTTACGGATTTTTTGAATCCTTTACAGCATTCATGGTCACGGGCAGACGTCGGGACCAAAAATCAATTAAAAAACCGCGATAAATTCCGTAAACCTAGTTTTATTCCAATTGACTCGCAGTTAGCTCTGAAGGAGCTCTTACTGCTTAACCGGATTTTAGCGAGACCTAATAATGTCCTCCAGCCAGGCCCTAATATTAGCGTACAGCAAGTTACTTTTTATACTAATTACTTTATTATATTTATAGGTAATATGGGCTTTTTTGTAAAAAAAATTGTCTCTATCTGTGGAAACTTATTAATGGCTCTGTGAAGCCATTTTGATGTTACTCTTAAGTTATTTAGCTGTTAGTTTCCCTAAGAGTTATACATAAATAAGTCATGGCCTGAAATGGCGTTGAACGGAGGTTTGAACGAAATGACTTTGCCAGCTATACAAAACATGGTAATTAAAAAACTTCTTCACTCTGCGCACAAGGCTTCGAATCCTAGATCCAGCAGTGCTATTGGGTTTCCATTGGGTAATTCTCAGTAGAAGAAACTAACTAGTAGATTGCATTAAACTTTACGATTAAATTTAAATAATAAGTGATTTAGTTCGTCAAACTTGCGAAACTACTTCACAAGGGTCCTAGGGTTGTCGGATCGATAGGTCGTCGACTGATACAACCCCGTCGGTCCTTTGTCTGCACCCCTAACGACATTTAAAGAGGGCTTATAAAAAGAGGTTTACAATTCGAGTATTTTTTTTTAGTTACGCATGTGTGGTCGGTGAACTGGTTTTCAATTGTGTTTTTAAACATATAATCGTATGTTCTTTAGAAAAATATATTTTGGCGCTCGAGTCCCACGCTAACCTATCTTTTTAAGATACAAGACCGATTTAACTTCCTTCTTAAATCTAAGAGCGTTGCTCTTGTAATGCAAACTCCACTGTTCTCTATTTTCTGAACTCTCACAAAAACTAAATTTCGTTATAAACTCGTTTGGTTTTGTCTGGTTTTTATGTTATCTTGTGGTTGGCGTACAGTCTGACTGGATGCAGCTTGATACTAAGTATTATATGGTGCAACTGCCTATCTAATATCTGAGCTCGACAACGCTAAACATAACATCACGTCTGTATTCCCTGAAGGGGTAGGCAGAGGTGCACATATAGAACACGGGGCGAGCCTATTGCCATCAACCGGGCACAACCAGACTCCGCGCTGCTACTGAGAATTACCTAATGGAAAACCCCAGTAACACTTTCCCCGACCCGGGATCCGAACCCAGGACCTTGTGCTCAGCAGTCGCGCTTAGCTTAGCGACCACTAGACAAACGAAGCAGTCACAACGCTATATAACTTGTTTAAAAAAAACTTATAGGATATGGTTTAGATTAAGGTACATAACTCCAATTTGTATTCACAGGTTTATTTCTATTTTATTAGTTCCAAACACAAAATAAATAGTCTAACATGCTGTAGACGCAAATTCACTGAAATTAGACTTAAAAAACCCTCCCCACCCTTAAAACGTAGATACTAAAAGGGAACTTGAAATTCGATGGATGCGAACAGTGACACGGTGGCTCAGTTGGCTGAGCGGCGCCACGGTACGGCGAAAGTCGCGGATTCGAGTCCCGCTCGTTTCCATCATTATTCAAGTTTCCTTTATCAATTTAGATTTATCAAGTTCTCAAAATTTTGTATGTAGACACCATCATAATGAATGTTATCTCGTTTCTTCCAGGAACGGCACATCAATGATATCGCTGATCATCCCCCCTAAAGACCAGATCAGTCGTGTGTCCAAGATGTTGGCGGACGAGTTCGGCACAGCGTCCAACATTAAGTCGCGGGTCAACCGGCTCTCAGTGCTCGGAGCCATCACCTCTGTGCAGCACAGGCTCAAACTATACACAAAAGGTAAGATACAATCAGTAACAACATACGTAGGCTGGCATAGCTGTGTAAGGTTAAAAGCCTATAAATATAATGAGAGTATATAAGTTAATATTTAAAATATAATTTTTAACACAAGCTTTTAAATCTAAAGTACTATATGTACTATAATATACTATTGTCACCAAACATATTTAAGTATGCAAAATTTCATTTTACCAAAATCGGTTCAGTGGTTGGAAAGCCGTAAAAATGTGAAGGACAGACAGAGATCATCATCATCAGCCCGAAGACGTCCACTGTTAAACAAAGGCCTCCCTTAGAACGCCACAATGAACGACAACTTGCCATTTACGTACATACATATTACATAAAGTCACGCCTGTTTCCCTGAGGGGTAGGCAGAGACCACGGATGTCCATTTGCTACGATCCTGGCATACTTCTCTTGCTTCATTCACACGCAACACATGACATTTACATCCACAAATTAATCAACCATTTCGAATTCCAGTCCCTCCAAACGGTCTGGTCATCTACTGCGGCACAATAGTCACGGAGGAGGGCAAAGAGAAGAAGGTGAACATAGACTTCGAGCCGTTCAAGCCAATCAACACGTCGCTGTACCTGTGCGACAATAAGTTCCACACGGAGGCGCTGACGGCTCTGCTGGCTGACGACAACAAGTTCGGCTTCATCGTCATGGACGGTAACGGAGCCCTGTTTGGTACGCTGCAGGGTAATACTAGAGAGGTTAGTACCCCCAGGGACGTAGGCAGGGACTACGGATTTCCATTTATTTTTATCGAAAACATTGCTTTGCCCTAGGAATTTCTTCTGTGTTGTGGGTGCGTTTAACAAACATGAAATATCACATACACAAACCACCAAGACTCGGGACAAACATCTGCGGAACCTATAAAAACTAACCCGACTTTGTTTTATATGTATAGATTCCTGTAAATACACATTTCGCCAGTTATGTTTTTATGTCCCAATGTAATAGGGGGGCGAGTCTATTGCCACTAACCGGGCACAAATCCAGACTCCGTGCTGCTACTAAGAATTACCTAATAGAAAAACCCAGTAACACTTTGCCCGACCCGGGATTCGCACCCAGGACCTCGTGCTCAGCATTCGCGCTTAGCAACCACTAGACCAAGGAGCCAGTAACAGCCTATAAAACACATTAAACAAATCTTCAGGTGCTACACAAGTTTACCGTGGACTTACCGAAAAAGCACGGGCGTGGTGGTCAGTCAGCGTTGCGTTTCGCTCGTCTGCGTATGGAGAAGCGTCACAACTACGTCCGAAAGGTAGCCGAGGTGGCCACACAGCTGTTCATCAGCGCTGACCGGCCGAACGTCGCGGGTCTCATCCTCGCCGGTTCCGCGGACTTCAAGACGGAGCTGTCGCAGTCGGATATGTTCGATCCGGTGAGTCAATATTTAAATACACCTTGTCATTGACCGGTCGGAAGGTTGCCGGGCCAGAGTAACATCCAATCTCGTCGCGTTGGATGTAATAGGCGACTGAGGGTAAATCCAGAAGATGGGTTGAAGCGTCTTCTGTAACTTACAACCCCTCTTTAAGATGAAGCCTTATTCAGCAGTGGACGTCTTCTGGATGATGTCCCTAAGCCGCTTACCAAGCCTGGGGCAACCCCCTCTTTCCTTTAAAGGGGCAGGCCTTTGTTACATCTCCCGGCTGATGATGATATACATATATATAAAGTATATTAAAATTATTATTACATAACAGTTGGCAGAGCAGTGCCACGGTACGCCGAAGGTCGCGGATTCGAGTCCCGCTCGTGTTTATCATTTTCCAAGTTTCCTTTATCAATTTAGATTCAAGCTTATCATAGGCAACATGCTAAAACGATAACAAAAGTCATATAACAATTATAACAAGCCTTTAGTTACCTATGTATGTATTCATATAGAAATTTGTACGCATAAGCTGTGGGAAGACCTTAATAAATAAATAATTAACAACATCTTCGGAGGCTCGCGTTAGGCGGCTGGGTTAAGGGCTTGATGCAAAAGGCGGTATTCCTTGACACGGCGCGTATAGTCAGGAGGTTCCTCTCTTTAGAGTCCTAACCACCGGCAGCTAGGACCCTGTTCCCGATGCCGGTTGGCGACTATATTTTATATTTTTAAATTTTTTGTTTTTATATCGATATGTAATTTGAAAATATAATTTATAAGATTTATGTATAAATAAAGATTAAAATAAATAAATAATATAACGTGTAATCTCCCTCAGCGTCTACAAGCCAAGATCATAAAGTTGGTGGACGTGTCGTACGGCGGCGAGAACGGCTTCAACCAGGCCATCGAGCTGGCGGCCGAGTCGCTGCAGAACGTCAAGTTCATACAGGAGAAGAAGCTCATTGGACGATACTTCGACGAGATCTCACAGGTCAGGATAAAGCTTTGCTGATTGGTCAGCCGATTTTGAACTCTATTCTCTTGGCTTTTGAGTATAAAATGTATTTATCAACTGCTTATGGCATTTTCCGTTATAATAAATAGTGAGTGACGTAGGGCCGGGCTGGAGAGTTCTGAAGCGCTCAACGGGTTAAAGACGAGCCTGTTTCTTAGAAAGGTAGACAGAGACCACGGATTTGAATTTGCAACTCCAACAACTTCTTCAACCCCCACTTACTCGGATCACATTTCTCATACAACGCTCGTCGGTTAAGGGTACTGCTCACTTTAGCAGTAGAATGCTATTGCTGTCCCGCCTCCCTGCCATCAGAAACGCACAGGCATTGTGAAGTCTTAAGTGAGTTGGCCCCTGTGGGTCTCATTGGGGATGACCCCATATACATACCGACAAACAGACAAAATTTAATAAAGTTGTGTTCGGTTAATTCCCGTGTTGTTATTTTCTATTATAAGTTATGTTTTATTGTTGTTTAGGACACGGGCAAGTACTGCTTCGGTGTGGACGACACGCTGCGCGCGCTGGAGCTCGGTGCGGTGGAGACCCTCATCTGTTGGGAGAACCTTGACATACAGAGGTGAGTGTCAGACATTTCATCATAATATTGACAGACGCGGCAACAACACAGTCATCATCATTAGCCGGACGTCACAGTATTTTGATTATTGGATAAGCATATTGCCCATACATCACATCACGCCTGTATCCCCCGAAGGGGTAGGCAGAGGTGCGTTTATAGTACACGTACAATTCGCCAGTTATGTTATAGGTCCCAAGCCAATGTAATAGGGGGCGAGCCTGTTGCCATCAACCGAACACAAATCCAAACTCTACTGTCCTAATCCCCAGTAACATTTAGCCCCCACCCAGGATTCGATCATAGGACCTTAAGCTCAGCAGTCGCGCATACCGACCACTAGAGAATTACTCAATATAAAAATCAAATAACTAATTATGTACCGACTCGGATCCAGAACTTTAGCATCCTACAGACTAACAAGACAGTCACTATATTAATAAAATATCTATGTTTACAGATACGTGTTAAAATCACATGCAACCAACCAGGAGACTATCTTACATCTGACGCCCGAACAAGAGAAGGACAAGTCACATTTTACGGATAAAGAGGTGAATATAAATAGTATTATTAATTTCACACGTTGCTGCCATCATAATTGAGATGTACACCTGCCTACCCCTTAGGGGAGTTAGCGTGATGCGACGCTGTAGAATACTGTTTCTGTAGAATATTTTTTTTTACCTTTTCGCCACGGTCTTGAATAGAAGACGTACGTGTCTCGGTCTTTATTAGAAGACTGTCTAGTCGTAAGATTTACATCCGTGTCTCTTGACATTCTCCCAAGAAGTTTTGTGTAGTGAGGACGTGAATCGCACTGATGTATACGGACCTCCTCCGGCGACATAATATTCAACATTGGCCAGTGAGAACAAGGCTAATATCGAGCGACATTGTTCCACAATGTCGAAAACATACCAGGTGAATGTTGGGCGATGTCTCCGCGATATGGCTCCTAGTGCAAACGCGGCATAACTGGTCTATAATAGTAGAATAGGAAATCTAAAGATATGAAACCACCTCACCTCATCAGACATAAGTTAAGGATCAGGATGTTACGGAAGTAGGTTTATCGGAACTGGAATCGGAATCTAATGTTCAGAACTTATTATATCGGAAGCATGGTATCCTAGAATTGACCACCCCTTTTCCTCCCATGAGTGTCGTAAGTGGCTAAGGGAAAATCCGGAAGATGGGCAGCAGCGTCTTCTGTAACTTCACCACTAATACTGCGATTCCCGAGCCGCTTGCCAAGCGTGGGGATTATGGCAACCCCCTTACCAAAGGGGGAGGTCTTTGTTCAACAATTAACGTCTTCCGGCTGATGATGATGACATCGGAACCGAAACTAGACTCAAAATCGGATCGGTCCGATTGTTAAGGACAATTGTATGCAATAGAAAATAATTAGAATTGGTACCTATTATTTACTGTAAATTTCGGTTATCATGAATAAGGGCTCCGCTCGAGTTCAAAACTAGTCGGGCATTCCCGAATACACACGTGAGTATAAGCGGAATATATCCCTACTAATATTATAAACGCGAAAGTTTGTAAGTATGGATGGATGTTTGTTACTCTTTCACGTAAAAACTGCTGAATGGATTTTAATGAAATTTCATATGGAGGTAGCTGACACCCTGGATTAACACATAGGCTACTTTTGATCCCGGAAAAATGTAGCGGATAACACCGCGGGGCGCAGCTAGTTAATCATACAAAATATTAGTATAGGAGGAGTAGGAATATAAATTAATCAATCGGACGTTCCAACCTTCCGGATTTGAAACTGAAGCTCCGTAACATCCCTACTAAGGACGATACCATCGCGCCGTTTCACCCCGGGGGTAGGCAGTGTCTCAAAGAACTCTGCTCCACAATCATGCTTTTCATACATGCTGCTTGCGTGCACGTGATCTTATAGCAGGAGATCATCTGTAAGGTCAGTGGCAGTACTGTTCTAAGGCCTCCCTTGCTAGATATAGGAGCTATTCTGAAATTAACCTTGTGTTCGTGTATTACAATTGATTTTTGAATGGCAAGTAGGCTCAGGTGAAGTATTTTCTAAGGTTAAGTTATTCTAGTAACTAAAATGAACCTTATGTTTGTGTATTATAATTGATATTTAAACGGCAAGTAGACTCAAGTAAAGTCTTTTCTTCTAAGGCCTCCCTTGCTAGATATAGGAGCTATTCTGAAATGTACCTTATGTGTGAGTATTATAATTGATTTTTGAACAGCAAGTAGGCTCAAGTGAAGTCTGTTCTAAGGCCTCCCTTGCTAGATATAGGAGCTATTCTAAAATGTACCTTGTGTGTGTATTATAATTGATTTTTGAACAGCAAGTAGGCTCAGGTGAAGTATTTTCTAAGGCCTTCCTTGCTAGATATAAGAGGTATACTAAAGTGAACCTTATGTGTGTGGATTAAAATTGATAATTAAATGGCAAGAAAGCTCGAGTGAAGTCTTTTCTAAGACAACCCATGACCCTAATTAGACCCACAGGGGCCTACTCCCTAAAAACCTCTCATGCGCTGCTCTCTGCGCATGCGCAGGCAAGGAGGCGGGGAATCAAAGCGTTCTACCGTCAACCCTCGCATTCCTTGCTAGACCTAGGCTCTTCAAATATGTATCTTATGTGTGTTGAATAAGATTGCTAGTTGAACGTTGTACGTGAAGAAATTGTATGGTTGTGTATTTTATATTGATTTGACAAACACGTACAATCGTAATATAATACAATTTTGTATTTTATGCTAATCATTTGTGATCGATACGAGCGGGATTCGAACCCGCGACCTTCGTCTTATCGTAGCGCAGCTAAGCTTGAAATCCCGCTTATGTCTATCATTTTTTAAGTTTTCTTTAATAAATTGAATTTAAGCTTAATATGGGCAACATGCTTATTATCGCATGGTTGATGAACAACCTGGTGTCAGAGTTAAACCGCCTGTAGGCCTACAGGCGGTTTAACACATAGCATTTGACATGGCTTTACACACCGTTGAAAAAACTCAGTTAACATCTTCGTAACCATAGAAGTATACTAACCAAAGCCTCCCGTCTACTCCAGAGCGGCGTAGAGTTAGAGCTGGTGGAGTGCCAGCCGCTGCTGGAGTGGCTCGCCAACAACTACAAGTCGTTCGGCGCCACCCTCGAGATCATCACTGACAAGAGCCAGGAGGGCAGCCAGTTCGTGCGCGGCTTCGGAGGCATCGGAGGTGGGTACCTACTTGATATACAAGAGCTTACGTTATTTAGGAGATGGTAAAGGGTTCGTTCATATAGACCGGTTCGGAGAGTACATATAACAAAAAGAAATGCAAAGCATCTAATTTAAATGATCATTAGGTAAGGTCTCCCCCTTAGGTAAGGGGGAGGGGGTTGCCATAATCCCCACGCTTGGCAAGCGGCTTGTGGATCACAGTATTGTAAAGTTACAAAAAACGCTGCTGCCCATTTTCTGGATTTTCCCTTAGTCGCCTCTTACGATACCTGCAGGAGGAAAGGGGGTGGTAAATTTTAGGCCGGATACCACTCGGCCAATTTAAATGATTTTTTTTTTATCGCGATCCTAATCTTCTCCGCGCCGGTCTATGTGAATGGACTCTTATATTATATTTACTTAAAATGTCATACAGCCCCCTTACCATGAAGTCTTAAAGCAGGACAGTTTACGTTGTGGAAGCGAGACGCCGTATATCACTGAACGTACCATCTCTATTCTGCTTTAAGAGTTCGTGGTAAGGGGCTATAATATGTTATCCAATGATATTTATTTAAAACAAATCATTTATGTATAACGACATCGCATATACTCCTTGAAATAAGCAATTTTTAATCTATAAACACCAAAATACGTTATTTTATCAAATAACTGACAATTCTAAATGTATTTATTATATTTTGTACATATGAACAATGTTTCTTATCCCTTTGGCTTATATACCTTAGTATCTACGATATAAGGCTATGTCTGTTTCTAACATCTTACAAAATAGTATTTGACGCTCGATTCATTGAATAATCTAACCAATATTATTTCCTATAATTATGTAATTCGATAAATACTGTGTTACACAGAGTTCGATAAAATTACAAAAAGTAAAGGTAATTATTTTATTTTATCTTTTTTTGCAAGATGGAAGTATCTGTGTGAAAATATAGAATAAATTTATTATATACAATTATTATTATTATTTATTATTATTATTATTATTATTAGCCCGTATTATCCCACTGCAGGGCAAAGGCCTCCCTTCCCTCCTTCCACTTGTATATACAATTATATGTACAAAAAAATTTTTAGTTTAAAATCTGTACTAAGTTCTATTTTGTAAATGAATCTTAAATCTATGAATGGATGCGTCAACACTAGCTTCCACTAATACGAAATACTAACTAAATTGTATATTTCTTTCCTTCCTTGCCGCTTGGACGCCGATGGATCTAAAACACGTAAATATACACACACACACACACACACAGGCATATTACGATACAAAGTGGATTTCCAGTCACTTCAGCTAGATGAACCGCTCGATGATGTAGACCTTGATGACTACTAAACACAAACTTAGATGCCTAGGGTTACCGTTAGGCCCCGTGACGTAAAACGCTGAGCGATTGTCAGCGACTGTTTGCACCCGGATATAGTCGCTTCCTATGGTCCTAGGCCAGGGTTGCGGCAACCTGCGGCTCTTTGGATGTGAAGATGCGGCTTTTTGGTTATGGAAATGTCATTTATTATATAAAAAACTTTAAAAAAATCGTTCTGTAACGAGAATTAGGTAGATTAGTGTTTTTTGTCAAAGAAATTTTTGAAATTTTTGTTGCCAACATTAAATAGTACTTGTTATGCAAGTACTTTTTATTGTTGGCAACAAAAAAAATGTGGCTCTTGAACTTTGAAATTTTTTATATTGTGATTTTTGACTTTTCCGACTCAAAAGGTTGCCGACCCCTGTCCTAGGCTATTGTGGTTTATAATCAAGTGTATTTCTTTGGTTGTAGAATCATTTATACACTAGTTACGTACCACTTTGGAATGGACTGGCCTTCAATGAATTTACTCTCAGCGTTCTGTTTACGTGACGGGAGCTATACATTACTATGAATTTATGATATTCAATAGTGTTAGGTGATGCTTGTATATTGTTTTACTGCGTAACACGCTGGCGGTTGAAACGCTGCGGTTTGGACGCTGCGTTTTTTCATTGACTTGTCAGTCAAATTCGAATGAATATTCTTTCTTTTATTAATACTTTTAAATAGATTATTCTATATTGAAAGTGTTAGTTTCAAGTGAGGAGGTTCTTTAACGAAAATCTAAAAATAATATATAAGGGTTTGAAATAATATCGTGAACTAATTGTTTATCTTTTTAAATATGAATTCGGCTCGCGGCTCGTCTCAAGTTCGTTAATAAGGACTTTGTTTTAGTTCACAATCAATCTGGTAATCCCGAAAATACTATACAACCAGCGTAATAGTATCAAAAAAAAAGTTTAAACCTTTTTTAATTCAAAGGCTAGCTTATAGGCCTATACTTACAAAACCAATTGACGGTTATACCAATAAGAACTCAGTGTTTCAACCCCCAGTGTGCTAACAAATTCTATTCACAGATACGTTCCCCCTAGGTCTAGTTGAACCTATTTTCATCCCTCGTCAACCCCGCTTCATCCCTCACGCTTCATTACTCTTCCCTTCCACATTTAGGGGTTTTTAATTTTCAATTGTTTCGTGATGTTGAACATTGGGATTATTACGAAGTGTTTTTAGAGGAACTACGGTTTTGATATGCAGAAAAAGTCTATATACAGTGTGTACAAAAAAAGAAAACATAATTTTATATAAAAATTGTAAAAATAAACTAACACGCTTGGATGTGAAGTGTTTAGGGCCCCGTGTACGGTAGACGTCGCTTCATACCCATTATATGATGACGTATCGCTAGAGCTTGTAACTACGCGCTGATGAGTCAATCTGCGAGGTTAAACCATGCGTATTGAGGTCAGTCTTGCGATGGGTGATCGTTTTCTCAAGTCGAGACCCCTCCGTGCTTCGGAAGGCACGTTAAGCCGTTGGTCCTGTGCCAGATCTCTCTCCGGTTGTGTCTGACCGTCCCATCGGACTATGGGGGAGTGCACTGTTTGCGAACATACTTGTTCACTATAATATGTCCTGCGTAGTTGGCTAGTCTCAGATGAGAAAAGCCATCGTGACAAGAACTCGGTCAGGAGAACATTATTATTATTAATGTATGCACATTGTATAAGATGGTACTAGAGATCGTAACCAACACCAATGCAATCTTGTATATTGTAGCGATAGATCGCCAGTGTGTCTGCGATCGAAGCACTGTGGTCGCTAAAACTGCTGAGCATTAGGTCCTGGCTTCGAATTCGGGTCGGTCAGTGCTATGGTATTTTCCCATTAGGTAATTCTCAGTAGTAACAGTCTGGATTTGTGCCCGGTTGCTAGCAATAAGCTGGGCCCTTAATACATTGGGACCTATAATGTGACTTGGCGAAATGTGGGTGTACTGTCGACAAAAAATATGGTCACAACAACAAGGTCGATTTTCCCTTGCATTAATATTATGACGTCATGTCATGTGTCAAATATAAATTGTCACAGCTAACAACAACTCACCTTGTCTAAGCATTATTTCAATTGAATTGACCGATTCGAAAATGGCCCAATTTACATGTTTCAAAGTGATTTTAATAGTTCGCGATAATTAGATCTCACAGAAACTTTTGTCACAACTGGTAGACCATTTTCTATGACTGTACTACACACTTCTGAATATCTAGCGCGATGTTATCATAGACACGACTTACTACCGCGTGTATACGGGGCCCTTTATCGTGTATACGGGGCCCTTTATCGTGTATACGGGCCCTTTATCGTGTATACGGGGCCCTTTATCGTGTATACGGGGCCCTTTATCGTGTAAAATGAAAGCAATATAAAAATCGCCGTGAAATGATTATATGCCTTGAATTGATCTCCTATGATAGTCGCTAGTTTTAGGTATATAAATCGCTAAAAGACACATCTACAACAGTTGCCTAAGATTCGGGAACCAAGTATCTACGTTTGCGCAGCCTTATAGTGAATCGACCAATGACAACCAGTCTAGCCCGTTGAGACTATAAGTCGTTTGATATTATGTATATTTCTCTTCCAAAGTGTTGGCAGTTAGATGTGGTCTAGCATGAGATAGGGAAGTTGGCTGTAATAGTAATAAATCTTTATTTCTCAAGTAACATGACTCAAATGTGTGATTGACTGTGATTATTAATAAATTCTGCATAGATTTTAGAAGTAATACGCAAACTGATAAGACAAACTCAAAACATGATAGTTACAAGCATTTTTAGACAGAGATAGTTAATACTTAGAAGTGACGTCATGCCTAAGTAATTGCATAGGAAAAAAGTATTGCATTAGAGGGATAGGAAATGCCATCTCTACAATCTATAAAACGCTGTATTTCCAAAATTTCTCGTAATTTTTTAAATTTATTTTGTTTTCGTTAACCTAAGAGATCTAAGGGAGGTATTATAATGAATTACTATGACTTTTTTGATGAAATCGCTATCCCTATTGCCTAGTAAGTATAGAGACAGAACAATTTTGACTCATACTGTATTGTCCTAGAAATCGTACCAACGAATATTCACGTTGAAGTAAGTCCACGTGACATGTAAAACTGTATATAATATTATAATTTGGAAAACACAAAAACTCCTTTTGCGTTACCGAGGATTCGAACTTAAAATGTTCGTTCATTTACCCCCACTGCTGCCGCTAGGCTATTCATGCAGTATTGATATGTATGAAATTATCTACCACTTTCAAGACGAAGTTAGAATAATGCAAAACTTTTTGCATGTTTTGGGGATGGAACTTGAGATATTTTGTGTCAGACACACCCTGAGTTCACAGCCTCCAGACTACTGAGACGTTAGTGCATAGTCGTGAAATAGCCGATCGTAATTTCAAGGAACTTAATTCTAATTAAATTGTTCTATAATGAGTTTCATACTATTTGTCGTTATACAGTGTTATATAATATATTCGCAGTATGGTTAAGGTTTTAACAAATATAGTGTGATAGAATGGTTTTGATCCTTTTTCCCGATGATAGGAAATAGAAATAAGATGAAAACAATAAGATGTCTTATTAGAGTTTGTTCAGACATATAGACATAATGTACCGGTAAAGAATGAATACTACGTAATAATCCCAAGAATATTATAAAAGTATATAAATAATATAATAAAATAGGCCTTCAGCAATAATACTGTACCTTCGCCTTAATTAGTCGATATTTTAAGTGCAGAAACTTGTACACATTTTGCGACTAATCGCTGCGATTATGCGGCGACTGTTTGAGGCGCGCTCGTTGAAAACGCGCGACTCAAACATCAGCTGTTTTCCACGTCGGCCATGACAGTTTAGAAATAAAATATGTTGATAAAAGATGCATTCGTCTGAACAGAAACGATGCCAGTAAAGCCATAAATTAGTTAAATTTTAGTGTAAGAGACGGCAGTACTGCTCGGACGAAATGCATTTAACTGTCAACTGTCATGGCGGCCGCTGGGAGCTTTGTGTGTGCGAATAAATGTTATATGTCGCCGAAAGTATCAAGAGCATGCAATGATAGTACACAAGGCCTCCGCTAAGAAGATATCCATTTAGAAATGTTCACCAACTTATTTTTTGTACGTTCAAAGGATTATGACCTTTATTGCATCGGTTATATGACTAATACAGCTGTAAACAACAGTTGGTTTTGTAAATGTGCTTTTGCTTTTACTGTTAGCCTTATGCTTAACGGATAAAGTTCAAAATCGATTGAAGAAACTGTAAAAAGGTTTGGTGAAATTTCTTCAAATATAAATTATTATTCTTCACACTTATAGATGGCTCATTCTTGTAGAGAATCAATTAATAATAATTAGTTAATTATCTTTAGGAAGGGCTGAGTTTTCAATCGCCAGATATTTTTTATCTGTAGTATAAATTTGACGTTTTGAATTTTTTTTTCACATAAACTGTCAAAATGACAATTTTATTCTTCTTATATAATTTACCTGACGATGGGAAAATCGGCCGTTAATTTATGACTTGCGATTGTAACGTTTGATTTTAAACTTGGCTGATGTCCCGATTCAGTAACTAAGCTAGACACTTATGTTTGCGGGTTCGATCCCCGCGCGGGACAATCTCTAAACTCTAAAATAACTTTATTTTATAATTATAACATACAATTTGATGTACACGGGCAAATATTTGCTCAAGGCTGAGCGTTTGTGTCTTATAGTTATTTTGTCTGTTACACACAACCACAATATAGAGAACGCCTCGTGTGGAGTGACGTCACAATTCACTAAAGTCTGTAAATGTATATTTGAAAGAAATTGATAGTGGCACAACCAAGGCATTTAATAAGATTTTACAAAAAAAAATTATTTATATAAATACTAGCCGCGCCCCGCGGGATTCGGGATAACATTCGCCTATGTTAATCCAGGGTGTCGGCTACCTCGATACCGAATTTTACCAAAATTGGTCCAGCCGTTTCAACGTGAAGAATTAACAAACATACAAACTTTTGCCTTTATAGTGTGAAGTATGATACATAATAATAAGTCAAGTCCATTCAAATTACACATGTCAATTATCTTAGCGGTGGCTCTTGGTATTGCCTAAACGGCTATGTTACAGCCAACGCTTTCAATGTTACGGAATAGTTAGCACAATTGTTTCGCAAAATGTGTATTACGTCATATTATTATATATAAACTGTGCTTTTTGAGTTGGCCAGAATGCTAAAATGTGGAGAACTAAACTAAAATGTATTTATTTTGGTTAATTTAATTGGGTATTTGACAGCAATCAATAATTTTATATATGACTAGCTGACTCGGCAAACTTTGTACCACCTTCTCTCCGTTTAAACCTTCCCTGGATCTCCACGAATATTTCAAGACCGAAATGAACCAAATCAGTCCAGCCGTTCTCGAGTTTTAGCGAGACTAACGAACAGCAATTCATTTTTATATATAAGACAATACGGGCGACGTATCTTGGCGGTCCTAAAGAAGCATTAGCTACGCAGGGGAACGTTTACAAATGAAATGGTATCATCATCATCATCCACAGCCTTCAATATCCCACTGCTGGGTATAAGCCTCCCTTAAACAAAGCCATCCGCCGCGCCATGGAATGGTCTGCTGCGTAGTTAATCAACTAACTTCAGGTTCGCCAAGATACGTCAGCCATATTGTACTTCTATATAAAAATGATTTATTTTATCCCTAAACACCGAAAACATGATTTATACTGTAAAATTATCCTCAAAAAATCAAATAAGTGAATTGGGGTTTGTAAATTAGTGACGTCACAGGCGTCGTGTGAACGCACCTTTATATTATTAATTTCTAAACGTGGCTCCCAACATCACACAGATCGCTATTGCCGTACGAAATATATGGAGGGATAGTTTTGACAGCTCATGAAATGTTTGTCTATTGATTGGTTGTGTCAACTGCCCAATTGGGGTTATTTTAGTTTGAACGAAGGAAAAGCACATTAAATTCGATTATAATGTAATTTCAGGCCAACTCAAGACGTACCACATATATTTATTAGCATTATTTAATGATTCCTGTCCAGAAATATGCGTTATAAACTCTCCAAATTATTAATTAGTATTACTAAGAATGTATACATCACATAAATACTATTTATATTTATTTTTGTGTATATCGTTTCAAACATTTTCGGTGTCGTAGTAACTTTAGTAACAAGCTAGTCTATGTTGTGAAGATTTTATATTATGAGGGTGATATTAAACCTATTGAACGCCACTGTCGGATATAGCCGACAAATGAAAACGCGCCCGGGCCACCGACGGCTAAAGCCGACAAGCCAAACGACATTTCATTTGTGGCTTGACGGGGAAGGGGCGTTCAAACTCTGGCGTTCAAAAGGTTAATGTCGGAGACTTTTAATCGCTGCATGTACTAGTAAGACAGTGGGCGGGGCTATAGAAGTAAGACTTACTAAATATATTGGTCTCCCTCACTCCCTTTGAATAGATACGAGAGTAAATCGACTTGGAAAACTGGTACAAATTTCTAGTCAAGTAATATAAGATGTATTTGAGTCGATTGAAATCGAAATGAGATCATATAACGCACTGTTTAACATTATACAAATTTTATTATATTTGTGCCCGGACGGATGGATTGATACAATGCCAATCCGATACTGAAGACATTCGCCATTATTTGTCAAAATTCGACATGTTGAAACATTGAATAAGTTATTCTGCCAATGTCGTTTGAATTACAAGGAGTAGACATGGCAATGGACTTAGTGTTTAAGTTGAAAGAGCTTTTATCATTGTCTATGAGTAAGAGGTTCGAATCCTGGTATGGGGCCGAAAAAAGGCACCTATCAAGGACTTAACCAGCGGTGAAATGGGGTGTATTCTGATAAAGCATACCACCCTGTCTACCCCTGGGACTAGAGCTGTGATATATAAATGTGTGCACCAATTCACTTCACGATTATACAAATCATGTAGCATATAAACAATTTTTACTATTAGACTTACCCCAAAATTAGAAAAATACAATTTCTGTCAGTAATTGGGGCCAATGACGCTAAACTGAATATACTGCACAGTTATTATTCTTTCGCTCTGGTGTAGGTCCAATAGAAAAAAAGTATGTTAGTATTAGTAGAATGGTGTGTTAAAATATTTTTAATTCACCCAGTATAACGTAAGCCCCTCCCCTTTACAGTTAAACCACGCCCACTGTCCGCGCAATATTAGTAGCGCTTGAAATCTATCGAAACATTTTTTTCTTGTAATGTAACTATAGTTGTTGTGAATGACCATTGGTTGTTGTGACGTATGTGTTGTCTGATAGTTGACAGTTGTTCGATGCACATTGACGTGTTTGTTACTTTTATGTGTGTATATAGAGAGTGGACCTAGCAATGGATGTGGAATATAAGTTTAACAAAAGTAGACTCAGTAATGGATATGAAAACTAATTAAATTATATAGACTGCCTCATTGGTCTAGTAGTTGCTAACCGCAACTGCTGAGCACGAGGTCCTGGGTTCGAATCCCGGGTCGGGCAAAGTGTTACTGGGTTTTTCCATTAGGTAATTCTCAGTAGCAGCACGGAGTCTGGATTTGTGCCCGGTTGATGGCAATAGGCTCGCCCCCTATTACATTGGGACCTAAAACATAACTGGCGAAATGCGGGTGTACTATATGTGCACCTCTACCTACCCCTTCGGGGAATACAGGCGTGATGTTATGTTATGTTCAAATTATATTATAACGGGAATTAATGCGAACGCGATGTGATTGCGTCATTTCCTTAGTTCCTATGAACCAGCTTATAAGTGCCATAATATTGTATAGTCACCGAACTTATATAAGTATGCAAAATTACATTCTAATCAAGATTTGACCTTAACAAACAGACATACATACAAACAAACATTGCAAGTTAAAAAAAATCTTGTGAGGATATAGCGATAGTAGGTCCACCTGGTTTGTTTTTGATGCTAAACTTAAATCTAACAAAGAAATTACTAAATACATCATGATTTCTATCACGTGAATATTAGAGATTGAAATGAAACTAGTTACGGATTTTATTTCAACTACTAAATACCTTTTCGACCAAACTGAAGTAGGATTGCTTTGTCCATTATCTATGTATGACACTTTGTTTGACAGTAAGAACAACATATGGCAGGTGTAGGGTTGTCACGGAGGTCGATGCTAGAAAACCTTAAAATATATTAAAATTTTCAACTTTTCGATTAGTTTGAATGTGCGACACGCAAAAGAATATTGTGGTTTTATAATAATATAAATAATTTGACTGACAGTATTTCTCAGACTGTTCTGATGATTGCAATTTAAGAAATCTAACTTAACTTCTAAAATATAAAATCAACTTACAAAATTGAGAACAATTAATAATATTAGCTAGACTGTGACAACCCTAGCAGCTGTCTAGCTTAGATTAAGAAAACACGAAAGTTCTAACTTTGTGCACAATTTAAAACTATTGAATGCCTGTGTTATGTATTCGTTGTCCAATCGTAGTCATAAACATTCCTTCATACAGTGGTTTGTAGCGATAAGAAAACTATTTACTTTGAAAAATGACAAATTATTTATTAACAATGTACGCAAGCAATAAGAGAACCGTAACCTACAAAGGTATTGCTTATTTGATTAAGGAATTTCTTCCAGCGAAGGTATAAAATGCTAGAAATTGAGGCGACAATGTTAAGCCTAAGAAATTATACCTTGTAACTGTCATTGCATGTCAAACTTGAGAAGTGTATTAATAATGTTTTACTTGTTAAAAAGTCACTGTTATTTGCACTATGTCACGAAATACTGTTTTCTTTTACTGAAGAGGTCATTCCATAATTACGTAAGGCTATTTTTCTACTAACCCCCCCCCCCCCCCCCTAGAAGTAAATAAATACAAATTTGGTTTATTGCGTTTTAGTAGTAATACACTTTGATTTTGGTTTGTTTGCGCATTTTGTGATTTTACGTCAGAACTGTCAAGATCTCTACTACCTATTCCTCCTACCGCATTGTAAGAAAAAATAAGACATGTCTCCCCCCTTCCCCCCCAAATCGTCTTGCGTAACGAATGAATGACCATATGTACGCACAGGGTAGTATGCAATGGAAGTACCGAACAGTCCGCGAAACTGCTGTATGAAGTTATACTGTGATGAAGAAACATTTTGAGACAAACCACCTAGTAGTAGCATATCTTAGTGTCATACTAACTGAATGTACAAGAAAGGAACTAAAAATATTTTTATTAGTAGGTAATACTTTGTTTGTACCTCGCACGGGAGAACGGGTTAAGCGGGGCACACATCTAAGTGATCTTTATCTCTAGAACTCTCTGATCATAAGCAATATATATTATATTTTATAACATTGTGAAGCTGAATAAAACAGAATCATAATTGTCGAATTGAATAATTTGCGCAAAAAGAACGGACTTGGGTAATATTGTGATTGGAAATTTTTTGATCATTTTATGCAACAATATGATTCATAATATTATCCAAATACGTTTCTATTGAAGCCTTCAAGCCGCCATCGCAAATCGTTTAAATGTGTGCCCTGCTATGGAATACATTGCGTTGTTAAAGATTATCCAGAGGTCCACAATAAAACGTGCAACGCTAATGACATTAGAAGTTAAGTGAAACAGATAATCGAAAGAATTGTCAACAGTGTCGCTGGATCAGCCTTAATATAGTTCTGTAAGGAAACTGCTTTTTGTGCACTTTAGTAGGTTAAACGAAACAAACTCAATTTATATTTAACTTTATTACAAAACAGGGTTGACGACGGGACAAATGCAGTCTGCAGGTTTTTGTCCCAAATGTATGTGATATGTTTGTGAAACGCGCAAACTATATAGGATAAATTCCTTGTGTGCGACGTTTCTTTTAACAAAATCTTTAGACATCATGTTTCTTGCAATAAATAAACTTTGAGTTTAAATTGATGAAGGAAACTTAAACGGACACGAGCGGGACTCGAACTTCTTTACAGAGTTTTTAAATACAAAACTGATAACTTAGTTCCAGGTTACTATGACCTGCAATGTAAGTTAAGCCCTAGAAACTTAAGTGAGAATGGAAACAGAACTTTTGAACTGATTTTGTAGCAATAGGAGTATAGATTGTTACCATTAAACCCTACTTTCAATTTTATTATAGACAACAATCTATAGTCCTTTTTGACTATGAATAATTTAATGTTAAAGTCAGTTCCAAAGTTATTTCTATTCTCTCTTAAGTTTCGATTCACTCTGTTTTACTATACTAAGAATTCATACATAAAGAAAAAGATTTCAATATAAAAACAAGATGGAAGATTTGCATGTCCATAATGGAACCTTGTTTTGTAATAAGGGGAATTTCCTTAAACATTGTACCAGAGTAATAGATTTATATTAAAATGTTTAACGCCCCCTATAGTGATATCGCTTCTCTGATAGTATTTACAAATAGTTTTTATGATATCAACTGATGACCATAGTTTTAGTTGGTTAGTGCGTTCGCTGCGTAGGAGTTTATGATCTTTGTCTGCCAGTGGTCATAAACCTTTTGGCAGAATTTTTTAAAAAGGTTACATCCTATGATCACAAATATCGATCTTATACAAAGGCAAATTTCTCAATACTGTCCAAATTGTTTTTGTAAAAAAACACATAAAAAAAATGTATTAAGAAAAATGGTTCATCATTTTTCAAAGTTTAGTATACAAATTTTTCAATTGGCTACAACATGCTAAAAATATTAAAATCTTTAAAAATGGTATTCTTATGGAAGCAGACTATTAAAAATCGATGGTAATAAGAATCCACTTTGTATAACACTTATTCGATTAAAAGCGGCAAGGTTTTAAACTTTCTATACAGCGAGCGCACCTAACGCCTCTAGGCAAAGGTAACACACCGCTAATGATTTATGCAGACGGGGTACTTGCAATCTGTTATCATTCAAAACGAGGTCGCGCTGCTGTTGTTTGACGGTCACTTGTGCAACGCGCAGTGCACAGCGGACTGAAGTTGGGCAAAAACGTTCGCACATGTGCAAATTGTGCAGTGAACAAAAATTAACACTGACTGCACAAGACAGACAAGAGAACTCTGCAAATGTCTCATATGTAGGTTACTGGGAAAGTGTAGAGTAGTAAAAGACTAACGGTAAGCTGACTGCCTCGTTGGTCTAGTGGTTGCTAAGCGCGACTGCTGTGCACGAGGTCCTGGGTTCGAATCCCGGGCCGGGCAAAGTGTTACTGGGTTTTTCCATTGGGTAATTCTCAGTAGCAGCACGGAGTCTGGATTTGTGCCCGGTTGATGGCAATAGGCTCGCCCTATTATATTGGGACTTAAAAACATAACTGGCGAAATGTGGGTGTACTATATGTGCACCTCTGCCTACCCCTTTGGGGAATACAGGCGTGATGTTATGTTATGTGTAACTAACGGGTTTGGCGTTGTGGCTAAGTAATTGGATTGCTGCGCCAAAGGTTGCAAGTGGCTCTATCCCCAACTCTGAACAAATATTTGTGTGATCGGCTGATGTTAATCCCTTATCTTGGATTTTATGTGATTTTTTGCGTTGCCTATGAATAGACTTAAGAGTTTTTAGTTTTAAGACTTGATTATCACAAGAGGGATTAAATAAGACGATTACGCTCGCAACTAACTTCAGTCCGTTAAAATAACTGCGCGTAAACAGTACCGGTCGTATGTCTGTAGCGCACTGCACTGGCGCAGTAAGGCAAGGTCCTAGGCGAGATGCGATGCGAAGCGATCCTACAAGCGCTGAAAATAGTGTCTAAATGTTTTACTATATTAGCTTGCGTGAGTGTGATCCATACTATATACTATTAACCAGGTTTTCTCACGTGTATATTCGGGAATGCCAGTCTAGTTGAACAAAAGCTCATGAAAAAAGGCTCCATTTGAGTTCGAATTAAATCCAGCATTTTTAAATATACAAGTGACGTTGCCGGTGTACAGTAAATAATATGGATGTAAATGTGTTCATGAGTGTTAGTTGTTAAGAGTTTGAACACTGGTTCTGAACCAGTTGCTTATATTAGGAGACATTTAATTAAGCCTGAGATCTCTAGAGCACTTATTTATCTCAAACTTCATCATCAGCCGGAAGACGTCCACTGTTAAACAAAGGCCTCCTCCTTGGAACGCCACATCTCAGGTTTAACTTAGTTAAATTCCGTGTTAGACTATTCAAAAAGCAATTTTTGTATTGTTGTAGATTGTATTGTTCGTGACACCCCCCCCCCCCCTTCTCTTCAAGGGCAGTGTTATTGAGAGATAGATCTTGATGGCAATAGGCTCGCCCCCATAACTTTAGGACTTGAAACTTTCGTTATCGTTGTTCGGATAACGTTATTCTATAACGTTCCAGGTACACGATATTTTGAGTATAGTTTCAAGTCTTCTTAATACATGACTGGCTGTGTGTGTATGTGTACGACTCTCTTCCGTGTACCCTCTTGGGGAACACAAGTGAGTTAAGTTAAAGAGGAGACTTAGTTAGAGTGCGCTTATAGATTTCGGCTAACTCGGATTCTACTTCGCCTTTAGACTAGATAATGTATTTTATAGCAATACTCATTGTACCACTAGAAAGAAAGATATATCATTTATTTTGCCTGCAAACTAGGCATTAACAAAAAAAATACAAACACAAGAGTATACAATACGACAAAACTGTGTCAGCTAACCAGCTACTCTAGTGGTATAGAAATATAAGTCATATAATAGGTATAAGCAACTAGATATTATATATTTTTATGAATACCAACTTATTATCTTACAAATTTCTAGAGAACTACTAAACAGAGATATATTTATAATAATTTATATCATCGCATATCGCTCGCCCAGGACACTGGCTTATATACATCGCACGCCGACATGTAGATTGACCTTGTGTCGTGTTATCACGACAATAACGATGCAATACCATCGTATGCGTAAAACAGTTTGTTTCCGCTTCCCCGGCCGCTACCCCTGATGCCTTTATATCTAGGATAAGCAACTATGGCGGAACAAATTGATTGTTATTAATAATATTAGTACATTGTAAAAGTATTGGGGGTAGTTTCGATAGATGAGGTAACAGAGTAGGTAGTTAATGGAGTGCTATGTTTAAATACGTATTTTATCATCTGTGGCGAGTAATGACGGGGCTTACCACATGGGGGAAATGACTGTGTGATATTACCAGTATAAAGCAAAGCAGGATAACTTAAGATGACCATCTCCACTGTACTCACAAGGATTCGTTCTCAACTTCTCGCTACTTTCAGAGTTCTTGTAGCTGGCTGTAATTTGTGACTATCGCACCATACTTTTTTAACAATCAAAATGTCTTCCTTGGAACATCGAATATTTACACTTGTACACTAAGTTGTACTGGTTATTGCTCGCGGTTTCCTCTCACATCCATCTGAAACTAATTACTCAATTCTGTTCTACAAAAGTGATGTCGTGCTATTTCATAGTGCTACAGCACTTAAGATCTTTGAGAGTAGACAGAAGCCTGAATATCTGAGAATTAATCTTACTAAAGGGTATATTAACACCAACTGAACATTGAAAATCAAATACCAGTCGCTCCGTTTCAAACACATGTATACGTTATTTATATTACTCCATTAGCTCATTGCTCTGTGGTCTCGCGAACAATATGGTCGTCGAAGTGTAAAACTACTGAGGTAATGTGTGGAAATGTCTCCGATAGTGACGGTACCTAGGTGAGGCATTTACGAGGTTTTCAACTTACAAGAGGCGCACTGGCAGTCGTTATTACTAGCGACATCTAGTTGATACAACTGGAAGCTTAAACTTAAATAGTTGACGGTTTTTCCGATAGATGGCAGTAATTTAAATCAATCCTGTATTGTGGTCACATTTAATGTAATAATTTAACTAGACACTCGTTCGTTTGAGAACGTTACAGATATACCAAAATGTCTTTAAAATGTAAACATTTCTTTAAAATGTAATAGGTATATCGACTCGGTTAAGAGATTTTTTAAGCAAAAAACTTGGTGACACTGTCTTGGCAATATTTATTGTCACAATATGATAACTAAATCTTACTGGCGATCGCTTAATGATCGAAATTCAACTGTAATTGATATTTTAGCTTCATGATTTTTCTCCGTCAACTAAAGCAAACTCCGCTTCTCTGTGCGCGGAATGTGCTAAAAAGGGGTAAAATGTCTTCATGTATTAATTACTGCCAATGCGATAAAACAATACTAAAAAGTGCAATAGCTAAGATTGTGGTCCATTGACTATATCCGAAGCTAGCCAATGTCCTCGCTGCACCTAGGTCCCTACCCACATCGAGCATAACCTACGTGTTAAAAAGAAAAGCTTCATAGAACACTAGGGAATTTAGTGATATAAAATAATGCAATATTCCAAAATAAACTCTATGATATATAATTATATACAGTTGTATTTTTGATCTTACTAAGGCAACATGTCTTTTTATTAAATTTGTATTTCAAAATATATTTAAAAACTGTACCGAATATTTCTGGACAGGCCTGTTTGAATCATTTGAAACCATCATTTTGAATTGTATAGAAAAGCATACGAAGTGAAAATAATATATGCGTGAAGGGACTACGGATATTATTTGAGCTAAATTTACTTGAACGACAATTATTACTGTGGGACTGCAAGTCGAAATATTGTAGCGATATCTCAAATTATATTGCGAAGTAACATTTGAAACGTGAATCAATCGAAATGATATTTTGAACTTACCACATGAATTGTCCCCGACCTCAGAAAAAAATTTAAATGTGGATCCTAAATTGGTCTCTGTCTTGACAAAAACTGGAATAATGTTAAAAGTTAAATACGACCACAGTCGGTATACCAACGAATAAAATAAGTTTGCAATGTATAAAATAATCGCGGCTTCTACACCCATTTGGTGTACATGACAATTTATAAAAATTGTTTACTGTTCGTTCAAGCGAATTTGAATTCTATTGCATTGTATCATGACAAACAATTGGTATTGAAACGTTGTTGCTTTTAATGCGACTTATGCCTACTGAATAGAAGCCAAAATCGGTTGAATAAACCGTAAATAAGTTTGAAGAAATGTCTGTTCCAAATGAGGAGGCTAAAGGACGTAACTCATTCATTCAGCACAGCTTCCACACAGCAGGATAATGAGCATTCAAATGTAGTCTTTAAGATTGTAAGCTGTAGATTCATTTCACAGTAACAACATAAAACAGCCAACAGCTGTAACTGTGGTGTATCTAATGTGTACAAGCTAAAGTCCATTTTAGAATGCTCATTATTCTACTGTAAGGGAGTTAGGCGATTAATGAGCTACCTTTAGATCTAAAACGTTTGTTTTCGAAAATTAATTATATTAGGTCAAAAAAGTTTCCATTCTAGTCCGATAAGTTTGAGAAAAAAAAATCGAAAAAAAAAAAAAAGTAAATTAGGAATATGTTCTAAGATCTAAGGTAAAAGTGTAATAATGGTTGGATTGTATGCTTTTCTGATATATAAAAGAGTTTGCAATGGTAATTGTTTGTTTTGAACTTCCTATTCGTTCTATGCCTTATACTAAATAGGTAGACAATTTAGTCTCTGCTAGTAACATTGAAAAGGTAAACACGTAAAAAGAAAAACATAATGTCATGATCAACACACTGTTTTTTGTCTTTTAAATACTCCTATTTCGCATAGAAACAATAAATATAATTTTAATACGAAAATATTACATTACCCTTACAGTTTTTATGCCAAAGTTACTTAAATTAAATTTTCAAATATTTGTATTGTACGTCGTTTTTAACTACAACAGCTAAACTACGGTGTCAAGCAACTTAACATGTATAGGCTAGGATACACTAACACAAATCGCAAGTACAGGCTAGGAGTCTAGAACACACTAACACAAGTCGCACGTGAAATTCAACACGATTATTAAATAGAATCGTGTTGTTTTTCATGAGCGAAATAATATTCCCCTTAACGCTAACATGGATTGAGGTAACACAATTTTATATTAAATCGTGTGGTTTTTATTTTGAAGAATGTCTTTGAACTAACTCTTGATTTTATATATTCTTTTCTACATGCATGTCTTTTTATTTTATGTGTGCTATACCTAGTGTATATTATATATATTTAGTTTGTTTGTGACAGGTTTTGAAATTGTAGACTGTTTATTTAGGATATCTGTTTTCGAATGGCCGTTTTGTGTTGTAGATATATTTTTGTCGCCATTTCAGTTTTATTAATTTCTTCGAAATTTATAAAACTATTGCATTTCATTGTTTTTTTAGAATTTATGTTCACGTGCATATGTTGTTTAAGCATCTGATTTTTATGGAGACTGACAACATTTTTTAACAAAAGACTAAGAAAAAAATATTGATTTTTTGTATATTTTATATAAAAAAAGTTGTCCTACTCAGTCAATCCATGATTATTAATTCTGAAAAACAGCGGCTCAACATTTCGTTATTTTTGCTCGAATAATGTTATTTATATAATGTTATATTATTTACTAACGTTTCAGATACAAAGTTATTCGAACAAAAATAACGACATTTTGACGACCTGATTAGCGCAGTGGCTAAGAGATTGGACTGCTGCGCTAAGGGTCGCGGGTTCGATTCCCGCACGGGGCAAAACTTTGTGCGAACCACAGATGTTTGTCCCGCGTCTGGGTGGTTGTGTATGTGATATTTCATGTTTGTGAAACGCACCCACGACACAGGAGAAATTCCTAGTGTGGGGCGACGTTTTTTTAAAAAAACAAAAAAAAAAATGACGTCTGAAGTCTTTGCTGAAAACCGTTTATTCAACCACAGAATATTATGTTATAGTAGTTTTTGTTCTACACGTATCATTTATGTAGCACTGTGTTGTATTTATTGACTTGTTTTTATTATGGTTTTTTTTTATAGATAGAAGTTTTTTATGCCAGTTGTATGCCTATGTGACAGAAGCTTTGCCCTGTAAACATCTTATTCATAAACTTAAGCATAATACCCTTCTTAAGTCTTTTGTCATTTCTATTCTTTGACATGCTAATGACAGTGACAGGTATGATTTAAACCATGGTTTAAAATTGACACTTTATAAATAAATGACAATTTAAACCATGGACTAAACTTTATACCCCCTATCATAAATAAACGACGATTTAAACCATGGACTAAATTATACCCGTCACTGTTTGCATGTCAAGGAATAGCGATGTCAGTAGATATAATACGGGGTTTAGTTAATGCTGGTATGATCCTCGTTTTTTGTATAAGGGGGTTGTAGTTTAGATGTTTTCTCTATGCTCCTTATTAATGCATATTCTCTTAAATTATTTCTTCAATAGTATTGTTTAATTACTACACAGGATAATGAGGCTAACATAATAATATATTTAATTTATGAAAACATGTAATTTTGAAGTTTTCTTAATTTCTATTTAAGAATAAGAATGGATAGTTAAAACATAACAATTATTTAAATATATTTTATGTTTAGAAGCTGAATATTTTGTGTATTTTACTCCAATTATTTTTAAGAGAATGTGTATACTAGGAAGCATTTACATGGCATGGCTTCGATACAACAAACTAAATTCTAATATGAAAATAATTGTTTACAGGTCTACTACGCTACAAGGTGGACTTCCAATCGATGCAACTTGACGACGAGGAGATCGACAACCTGTACGACATCGACGACTATTAATCGCACCGGTCGTGTCGCTCGGACGTCTCGGTCGGGTCTGTGTGTCGTGTCGCACGTACTGTACTGAGTGATGTGCCTTACTTACCGACGCTGTTGTTATACTATCATTTTTATTATATTATATTCTCCTAAACTTATAAATGAGATATTTTTGGAAACGTTTTTATTGTAGTTTTTAAATTTGCGGCATTTTCAGAGATATTTCTAAGAAGACTTTACTTTCTCTTTTTATTTATCTCTGTCTATCTGTTGGTTTATAGAATATCAAACCACCTGTTGCGTTTACCATAAAAAAGTTTTTCCAATATTTGACCCCTAAGTGGGTGAAATGGGGGCCAAAAAAATTTATGGATATAATAATGTAACGTCCTTTTTATTTAGGACTAATTACTGTAAAAAATATAATTAATAATTACAGTATTTACATTAAATGACCCCTAAGGGGTCAAAATGGGGGTCCATAACATGCAGGGTGATTTGTGTCAAACTCTTCTCGCGTACATGTTCTTACATCGCCAGTATTATAAAATAACGCGATGTTACATTGTATATGTTGGCAGTACTAATTAAATAATACGCAACAAAAGAGTTTTTATACCTTCGAAATTTAAAGTCAAAACGTCAAACTTCTTATCGGCTTGATCTGTCATCGTGACAGCTTGCACCGTGTAGGTTGACAACAACAAGGATGGTAGCGAGGTTTACCGTCCAGGGTGCATACAAAGGTATCGCTCGTAGAGACTACTTACACTCCACACATCCTTACCTGTTATAGGACTATTTGTACGATCCGCAGATTTTTGTCCCGAATTATAGTGTTTGTGTGTGATTTTATGTTTGTGAAACGCACCCACGATACAGGAGAAATTCATTGGGGGCGACGTCTTTTCAAAGACATTTTGAATACACCACTACATTTGAATGTTGACCCTGTGTTTATGATAACTAGTTACTAACTATGATAGTGTAACAACAGTTAACTGAAAGACTGACAGTCTGCAATAAATAATTTGTTACTGTTATAAGTTTGAGAACTGTTGGTCGTTCGGCGGTTGCCAGTGGTTCTCAACCTATCAACTTTCTTGTTTATATTACGATGTTCAAATATTTCAGTTTAGCCATTTACTAAATAATTAGTATGGAATATAATCCTTGCTGTTATTATTATCCATGTGTTACCGGCAAAAATTGCTAAAATAATCGGCAGTTTGAGGTAATACAAAAAAAAATAATTTAAAAATCTTACTGTAACTTTTGTGTGTATATTATTTACGCTATACGCCGGATTTACTCACCTGTGTAATCGGAACTAGTGATTTTTCATCATCCTACAATAATATGATTTGGCGTGAACTGAATTTGATTGTTTTTTTTATATAAATTTGGAAGCGTGTATTGAGAACCACTGGCCTATACTATAAGTATTGTGATCAGACACGGCACACGACCGATCGTCGGCTCGCATTCGGAACTCGCTCGTTAGTCGATTATTATGAACTGAACTGAAAACAAGACTCGGCGCGCAAGTTTAGTCGTGCGATTAGTCGCAATCGTCAACGTTCATTGCGATTTTATTGAGACATATAAGAGACAAATAGAAAAGCTGGTGTTCTTTACGAGTATAAAAACACATATTTTACTGCCTAATGTATACAATAGGTGTACCAGCCTACTGCTAATAATGGCATAGCAAGTTGTCGCCTCTTCAATAAAAGAAAAAAATATATACTAGTCTGTCTCTTGAATGTCTGACTTGAAAGTATTTTATCATATGCGATTGGATCGCCTCCGACTTTGCGACTAATCGCACGACAATCGCGATTGCGTGCAACATCGAAGAGTTCCGCTTGCGATCTATATTATAAAGCCAACCAAGACATCTTGTATTTTTTTGTTCTCATTAAAAATACTTATATTTAATTATAAAAGAATATTTGATTTTATATGTATTAGCCAATAACACCTAGCACAGGTTTTTAAAACTATTTTATTTGTTATATTGTATGATAATTAAATGGCGGTTGGTGGACGATGATACTTGGTTTTATTTTCTGAATCCATTCTATATCACATACTCAAACAATCTTATCCAAATCAAAAATATAGAACTATTTGTGTAACCCATTTCCAAGCTCTTCAAATAGTGTAAAAGCGATTTTATGAGTCGAAAGAAGTATGCCAGGATCGGAGCAAATGGTAACCCGTGATCTCTGCCTATCCCTTTGAAAAACAGACGTGACTTTATGTAAAAATATCAATAGTCTTGCACCTTCTGAGGACTTTTTATGGCAGCTCTGCTATAGAAGTGGCAATATTAGGCAGGCCATATCGCGGTTATAAGAACCAATAACCGCTGGGGGAGAAAGGTTCTTGAGTGGCGACCATGAATGAAAGACGTAGCATTGTTCAGGCCTAAGGTGTCGGCCAGAGTTGCTGCAACCGGTGGATGCAATTGGCAAGCTGGCGTTCTAAGGGGGAGGCCTTTGTTCAACAGTGTACGTCTTCCGGCTTGATGGTGATGATGATGAGAGGTATAATAGGGGTTTGCGGACATTCTGTCCACAAATATAATAATAATAGCCCTAGCCACCGGTAGCTTGGACCCTGTTCCCGCTGCTGGTTGGGCCCTATAATTAATATTTTTAAATTATGTATTTTTTTTATATTGATATAGGTATTATTTAAAAATGTAAAACAAGATGATATGAATAAAGGAAATAATAATAAATAATATATGTTAGAGTTGTTGGAAGGTAAGTACCTACACAAATCTCCATCATGAACTAATTAATTAAATTCAAAAGTAATAAAGAACGACCTAATCAGCTCAGTGTTTAAGCGATTGGATTGCTACCCTAAGGGTTGCGGGTTCAATTCTCGCACGGGACCAACATTTGTGTGATCCGCAGATATTTGTCCCGCCCGAGTCGGGTGTTCACAAAGGCCTCCCCCTTAGAACGTCACTCTTATACATAAAAAATATTGTATTGATGGGAAAAGTCAATGCGAATTCGTGGAATAGATCCCTTTGTACTTCGGAGTTCATGAAATTGTAAATTGCGAATTTATCTTGTTTATTATGTTACATTTTCCTTGTAATGGTAAAATTTTATTGTTTTTTAATCTAACTACGTCACACTGTTTTGAGGAAGAATTATTTGATGTTTTAATTATTGTTTTTTAAACTCATTATTAAGTGCTATAATAATATTATTTATTATGTCTAAAATATGAATTACTGGCTCATTATATATAATAGGCAAGTTGTCGTTCATTGTGGCGTTCTAAGGGGGAGGCCTTTGTTCAACAGTGGACGTCTTCCGGCTGATGATGATAGTCTGTATAGTGGTCGTTAGGCGCGACTGCTGAAGATAAGGTACTGGGTTCGAGTTCCAGGTCTAAGTTTCATTTGGTTTGGTAGTGTAACTCGCAGTAGCAGCACGGAGTCTGGATTTGTGCCCGGTTGATAGCAATAGGCACCTAAGACCTATAATATAGCGAAATGTGGGTTTACTTTACATCTCTGCCTACCCCTTCCAGGGATACAGGCGTGATTTTATATCCATGAATACTATTACAAAACTTCATCATCATCAGCCGGAAGACGTCCACCGTCGAACAAAGGCCTCCCCCTTAGAACGCCACAATGAACGACAGCTTGCCAATTCCATCCACCGGTTGCCCGCAATTCTGACGATATCGTCGGTCCATCTGGTGGGAGGCCTGCCAACGCTGCGTGTTCCGGTTACAAAACTTATTCCGAACAAACAACTTATAGCGCAGTCAAAAGAATAAGGAAAATCCAGAAGTAATTGACAAAAAACAAACTGTAGGTACTAGTGTTTCACTATATACTGCCGGCGCCATGGAAAATAACTCAAAAGGCCGCTCAAATACTGATGAGTGACGTAACCATAGCCTGATCAATTATAAAAGTAAACGGGGCTATTTAAAGATATGACTGCCTCGTTGGTCTAGTGGTTGCTAAGCGCGATTGCTGAGCATTAGGTCCTGGATTCGAATCCCGGGTCGGGTAGTGTTACTGGGTTTTTCCATTAGCTAATTCTTAGTTGCAGCACGGAGTCTGGATTTGTGCCCGGTTGATGGCAATAGGCTCGCCCCCTATTACATTGGGACCTAAAACATAACTGGCGAAATGTGGGTGTACCTACTATATGTGCACCTCTGCCTACCCCTTCGGGGGATACAGGCGTAATTTTATATCTATGAATACTATTACAAAACTTCATCATCATCAGCCGGAAGACGTCCACCGTCGAACAAAGGCCTCCCCCTTAGAACGCCACAATGAACGACAGCTCGCCAATTCCATCCACCGGTTGCGGCAATTCTGACGATATCGTCGGTCCATCTGGTGGGAGGCCTGCCAGCGCTGCGTCTTCCGGTTACAAAACTTATTCCGAACAAACAACTTATAGCGCAGTCAAAAGAATAAGGAAAATCCAGAAGTAATTGACAAAAAACAAACTGTAGGTACTAGTGTTCCACTATATACTGCCGGCGCCATGGAAAATAACTCAAAAGGCCGCTCAAATACTGATGAGTGACGTAACCATAGCCTGATCAATTATAAAAGTAAACGGGGCTATTTAAAGATATGACTGCCTCGTTGGTCTAGTGGTTGCTAAGCGCGACTGCTGAGCACGAGGTCCTGGATTCGAATCCCGGGTCGGGCAGTGTTACTGAGTTTTTTCCATTAGGTGATTCTTAGTTGCAGCACGGAGTCTGGATTTGTGCCCGGTTGATGGCCAGCTCGCCCCTATTACATTGGGACCTAAAAAAACATAACTGGCGAAATGTGGGTGTACTATATGTGCACATCTGCCTACCCCTTCGGGGAATACAGGCGTGATGTTATTTTTTTTTTTATTAGAACCATGACAAATGACAGCTATAAACAGTATTGTAAAAACGTGTTTTTTTTGCTTTAAACGCTACCCTTATATCAATGAGATAGAGTTCGAAATCGATTGAATTAACTGTAAATAGGTGTGCTTGTAAAGGCACAATATAATTGAATTTTGTCAAGTAATATTGACCAATGCTATTTTGAGTTGCGTTACATCAAAACAAATAAAAACTCCGACCTTGGAACCACAGAGTAAATACCAAATACTCCACTTTCGAACAAAAAAGTAGGATTGCGTCAACTGTTTTTTCTTTACCTTTTTATAAAGGCTGACTGCCTCGTTGGCCTAGTGGTTGCTAAGCGCGACTGCTGAGCACGAGGTCCTGGGTCCAAATCCCGGGTCGGGCAAAGTGTTATTGGGTTTTTTCCGTTAGTTAATTCTCAGTAGCAGCACGGAGTCTGGATTTTTGCCCGGATGATGGCAATAAGCTCCCCTATTACATTGGAACCGAAAAACATACCCGGCACTCCAAGGGACATAATCACTCAGTTTCAATTATCAAAAAATCAAATCTTAAAATCAATATGCTGTATTCCCCGAAGGGGTAGGCAGAGGTGCACATATAGTACACCCACATTTCGCCAGTTATGTTTTAGGTCCTAATGTAATAGGGGGCGAGCTATGGCCACTGTAGCAACTTCTTTAGTTTGTTATCTTTTATCTTATTAATCATATTGGTCCTTACTGGACCCCACGCTGTGGCATTTATATAAATACATTTAGATCTTATTGCTCGAAATGTTTGTGACTAAAGTGCGTACGCGCAATTGCTTAACGAACTCGGTTTACAGAAAAATTTAGTCAGAAAATCCACTTCATGATATTATTATGCCTAGTAATATTATAAACGCGAAAGTTTGTAAGTATGGATAGATGTTTGTTACTCTTTCACGTAAAAACTACTGAATGGATTTTAATGAAATTTCATATTTTATTTATTTATTATTTATTATGTATTTATAAAATAAAACTTATATACTAAAACATTGCCCCACAAAACCGTTTACACGGTTTGTCTGTGGGTGTGACGAAGTTGCACAATTAATTAAATATGGAGGTATAATTGGCATCTATATTAGTTCTTTATGTGTTAAATATTTGTAAGTTACAAAGTGTGATATGGATGCTGTTGGTGTACCTGTTGAAATGTATAGCTGGATAATTATTTATTCTATGCGCATCATATATGCCTTAACACATATAATGCCGCTCTAATAAATGAACAATATATTTTTTTTTCATAAAATACGTCTATGGAGTATGAGTAATATCTTATTTAGTATTTTCGTTACATTTTGCATATTATAATGGTAAAATAAATAAATAAATAATAGTGTCTACCATATATGGCTGACACGGCTCAATTGGTTTGGAAAATGTCAGCCATATGTGGCTGACAAGGCATTATATGTGTTAAGACTCGAATCAAATCGTAACAGCGAATTTTGAATGACAGTTTTTTATAGACTTTCTGTCTCATCCTCATCGCGGCTAAAACAACAAAAACCCAACGAGTTTTTATCAATTAATGTTTTTATTCATGTTTTTTAAGTCCGACTGATATTTTATACCGTTGTATGACGTAAGGTGGCCAAAATTAGAAAGCCGCCATTTTGTAAAACTATTTTTAGCTCGGCGGTCATTAATATACAATTTTCGGTTCGAGTCAACTGCAAACAGGTTTGACTATTATTTTGAGCTAGAGTTCCATGTTACGCGTTTATGCTGACATGTTTTTATATTTTTAGGCATGCTTAGCCGTTGTATTGAATCTGATCTCTCCCCGGTCGTGTCTTACCGTCCTGGACTATGAGAGTGAGGGAATAGGGAGTGCACCTGTGTTTGCGCGCATACTTGTGCACTATAATATCTTCGTTGTTGGCTAGTCTCAGTTGAGGTAGGCCGCCATGACTGAAATTCGGTCAGGACATTATTAATACTAGGCGTTTAAATGATTATCTCGTTGGTCTAGTAGTAGCTAAGAGTCGACAGTAAGGAAATGTAGGTATATTGTATACCAATGGGTTGACTATGATAGACATTTGATGGTAGCGAAAGGACAACTCTGAAATCCATGTATATAAGAGCTAAGTATAATACATATTAATACCGAATGGCGCAGTGGCTAAGCGATTGGACTGCTGTGCTAGAGGTGGCAGGTTCGATTCGCGCGTGAGACAAAAATTGTGGGATCCGCAGATGTTTGGCTCGAGTCTAAGTGTTCACACTAATATTGTTGATTACCTCTTGATGCTTAGACGGCTGGACGGATTTTGATAAAATTTGGTATGGAGGTAACACCCTGAATTAACACATAGGATTTTTATCCCGAAAAAATATAACGGGATGTAGCTAGAATTACATATTTGTTAACGCATGCGCATTACAAGAGAAATTCGTAATGGGCCACAAAAAAAAACAAAATTGAACTTTACACAGTTATCAATACACACGTTTTGAGATAAAAACATATAAATTAATTACTTATCTTTATTTTTTTTATTTATTTGTGAAAGAATCGGGCACAAAGCATTCGTTATGTGCCAAAAAACATACACGTGTCGTTTTGAAACCTAGATATTTATCAAATGCCCTCTTTTACGAACTTACGTGTAGGATATCTGAAGGTTATTCATCTCATGACAGTCTCGCAGGTCTAGTGGTTGCTTAGCGCGACTGCTGAGCACGAGGTCCTGGGTTCAAATCCTGGTGCAAGCAGTGTTACTAAGTTTTTCCATTCGGTAATCCTCTGCAGCAGCACGGAGTCTGGATTTGTGTAATGGCTAGGCTCGCCCCCTATTACATTGGGATCTACAACATAACTGGCAAAATGTGGGTGTACTATATGTGCACCTCTGCCTACCCCTTCGGGGAACACAGGCGTGATGTTATGTATGTGTTTTACATTTTTTAATTAAAAAGCTATTATTTTGACATTACAAACATACATTTCGATATATTTTCGTGAAGATAAGTTATCTGGGTTCATTGAATGAGAGCGGGTATTCAATGTTAACTTTGTTTCTTGACAAGCACGTGGTGGGCAGAGGTCATGCCAGCACGGCCTTTAGCAGACCCAGAATGTTATCTTTTTAAACTAGGTGACCGACGCTAAATGATGTTAAGTCCACGTGTAACTATGACGTAAGAAATATAGATAAAAATACAGATAAGTAAGACTTTTTTCCAAAAATTAAATTTTGTTCCAAGAAAAATCGTTGACACGTCACCAGCCCCCATACCATGAACTATGAAAGCAGGACAGTTTACTTTTTTTTTTTCAAAGTCAAAGTCAAAGTAATTTATTGCAAACATAGGTAATAAGTACATAATACATGATGAAGCATACATAAAAAAGTGCGCTATGTTTCGCCTGTCGGCATGCAATTTAGAATTGTCAAATACAATTTTATTAATGAAAGTAACAATAATAATAATTAATAATAATCCATCTTTCTCAATAGTCCCGCACCTTCTGGGGACTTTTCATGGCTGTTCTTTTATAGTGCAGTTGTGTGGTGTCCCTAGCTGGTGTCCCATTACCTTTTAGATTAAAGTTCTCAACAGGCCTCTGCGTGTTGGACCTGTGTCCCCACGTAAGCCTTTTAAAAGTCCGGGTATCTTCCCCATAGTTGATAGCCCGAGTATAATAAGAGAGATAATAATTAATAATGTTGAACAGAAAAATCTAAAACACTACACTTGTCAGTCTATGGTCACCTTACATTATATTCAACCATCCAACAGATCCTTAGATATATATGTATACAAAATTATAGATTTTAATATCATAATAATAGTAATATTGTACATAAGTACATAAGAAACTTTATAGAAGCGGGACGTGTATTACACTGCACGTAGCAGCGTCCCGCTTCCTCGTTAACTGTCTTGCTTAATTATTCCTCGTTCATGGTAAGGGGGCTGATCTCTGTCTTACCGTCCCATTGGACAAGTGACAGAATAGAGTGAACCCGCTTGCACGAAACGCCAGTTATGTTATAGGTCCCAATGTAATAGGGGACGACCCTAATGCCATCAACTAAGCGCAAAAGTCCGAGCTACTGATATTTATCTACTGGAAAAACCAATATCACATTTCGGCAAATATTTATTAATAACAATACATCCCTACTAATATTATAAACGCGAAAGTTTGTAAGTATGGATGGATGTTTGTTACTCTTTCACGTTAAAACTACTGAATGGATTTTAATGAAATTTCATATGGAGGTAGCTGACACCCTGGATTAACAGATAGGCTACTTTTTATCCCTAAAAGATGTAGCGGGTAACACCGCAGGGCGCAGCTAGTAAAATAATATTTCTTCCATAAAATGTAAGTTTGGGTCAATTATTGTGAAATAAATAATAATAACAGCCTATAACTGTCCCACTGCTACAAAGGCCTCTCGTATAGAGAAGGATTGAGCATTGATCACCACGCTAGCTCACTGCGGGCGATTTCAGATAATTAAATCCAGGTTTCCTCACGATGTTTTCCGTCACCGATAGTCAGTGGTGTCTTAGATTTTTTTTTTTTCGAACTTGTCTCTCGCAGTTAGCTGCTGAAGGAGCTCTGACTGCTTAACCGGTCGTTTGGCGAGACCTAATAAAAGGCCTCCAGCCAGGAGGTGTCTTAGAATAACTAAGAAAGTATTTATAACATTGAAAAAGTCACATTGATATTAGACCGGGTAAAAACCTGCAACTTTGTACATACAAATCCGGATGTTAACCACTAGGCCTATAGGCCACCACAACAAAACCTATGAAATAAATACTTCTTCATATTTATTAATGAATTCGAATCTATTACCCAGGACTCCATGCTCACTAAACCTAAAGGCGGTATTCTATAATGTCCCCTTCTGATAGCGGCGGATCTTACTGCAATTTTCGAGAAAAAATCGCAATTAAACTACAGTCGGGGGTCAGTAACCTAGTTTTGTTAATTAACGATAATAATTACATCACAGTTACACGAGGCAGTGACCTTATTAGGGCCTGTAGCCTCATTTTAAGATAACCAGCAGATGCTTGGTGCCTTGTTTTGACTTTGAGGCATTTGGCATAACTAGGCGTGCCCCGCGGACTCACCGGCGTCAAACGATGGACTGGAAGATAAACATTTTATTAGACCTTTTAGACGATAAACATGATTGTGACGGCCCATTTTTAACATTACATAACATCACGCCTGTATTCCCCGTAGGGGTAGGCAGAGGTGCACATATAGTACACCCACATTTCGCCAGTTATGTTTTTTAGGTCCCAATGTAATAGGGGGCGAGCCTATTGCCATCAACCGGGCACAAATCCAGACCCCGTGCTGCTACTGAGAATTACCTAATGGAAAACCCAGTAACACTTTGCCCGACCCGGGATTCAAACCCAGGACCTCGTGCTCAGCAGTCGCGCTTAGCAACCACTAGACCAACGAGGCAGTAATAATCATATTATTACTATTATGTTATAAATACTTTCTTAGTTATTCTAAGACACCCACTAACGGTGACGGAAAACATCGTAAGGAAACCTGGATTTAATTATCTGAAATCGCCCGCAGTGAGCTAGCGTGGTGATCAATGTTCAATCCTTCTCTATACGAGAAGAGGCCTTTGTAGCAGTGGGACAGTTATAGGCTGTTATTATTATATTATACTAGCTGTTGCCCGCGACTTCGTCCGCGTGAATTTCGTGGTATGAAAAATAGATGTTGGCCGATTCTCAGACCTACTCAATACGCTCACAAAATTTCATGAGAATCGGTCTAGCCGTTTCGGAGGAGTATGGGAACGAAAACTGTGACACGAAAATTTTATATATATAGATTACTAGCGACTATTAGAAGAGGCATATATGTCCAGCTGTGGACTGAGCTCAGTCAGTAGATAATGATGATGATTACTAGCAGACCCGGCAGACGTCGTCGTCGTCCTGTTCCGAAAAGCAACGTGACATGAGCTGTCAATTGCTAAAGATGGCGGAATACTAAACCTAATTTATGAATTGTTTACTAAAGTGATTTTTTATACATTTTAATAGTTATTCTACTATTCAAGGCGAAGAAGAATCCAAATCAGACACCATGAAACAGTCCTGCAGTTGAGTTTAAACTGTTTTAACAAACCCAACTTATATTATAATGAATTTAAAGCTAAAAACCAAAAATAACATTTACATTTTAATATTTCATAACATCATAATCATCTAAAGTAAGATTCAAACAAATTTAAATGGTGACGGAGCGCGAGGTGTCAAGGCGAAAGAAAAAAATACGTCTTGATGAATCGAGGACATTAGTGGGCCAGGGAAATTGGCCCTTATTGCTTACGAGTAAAGGTTATATTCGTTAGCAAAGGGCGTAGTCTGTAAATAGTTTTACCATTACGCGTGTTGGGCTTAGGGCCATTAAAACAGCGGGTAAAGTTTCTTAGTTATTTTTTTATATGGCGACACTATAATTACCCGTAAATATGTAGTAATCAATATCATTCCCTAAATAGGGCGTCGATTCTCGATGGCCTCGTTGGTCTAGTGGTCGCTAAGCGCGACTGCTGAGCACGAGGTCCTGGGTTCGAAATGCTTTGCATACTTAGCTTCGGTGACAATGCGATGGTATAGTACTTTTGAGCTGGTCTCGTTATGGAGTCAAAAGGCTGTCCCCTTAGGATGGGGGGGGGGTTGCTATAATCCACCCGCTTGGCAAGCAAATAATCATCCCTCGCTAAATATTGAATATCTTACCTACCAATTCATTCATCATCATCCGGAAGACGTCCACTGTTGAACAAAGGCCTCCCCCTTAGAACGCTGCAATGAACGACAGCTTGCCAATTCCATCCACCGGTTGCAACAACTCTGACGATATCGTCGGTCCGTCTGGTGGGAGGCCTGCCAACGCTGCGTCTTTCGGTTCGCGGTCGCCACTCGAGAACCTTTCATCCCCAGCGGTTACCTATCAATATATAGTTTTAAATTGAAATTTTACATTACTTCTGTCGCCACCATGTTGTCTCCCGCTTGTTTCGTGGCCCTAATATTACGGAAATTGCCGAAGGCGTCCGAAGTTACCCGATCGATGTTTACAGCGCTAATCTTAACAATGCATGTATGGAAAAATATCTATTTTTAATTTTTGTATGCCTCACTACACAATCGTAGTTGTAATAATTTTCAAACGTTATTTATACAATTAAGGATATGTTAACTATGTCGTTGTTAGCGTAATACTGAGAATATGTGGGGTTTGATAATAATAGTGACTGCCAATAGTTGTCGGTAAAGGTTTAATTCAGAGAAGGAATAGCATTGATCACCTCGCTAGCTCACTGCGGGTTGGTGATTTGAGATTATTTTTATTCATCACGATTTCTTCTATCGTCATTCAGTGGTTTTTTCAAATATCATTACTTTATAATATGCGTACTTATAGACAAGTATTTCGCTGTGACTTCGTCCGCTTTTGGAATATCTTAATTTCGTATACAAACTTTATTATCCCTACTAATATTACAAACGCGAAAGTTTGTAAGTATGGATGGATGTTTGTTACTCTTCACGTAAAAACTACTGAATGGATTTTAATGAAATTTTATATGGAGGTAGCTGACACCCTGGATTAACACATAGGCTACTTTTTACGTAGATATTATAGTGCACGAAAATGCTCGCAAACACAGGTGCCCTATTCCCTCACTCTCATAGTCCGATGGGACGGTCAGACACGACCGGAGAGAGATCAGCCGCAGGACCAACGGCTTAACGTGCCTTCCGAAGCACGGAAGCGTCACGGTCACCCATCACAAGACTGACCGCGGAGTACTCTTCTCAAACTCGCAGGTCGATGGATATCGCGAGCTTAAGAAATACATATATAAAGTCAAGCCTGTTACTCAGAGGGGTAGGCAGAGACCACGCATTGGCTGCGATCCTAGCATTCTTCTTTTACGCATACATAAAGAAATACAGACTTAATACATACATAAAGTCACGCCTGTTTCCCTGAGGGGTAGGCAGAGACCACGGATTTCCATTTGCTACGATCCTGGCATACTTCTTTTGCTTCATTCACACGCATCACATTCCTCATACACGCTCTTCGGTTGAGGGTTACTCCTCACTTGCCCTTTTTGCAGAACATCTCCGATTTGGTCTAGGTATGTTCGCCTAGGTCTTCCCCTTTCCGATACCCCACTAACACTCGCCTCATATATTCGTTTTGTCATTCTTCTTTCATCCATCCTTTCTACATGCCCAAACCATCTAATCACTTACAGACTTAATAGTATTACAAAATACTCTGATTAACCTTAAACATAATTATAATCGTACAACACAGAGTCCCATACAACCACATGTTATTAAAATGATGTATTTTTAGATTTTTATCGCTTTTTATGTGTTTTCAACAACGCGCGGATATTATGACGTTCACACAATTTGATGGAGTTTTTAACCGATTATAAAGAGGAGGGCGTTGTTATTTGTCTCCTACATTAGGCACATTCTATTTTATTTCTCTGGCCAATTGTAAACTCTAATGTAATAAGATAGGCAAACAAATGAATCTGTCAATTTGACACATAACATAACATCACGACTGTATTCCCCGAAGGGGTAGGCAGAGGTGCACATATAGTACACCCACATTTCGCCAGTTATGGTTTAGGTCCCAATGTAATAGGGGCGAGCCTATTGCCATCAACCGGGCACAAATCCAGAATCCGTGCTGCTACTGAGAATCACCTAATGGAAAAACTCAGTAACACTTTGCCCGACCCGGGATTCGAACCCAGGACCTCGTGCTCAGCAGTCGCGCTTAGCAACCACTAGACCAACGAGGCAGTCTGTGTTTCTTGGTGTGCAATATAGAAAATTATCGGTTTTTAAAAATATGGGTTTTTAAAAATCTTGTCAACTAAGACGCGTAAAAGTGTTGTCAAATTAATTAAGGTTTCTAAGGATAATCTATATATATAAAACTTCCGTTACTGACTGACTGACAGACAACGCACAGCCGCAACTACTGATCGTAAAGAGCTGAAATTTGGCATGTGTGTTTGTTGGGAGGAGTAGGCTACCACTAAGAGAGGATTTTTGGAAATTCCCAAAAAAAAAAACTAAAAAAAAATGTGAAAACCAGATTCTGACGGAAGTCATTACTCCACGCGGACGAGGTCGCGAGCAAAAGCTAGTTAATCTATAAATTTAAATGAGGGTGAACTTTATACCATCTGCCTACCGCTTCCGGGAATACAGGCGTGATGTTTTGTTTTTTGTAGAACTCAGCCACTTACATACCTAACTGTATATATAAAAAGTTTATATATAATAAACTTTTTTCCAATTCAGATGAGAATTGCAATTCACAGTCAGCATGACTCTTCGATGTAGTATTTCATATTACTATTTGTAAAAAAGCATTTTTGTCGATCATTTTCCTTAAGCACTGGCCATGTTTAAATGCTATTTATATCGAAGTCCAAATTGTATTCGGACTACGAAGTATTGTAGAACAAATAGTGACACAGGCATTCTCTATAAATCAGGGATTCTATGCAATATCTAGGCTATAGAATACTTGTGAAGTTTAGGCAATTTATAAAATACCTAGCTGCGCCCCGCAGTGTTACTAGTGACTTTTGGGGTAATTTTAGCACGGTGCCCATGCTAAGCTTGAATCTAAATTGATAAAGGAAATTTGGAAATGATGGACACGAGCGGGATTTGAGCCCGCTGTACCGTAGCGCAGTTTTAGCCAACTGATTACGCGTCACGATAGCTCAGTTGGTTTCAGCTGCGCCACGTACAGCGAAGGTCGCGAGTTCAAGTCCCGCGGTATTCAAATCGGCGCAACATATGAGTAGCGATCGCCAGTCCAGAGTAATACAGGTCTTTGGTTCATTGTTAGCTAAATGACTGCCTCGTTGGTCTAGTGGTCGCTAAGCGCGACTGCTGAGCACGAGGTCCTGGGTTCGAATCCCGGGTCGGGCAGTGTTACTGGTTATTTCCATTAGCTAATTCTCAGTAGCAGCACGGAGTCTGAATTTGTGACCAGTTGATGGCAATAGGCTCGCTCCTATTACATTGGGACTTAAAACATAACTGGCGAAATGTGGGTGTATTATGTGCACCTTTGCGTACCCCTTCGGGGAATACAGGCGTGATGTAGAACATCATAACATAACATCAACCGGGCACAAATCCAGACTCCGTGCTGCTACTGAGAATTACCTAATGGAAAAACCCAGTAACACTGCCCGACCCGGGATTCGAACCCAGGACCTCGTGCTCAGCAGTCGCGCTTAGCAACCACTAGACCAACGAGGCAGTCAGGCAGGCGTGATGTATGTATGTTAAACATAGTAGATACTGATGTTACTTGAACTAATGTCTGCAAAGTAAACTCACTACAAAGCCATAGACATACTTCACCGACCAAATATTAAAAATGTCTATAAAACCCTACGTCATCGCACCAGCTATCGATTAGGTTTTTTTTCTTGATCCACGCAGTCGCAAAGATATAAAAAATTTTACAGCCTCCCTCTTTCGCCTCCCTATCTCAAAATCCGCTGGCAGGGAATAGGTTATTAAAATGTCTAGCGATTCTTGTGTGAGCTATTTCGTTGCGGCCATTTTGAGGCTGTGTTGTCGTGTTTAGAAAAAGTTTGGTTTTTCGGGCTCTGGTTCGCCTCTTTCTACTTACGACTCGTTTTTCAGGCGATTGAAAAGACTTATAGTTAGGTAATCGTCTCTTCACACATAGTAAAATAATGGTTTCAGGATGTTGATTGGGCTTCCGCGCTTCTGTAGTGCTTCGCAGATGTTCGCGGAGGCCCATGTTGACAATTTTTATGCTATTGTCAGAAAGAGGACAGCATCAATAATGGGTAGGTTGCGCGGGAGCTCTAACGGCATCCTGAGGACATTATTTAATAAGATTGACAATCCTTTTATGAAACACTGGGAACAGAAGCACATGCCAGCAGTTAATGGGCCACGTGTATATTTGCATACTTTTGTACCTATGTATATTATGTGTACCTATTGTGTAAAAATTTACTAACATAGTTTATAAAGAATTGTTACTAATACTATGGATAGTACGCATGATCTGGAATAAAGATCTTATTATTATATAGTTTCTTAGGTAGGTACTATATAAATATAGTATAACATATCTAAGTATTTGATAAGTTAAAATGTTTAAATAATCAAGAACTGAGTCTGTTAAAGTTCAATCAAATTTTAAAAAGAATTTTCTTTTCAGAAAACTTTTTGACAGCTATTTTTTTTTTTATTATTGTCAATAAGTCCACAGTATTACGCTACAATGCCAAAGGATTATTCCATTGCTAACAACTTACCTAAGTTTTATCGGGATTCCTCAAACGAGCTTAAAGGGACGCGCGACGATTGAAAAGGTTTTTTTTCCTCTTAATGTCGCCTATTCTATTGTTTTGCTAACTCATTTAATCTTCAGCCAGCTTTTTAACCAATTGTGTGTGTAAACTTTTTTGACTGCCTCGTTGGTGTAGTGGTTGCTAAGCACGACTGCTGAGCACGAGGTCCTGGGTTCGAATCCCGGGTCGGGCAAAGTGTTACTGGGTTTTTCCATTGGGTAATTCTTAGTAGCAGCACGGAGTCTGGATTTGTGCCCGGTTGATGGCAATAGGCTCGCCCCCTATTACATTGGGACCTAAAAACATAACTGGCGAAATGTGGGTGTACCTACTGTATGTGCACCTCTGCCTACCCCTTCGGGGAATACAGGCGTGATGTTATGTTATGTGTGTAGTTGTATTTCTGTACAAAATTTTGGGGAACACAGTGAACTTTTGTGATCATTTTTCTTGTATTAGACAAGTTAGTAGTTTATGATTATCTTCGAGGTTTATAGGAGAATGAATAGTGTTTGTCGAATCGCAATTTGTGAGCGACGCTCGGCAGCTCGGCTTCATATTACCATAATATAAAATGTCATCGTCGAAACGGAACGGCTAGCTATAAAATAAAAAAAATATATAAAAAAGTTGGGTCAGGCTGTAAAACGTAGCCTGAGATCCAAGGAGGGAATAAAAAAGAGAAAAATAAAAAAGCCGTAAAAAGGCATTGGCGGGGTAATAGAAGTGCGCGGGGGCGAGGGGGGCGAGCGCGGGGGGGAGGCAGTTCTTCGAAGTTCCGCCGCCATTTCAAAAAATCGATCACACGGCGCGTGTGTGGACCGTTTTGGATTTCGAACGGATACAAAATTTTATAACTTTTCGCCATCTATGTGAAAGTCGACTCTATTTCTATAGACACACAGTCCAATTTCGATTGTCGATGAGTTTGTGTATGTGTGCGTGCACACAGATAGGCAAGATACCAAAATATTAATGGCTGCCGTCCCGCCAAAATAGATTTTTTTATGTGTGAGAATATTTGTATTAAAGAACGGGAGGGTGAGCGATATATTGTATTTTTAAGTCTGTTTTCGCGTTGTGACTATTTTTTGTTTTCTTATCTGTGGCGGAACTTTTTTTTGTCTATAGTTATGTTGTTTCAGAAATTGATTACTGTATATGAAAATGAGGTTTGAAAGGAAGTATGCCAGGATCGTAGCAAATGGAAATCCGTGGTCTCTGCCTACACCTTAGGGGAACAGGCGTGACTTTATGTATGTATGTAAAATGAGGTTTTGGGAATCAATGTCATGTTGGTAGACAGAGCTGTATTTACTTGGAGAAGTTAGAGTAGGTTATGATTTAGGCGACTAGATAGTTTGAATAAAAACCAGGGATTGCAAAAGTTTCTGAAAATTTTGTTATTTTTGGTTCGGATAACGTTATTAAATAACTTTATACGAATAAAAATAACGGAATGTTGAGAAACGTTTTTAGTCCCTATAAATAACATAACGCCTGTATTCCACGAAGGGATAGGTAGGCAAGGGCACCCACATTTCGCCAATACTGAAATAGGAGGGAAGCCATTAACCGTACACGGAGTCTAGGCACCTACATTTCGCCTATAGGAGGGAAGCCATTAACCGGGTACACGGAGTCCGGATGACTCCGTGCTGCTACTGAGATTTATAAATTTTTCATAACTTGTAAGACTGCCTGACCCGGGAATTGAAGTCAGGACCTCACGCTCAGCGGTCGGGTATGGCGACTACTACACTAACGAGGCAGTCTCTTATCTGAGATTTTCTTTTAAAATTCCCACAAACTCCAAATTCAAAAAGCAACCGTTCGAAAACAAATTCTAATTTTGAAGCTTTCACTAAGGGTCAACTCATTCACTCCGGTGAGGCGGCGTGGTTAATAAATACCTAACCAAGAAGTTACAATTAAAAAACAGAGCGAAGAGGTCGTTGAACTTCGGTTAGGGTTGGCGACACGGTGGAGTCGGTTGCTGTCAAAATGACTGGCCAGTGATAATATGTGGTCTAAAGGGGTAAAATTATCTAACAGGATACAATTAAAATTGTTTGTTTTTATTACAGGCGTTTATCGAAAGACAGGATGCTAGATGAACGGTCCCAAAAAAATTTTTTTTTCTTGTTTTTTTAGTTTGTGTCTTTTCAAAGCAGTTATTTTTACTTGAAAAAATGTTTTTTTTTACGATTTTTGCTTACCTAGATAGTGCCTACAATTCAGCAGCCTATAGTGTTTTAGGAGAGATCTGTTCAGCCTCTGTAGACATTATTCTTATGGAGGAGAACCGTCAAAAACCTCTAAAGGTTCCTTTATCGGTAACGACGACGATAATTTAAATCACACTAATATTATAAAGTCGAAAGTTTGTGAGTTTGTTTGTGTGTTTGTTACCTCTTAACGCTAAAACGGCTAGACCGATTTTAATGAAATTATCTTAATGCAGCTGACACCCTTGATATATAGGCTACTTTTTATCCCGAAAAAATGTAGCGGGTACCACCGTGGGGCGCAGCTAGTTAAATATATTTTGCACAGCACATTTTTAGTTTAATTTTTTTATTTTGTATATATTTATTTTTAAGAAGTGTAAATAACCTTATAAATAATATTATTATCTTCGTTAAAATTTAGCACAGCCCTGAAACTTACAGAACATCTGTGTTTCGTCGTTAACCCTGGCTGGGATGACGGCCTTACTAAATAGTTATGTAGTTTACTTTATATCTAAACACACATATTTGTATGTACCATCATCATCATCCGGAAGACGTCCACTGAACAAAGGCCTCCCCCTTAGAACGCCACAAAGAACGACAGCTTGCCAATTCCATCCACCGGTTGCCCGCAATTCTGACGATATCGTCGGTCCATCTGGTGGGAGGCCTGCCAACGCTGCGTCTTCTGGTTGGCAGGCCCAGGTTGTATGTATGCCTCTAACCAATGTGGTAAATGCCGTACACAAGTTACTATCTCTACTAATATTATAAACGCGAAAGTTTGTAAGTATGGATGGATGTTTGTTACTCTTTCACGTAAAAAATACTGAATGGATTTTAATGAAATTTCATATGGAGGTAGCTGACACTCTATATTAACACATAGGCTACTTTTTATCCCGAAATGTCGCGGGTAACAACGGGCGCAGCTAGTGATTAGTATGTCTGTTTTAATAAATCATGTGTACTTTTTAGTATTTTAACATAATTTACGCATATTTTTTTAAATTAAAAGTAAGTAGATAAAACCTTTTTGCAAAAAAATATGATCCTCATTTTAGGGAGTCGTTATTAAAAAAGTTTGTTAACTGTCATAAAAAAAGAATGGCTGGTAACAAAACATTGAATAATATTCTTTTTTTAAGTAAAATAACAAGCATATGTTTTGTTTTTCGCATTAAAATGAATAAAATATTTTTTTCAAGTAACAAGACAAATACAACCATCACCCTTAAGACGTAGATACTAAAAGGGAACTTGAAATTCGATGGATGCGAGCAGTGACACGGTGGCTCAGTTGGCAGAGCGGCGCGGCCACGGTACGGCGAAAGTCGCGGGTTCGAGTCCCGCTCGTGTCCATCATTTTTCAAGTTTCCTTTATCAATTTACAAATACAACCAGATTAGTATAGATATTTTTATAAAAATCCGTCGCCCCCAAAGAAGTATGGGGGTGCGTTTCACAAACATGAAATATTACAAACACAAACACCCAGACCCGGGACAAACATCAGCGGATCGCACAAACTTTTGTCCCGTGCGAAATCACCACACAACACAGCCGTCCAATTGCTTAGCCACTGAGTTTAACTGTCCCCTTACCATGAAATAGAAATAAAAATGTATTCCCCGGAACTCTTTACATTATTTTATTTTTATTATTATTTGGTCTTAGTAAAATTATAAATAGTTCACGTGTCCCGCCTTTTGTAAAAGGCATGCAAATGTTGACATACGGATAGACATATTTTTAGTATCAGTTACAAACTACATACACAACTAATACAATGAACCCTTGAAGCTGCCCATTTTCCGATGTGTAAGCGAGACACAGCTACGTGCAGTGTTATACGGCGTCTCGCTTCCGCAACGTAAACTGTCCTGCTTTAGTTTATAGTAAGGGGGCTGATCGTCAAATCATTATCAATGAGATTATCTAAAGGTCAGATCCAAGACTCGTCATACTTATCTAGCTTGTCTAGACATATTCATGTCTGAACGACTTATAGTAATCAGGGAGAATTTTTCTTATCTAGAATGTAAGTTCAAACCCCGGAAAGATGCAATATCTTTTAGTTTTTAAGTGTGTATTATTAACCAGTTAGCTAAAAGCTAAAAACGGTAAAGGAAAACATCGTGAGGAAACCGGCACACCTGAGAGATTTTTCTACAGTATGTAAAGCCGTGTCAGAGGCCTACAGGCGGTTTAAACTCTGACACCGGGTCTTCATCAACCATACGATAAGAAGAATCTAGAATACTATTTATTGTTATTATGATATCACAGCGAAAATAAAAGTTAATACCCCCCCCCCCCCTTTCGATCTGTTTCTATGAAAGTATTTATGACATTGAAAAAGTCACATTGATTGCCCGGATTTCAAACTGCAACTTAGTGCATAGAAATCTGGTATGCACTAAGCCACCACAACAGACACGGCATACTTCCATAGTGTAGTTAAATATGTTATACTAATTGATCAGACATGAGTGTACTATATGTGAACCTCTGCCTACCCCTTCGGGGGATACAGGCGTGACGTTATGTTATATATCACAGAATCCACTTTAAACCCTTAAATATTATAAAACATATATCAGAATAGCTCGGAAACGCCCACATTAATATTAATTTTCACAATTATAATGAACCCTTATATGTTTTTAATTGATCAAGCTAGCTGGCCCTATGAGAAGTAGGTCACATTACCTGCCAGTTGCAGCGTTGAATAACTTAATTTCTAAGAAGACAATCGAAGCGTTTTATGTCTGCGAATAGTTTTTATCGAGAAATGGCCGAGTATGTACAAAACGAATGACATATGATTTTTTTATGATTTCTAAATGACAGCGTGTAATTCTCAAACTAAATAAGTTAATATTAAAAAAAAAACATAAAAAAAACAACATCACGCCTGTATTCCCCGAAGGGGTAGGCAGAGGTGTACATAATATAGTACACCCACATTTCGCCAGTTATGTTTTAGGTCCCAATGTAATAGGGGGCGAGCCTATTGCCATCAACCGGGCACAAATCCAGACTCCGTGCTGCTACTGAGAATTACCTAATGGAAAAACCCAGTAACACTTTGCCCGACCCGGGATTCGAACCCAGGACCTCGTGCTCAGCAGTCGCGCTTAGCAACCACTAGACCAACGAGGCAGTCAAGCCAAATAACTTGATATTAAAAATATATTTTTAACACAAGCTTTTAAACTAGCTAGGCTCAAAGTACTAGTGAAGATGGATTAAACAAGCCCAACACAGGATTGCCTCATTTCGTCACAGAGTTCCTATGACCATCTTCTGACTCCATCAAATCAGCTCAAAAGTACCATAATATTGTATTGTCAAACCTATACAAAACTTAATTTCAATCGCATGGACGGATCGATTTTAATTTATATTGCAAGATATGACCTAAACAAACTCAGACATACATACAAACATTCATCATCATCAGCCGGAAGACGTCCACTGTTGAATAAAGGCCTCCCCCTTGGGGGGTTTGCCATAATCCTCACGCTTTGCAAGCGACTTGGGGATCGCAGTATTGGTGGTTAAGTTACAGAAGACGCTGCTGCCCATCTTCTGGTTTTTTCCTTAGTCGCCTCTTACGACACCCACGGGAGGAAAGGGGGTGGTCCATTCTAAGCCGGATACCACACGGCATAAATATTATTACATACAAACATTGCAAGTTAAATAAAAGCTTGAAAAAGAAAGGGATATAATTTATTATAAGCATTTTTTGCGTCTTGGAATTATTGGTAAATAGAGTCCACTAGCCTCGTATTTAGAATGCACCTTAAGGGACATAGACTAATATACCCGGGAAAATACAATACACCGGCCCCCTTCCTCATAATTACCATGTCAATTGTCATACAGCCTTACCAAGAACTCTTAAAGCAGGACAGTTCACGTTGTTGAAGTAACACATCGCAAACTGTCCAGCTTTAAAAATGTATAGTCTGGGGGCTGGTAAGTGTATGTAGAATGGGTTTTTCTTCGCCGTTCATTCGTCATCTGCCATTATTAGGTAGGCACTTTAAGCATAAAAAATATAACTGGCGAAATGTGCGTGTACTATAATGTGCACCTCTGCCTACTCCTTTAGGGAATACAGGCGTTATATTATGTTGTTAAGAATTATGCAAATTACTAAAAAATATTTGATGAAAAGGTTAATTAAAAACAACAATTTCAAAAATTGATTCACGTAATAGAACGAAATCGAAAAAATATAGACAACAGTTTTTTTTTAAATTACATCACTTGCAGCACTGTCACTTTTGCATTCTGCATCGTGTAAACGGAAGTGACGTAATATCTTGTTTCCTTATTGTCTTTTTTTAAATATAACATCTTTCACTATTACCTGTACTGTGTATTTCTACTTAGGTACACTATATTATAGATATTTTACATTAGAATAATTTTCTAGTTTGATTGAATTTCTGGATTTATTCTAATGTCGCCAACCTGCTGTGAGCTAGCGTTGCGATCAAAGCTCAATCTTAGGCCCAATCCTTCTAAATACGAGAAGAAGCCTTGGTCTTTACAGGATATTATTAATATCTCAGCTGTGACTATGGTCGCAAGTTCACACCTGGCACGCACCAATGTCTTTTCAAATTCATTTGCGTACTATAAATTAGTAAGTTGCTAAAACTGTGAAGGAAAACATCGTAAGGAAACCGGCACACCTGACAGATTTTTCAACGGTGTGTAAAGCCATGTCAGAGGTCTACAGGCGGTTTAAACTCTGACACCAGTTTGTTCATCAACTTTACGATAAGAAGAATATTTTCTAAGAATTTTTATTTTACCAATTAACAACAAACACACAGCTCACACGTTTCTAAGACGTTTTTAAAATAATCAGTAAGTAATACGTCAATATATCATACCTATTGAGGATGGGATAATTAATACCGCAAACATTTCGTTAAGTTTTTTTAAATAAATGTGATTCTCGAAAAACATAAATCGTTGTCGATAGACGTCAAAAACGTATTAGTTTTGGCGCCATTTTTTTGTCATTACGTAATCTATACTCTATGTCAACTTGATTACGTAAAAAGGTAAACTTTTTTTTCTGTTTCTTTTTACCTAAATTTGTTATAGAACTAAGTGTTTAAAACTAAAATCGCTGTTGAATTTAATTGGTTTATGAATTGAATATAAAACTTAATAAACATGAAAATATTGCTAATTTATAGAGCAGTTTTTTTAACCTATACTGCCTATACTAGCATCAGTATATTATTGTTTTTATTGATTTTAAGTTAAAAAAAATAATTTTCTATCATTAAATTAATTATTGTCCATTCAAAGTGCTCTCGACACAACAAAACACAAAAAAATCTTATATAATATGTATTTACAAAAAATACATTTCTAATTACAGCTTTTAAACTAATTAACAAAGGTATACCACGTTAAACGAATCAAAATGATAGTTCATACGAACGGTAGCTTCGAGTCGAGTTAAAGTTACTGTTGCCAGAGAAAGGTGGGAAAATTCCAGCGCGAATTGACTCGACTCACACATGCGCAGTGCGGCTGTGTAGTGCAGCGAGTGCAAGTAAAAACGATTCTAAGTACTTATTGGTAATATTACTAACATTTTATGTTAGAAACGATGTATGAGTGATTTTTATAGATTATTGTCTATGTGTGCAACTGTCATGGCTGTTAGAAGTGTGTTGTTTGTGGTATGTAAGTTTTTTAGTTGATAGTGACGTGATTGTGTCGCAGTTAGCGTAATAATATTATTAAATGGTTAATATAACTAAATGCTTGTTTCTTTGATCAGGATGATTCGAAACAAACTTACTTTAAAGTTTTAAAAGCTTGATTTTTGATCTAGTATTTGTTTGTTTAAGTCAAATATGCATCAACAAATTCGTAAACTTCGGAAAATATCGAAACCGATAATGTATTTTATATCTATCTCCGAATTTAATTAATAACCATTTATTTTTCAGATAATAAATGTGATCAAAGGTTTATTACTATAAAACTAGGAATTTGGAATATCGGCTAAATGAAATCTAAAGAGACAAACATCTGCGGATCAAACAATTTTATTTCCCGTGCGGGAATCGTACCCGCAACCTTTAGCGCAACAGTCTAATCGCTTAGCCACTACGCCAATTAGGTCGAAAATAAGTGGATGTAATTTTAAACAGACATTAATAATATACCTACTTAACTTTTTTTTACAGAAGACTAGCTTCTGGTGTAAGAAGAACCTATTACCCAACGAATTCCTAAACATTTATCGCACCTAATAAAAGTAACCCATCCAGTAGCTGACCGCGGCAAGCAGCGGCTTAACCTACCTGAAACGAGCCTAGCCCTTCGACTAATATTCATATTGTTCCTAAACATTATTATTTCACAGACTGCTATAAAAAAAAAACCTAACCCGGATATCAGCCCACGAGAAACAACTACAGCACTGTGTCAACAAAATTGCATTTAGTACAAATGCACTAATGCGTATTGAATATTGTAATGATTGTGCAACGCATAGTTAAAATGAAATTCTTACCTCACTACACCCTTTTTAAACCTAGTAAGTACCTACGTAAGAATTATAATACGATAGCGGTCCGTAGACACCGAACTCATGCTTCAAAAATATAAAAATGAATTTTTAGATTATTGATTCCGTGTGCCGAGCCAGCAACACAATTTTTATATAAGTGTAATACAAAAACACACAGGCAAACGCTTTTCATCCATACTATAACTACACATACGGGAAGTAACACACACTAACACAGTTTTACATAGAAAAACGGCCGTTCTCCTCTCTAGCCTACCTATACGTACAATAGAAAAAAACTTCAAAATCGTACGGCTTCACTCACTTTCACATTATATTACACAAATTTGAAACTATAATGTTCGAACGTCAGACGCAATAAAGATTAGTTTTGTTTGTATCAATACATATTCCATCTCTTTCACGTAACCGAACGCAATTCGAGTTTTCCGTACGATTCAACTCAAAATTACGCCAAAAATGACGTCGAGCCAATGTTTCGAAAACAGTGTCTCGCGTTTCTTTCTACGGATACCGCGCGCTCGCTCGACGTTTATTATTTGGAATTTTCCAATCCACTGATTACTACTCGTCGTAAGTTTTACAAACAAATTCGAGTCCATTTCGTATTTTTCGCGATTAGCGGCTATGTAGGAAAGTCGTAAGTGGCAATGATAATAAGGTCGATTTTCGCGCGCACCCAGCGACTACACGGCCGAATTGAAACTACTCGCGGAGAGCCCTTCGGCGGTCGAGGCGAGCTCGCCGCTAAAATAGACCGTGTTGTACAACATAGAAAATTCTGACAGTTCGAGTTGGGGACCGTGACAAGAAAATAATGTCGTTTTTATTACATTTTTTGATAAATTATTATTCTAGTTTCGGTTCGGCGGCGTTCCAACGGCCTTATCGATTTTCCTATTTAGCGCGCTATCGTATTTTATACATTTTCGAAAGGTCCGCGCCGCGTCTATGCGCTTTCGAAAAATATTTTACAAGTATTTTCTCGGCGGCGAACGGACGTCGAGTGCGGTGCCGTAAATTGGTAATAATTCCGTTGATTACACAGTAATATAGTGGCCGAATATGGGTTAGTGGTGAGGAACACGGACACTGCGAGCGTTGACTTCTGTGATACGATCCTATGAAAAATGTTTGTGTTTGTTTAAGTTTTTAGTGTATAGTTGGTTGATAGTTGTGTCAGTGGCTGGTGCATTCCGATTGTGAAAGTGCACGGCTAGTGTTATTGTGCGTCGGATGCTGCAGTGCTGGCCACGGAGCTGGTTGCGCCTAGCTCACCAGAGCGGTCGCTCTTGTAAGTACAGGGACCTTTCTAGAATGACCTCGTAGGGCTACGGATGTAGACACCATAGTACACTCCACTATCGTACGTAAGTTTGCTTCACACTGTTGCACCAAGGAGTCCTGTGTTCCTGACACATAACCTAAACATCACACAGCTGTAAACACGACAACTGCTCTATTTTTATGAAACAAAAATAAAGTAAACCAACATTCTTCTAATTTGAAATAAACCAAAAAGTTTCTATTCCATTTGGTCTTATTGGAATAAAAAGTAAATGGTATTTGAATGTTCTATGAAAGTTATTTTAAATTTGGAATGGAATAAAAAAAAGTGATGCTGTCTGACTTTCTGATTTAGATTGAAAAAATAAATATCTATTCCAATTACATAAATCTGTTTATTGGACTGTAAATAACAGTTGTTTAATTAAATATAGATAATCAGTGAATTAATAATTTAAATTGATATTATACTTAAAACTTTTGCACTATTTTGGAATTTAATATCAAAGTTTATGGTAAGTTTTTGTTATAGAACAACAGTCATACTTTTTTTAAAACAATAATTGACATAAATAAGGAATTTACTACCTACTTAATAGTCAACTTTCAATATTTCACTACAAATTGCTACAACTACAGTTATTAAGCCATAATTGTACTTATATTTAGCAAAATTGATTTACTTAATTCATTGAATAATTATTTAGTGTAATGTGTATAATAGTGTTAGCAGTCAACATAGCCAAAATATTCCATAGATATTTTCTAACTTTTAATAACAATAAATGTGTTAGCTCAATCAAATTAACATTCAGAGTATTTTGTTGCATTTAATGAGGCATATAATTATACTATTTAACTATCAAACCACGCACCAAACTATTGTTTCCTAACATTATAATGAGACAACTGCCTACTTTCCTTAATTATTGTGTAATTATTTACTTACATTAAGTAATTATGGAGGTTATGACTTAAAAAACAAATTACTGACTAAGGAGGTTTATTATCTTCTATCAAGTTATAGCAGTTGTTTCTGGTAGCCATTTTCACTATTCAAATTATGAGTGAAATATACTATTGATATTTTAGTTATTTATTTAGGCCTCCAACAAAAAACTTACTCAATCATTCCTAATTTAATACAGATAATTATTTGGTAGGTATACTCCTTTAATTATAGGAGACCACTGACCACAGCATGCCCATTATATTATTTCCAAGTATACACTATTATAAAGGAATAATGTTAAAATAAGTCAAGTAAAATTAAATATAGAATCTACTAATTATTGTGTAATTGACATTATCTATGAAAAGTATTTGCTGTTTTCTAATGATTTATGATTATGCAATAATTATGTATTGCTCATATTTGTTACCCAAAGAGGTAATAATATATATAGGTCAGGTAATATGATAATAAAATGGTAATTATTTATACATTCTTATATTGAATTCTGTACTTTATTAGTCAGCTGGTAGATATTATTTACAGTTGAAGACAGGATATACTAAAAATCCTATTAATATCTTCAGTGTTTTACAATTAGAATTATATTATTGGAAAACTCATGGTTTTCTAAGTTCTTAAATAAGCAGCATACTTTGCATCATTTCTTAATAAACAGATACTTAATTTGTCTTAATACACCTTATTAAAAACGTTGTTAAATCTTAAACCACGGATTAAATAATTAGATTATACCTGATGTTGTTAGACAGAGAATATAGATGTCAATAGACTTAGCTAGGTTTAACTTGAGACAGTTATTATGTTAGTTTATGTATTAGAGGACAAAAGGTGTTAATCGGGATTATATTGTGACAATATTAGTGCTTGCTTGACCAATATTATTCTAATCTAAGACAACTCTGGTCAATAATATTATACTTGGTCTGTATCTGTAATATCGAACATCATTTTCTCTCTTTTTAATTAAAAAAAATATTACAACATCATTTTCTAATTTGAATTAAAAAATAAATAAATATCCTATATCTTTTGAAGACATCATAACATAACATCATGCCTGTATTCCTCGAAGGGGTAGGCAAAGGTGCACATACATACATATAGTACACCCACATTTCGCCAGTTATGTTTTAGGTCCCAATGTATAGGGGGCAATGTTATGACATCAATTAAATTGTAATTAAAGAAGTTTATAACGTTTAATTATTATTATTTTAAATTAATTGTGCTATAGAATTAAGTACTTCAAAAAAGGGGGGCCTTTGCCCTGCAGT